>JASDDO010000014.1:204483063-205165673 GCA_030015575.1 Agapanthus africanus | reverse complement strand
TCAGTCGTGGGAGGTTCTTGAATCTTCCACCTGTGCTCTTGTGGACTTCTTTCCCTCTGCGTTTATATGAAGTTTTGGCAGGTGACAGCAGCTTGAAAACTGACTATCTGGGGATGGAAGTAGCAGCAGCTTGAGGCGTCAGCCTGTGGAAGTCAGACTGCTTGAGAGGAGCATCATCCTTCAGGGCCTTGGCCATATCAGGGGCTGTGAATGCCGGCCGTTTGAAGATTGACTTCTTTAGGATCACAGGCTTTTTAAAGGAACCCTCAGAGTCGTACTTCAGCCTTTGGAAGATCGAACCTTTAGATTGAGCTGGCTTATTATCAGAGTCGGTAGCAGCAGTTGTCATCCTATCAAAGACTAACTTCTTCGGCGTCTCCTCTTTTAGCGCTGGGATGCCAAGGGAGAAATGTGGAAGCATCGTTTCGAAGAAGAGCCTATCGAGTTGTTGTGCCACCTGGGCCTTCAGAATGCAAAGTACAGGGGCCATGGCTTACCCTGACCAAGTCATTCTAGCAGAAATGGTGTCGGAGCTAGCATTGGGGATGGAGTTGCTGGGTGAGGCCATTGATCTTCACGGAAGCGAAGCACCAGCTTTAGTAACCCAAACATCCAAGGGCAACATAAACATATCGCGATTGGTTCATGAAACACAACACAAAAAGTGTGAATGGAAAGAGAAAAAGGTCCCATCGGGTGTGCTAGAACCTGTTTATCCCAGGAAACTGGACTGAGACGCGGGGAGTGCGTCCATGCTTAAATCTGGGGGCAGATGCTATATGGAACATATCCTTCCACCTCTCCGAAAATATCAAGTTGATTTATGGCACCGTATATCGGAGGTTTGGATGGATGTGACCGTTGTAGCAGACTTATCATATCCCCCTTGTCACAGCCCGAATTTGGCACGCGACCGGCACTTAGATTGTGTGATGTCTAAAAATGCCGACACAATCCAAGTAAGCCAGAAATCAAGATTTAAACCCTATTTACAGAAATAAGGAGGTACAGTTTTAATAAGAAGTAATGAAAATGAGACCACATTTTAATTGCAAAGATTATTTAGTTTAAAGCATATGCCGAGTGGTTTTTGAAATGAAGTTAAAACAATTGTTTTCGTATTGGAAATTTTGACAGCACTTCCTTTGTAAATTTTGAGAAAAACAAATACATAATAATTATTATAACGGTATCCCTTACTTGGGAGCAATATCAACGCTAATCGGCAGAAATAACCCACGCAAAGAATATACGACGTTCAAAAGCAAAGAATCACAAGCATACTAAGTAAAAGAAAGCACAACCAACATAACTAGTCTATTCTACTCAATTCGACCCAAAATATACATAAGTCTCCCCTCGTTCTAAGTCAAATAATATACATGGTCTGATAGAGTGACACTAGATGCAAAATATAGAATATACAAAGGGGCGATTACTAAACATGTAACTCACCTAGCAAAATATATGACGGAATCTAAGATATGTGTCCGCAATGCCGCTATACGTCCACGCGATCTCTCCTATAAGGAACTAAGGCACAACAGGGGTGAGTTGCCAACTCAGTGAATAAACTAACATCAAATAGTGGAGGTCGTATGCATAACCGAAATAGCAACTAAACCTATGCACAAGGTAGTAATGATATGTAATAGCATGAGTATATTAGATGTGAAACACAAATATGTCACAATAGTGTATGTATAGAAGAAAATAGAAATATCATCAAGTATCCTAAAATCGTGATCATATTCATTATCTATCATCAAATACAGTGTCAAACATCGACACAAATCTTCACTTCTTGCAGGTATCGTTCCTTGAACGATCCTCACATCCAACAACATCGGTCAGTATCCTCTAGATATTCGCCGTGTTTCTCAAACTATCTCCGGTATCGAGTGTCCTCGCTAGGCTCCCCGCCTTAAATGCGGCTTTCCTGCCCTTCGGTTTCGATCGGGTCCACCATGTATCCGACTTTATACTCACCCACTTGTTTCCCCCAATTAGAGAAAAGCTCTGTTTGGAATTCAAAATTCAAAAATTGAAGCAACGCTTCAGATCCAGCGCTAAGCGCGCTGCGCGCCACGTGTCAAACACGGATGCGCTAGCGCCAGGTACGCTGCGCCCTAGGCAGTGCACCATGTGTGCGCTAGCGCTAGGCGCGCTGCGCGCCACGTGTCAAACACGGGTGCGCTAGCGCAGGCTGCACTACGCTCTGAGCAGCGCACCACGTGTCAAACACAGGTGCGCTAGCGTAAAGAGCGCTGCGCTCTGAGCAGCGCACCACGTGCAAAGCACGGATGCACCAGCGCTGGAATTAAAAATTCCCCACCCTTAGATCAAAAGATCTAATAAATAATGATAAATCATTAATTAATCAGAATTAAAATTCTGTTATAGAGAGATTTTCCAATCTTGTTAAAAACAAGAAGATTGCCTTCTGTAAAACAGAAGACCTAGGATCAAAGATCCAACGGTGGGAAACATCCCCAAATCAATCAGAAAAAGATCTCTTTAACTGATTCAACAAATCAACTTGCCCTATATAACGGCCCCAAGACTTCAAGTCTGATATAGAGAAACCCCCTATAAATTTTGAGAAACTCGAAAGAAAGAGAGCAAGCTCTTGCAAGAAGATATTTTTTCAAGGTAAAGATGATGAATGATGAACATAGAGATGAAATCATCTCCTAAAAAGAAGAATTATCTTCTTAAAAGATCATAGATCTACAATGATCAAGGTCTTTTATAAAAAGATCAAAAGATCTCATCATAAAAACAAATAAGTACTTACTTCGTTCACGGATCATAGATCTATAAGACAAATTGTCTTTCTGAGATCATGAACATCTCATCATAAAGGGGGAGAAAATTAATAAAGATCATGGATCTATAAAGGCAAACCCTTTCAAAAATAAGAACTGTTGTTCTTGAATGTTGAGACAAAGTCTCTTTTAAAAGAACATAAATTTGTTCACAGATCATAAAAATTGATCAAATGCGCTTTGCGCTATTGAAATGCACTTTGCGCTATTGAAATGCGTCTTGCGCTCTTAAACTGCGCTTCTGCGCTCCTTGGATCGGCGCTCAGCGCCAAATGGGCCACGTGTCAACCACGTATGTGCCAATTAAACAACTTGCGCTTCTGAAATAGCGCATTGCGCTCATGGGCTGGCCCTCAGCGCCAAGTGCACCACGTGTCACTCATGAGTGCGCCCCTAAATTGATAGCGCAATGCGCTCATGGACTAGTGCTTAGAGCTCATAAACTGGCGCAATGCGCCCACCATCTGGCGCTTAGCGCCAAGCGCGACATGTGTCCTTCTCGTGTGCGCTACTTGGCAGAAGCGCACTGCGCTCTTTAACTGGCGCAAAGCGCCTGGTGCACCACGTGTTGCGCTGACAGAACATAAATTGTTCTGATGAATACTCTGCATTCAATACAAGACAGAAAAGTGTCAAGATCTAATGCTCAGCATTATTAAAAGGGCCAAGCCCAAATAAAGGCTCAACAGCCAGAATAAAAATGTTAAACATTTATTGGACTTAGCCCAATATTGGCCATAAGTTCTCAACTTATATTTAATTGAGCCCATCTGCTCACGAATATTTAACAGATCTTAGTCCCAAATTGGACTACAGATCTTCCGACCAATTCACACCGGTTCAAGGGTACATCTCTTTACTCCTCTGATATTTGTCGTTGTAATCCTTCAACATCTTCAGAGAAGTGACGGGTCCCGACAACCACACATTTCACGGACTGTGGGGTCCTTAAACTCATAGACTATGATGTCCTTAAACTCATGGACTACGATGTCCTTAACCTGGACTGTGGGGTCCTTAAGCCCATGGACTATGATGTCCTTAAACTTTATAGACTATGACGTCTTTAAACTATGGACTGTGGGGTCCTTAAACTCACGGACTACGATGTCCTTAACCTCGGACTGTGGGGTCCTTAAACTCATGGACTATGATGTTCTTAAACTTTATAGACTATGCCGTCTTTAAAATGGACTGTGGGGTCCTTAAGCCCATGGACTATGATGTCCTTAACCTTGGACTGTGGGGTCCTTAAACCCACGGACGATGATGTCCTTGACCTTGGACCGTAATATCCTTAAACTAATCGACCGCAATGTCCCTAAACTAAACAATAGAGTCCAAATGCTCTTTTGTTGGATCTAAACGATCCCGTTAAGTTGATCTTAGTCTAAAATTGGACAAACGTATCCTTAACAAACGTTTAAGTTTATCTTAGTCTCAAATGAGACTAACGTATCTTTAAACCCAACCCCAAACCCAAATCTAAAAAGATACGGATTTGGACTAATCCACGCCCTACGGGCGACAACATAAATTAGTCTCCGTATACAATCCACGGGCAACCACAAACAAAACAAACACCCACGACACGAAGTGACCATCTGGAGAAGGAGAAAGTTGTTACCGCGATGCGGTAGCATAATTAACTGCAGGGGCTTGCGCCTGCAGGGAAGAGCGTCCCCACAATCAAAAACCCCTCAAACGAGGGGGGATCTGACGAAGTCTGCTATATCGGCCGCATCCGTTTAAACCTTCGATACATAGTGTCATAAATCAACTTGGCATCTTCGGAGAGGTGGACAGATAGCACCAATTAGTATCTGCCCCGAAATTCAGGCCAGACGTTCACTGCGTCTTCGTCCGCGTGTTTCGGCGGGGAACAGATTCTGGCACGCCCGGTGGGGCCTTTTCCTCTTTCCACTCCACACTTCGTGTGTCGTGTTCGTGAACGAATCGCGGTTTGATATGATTGCCCTTGGGATTCGAGGTACTAAGATTTGGTGTCTTGCTCCGTGCAGAAAACAGAAGATCAATGACTTCAACCTGCACTAACTGCAGCTGCAACTCTCGCCCCGTACCGTCTGGAGGAGTGACTTATGGGCCCCAAGCGGCCTCCATCTTCGCTATGCTGGTGGAACAGGTTGCTCAGGCCACCACTGGATTGTTCTTCGGGACTATGCTCCCTCCAACGAGCTTCAGCGCTCCTATACCAACACAAGAAGCTCAGAAGAATTCGGTCTTTGATCGGCTTACAACTACTGCGGCCCCTCTCAACGGGTCGCCCAGTTCCAACGCCTCAGTCTTTGACAGACTAGGCCAAAGCTCAGTAGGGCCCATGAAGAAGCCCGCGATACCAGAAAGGGTTGTCCCAAAAAGGATAGCCATTCCTGCTCCCGAAGTCGTCAAGGCGGCTTCTCCTACCAAACGGTCGGTCTTCACAAGACTGATTATTTCAGCTCATGTTCCAGGCGAAATCGTCAAGGTTGTTTCCCCTGCCCAGAGGTCTGTCTTTGACAGATTGGACGTTGCGTCTCAACGGACGTCGGTCTTCAAGAGGCTGGTATCAGCAGCGCCTCACCAGAACAGGGGGCATGACGAAGCCATAGCTGACCAATCCCAACGGCTCGACATGCTCGACGTCGCCACTTGCGCTGAGTAAGGAAGGCTGGGGGCAACTTCCCCTCTGGGCTAACTCCACCAGCCCCAACGGTGGAAGTCAATGCTGTTGTTCCAACCGGGAATAGCTTCGAGCTGCTTAACAGGGTGCGTAGGAATTCACCCACCGTCGTACTGAAAAGATCTCCTCCATCCACGGAGAATGTTACAGAAACAAAGCCGGAGCAGCCCCCTCAGCGGCTTTCTTCCAAAATTTACAAAGTCTGGCGACAGGTTCAGGACTCAGTAATTGATCAAGATTATTCTCGCCGACAGAAATAGGTAAAAGTTCGGCAATAGAAAGACCATCCTGTCAAGCCATAAAAGACGACAGCTACCTGGGTGCCCGCTGCAATGGCCCCCTCGACTTCAACTGCTCAAAAGAGAAGGAGGCCAGAGAAAGCCCCCGTGAACGTGGCAAACCGCAAAGGCGCTGAGCCCAAGCGCCCCAAGTGTAGGGGCATAATGGTGCGCACTGTTTATATGGCTTCCAGAAAAGAGGAAAGCCGCGCTTCGACGGGTCACCGACCGCTCACCCGATCTGTGACAAAAGCCCAGGAGCAGCAACAGAAGCTCCAGGAAATGCTAACACAAATGGCCGCACTTACCGGACCAAAAGAAAGCCCGGAGGCGTTATCAGAGCAGCGTCGGGAACAAGAGACTGATACGGAATTCCTCCGAAGAATGCTCGAGAGGAAAGAAAAAGAGGTTGCGGAACAGGCAGCCAATATAAAATGAATGGCTCTCTTGTTCCAAGATATGGCTGGGATGATGTTACAGCCGGAACCTCCAGCTGAAGACCCCCCAATCATCATTGAAAACGACAGAGGGGAGACATCGAACTCTCCTCCGGCTCTTTCAGCAGCCAAAGAAGAAACCATTTCCAAGGCCGCCTGGATGACTACATTGCTCAGCAAATATGAGCTCACCAGGCGAATGAAGCGGCCGGCCAAGTCGTTAAAACTGGGCGACCATATCCAGGTTGGTATGACCAAATAAAATACCCACCGGAATATACGATCCCTAAATTTCATGTATATAAAGGGACGGGCAATCCTCACCAGCAAGTCGCCCAGTTCAGGGCTCTATGTGGCAACACTGGAGGCGATGATAAATTGCTACTTCGCCAATTCGTCGGCAGCTTGTCGGAGACGGCATTCGAGTGGTATTCTGAACTTCTAAATGACTCCGTCAAGACTTTCACAGAAATGAAGCTATTATTCATCCAGCGATTCACGAGTGCTAGTGAACGCACCCCAATAACGGCATTGATCAATGCCAGGGTGAAGCCAGGTGAAACGTGGGTTCAATACGTAATACGATGGCGGAATCTGTGGTCGAAATGCGAACATCGCATCGAAGAAGCGCCGGCGGTGGGCATGTTCGTGGGCACTCTGGACCCTCATGCAACTATTTCTCAATTCATGATGTTCTTCAAGCCGACCACATTCCAAGCCTTGATCGACAAGCTGGCCCAAATGGACCAGATGGGTCATAGATCGTCTCCTCTAAAGCCAGAGCCGCAGAACGAGAAGGGAAAGGGGAAAGCGACCGTTGTCGCTAACGCTCAACAACAGCCCAGTGGTCTAAGACCAGTTGATCGCCAAAATAATAGAACTCGATCTCTTGAAGATAAAATGAGACGCCCTTACTCATTCCCTCGAGACAAGACGAAGAGGTTATTCGAGCTAGCACTGCGCAACAGGCTCATCACTCTGCCGGAGCCAAGATGCCTAGCGCAACCAGGCGACATTAGCAATCTTAACTATTGCCCTTATCACCGAATGTTGGGCCATCCGATCGAAGATTGTTACATCTTCAAAAGCTGGATAGAAGATCAGTGCTAATAGGGTAAATTCGTATTTTCCGAGAATTGGAAGGTGAACCTGCCTCAACCGCACACTTCCAAGAATACGGATACACCGGGGGCATCGTGTTCTTTCATAGAAGAAGCTCCATGGGATGTCGCTCTTTCAGTCAAAACTAAAAGAATGCTGAAGGATCTCCATACATGTCCGGCAATTAGGTGGAAGAATCCACTGGAACCTGAGATTATCGAGGGGATGCTGAAGCCGCGCCCAACTCCAAAAATTGGTGGTGATAGTCAAAGCATTCACATCCAGCCATTAAAATCTTCAAAGAAGAAGAAGAAGACCAAAAAGTTCATGAAGCCTGGTGACAAGCGCACGGACCTGCAAAAACAAATTGACGCGTTGGAAGAATATAATCAAAAAGCGCGGACTCCAGTCACACTCCAAGAATTTCTCAGCCACGTCCTTGAGGACGGAGATGATGGAGAAGACTCGTCGGATGAATCTGAAGATTACATAGCAAGTTGCCATGTGATCTCTCATTCGTCGATAGACAATGAGGAAGTTCCTTACACAGAGAAACTGGGGGCATGTCCTGAGCCGGAACTTCTAGGGCCATCAGACGAAATAATTGTTGCATTCTTGAACGAAGCTCTTTCAGAAAGCAAAGCTGATCAGGAGCATGAGATGGTCATATTTGAAAAGGCCAAACGTCGACGACTGGACGAAAGGGTTGAAACGCTCCTGCCAGATCGAAGTACGTCCGCCGCAAATAAAAGAGGGTTCAAGACGAGGAAGAGTGTAGGGTGTTTTTCGTCAACCCATTGAGGTGGGAATACGCGTGTGCTTGTCAGGCGTACTACAGATTCCCCCTGCCTAGGGTAGGCCGGGGTTTAATGATTGTGGGGATCCAAATCTCCGGCAGCCGCGGACTAAGCTGCCGTTAATTACCCCTCGCCTTTGAAGCGAGGGAACCTCCGATTGACGGGTTAAACTGGTCATGTGAACTCAATTTGCCGTGTTGTGTTTTAAAAGGGGGGTTTGGATGTATCGGGGGCCCCGCAGAGTTTTTACGGGAGTCCCGCAACCCGGATAGCGGGTTGGGGGTCAAGGGGGCTAGCAGCCTCCTTGCGGGGTGCGGGGCAGCGCCCCGTTAGAAATTTTTTCTAACGGGGGAGACACATTTAATATGGAGTGCGCAAGAAAAAGGAAGGGAAAAAGCGTCTTAAAGATGTGTACGTAGCATGTGGGCGCCTCAGCGCCCGGGGTCACGTGGCGCACACGTGACCGTTGGGCGCCTCAGCGCCCTGGGGTCATGTGGGCACACGTGACCGTTGGGCGCCTCAGCGCCCGGGGTCACGTGGCGCACACGTGACCGTTGGGCGCCTCAGCGCCCGGGGTCACATGGGCGCCTCAGCGCCCCGGGGTCACGTGGCGCACACGTGACCTTTGGGCTTCCCAGCGCCCAGGGGTCACGTGGGCGCACGTGACCACGAGAAAACACCCGCTGGAGGGGGGGCCTAGCCTCTAGGTTGGGGAGTTGAACTCCCAAAGGATTTTTGGAGTTAAACTCCTGACAGAAAAATAATTTATGGAGTTAAACTCCAACAGATCTAGAAAGGAGTTAAACTCCTAGGAATCTTTGGCCCTTCTTCTGAGCCTTGGATCTGTCCAAAGTTAGATTCTTGGAGATGGATCTCCTTCTTCTTCTTTTCTTTTGGCCGGATCTTGAAAATCAAGATGTGTGAGATTTCAAAAATCTCTTCTTTTTCGAGATCTGGTGGGAGATCTGAGTTCCCCTTTATGGGTTTTGTGGTGAAAAACTATTTATTTTGAGAAAAGGAAGAGTTAAACTCTTGATTTAATTCAAAAGAAAGAAGAAAATTTTTAGAACCTTGAAGAAGGAGAAAGAGTCACAAGCCCTAATTTTTGGGGAATGAAAAAGTGTTATGCTTTATTCATCATCATGTTGCCTTATATAGGCTTAAATATTTACATATAGCCCCTTGAGCTTTACAAAAATGGCATTTTAGCCATCCTATGGCCCATGTGCCATTTCATTTTTGCACATAAGCCATGGGCTTACAAAATATTGGCTTTATGCCCATTTTGTTTTCATTCATGCATAAACAATTACATAAAAATTATTTATTACATGATTTTGTTGTTGGCATGGGGAGGCTGGCCGCGGGCTCGACTTGGGTATGGGCCCGCTTGACCTGGGCTTGGGCCCACCTAGCTTGGGGGTTGACCTTGACTTTGACTCGGTCAACCGGGGTGTAAATTTTTACCCCAACAAATTGCCCTCCATCAATAAATGCACACCGCACATGTGGGTCGTGTGCATGAAATTGATGGATCTTCTTTCATGTGGAGGCGACTTGCTTTGGTTCCCACTTTTTGGGATGCACTGCCCTTTTTACGACGTGGACGGTCGACGCTTAACGCGTCTCCGAGACGGAGTGTCCGTGGTAGACGTTTCCCTGACCCGGAGCGATCTGGTTCCTGCTTTGTAGGAAGCCTGCACTGCCCTTTTTACGACATGGACGGTCGACGCTCTGATCCAGAGCGATTTGGTAGACGTGTCCCCGGCACGGAGTGTCGCTGTTGGACGTTTCCCTGATGCGGAGTTTCTGTGTTGGACGTTTCCCCGATGCAGAGTGTCGCTGGTTGACGTGTCCCCATGACGGAGTGTCTGTTGTCGATGTGCCCCCGGCACGGAGTGTCTGCTTGACGTTTCCCCGAGGCGGAGTATCGGCTGGTTGACGTTTCCCTGACGCGGAGTGTCTGTGTTGGACGTTTCCCCGATGCAGAGTGTCGTTGGTTGACGTGTCCCCGGCACGGAGTGTCGCTGATCGACTTTTCCCCGGCGCGGAGTGTCGGGTTGACTTTTCCCCGGCACGGAGTGTCGCTGATGGACTTTTGGCATGGAGTGTCGGGTTGACTTTTCCCCGGCACGGAGTGTCGCTGATGGACTTTTCCCCGGCGCGGAGTGTCGCGGGTTGACTTTTCCCCGGCACGGAGTGTCGCTGATCGACTTTTCCCCGGCGCGGAGTGTCGGGCAGACGTTTCCCCGAAGCGGAGTGCCTGTTGGTTGATGTGTCCTCGGCACGGAGTGTCTGTGGTAGGACGTTTCTCTGATACAGAGTGCCTGTTGTAGGGCGTTTCCCCGAGACGGAGTGCCTGTGGTAGGGCATATCCCCGATACGGAGTGCCTGTTGTAGGGCGTTTCCCTGAGACGGAGTGCCTGTTGTAGGACGTATCCCCGAGACGGAGTGCCTGTTGTAGGACGTATCCCCGAGACGGAGTGCCTGTGGTAGGACGTATCCCCGAGACGGAGTGCCTGTTGTAGGACGCAGAGGTCGATGTTGGAATTGGTTGGTTTGATTTGTTTGATTTGAGTTGACATCAGCATCGCTGTACTGGAATATGGTACCAGGAGCGAATCATCATCTGTCTTTGAGAGGATTTGGGAATTGGGGTTTTTGTTTTGCATCTGCATTGCTGCACTGGAATAATGCCAGGAGCAACTCATCATGTGCCCCGAGAGGATTTAGATTGGGTTTGTTTGGCATCAGTATCGCTACACTGGAATATGGTACCAGGAGCGAATCATCATTTGCACCGAGAGGATTTGGGAATTGGTGGCTTAGGAGACAGGTTTAGATCCCTATCACCTAAGGCTTTTCAATTTTATGGGCCGTGAGGGTCCCACAAAAGCATTTTCTCCCTACGAGTCGTAAGGATCCCGCAGGTGTATTTTCTCCTTAGGAGTCGTAGGGATTCCTAAGTGTGTTGCTCCTTTGTGAGTCGTAGGGATCTCACACGGGAATTTTCTCTTCACAAAGTCGAGAGGACTTTGCGAGTGCATTTCATTTCTTTTTTTTTACGAGTTTGCGCCCTTTCGGGTTTTCACAAACTCGCTGGCAGTCCTGCTGTTTTTACTCACGGAGCCCTTTCGGGTTTTCATCCGTGCCCGTTTTGCTTGTGGACATACCGTTCTTCTTTTTTTCTTTTTTTTCTTTTTTTTTGGAGAGATCGGGATTGTTTTACGCCCGTGGATTGTATACGGTTTTGCAGGATGTATGATTCAGACCGTAGGGCCGAAAAATTTTTGGGACATTGTTGGCGTCTGTATCGCTGCACTGGAATATGGTACCAGGAGCGACTCATCATTCGCCGCTTGGGAATTTGAGTTTGGAATTTGGTTGGCGTCTGCATTGCTGCACTGGAATATGGTACCAGGAGCGACTCATCATTCGCCGTTTGGGGTATGGGGATATGGAATTTGGTTGGCGTCTGCATCGCTGCACTGAAATATGGTACCAGGAGCGACTCATCATTCGCCACTTGGGGATTTGGATTTGGAATTTGGTTGGCGTCTACATCGCTGCACTGGAATATGGTACCAGGAGCAACTCATCATTCGCCACTAGGGGATTGGGAAGCGATGGCTTAGGAGACAGGTTTAGATCCCTATCACCTAAGACTTTTCAATTTTATGGGCCGTGAGGGTTCCATAAAGGTATTTTCTCCCTGCGAGTCGTAAGAATCCCGCAGGTGTATGTTCTCCTTAGGAGTCGTGAGGACTCCTAAGTGTGCTTTTCCATTGTGAGTCGTAAGGATCCCACAAAGGTTTGTTCTCCTCATGTATCGTGAGGACACATGAGTGGATTTCCCTCGTTCCAAGTTTAATGACTTAGAGGTCGACTGCTTCCAGTTTAACGACTTAGAGGTCATCTGTTTCCAGTTTAAAGACGTAGAGGTCATCTGTCTCCAGTTTAATGACTTAGAGGTCATCTGTTTCCAGTTTAACGACGTAGTGGTCATCTGTTTCCAGTTTAAAGACTTAGGGGTCTGCTGTTTCCAGTTTAACGACTTAGAGGTCATCTGTCTCCAGTTTAACGACGTAGAGGTCATCTGTTTCCAGTTTAACGACGTGGTGGTCATCTGTTTCTAGTTTAACGACTTAGAGGTCTACTGTTTCCAGTTTAAAGACTTAGAGGTCTACTGTTTCCAGTTTAACGACGTAGAGGTCATCTGTTTCCAGTTTAAAGACTTAGAGGTCTTCTGTTTCCAGTTTAAAGACTTAGAGGTCGACTGTTTCCAGTTTAACGACTTAGAGGTCATCTGTTTCCAGTTTAACGACTTAGAGGTCATCTGTTTCCAGTTTAAAGACTTAGGGGTCTGCTGTTTCCAGTTTAACGACTTAGAGGTCATCTGTTTCCAGTTTAACGACTTAGAGGTCATCTGTTTCTAGTTTAAAGACTTAGAGGTCATCTGTTTCCAGTTTAAAGACTTAGAGGTCATCTGTTTCCAGTTTAAAGACTTAGAGGTCATCTGTTTCCAGTTTAAAGACTTGGAGGTCATCTGTTTCCAGTTTAACGACTTGGTGGTCATCTGTTTCCAGTTTAGAGACTTAGAGGTCTACTGTCTCCAGTTTAAAGACTTAGAGGTCATCTGTTTCCAGTTTAACGACTTGATGGTCATCTGTTTCCAGTTTAACGACGTAGAGGTCATCTGTTTCCAGTTTAACGACTTAGAGGTCATATGTTTCCAGTTTAACGACATAGAGCTCATCTGTTTCCAGTTTAACGATGTAGAGGTCATCTTTTTCCAGTTTAGCGACTTGGAGGTCATCTGTTTCCAGTTTAACGACGTGGAGGTCATCTGTTTCCAGTTTAAAGACTTAGAGGTCATCTGTTTCCAGTTTAATGACGTAGTGGTCATCTGTTTCCAGTTTAGAGACTTAGAGGTCTATTGTTTCCAGTTTAACGACTTAGAGGTCATCTGTTTCCAGTTTAACGACGTGGAGGTCAGCTGTTTCCAGTTTAAAGACTTAGAGGTCTACTGTTTCCAGTATAACGACGTGGAGGTCATCTGTTTCCAGTTTAACGACTTAGAGGTCATCTGTTTCCAGTTTAACGACGTAGTGGTCATCTGTTTCCATTTTAGAGACTTAGAGGTCTACTGTTTCCAGTTTAACGACTTAGAGGTCATTTGTTTCCAGTTTAACGACGTGGAGGTCAGCTGTTTCCAGTTTAAAGACTTAGAGGTCTACTGTTTCCAGTTTAACGACGTGGAGGTCATCTGTTTCCAGTTTAAAGACTTAGAGGTCATCTGTTTCCAGTTTAAAGACGTAGAGGTCATATGTTTCCAGTTTAATGATTTAGAGGTCATCTGTTTCCAGTTTAACGACGTGGTGGTCATCTGTTTCCAGTTTAACGACGTGGTGGTCATGTGACGAGAAGCTTAGAGAAGATACCTGATCGAGCAGTTGTCGGGGGTACCGCGGGAGCTTGCATGAGATGCCTTATTATTTTGTCGGAGTTGATGGCCTTGCCCCCAGCTGGGGCCAAGGAAAGCCGTTCAAATACCGACCTGCGTTCGAAGATGGCAATTGAAAATTGTTAACCCCCCTGCAAATAGAAACATTATTTCAGTATAGGTAATCGATATGTATATTGATTGAGTTCGCATGAACATTTAACCCGAAATATGGGAGGAGAGATGGTCCCACCGGGCGTGCCAGAATCTGTAGGGTGTTTTTCGTCACCCCATTGAGGTGGGAATACGCGCGTGCTTGTCAGGCGTACTACAGATTCCCCCTGCCTAGGGTAGGCCGGGGTTTAATGATTGTGGGGATCCAAATCTCCGGCAGCCGCGGACTAAGCTGCCGTTAATTACCCCTCGCCTTTGGAGCGAGGGAACCTCCGATTGACGGGTTAAACTGGTCATGCGAACTCAATTTGCCGTGTTGTGTTTTAAAGCGGGGTTTGGATGTATCGGGGGCCCCGCAGAGTTTTTACGGGGGTCCCGCTACCCGGATAGCGGGTTAGGGGTCAAGGGGGCTAGCAGCCCCCTTGCGGGGTGCTGGGCAGCGCCCTGTTAGAAATTTTTTCTAACGGGGGAGACACATTTAATATGGAGCGCACAAAAAAAAGGAAGGGAAAAAGCGTCTTAAAGATGCGTACGCAGCATGTGGGCGCCTCAGCGCCCGGGGTCACGTGGTGCACACGTGACCGTTGGGCGCCTCAGCGCCCTGGGGTCACGTGGGCACACGTGACCATTGGGCGCCTCAGCACCCGGGGTCACGTGGCGCACACGTGACCGATAGGCGCCTCAGCGCCCGGGGTCACGTGGGCGCACGTGACCGTTGGGCGCCTCAGCGCCCGGGGTCACATGGGCGCCTCAGCGCCCCGGGGTCACGTGGCGCACACGTGACCTTTGGGCATCCCAGCGCCCAGGGGTCACGTGGGCGCACGTGACCATTGGGCGCCTCAGCGCCCGAGGTCACGTGGGCGCACGTGACCACGGGAAAACACCCGCTGGAGGGAGGGCCTAGCCCCTAGGTTGGGGAGTTGAACTCCCAAAGGATTTTTGGAGTTAAACTCCTGACAGAAAATTAATTTATGGAGTTAAACTCCAACAGATCTAGAAAGGAGTTAAACTCCTAGGAATCTTTGGCCCTTCTTCTGAGCCTTGGATCTGTCCAAAGTTAGATTCTTGGAGATGGGTCTCCTTCTTCTTCTTTTCTTTTGGCCGGATCTTGAAAATCAAGATGTGTGAGATTTCAAAAATCTCTTCTTTTTCGAGATCTGGTGGGAGATCTGAGTTCCCCTTTGTGGGTTTTGTGGTGAAAAACTATTTATTTTGAGAAAAGGAAGAGTTAAACTCTTGATTTAATTCAAAAGAAAGAAGAAGGTTTTTAGAATCTTGAAGAAGGAGAAAGAGTCACAAGCCCTAATTTTTGGGGAATGAAAAAGTGTTATGCTTTATTCATCATCATGTTGCCTTATATAGGATTACATATTTACATATAGCCCCTTGGGCTTTACAAAAATGGCATTTTAGCCATCCCATGGCCCATGTGCCATTTCATTTTTGCACATAAGCCATGGGCTTACAAAATATTGGCTTTATGCCCATTTTGTTTTCATTCATGCATAAACAATTACATAAAAATTATTTATTACATGATTTTGTTGTTGGCATGGGGAGGCTGGCCGCCGGCTCGACTTGGGCATGGGCCCGCTTGACCTGGGCTTGGGCCCACCTAGCTTGGGGGTTGACCTTGACTTTGACTCGGTCAACCGGGGTGTAAATTTTTACCCCAACAAAGTGGTTCGCCAAAGCCATATCAATGGGAATGAAACTGCCACCCTCCGAAGGAAACATTCTTGGTGAAGCGGAAATACATCCTAGCTACTGCTTATATCATTGAAAGATTGTGCACCCCACCGAAGAGTGCAACGCTTTTAAAAGATGGTGGCAGGGATATGTTGCTCACCGGCAACATTTCAAGCGGATGAAACGCAAAACTCGTCGGGAGCAAAGAAATACGACCGAAGAGCGTAAAAGAACTACCGGCAACTGTCACATGGTCAATGCCGGGGGATCACAAGTTCTCACCTTCGGGAGCGACTCTGATGAAGAAATGATTCTTGGCCTTCTCTTTAAAGAGTCCACCTTGGGAAAAGAGGAAGAACCAAAGACCTGTGAAAATATTCAGCTGTGCAATCGTACGCTGCCCGAAAAGAATCTTGGGCCCTCAAACAGTGGGTCAAATAGAAAAAATAAGGGAAAAGAAAAATCCCCTGAGGATATCATCTTTGATGACCAAGCCGTCGAAAAGCTGACAGCCAAGGACCCACCAAAGAAAAGTAAGGTGGACTACAACGTTCTAGCACACTTGAGAAAGCTACCTTCGCAGTTAAGCATTCTCGATGCCCTTCTGTTATCCAAAGAAGCAAGAGATTCTTTGATCAAGGCATTACAAGAGCCCGAGCAATTCCGAGCTTTCCTAACCGAAGAAAAGATGAAGGACGAGCTGGAAGAAGTACACACAGCCGATATCACCTTCGGTGATGAAGATCTCCTCCTTGGGACATGCGAGCACAACCGTCCCCTATATGTCTCCGGATACTGTCATGACATCAAGATAGGTAAAATCCTGGTCGACAATGGGTCCTCCGTCAATCTGCTTAACGTAAGGGTGCTAAAGGAAATCTGCATGAGTGTTCAACACCTCGCTCGTGATAAAATCACCATCTCCGGGTTTGACTCCCAGTTATCACGGACGCTCGGATCTGTAATATTGACATTACGCTTTGGGCTGCTCGTTACGGACATCAAGTTCCACGTCAATGATGCCAAGAAATGCTATAACGCTTTGCTCGGCCGGCCTTGGTTACACGAGTACAATATCATCCCCTCTACACAACATCAGTGTATGAAATATTTCAAAGATGGTCTCGAGTACACTGTGACAGGGGAACTAAACCCATTCTCCATGAACGAAGCCCGGAAATATGAGGATGCCAAATACTTCCTGCCAGATTTCGAAGACACAGAAAGATGTCGCAAATCGGAGGGCAAGAACAAAGCTATCACCACTATTCCAGTCTTCGGGAGTGATATCTGTAAGTGCACGGCGGCGCCCCTGTCGTCAATCCGACGGCCAAATGCGGAAACGGTGATAAACTTTAATTTTGCGAACTTAGCAAACCGGCACCACCGCGTACTAAACCCCGGATCGGGCCATTAAACTAGTTCTAGCAAAGTAACAAGATAGGGAAGAGATATACCGAGTGATCCGAGTCCTCCGGTCTTCTCGTCATCGTCCCGATCTCTCGCGGAAACTCCGGTCGTCGCCTCCTCGCCGGAAAGGCACCACATCGCCTGCATCTTTTACGGGCTCCCGCCTCTATACCGAGGCAACTCGGGCATGAAGCTGGCAAGTCGACATGCCCAAGATATGCTGTAGAATATGTGTAGGACTCATGTCGCATATTAGGGTAGTGGATGTTGCCATTTGATAGATGGAGAAATCAAGATAAGAAAAATGGTGCTTGCATTTTTCTAGCATGAAAATGAGATCAAGAATGCCACACTCCAAAATGAAACTCTCTCATTTTTCCCTTAATGAAGTTGCCGGCCTATCCTATGTGAGAATGGTGGAGTTGATAACATAATACAAGAGGGAGGTCATGGTAGGAGATGAGAAGAGGTGACCATAAACAAACATCAACCATACTTATCACTTTAATCAACCCATACCCATTCAAATCACAATTAATGCAAGTGATGGAAGAAAGATGCTTAACATATCATAAAGAAAACAATTGCAAGAAAACCCCTTCCACAAATGTTATTTGTACAATTGCAAATAACCCCCTCCATCGGAAAAGTCCGGCCGGGAAAGAACAAAGGAAAACCGGCCGGAACGGAATGCAAACTGGCAACTCCAGAAAACTGGTCCCGTAATAAATTACAGGAAAACCCCGATACTGTGCATACACACCCGCATCTGTATTCCGACCGGATACAAATGCAAAGAGACAAAATCTACACTGTACTAAACTAGGATCCGGCTTAAACCAAAGCCGGCTAGTAATATCCGTTCGATCCTGATCCGTGCAATACCGCACGTATCTGACCGAACCCTGCCATATATCTATACGGCCTCTAGTACAAACCGTCCGATCCTGATCCGTGCAATACCGCACGTATCTGATTGGACCCTGCCATATCTTCATACGGCCTCTACAGCGTTTCGCCCGAAAGCTGAGTAACTGAATGTGTGGTGGACTCTAAAGACTCGTCAATACTATGGCTGTGGATTTAACCACTAGCACGTCAGAGATATAAGCCAATACGTAACGGGCTACCAGCTATTGACCAAAAGGGACGTCGATGAGCGAGCTCATCCTGACACCCTACTGAGCCTGTCAGTGACAAAATCCGTACAGTCCGGTCCGTTCGTCTATGAGCATCGCATGGCGGGCTTAGGGGGTGGGTAAAAGTCAGACCCCCAAAAGCGGTACAAGTCGTGTCGGAGTGTAGCCCAGAACACCCTGAGATACTACTGGAATACCTACCAGTAAATCTCCTGCCTTGGCCAAGGACTTCGTGTAATGGCTCTCCTAGACACAGCGCGACCTCACCCCCAATACCGGGAGAGACGAACCCCCGAAGATCCGCTCACTGCCTCCATGTGGCTCGGGACTGTACCCAACTAAAACCTGTTTGCACGACTCCTTTGAGCCGTGGTAGGGTAGTAATCAAAGTACAGTGGGAACTCACACGAGACAAATGACGATCCCCAGATCGATGAACTAACCTGTACACATGTCACCTGGGAACTGCTATCTGACGTCAGGTATAAGACCAACTAGCATGTTCCCGGCGAGTCCTGTCCGGTGTACTCATAACCCAATGAGCACCTGTATACATCTTAGGTGATCCAACTGACACCAGTGGCTTGTGAGACCGGCCACCGCCCCTCGTCGGGGTCTCGACTGTATACACTAGTCTACTCTGGAGAATCGATGCCCTGTCTCGAAACTCCCACGACTAGGGACCTTTTAAGGATGTGCTTATAGACTCCAGCTCTCACTTATATGATCGCCCTCATACTGCTGGCAGTCAAGCAAGAATCCTAGGGGCTCTATCAACGTGCAATAGCGACCTGTAAGGTCACCTGAAACAGTACACGATGATAAAGGTAAACCAGATAGCATACTATCATTTCGAGTAAGACTGTCGTACCGGGATAGGTCCTCCCTCAATCATTGCAATCACATGCCTGTGATCCAATAATTGACTCTGAGGGCACTATCTCCAACAATCTCCCACTTGCACTCAAGGCTAATTATTGCGATGTCGCATACTCACAGCCCGTGTGATACCGAACACCCAACTCCTCTACTAGTCAGTCTCATAAAGCTCGTTTGCGAGACTATTGCGTTCGAGGAATAGCCTCAGCGAGTGGATCCGCTCTGATGTTTCTTTCCATGTCTCTCTATATCTCAAGTTCGTGGAGAAAGCCATCTCCCGAAATGAGCAATACCTGTCTTAGAGTGTCTGGATGTCTGACGGGATCGAGCTCATAAATGAACTCCAAATCCAAACTTCTTAGACTGTATCGTCAACTGAACTTAATCAGTATCCTGCGCCATGCCACCCTCAGTATTTCCTTGGACCACCTGTCCAAAATACTGCCCCTCGTCAGAAGGAAAACTATAACTCTGACAACCTCCTTGTCGTCCATGTCACCTTGGAAGCCTGGAATGATAACTGTCTCCCAAATGAGGCTGTCGTTATCATATCCCTAGAACATCCACTTATGTTCTAAAACTGCTTCCGACTGTTTCTCCAGGATTGGATCAATGTCAACTTATTTCATCTAGTGCAAGAACTACATCTGGTGTGGTACTTGACATCTCATGATTGACTCAATTGCCTAAGCAAGTGATCTGCCAATCATGCTCATCCCTCTCTACTTTAGTCTACAAGACACCTTTAGAGAGGGTGACTCCATCACCTGCAGGTACACTACCGTGCCAGGAGTCGTCCATTCTAAATACTCTTAGAATGCTGTCAAAGTACCCTGATTGGAAAACCACCCAAATCTAGATCTAAAACCATAGATCTGGTAACCAGTATGTCTGATACAAAATCCATTTCCTTTGTGAAGAAACCACTGTGTGACGACCAAAGTATAACCGATCGTAGTATAGGAATATCACTTCCTACTTTGTGTATGTCATCCAAAACCCGGATATCACACCCTACTACCTTCTCAACAGATCCATCCCCTATTCTGATGACGTCAAACCTATGACTGTCACATCAGAAACAGATGATCTAATTCCGCTATATCTGCTTTAGTCTATAAATAGACATAAGCTTGATGTCCACCAATGCTTCCGCTGCTCCCACTGACTACGAAAACCCTCTGGCAGAGTCATATAGATGTGCACTTCTAAAGCTAGTTTAGAACGACGCTATACTCATCCTCCTGCCGGGTCTCGCAGTCTGGAACAACAACAATGGCAAGTGTGGGTAAACAAGAACTTCCCTGTCACCGTCCTTGAGGCTACCGGAGTACCTCTCGGGTGCCTGAAGTTACCCACCTTATCTGCGGAGTGGCCAATGGAATGTCAAATCAGATTGAATCTTTAGGTTCCTTATCAAATCTTCAGTAATCGTTTGCGGTTCTGGAATCACTTCCAGTTCTACCATACTCCCACTACTGTTTTTGAAAAAATCCATTTTTATTAAAACTGTGGCGAGTTAAGAACAATATCACTATTGATCTTTGTTATGGTAGAAAATCAACCCTCGTCATAGCCTGGGTCAACCCACAAACAGCCATTACAGAAACGTGCCTTGAGTTATCCAGAGTCTGGTTTTAATCATAAGCCGGACAACTCCCCGTACCTTAACAATGTTAAGATATGAACTGTACTATATCCAATATAGAACCAGAGGCACTGATTTAATTTAACCAGATTCAAATCATACAGCTGTCTCCAGTGCATGTCAACCAAATGGAGAGAGGCCGATCAGCGTTACTCAACTTAGGAATGCTTCCAATTATGAGTAACCTGAAAGAGAAGCAATTTCTCTTTGTCATTACTATCAACTGAATACCATACACAAGTATCTACATCTTCGATCACTTTGAAGAATCCCGATACTTGTTACACCAGGTTCTCTACTCTATTCAAATACCTATAACTCCTCAAAACTTAGACCCTGTGTTTCTACGAAACACATGTCTAAGAACTAGAGAAGTTAAAAGTAAACAGAATATAGTATGAGGACCAACCCCTCTGTCCTAATGGACACTGGACAACATACAATACTCTGTATAAGTCCGCCGAGTCTAACAACTCTTTCTCTGTGTGTCGTAGGTTGAAAACTGTACTTATGGTTAAGAAGAATTACACCGCTGTTTAATGCTCCTTACCTAACCATCCACTGATATAGGTAAATGTCATCGACATAATATCAAAAGGTATATATCACTCTATGAAAATAGACGTACAGATATATCAATTTGAAATTGGTGCACAATAGCGGATATTCAAAACCAAACATTTGCCGTCCGGCAAACAACCCAGGTGGTTTCCTCAAATATCACTGATTACAACGAATCCTGATATAATGAGGATGATCACCTAATTCCCAATGACTTACTCCCACTCATCATCTGTAAAACCATACAGATGTGAGAATCATACCTGGTAAATACATACCCTGGAGTAAGTGTCTAAATGGGAAATCAGTTTTCTTTTAACAGTACACAGTGAAACTGAAACATAGAAATGTTCCGTAAGGGTATCCTGGTATTCCTAGTAATGCCTCCACCATCATCCAGATTCACAACTATAACCGTATAATTCTTTGCCACCTCTCCAAATCCCTTTATATGTCTTTAGTCATTACCTTCTGCACACCCCTTAGGCCAAATGGTTTTCTTCCTTCCCTACCGTTCGGCACCAGCCTATGGTTTGGAAGAAGACTATCCAATAAGCATAATGGGTGTACTGTCCTAATCCTAGGAGCACTCGCAATGCGAGAGAAGGTGAAGATAAAAGACAACTGAATAAACCTTATGCCTATTTCTCCTGGACCAGAATCCATCCCCGAACTGGAACAAGTTCCTTTCGAGTTCGTATATAACCATACGATGGAGTATCCAATAAACTGTGGATCTTCGTAGTGATACGGAGTGTCCTGGTGAAATACAAAGGTGATTTAGGATTGGCGAAGAAATACTTGGTTTGGTCGTGAATATCAGTCGCAATTTACTTTGCCCTCTTACTAATCCCTTGCTTTGTCTTGATCTTAATACCTTCTGCACACCGTTTAGGCTAATTGGTTTTCTTCATTCCCTACCTGTCGGCACCAGCCTAAGATTTGGAAGAAGACTATCCAATTTGCGTAATAGGTGTACTATCTCCTAAACCAAGGAGTACTCACTACTTGAGAGAAGGTAAAAGGGAAAAGACAACTGAATAATCCTATCCGTTTTCTCCAGAACCGGAAACCATCCTCGAATTCCTTCGAGTTCGTATCTAACCATACGATGGTTTTGTCCAATTGAAGTGGACGTTCGTAGTAATACGGGGTGTCCTGGAGAAAAGGGTAAAAGTAGGAGTGGCAATGAGGTCTGCAACTCTGACAATCCAAAAGCCAGTGTTAAGAAGGTTCGGTCAACTTGGTCACTGAGTCATAGTCTAGGGTCGGGTCAATGGTCGCTGCCAGAGAGAGAGAGAAAAGAAACACTCAGCGTGCACTCTAACCTAGATCAGAATGGTTATCCCTTTATCTAATCTGGAAACCTCCCACTGTACCTCAAATTCTCCTCCAAACCTGAAAGAAGAATTAGTCGGGGTCACCCGAGGAGTAAACCAACTCATCAGTAGGAATCGGGATTCAACTATCATCGCATGATAACGTGACGGAATCCGCTCACGGTATCACACTCCAGAAGGTATGCGCATATCTGGCAAGTTTCAGTTCTTTTGAAACTCCCGATGTGGATTTTTACCCCATGCTCTCATGACCTTGACTTTGGCCAACAAATCATAAGTCACATGTCAAGTTCTACCCGTCATTCTCCAGGTTAATTTGAATCCACCCGTACTTACCCTTGACTTTGGCCAACAAGGCAGTACGACTGTTCCAAACCAACGCATCTATCTATGCTGCATATGAATAACCAACAGCTACCAAACACTGTGCCTTGACTTTGGCCAACAAACACAGCTTGAATACTATTGACTACCCATATGAAACGACGGAGGGCTACGAATGGTTTCTGGAGAAAACCTTTAACGTAATGAACTTGATATCGTTGAAGGAACAGATAGCTTTTTAGAAAATATAGTGACGAAAACTTTTACTAAAGAGGTCACTCCCGGTGAAGGGATCTCGGCTCTTTCCCCGTAGAATGAGGTGCAGGATATTCCAACTGAATACCACAATGCAAAGCAAAAGTAATCGGCTATAGTGAAGTTAATGCCCTGACGCAAACTTCTGTTCAAGGGGTCACTCCCGGTGAAGGGATCTCGGCCCTTGCCTCGTCGACTGAGGAGCAGGATATTCCAAATGAATACCACGATGCAAAACAAAAGTGAACGTCCTTACAGTAACAGCTTTTTGAAAAATGTTCCAACAACATCAGAAAAGTTTTGTTTAAACTTGCATTGATTCGAATCAATGCAGTCCCATCAATTGATCACACCACAAAGAACGAAAATATACTGACGTACGTATATGCCATCTGCATTCGCCACTGGGTCTCGTCATCACCCGTTAGGTTAGCTAACTAACGGCAGAGCAGGGACTGGACTAGCGCGGATGAAAAACATATACAACATCTACTAATATATATACCAATATATAGTATTTCGCTCAAGGCGTGAATAAAATGCAACATCACAGAAATGTACAGCATCACAGAACAATACAGATATCTGGGATCCCCGGGTTTCACAGAGCCACTACTGAAAAACCCGACGTTCCCCTGGTCGTGTGGATAGCCTGTGCAATGAAATCCTATACCCCCTACGAGTGCGGCGAATAGCCAGCCAATCCTGGAGTGAAGCCCCTTCCGTCCCAATGCCATGAGATGCGGGCTTGTTGCCTTCTAGAACCCGGCTATCCGTGCACCCCTCCGCGGGGTAAACCTAGTACAGAAAGAAAAATATACATACAACGGGTACATCGACCGCAACCAGGTCGTGCCCCAAAAAAATAATACAAACAGGCAGTGACGGCAGTCCACATG
Source organism: Agapanthus africanus (assembly GCA_030015575.1). Classification (NCBI taxonomy): domain Eukaryota; kingdom Viridiplantae; phylum Streptophyta; class Magnoliopsida; order Asparagales; family Amaryllidaceae; genus Agapanthus; species Agapanthus africanus. The sequence goes on along the minus strand of JASDDO010000014.1, from coordinate 205,141,791 downwards.
TCGGATGCTCGCCCCGCAACAACAAATGTACATAATACAACAAAACTGTACTAGCATTGCATCCAGGCTACCCCCACGACCGATCCGCAATATCACAGCAAAACACAGAACATCAACGTGAAAGTCACGTTCGCAAATCCGTCTAACCGGGCTATAGCAGTTAGACCGGATTTACCGATCGAGTGACATTCACGGTCGCAGATATAATGTAAATACTGTGAAATAATGTGTTTAAAATATCCAATCGATCAAAAATTAACAAGTGGGCCCCAAAGCAATACTGTAGCACTCACAGAAAATCTGGGCCCAATTTTAATATTCCAAAACCCCTATTTTTAGCCCACAAGCCCACTGCAAAAATATGACGACATGATCCCTCATTCATGCGGCGGATCCGCGGCCTCCAGAGTGGTAATGGCCGCGGTTCCACGGTCGTACGGAGGGATCGTGTTGTCGAATTTTTCCAGTGTTCTTAGAACTCCCTGCACATCATTCTGAGACAGCCTGAAAAATTTTTCGAGACCAAAAAATTTCAACAGAAAACTGATGTGAACAAAAATGCAAGTTTTGGAATTTTGGTCGATCGGAAATGTAAAACACATCAAACAAAGCTAGACGAAGTTAATGGCGAGGCTTTGATACCACTGTAAGTGCACGGCGGCGCCCCGGTCGTCAATCCGACGGCCAAATGCGGAAACTGTGATAAACTTTAATTTTGCGAACTTAGCAAACCGGCACCACCGCGCACTAAACCCCGGATCGGGCCATTAAACTAGTTCTAGCAAAGTAACAAGATAGGGAAGAGATATACCGAGTGATCCGAGTCCTCCGATCTTCTCGTCATCGTCCCGATCTCTCGCGGAAACTCCGGTCGTCGCCTCCTCGCCGGAAGGGCACCACATCGCCTGCATCTTTTACGGGCTCCCGTCTCTATACCGAGGCAACTCGGGCATGAAGCTGGCAAGTCGACATGCCCAAGATATGCTGTAGAATATGTGTAGGACTCATGTCGCATATTGGGGTAGTGGATGTTGCCATTTGATAGATGGAGGAATCAAGATAAGAAAAATGGTGCTTGCATTTTTCTAGCATGAAAATGAGATCAAGAATGCCACACTCCAAAATGAAACTCTCTCATTTTTCCCTTAATGAAGTGGCCGGCCTATCCTATGTGAGAATGGTGGAGTTGATAACATAATACAAGAGGGAGGTCATGGTAGGAGATGAGAAGAGGTGACCATAAACAAATATCAACCATACTTATCACTTTAATCAACCCATACCCATTCAAATCACAATTAATGCAAGTGATGGAAGAAAGATGCTTAACATATCATAAAGAAAACAATTGCAAGAAAACCCCTTCCACAAATGTTATTTGCACAATTGCAAATAACCCCCTCCATCGGAAAAGTCCGGCCGGGAAAGAACAAAGGAAAACCGGCAGGAACGGAATGCAAACTGGCAACTCCAGAAAACTGGTCCCGTAATAAATTACAGGAAAAACCCGATACTGTGCATACACACCCGCATCTGTATTCCGACCGGATACAAATGCAAAGAGACAAAATCTACACTGTACTAAACTAGGATCCGGCTTAAACCAAAGCCGGCTAGTAATATCCGTTCGATCCTGATCCGTGCAATACCGCACGTATCTGACCGAACCCTGCCATATATCTATACGGCCTCTAGTACAAACCGTCCGATCCTGATCCGTGCAATACCGCACGTATCTGATCGGACCCTGCCATATCTCCATACGGCCTCTACAGCGTTTCGCCCGAAAGCTGAGTAACTGAATGTGTGGTGGACTCTAAAGACTCGTCAATACTATGGCTGTGGATTTAACCACTAGCACGTCAGAGGTATAAGCCAATACGTAACGGGCCACCAGCTATTGACCAAAAGGGACGTCGATGAGCGAGCTCATCCTGACACCCTACTGAGCCTGTCAGTGACAATATCCGTACAGTCCGGTCCGTTCGTCTATGAGCATCGCATGGCGGGCCTAGGGGGTGGGTAAAAGTCAGACCCCCAAAAGCGGTACAAGTCGTGTCGGAGTGTAGCCCAGAACACCCTGAGATACTACTGGAATACCTACCAGTAAATCTCCTGCCTTGGCCAAGGACTTCGTGTAATGGCTCTCCTAGACACAGTGCGACCTCACCCCCAATACCGGGAGAGACGAACCCCCGAAGATCCGCTCACTGCCTCCATGTGGCTCGGGACTGTACCTAACTAAAACCTGTTTGCACGACTCCTTTGAGCCGTGGTAGGGTAGTAATCAAAGTACAGTGGGAACTCACACGAGACAAATGACGATCCCCAGGTCGATGAACTAACCTGTACACATGTCACCTGGGAACTGCTATCTGACGTCAGGTATAAGACCAACTAGCATGTTCCCGGCGAGTCCTGTCCGGTGTACTCATAACCCAATGAGCACCTGTATACATCTTAGGTGATCCAACTGACACCAGTGGCTTGTGAGACCGGCCACCGCCCCTCGTCGGGGTCTCGACTGTATACACTAGTCTACTCTGGAGAATCGATGCCCTGTCTCGAAACTCCCACGACTAGGGACCTTTTAAGGATGTGCTTATAGACTCCAGCTCTCACTTATATGATCGCCCTCATACTGCTGGCAGTCAAGCAAGAATCCTAGGGGCTCTATCAACGTGCAATAGCGACCTGTAAGGTCATCTGAAACAGTACACGATGATAAAGGTAAACCAGATAGCATACTATCATTTCGAGTAAGACTGTCGTACCGGGATAGGTCCTCCCTCAATCATTGCAATCACGTGCCTGTGATCCAATAATTGACTCTGAGGGCACTATCTCCAACAATATCGAGGAGGAGGAACAAATAGTTTATTCAGGTCCGCCCCAATGCAACAAGCCGGGACCATCCCCTCCTATGTTGATCTTCGGCAACGACTCGAAAGATGAGGTCAATGCCATATTCTCCGCTCGGCCATCAATACAAACCTTCGCTGATGAAGATCAAAGTTTGCAAGTTTCCATGGTTCCGCCCAAGCATCATAAAGAGCTAGACGTGCTTGATACCTACAGTGTGGAAGAACTGCAGACATTCTCCGTCCCTCCCAGGCGAGAAGGTGAAAAGGCGATCCTATTCTACCGATCCGAGGAAACCAAAGTGGAGAAAGAAATCTGGCATGGCACGGATTCTACACTTGACAGGCTCCAGTCTATCCGTTTGCCCAGATATTACACGAACAGACTAAAGAGACTCTTCAGACGCCAAGGTGTACTTCTTAAGAAACTGCGCGACAAGCACGGTTCTATAACAGGATCTGGAACGTTCCCGGAACTCAACGAAAGTTGCCCAACGGGAGAATGGAAACAACCGGGCTTGGATATGTTCAATCCAAGAAATGGGAGCTACTCTGCGACTGCTACGTCATACATGACTTTGATAAAGAGGGAGATGCTCTGTAGGAAGATGCTAACCCTGAACCAGAAAGAGCTTCCGCCATGAAAATTCCCAGTTCGTCGTTCGAAGAACAAATGGACAAGCCTATAAGGGAAGCAGGTCAAAAGGTTCGAGACGACCATAATCGCGAAATGGCCGTCTACGAGAAAGCCAGGACGCAATGCCTCCTTCAACAGGCTGTGAAAAATGAAAATGCTCCTCCTTGTCAACCCGTTGTACAAAAGGCCCGACGCAGAAGCAGAAACAAACCAAAGAACAGGAAAGGCGTTCGACAGCGACAAAGCGGGTCCAAGAAGCCGCGCGATTAGGAATCGAGCAGTCCGGATTTGTCTCTTATAAAAAAGATGGGTCGAGCATATTCTTTTCCCCAAGACAAGACAAGGAAGATATTCGATCTTGTTATAAAACATCAAATGATGACACTCCCGGAGTCCAAGCACCCCGAGCAAGCAGGCGAAGTCTCTCACCCGGACTATTGCTCCTATCACAGAGCAATAGGACATCCTCTCGAAGACTGCTTCACATTTAAAGACTGGGTAGAAGACCAGTATCAGCAAGGTAGGTTCGCTCTATCCAGTAGCTGGAGGGTAACCCCGCCGCAGAAGCATGAACCCAAAGCCGCGAGAGTAGAACCAGGTCAACATCGGTCTTGGAAGCGATCTCTTACTTGTCATATGATAATGTTGTCAGAAGAAGAGCCCGAGAATATGGATGACCTCCCCCGGTGCTTCGACAACGATGATGATGAGGTAATCTTAGAGTTTCCACCGGCGCCAAAAGAGCTGGTAGATGGGATATATACTACTGCAGATAACCTCAAGAAAATTGATTTGGGGACAGCAAGTGACCCGTGGCCGACGTTCGTCAGTGAGCTGTTGTCTGAAGAAAGGGTGGCTACGCTAAAGGACGTGCTCATGCAGCATAAAGATTGCTTCGAATGGAACTATTCCGAGATGCCAGGATTAGATCCAGAGATTGCTGTGCACAAATTGGCGATATCCCTGGACGTCAAGCCGATTAAACAGGCACCGAGAAGAATGCGGCTCGAGCTTGAGATGAGCATCAACGCCGAGGTCAAGAAGCTAATTGACTCCTGCTTCATCCAAGAGGTTCAATATCCTGACTGGATCGCCAACATCGTCCTAGTGATGAAGAAGAATGGGACGGTGCGCATATGTGTGGACTTTCGGGATCTCAACAAAGCTTGTCCAAAAGACGACTTCCCAGTACCGGTCACCGAGCTGATGATAGATAATACGTCCACTCACGAAGTCTTCTTTTTCATGGACGGATCATCAGGATACAATCAGATAAAGATGCATCCCGAGGATCAGAAGCATACCGCTTTCTGGACCCCTTTGGGTATATTTTGTTACAAGATGATGCCTTTCGGTCTAAAGAACTCTGGTGCCATCTATCAGAGGGCCATGACGAAGATCTTCGATGACCTCATACATGAAATCGTCGAATGCTATATCGACGACCTTGTGGTGAAAAGCAAATCATACGAGGAACATTTAGAGCATCTGAAGATCGTATTTCAACGCTTTCGGCAATACAACTTGAAGATGAACCCTCTCAAATGCGCGTTCGGAGTTTCTTCGGGCAAATTTCTAGGATTCATCGTCCGACACCGAGACATCGAGATAGATCCGTCAAAGATCAAGACGATTATGGAAATGTCTCCGCCAAGGACTCTCAAGCAATTGCGGTCTCTTCAAGGGAAGCTCGCATATATTCGGCGATTTATAGCCAATCTCTCAGGCAAGTGCCGTCCTTACATTCACCTAATAAAGAAGGGAACCCCTTTCGTCTGGGATCGCAAATGCCAAAACGCACTGGACGAAATCAAACAATACCTACAGAATCCTCCAGTGCTAACCGCTCTGGTCAAAGGAAAGCCTCTTATTCTGTATACAACCGCCCTTGAAGGTTCCTCAGGCGCATTATGGGCACAAGAGAATGACCAAGGGAAGGAGAGAACCCTCTACTATTTGAGTCGAGTTCTCCTGCGAGCAGAAAGCAATTACTCTCCCATTGAAAAACACTGCCTGGCGTTGATCTTCGCAACAACGAAGCTCAGACACTATGCGTTGGCGCATGAGGTCCATCTCATATCAAAATTGGACCCTCTCAAATATTTGATGTCAAAAGCCATATTAATGGGGCGTCTCGCTAAATGGGCCCTACTCTTAATGGAATTCTCGATAACTTATCGGCCTCTTAAGGCAGTGAAAGGCTAGGCCATCGCCGACTTCCTCGCTGAACATCCGATACCTGCTGACTCTCTCTTGAACTACGAATTGCCAGACGAACATGCGTTTGACATGATCGACAGGGAGAGAAAAGAGAATGATACCCAGTGAGAACTCTATTTTGATGGAGCGTCTTCCGTGAAGAAGCGCAAACAAAGCACCCCTATAATCAAATCCGGGATAGGCCTCATCTTCGTGACTCCACAGGAGGGATAATGCGCTTTGCTTTCTCCTTAACAGAGCCGAGAACGAACAATGAGGCCGAATATGAAGCTTTGATAGCAGGTCTCGAGATCGCTATCGACATGGGAATTGAAAACCTCCTCATATACGGAGACTCTCAACTGGTCGTTAGTCAAGTAAACGACGACTATCAAACGTGCAAGCCAGAGTTGGTGAAGTACGGCGGGAGAGTACAGCAATTGCTGACTCAAATTCCTTCCTACATGCTGGAGAGTATACCGCGTACGGAAAATAGCAAGGCGGATGCACTAGCTAAGCTTGCTAAAGAGTTGGCCGACGAGAACCTTGATGACGTGAGGATCATTGTGCAAAGCCGTCGGGTTCTCGCACCAGCAGAAATATCTCCGGAATCGTCCGAAGAAAAAGGAGCGACCGAGCAAACGGCCCTACAAATAAAAGATCAGGAAAAGGTTACGGATTCAAGAGAAGTCTTTATAGACTATTTCAAATCCCATCGAACACCTGAAGATGCGTCCTCAAGACATCAGCTTATGAAACAAGCTCTGTCTTTTGCTTTCGTCAATGATACCCTGTATAAGAGATTATTTGATTCTCTGTGGTTAAGATGCTTGGGACCTGAAGAGACAAAGAGAGTCGTCTAAGAAACTCACGATAGACTCTACGGTTCTCACCAAGCCGGGCCGAAGATGAAGCTGAAGATCAAACGGATGTGTTATTATTGGCCCACGATGATCCAAGACTGCCTCGAATACGCGAAGCAGTGCCATTCGTGCCAGATTCACGGGGACTTTATCCATCAGCATCCAAATCCACTACATCCAACAGTGGCTAGCTGGCCGTTCGAAATATGGGGGACTGACATAATCGGCCCCATCGAACCAGTATCGTCCAGAGGACATCGATTCATTTTTGCGACAACTGATTACTTCTCCAAATGGGCAGAAGCAGTACCGCTGAGGGAAGTGAAGACGGAGAATATCCTCCATTTCTTCAAGACACACGTCATTTATCGATTTGGAACTCCGCAACGGATTATCTCCGATAATGGGCCAGCCTATAGAAGCAACAAGATCAGCCGCTTCGCACAACAGCATAACATAGACTGGAGATACTCTTCAGTCTATAATCCTCGAGCTAACGGTCTAGCTGAGGCTTTTAACAAGACCTTGACGAAGATCGTAAAAAAGACAGTGTCACGAAATAAGAAGGACTGGCATGAATGACTGCATAAAGCTCTCTGGGCGTATCGAACTACGTTCAAAACGGCCACTAACACAACGCTGTATGCATTGGTATTTGGTACAGAGGTGGTACCCCCCCTCGAGATAGAGCTACCCACTCTACGAGTGGCAATTCATTACGAGCTAACGGACGAAGAGAATACTCACCTTCGGCTTGAGGAGCTCGATGCCCTTGATGAAACCCGGCTCATAGCGCAACAAAATCTGGAGGCTTATAAAGCAAAGATGACGCACTCATATGAAAGATTGACTAGGCCGAGAACATTCCGCTAAGGCGAACTCGTGCTAGTGGTCAAAAGACCTATGATCCCCAATCGTGCCAAACGGGGGAAATTCGAGCCGAACTATGAAGGCCCGTATATCGTAGACAAAGATTACCAGGGTGGAGCCTACCTACTCATGGACATACATGTTGAAAGACCTTTCAGGCCAATAAATGGCCGCTTCCTGAAAAAGTACCACGCTTGACGAGTCATGGCCTAGGTTAATGATAAATGACGACGACTATGTCCGCTCGTTATCTTCCTAAGCCCAAACTTTATAAGTAGTTGCCGGCTAACGAACCGAAACGTCCTTAGACTAATGACGGATCGAAACGTCCTTAAACTAACGACGAACCGAAACGTCCTAAAACCAACGATAGACCACTATGTCCTAAAACTAGCTGTTGACTGAGACATGCCCAAACTAACGATAGACCACTATGTCCTAAAACTAGCTGTTGACCGAGACGTCGATAAACTACTGTGGATTGCAACATCCCAAGGCTGATAAAAAAAAGAAGAATAAAAGAATAAAAAAAGAAAGAAAAAGAAAAAAAATGGTATGTCCATAAGCGAAAAGGGCACAGATGAAAACCCGAAAGGGCTCCGTGAGTAAAAACAGCAGGGCTACCGGCGAGTTTTGTGAAAACCCGAAAGGGCGCAATCTCGTTAAAAGACACTTGCAAGGTCTTCTCGACTTTGTAAGGAGAAACCACCTGCGTTAGATCCTTACGACTCACAAGGGAGCAACACATTTAGGAATCCTCATGATCCCTAAGGAGAAAATACACTTACGATATCCTCACGACTCGTAAGGAGAACCCTCTTATGAGACCCTCACGGCTCATAAGATTCAAAAGTCTTAAGCTACAGGGATCTGAACCTGTTCTTAAGTGGTCACCACAACCTCCAATTTTGCCCTACAAGCGGTTCGATGCTGACCCTTGTATACAATCCACGGGCGCGAATAAATATTTCCCTAACAAAGTCCCATCCATGATTAAGGATATGTTCGCATGGTGAACCCCCTTGTAAGCCCTCTCGACTTATAAGGAGAAATCACTCTTGTAAGATCCTTACGACTTATAAGAGATCATACACTTAGGAGTCCTCACGACTCCTAAGGAGAAAACGCATCAACGAGATCCTCACGACTCGCAGGGAGAAATACCTTTATGAGACCCTTACGGCTCATGCAGTCAAAAGCCTTAGTCGACAGGATCCTAACCCTGTTCGCTAAGCCACCTTTGTTTGACATCGACGGGGGAAAATGATGATTCGCTCCTGGCAATATCCCAGTTGTAACGGTGCTGATGCCGGAATCAGTGTCTAATTCTAAGCTTGCAGCAAACAAGCTAGCGAGCCACACATGTATACGAAATAGCCGAATTGATGGGCCAACTTGCAACGAAATCAGCAAGTAAAAATGTATGCATGCAAAATAGCCGAAATGATTGGGCAAATCGCAATAAAAAGCAGCGAGTAAAAATAAAATAAATATCCGAAATGATTGGGCACCGTGAAAAATAGCCGAAATGATTGGGCAATCGCGACCTTCACGATATAAAAGCTGAAATGATAGAGCATCACGGAAAGAAACGAAAAAAATGAATGAAATTTATGCCCTACAGGTGATATCACATCAATCCCTGTATACAATCCAGGGGCGCAAACAAAGAAGGAATCACGCCTTCCCTCCCCAGGCTCCATCAGAAAACGAAGCCAAATCTAGACGGTTCAGGGATAGCCTAGAGATGATCAACAGCGTTCCTCTCCACTCCAGCAGGATTCAGACGCTGCAATCAATCCTGGAGCTACGGCAAAGCCCCTACTCCAAATCTCGATGGTTCCCAGACAACATGGAAATCACTTTGATGTTCGTCTCATTACGACAGACGCAACGTCATCCACATGACCCCGTCGCGGAAATACGTCATCCACATGACCCCGTCTCGGAAATACGTCATCCATATGACCTCGTCTCGGAAATACGTCATCCACATGACCCCGTTGCGGAAATATGTCATCCACATGACCCCGTTGCGGAAATACTTCATCCATATAACCCCGTCTCGGAAATACGTCATCCACATGACCCTGTCTTGGAAATACATCATCCACATGACCCTGTTGCGGAAATACGTCATCCACATGACCCCGTCGTGGAAATACGTCATCCACATGACCCCGTCTTGGAAATAAGTCATCCACAGACCCCGTCGCGGAAATACATCATCTATATGACCCCGTTGCGGAAATACGTCATCCATATGACTCCATCTCGGAAATACGCCATCCACATGACCCCGTCGCGGAAATAAGTCATCCACATGACCCCGTCACGGAAATACGTCATCTACATGACCCCGTCTCGGAAATACGTCATCCAAATGACCCCGTCGCGGAAATACATCATCCAAATGACCCCGTCTCGGAAATACGTCATCCACATGACCCCGCTGCGGAAATACGTCATCTACATCACCCCGTCTCAGAATTACGTCATCCACATGACACCGTCGCAGAAATACGTCATCTACATCACCCCGTCTCGGAAATACGTCATCCACATGACCCCCTCTCGGAAATACGTCATCCACATGACCCCGTCGCGGAAATACGTCATCCACATGACCCCGTCTCGGAAATATGTCATCCACATGACCCCGTCGCGGAAATACATCATCCATATGACCCCGTTGCGGAAATATGTCATCCATATGACCCTGTCTCGGAAATACGTCATCCATATGACCCCGTCGCGGAAATACATCATCCACATGACCCCGTCTCGGAAATACGTCATCCACATGACCCCGTCGCGGAAACACGTCATCCACATGACCCCGTCGCGGAAACACGTCATCCACATGACCCCGTCGCGGAAACACGTCATCCACATGACCCCGTCGTGGAAACACGTCATCCACATGACCCCGTCACGGAAATACGTCATTTAAATGACTCCGTATCGGAAATACGTCATTCACATGACCCCGTCGCGGAAATACGTCATCTACATGACCCCACCTCGGAAATACGTCACCCAATAACGCCGTGAAATGTGGATAACGTCAATCTCATTAAACATTTATAGGTCCTCTCGATTCGTAAGGAAGAAAACTCTCTTATAAGATCCTTACGACTTATAAGGGAAAACACACTTAGGAATCCTCATGACTCCTAAGGAGAAAAGACACCTACGAGATCCTCACGACTCGTAGGGAGAAAAGTCTTTATGAGACCCTTACGGCTCATAAAGTTGAAAAGTCTTAGGTAGCAGATCTGAACCTGCTTCTTAAGCCATCACTACCCCTCGAAGAAGCCAAAAACAAGATGCTCACTCTATCATCTGCCGGCTATGCTTGCTAAGGTGACATGCCGATAACAAAAGAAAGAAGAAAGCATAGAGATGACACAAGACATTGCGAAAGAAATGTATCTTTTATTCATGAATTCAATTGGGTATAAATTACATCATATGAAAGAATAAAAAAATGAATACATTTTATTCAAAATTACAAATGGTACAAAAAACAATTATTGAGAGGGAAGCGCTTTCAATAGTCCGATCAGCCGCTCGCGCACTTCCCTCAGCCCCTTTTCTTTGATCAGCTGCCGCGGCCAACTCTGCTTCGACCTGGGCTCGTTGTTGCAAGTAAGACGAAAGTTGTTCTTCGACGGACCGCTGAGCTGCCTCATGATTCTATGCATCCTGCTCGACGACGTAGAGCTTCTGCCTCAGTTTTAACCCGTCAGAGATGCATCACAGAAGGCCTTCAAAGATAATTTTCATCTGTGCAGCATTTGCATCAACCTGAGCATGCAGTCGGACAGATTTGCTTGAAGTTTCTTCACATTCCTTATACTTTAAGGCCACTTCTTGTTCAAGATGGAGGAAATAAGAAGTGCCCTGCTCGACCCACGCAGCCCGTTGAGTGTTTACAGCCAGGACCACTGGAGCAGGATGCCTAAGCTCAAGCTCACGCAGGCAGGCCTCAATCTTCCTGCAGTAATCAACCCAAGACTCAACGACGCCCTCACTATGAAAGTTCACGAGCGTCACCACCATAGGGTTAACCTCCGTGGAAAAATCCACAGTGAATGTGGGAGTCTCCACGTCAAGCTCTTCAATATAGTCGCTCAACATGCGCAGACTATTCGCGGCGCCTTTCGAGGATGCACGCCGAGAAAAGGGGCCGGCTGGCATTATGATGCGAGACTCGAACGGAGCTGGAGTCGACGTGATTGCTGGAAAATAAATCATAGTCAGATGTCGGCTCAAGAAATAAAGAAAATACGCGAACAATAGAGTCCACTATACCGGCTGCAACAGGGGGAAGAGCTGGGAGTACTGGTGGCGCAATGATACCATCGTCCCCTCCTTCAATTTGTAAGGCTAGAAGCAATACAAAGAAGAATTAGCAATAATGTGACTGCCCGTTAAAGAAAGGACGTCGTTTAGAAAAAATACTTACCGACACCAGCAGGCGGACTAATCTCTGACTGGAAAGAGAAGTGTGGGTGCAGCACTTGATACAGGTGATCAAAAAGAACTCCTGCAGGGACGCAGTAATGCAATGTTAGTACATAAATTATACAGCCTAGAAATAAAACTGATGGGTTACATATCCGCACCTTCCAATATCTGAGATGGTACGAGAGAAGGTAGAGGAGTGGTCACTGTCAAAGCGGTAGCTGATGGCGCTGCCTCGGGTAGCGCAACCTCAACGCTCGCCACGCCTGCATTACAAACGAGATAAATACTGTCAGGAAAGATTGAAAAGGATTGCAGAATAAAAAGAAAAGCAATGACCCAAAATCTACCTGGTGAGTCGCCGGTCGGAACCGCGACGAGGGCGTCACTTGATACAGCAACTGCTTCACCCTCCTCCATCGGAATGGTTTCGCTGCCCTGGCTTCATCCCCCGACTCCACGAGAATCGTCGTGATACTCACAACGCCCGGCAGCGGCAGGGAGCCGCAAGGGGAAAGAGCGACGATCGGGGCAGTGCCCGACTCTTACGAAAGAGTGACTATCTCGGGCTCGGCGGATGTAGCCATCTCACCCACCGCCACCTCGGGCTCAACAATTGTAGCCATCTCACCCACCGATACCTTGAGCCCGACAATGGTAGCCATCTCACCTACCGCCATCTCGAGTTTGGCAATTGTAGCTATCTCGCCTACCGCTGCCTCGGGTTCGGCGATCATGGCTACCTCCTCCACCGCTACCCCAGGCTCAGTGGTCGCCGCCACTTCTTCGGTAAGACTCGGCCCTGCAAGATAGGATATATGAGAACTAAAAGTTAAAACTTTGACAACAAAACCCAATGTCACATTACCTTGAGTTGGTCTTCCGATTGCTTCCCGAGCCGCGCGTGCTGCCTGTATGTGGGCGGTGGACAAGGCAGCCGGAGTATCTTCTGAAGGAGAAAGGGCAGGGGTAGCGGTGCGAGAACCTACACCCGCGGCCAAGGCAGCACTACGCCCCTTGCCGCGCGCATTCTACGCTTCCTTTCCGCTCGGGCCGTTAGAGCGGATCTTCTAGAAGCCTCCATCAACAGGACGTCATCGTCCATGCCAAGGGTTACCTCTGGAGCCGTTATAGCATCCGTCATCGGCCGTTTGAGTAAGGCCCCTTTCGGCAGTCCTGAGGAGGCTGGGACTTCGATGGTTGGCCCGGGAAGCATCTCCGCATCACCTTGCGGGATTAGCATTGTAGTCCCTGTGATAAGATAAAGAAGGGGTCAGATTGTCCATAAGAAAGGAGAATGAAGATTCAATGAGCTGAGACATACCAACTCCCAACAAAGCGCGAGTCCTCTCCTCTTCCTCAAAGGTCCTAAGAAAAGCCGCTAGATCCTCTTCAGTGGTAAAGCCTGTTACAGAAGGAAAAATGTCAGTCAAGACATGATAATAAAAATAAAAATATAATGCAATAACAGAAGTTACGGCTTATACTCACTTGATTGCGCGAGGACGGCCATTTCCGCTTTGTGGCTTGCTGATCGCACAGAAGTTGCAATGGCGGCCTTGAGATCATTATCTTCCAGCGTTATGAATAGACCTTCGTTGGTCCCATATTCGCTCAGGCCCTCGCTGTGAGGAGCATGAGGCTCCAGGACGAGTACAGCGTCTATAGAGAGGACCGACTTCTTCTTCCTCTTCTGCGAGCGAGCTCCAGTCACAGCCAGCACAAGCTTACGCTTGGTGGGCACTTCAGGACGACGAGTCCCAATATCTGAGCCCACGCCAGACTCGGGGGAAGCTACGTTTACCGTCCCCATGGGAGCACGGGGCACCGGTAGTACATCTGCCGTCTCCACGGGAGCACGGGACACCGGTAGCTCAGGCCTGTCGTCGGAGATTTTAATCACGGCAGCTTCTCTTAGCGGAGGGAGGACAATGGTCCGTCGCTTCAAGGGGATGTTTCGATCACCAGCAGGGGGTGCACCCTTGCGGTCAAGTAGCAGTCGCTTCTCCTCCCTGATAACAGCACCCATTGCATGTTAGTACCAGGCCACGTGTACATTAAGGGCCTTCGGGACACAACTAGGTTCGCTGATAATGAAGTGAGACCCCGTATTCAAGCGCATGAAATGATGCAGCACGCCCCGCATTCCCTCTTCGGTGGTGGCAGGTTCTACCAGGAAAGCCTCCAGCGGGACTCCCTGATTGTAACTCAGCTGCTGGGCAAAATGATGGGGGTTGTATCTCATGAATAGCGCCGCATCATTTTGCCTGAATACAAGAAAGCCCGGCCTGATGGAGTACAAATAGAGAATCTCCCGGGCTTTTAACACGGAGGCCCCATCTTTAAAGATATCTCACAAGGGCAGCACCGCCTTTGAAGTTTCCTGGCCGATGGTCAAGACTTTGTCTGTGAAAGATATACCATCTCCGATCGTGCGCGGACGAAGGAGTAAGCCCCTAGCTTCCCGCTGTGATGGACTCACGATGGAGGCATCAATCAGCCGCATGATCCGAGGGAACTTGCATCTGTCATAAAACGAAGGTCTTTTATGGATGCCAAAGATCCAAAGCACGTGCAACTCCATCCATGAAGTGAACTAATGCATTGGGAAGTTGGCAGGATGCACCCCTGGTTCAGTGGTATCCGCTGCTACGCTAAGACCGTGATATAAGTGGGCTAACTCGGTGATCCCGAAGGTCACTTGTATTCCGGCAACCATGCGATGCGCGGGGTAGAGACGGAAGGCCTCATGTAATGAGGATGCAAAGGAAGCGCAAACCAGCTCAACCATAGCCCAAGAAACCCAAGAAAAAATGCTTCCTCATCAATGCCCGGAGCGGCGATTTCTGACAAAGGGACGATCGCGAAGAAAGAAACCCTTCTGATCAGCTTCCAGTATCGGCCGACGGTTTAAGCCAAAGCCGAAGGGATCATCAAGTTTAGCAAACTTTTCGCCTTGTCGCGACAAAATTTCCGGGCGAAGAAAACGGGCAATGAAGTCCGCAAAACTAACCCCTCGGCCTCTAGATTCAAGGAAAAGGCTCTCATATATGTTCAACACCTTTATCAGACTCGGGAACTGGTGCTGAATGGCGTTCTCCGGGGTGAGGCCCATCACCAGTGGCTTGGTGGCAAAAACATATTCATCCAGAGGAAGCAGCTCCTCGTAGTGCTCCCCCCTAACTGGTAAACCAGAAAGCTCGGCTCATTCTTCCAAAGAAATGGAGACCTCTCTATCCAATAAGAGGAAGGTATGGGTTGGGATGTTCCACTGCTCCAAAAACGCTTTGATCCACCATGTGGGAGGTGCAGAATACTGGAATAAGGAAGCGTAGACCGCAGGGTATAAGCCGAGCTTTAGTAGCTGCGATTTCTTTGCCGACAAGATATACCGGGCCCACTACAAGTACCCGGCCGGATGACGGGGAGTTAGCCTGATGTTATAGGGCTGTCCTCAAGGGCGCGACTCGCCCTGACATATGCGCCGCCCTAGGGTATCCAAAGCAGCCGGCGGCTGCACGGGTGTAGCGGCGATCGAAGGCTGAAGGAGACCCTCCGAAGTCCAATTAACCACCTCCACGGCATAGTTCACCGGGGGTGCATCTGCATACGGGATCGCCGAGATAGGCTTCGAAGGCGTCGCACAAGAGAAGCTTCGACGATCTCTGATAATTTGGTCGTACCATCTACCCCACAAGTGAAGTTTTTTGTGTTCCGGGTCATGGTCTTTGATGAGCGCGAGAACCTCACGGTCCATAGGCTCCTCAGGGAATCCACCCTCTGAACGGACAAATGGAAACGAAGCATCGAAGGACATATTGCCTGCAAAAAAAGGGGACAGAAGTCAACTGTCAGTGCTATAATTTAATTTTAAATTCTGACACTTGGTACTCCACACTGCAATGCAGTGGAGAGGGACCAAAGTGGGCCCACAAAATCTGGATGACAATTCATCAATTAATAATTAATAAAACAGCCTCATCATTAGATGAGACTGTTAATTAAATGAGGAAATCCTCAAGAAAATTCTCATTAAATGAGGGATCCCTTGGGAAAAGGAGAAAATCTCCCTTTGAGAACAATTCTCTATGACAGAGTGACACTTGTCAAACTCTGATCATGAAGGAATAAAAATTCCTTAAGAGCCTGGCTCTGTAATGATGATGGAAAAATCCATTAGAAAAGAATTAATTAAAATTAATTTTTATGAATTAAAAAATTCTGGGATCTTCAAGATCCATGAACAAACTCTTAAGAGTTCTTCACAAGAGATTAAGAAATCTACATGTTATCAAAAGAGCAGGGCTCTGATTCATGGGCTAAGAAACCCCAAGAAAAGATCTCTTTAGATCTATGGGTTCAAGAGAGCAAAGATCTATTAATGAAACCCTAAAAGGGTTTTCTTTAGATTAAAGATTTATGAAAAGCAAGGCTCTGTTAATGGGTAAAACCCTAATTTATTAAAAGTTTTAAACTTTACCTAAGTTTTGACAGAGTTTTGACTCTTAAAAAGTTCTTAAACAAGAGAGCTATGCTTTGTGGGAGAATGAAATTCTCAGAAAACAAGAAGAAGATGAAAATCATCTAAGAGACCAAAGGTCCTATTTATAGGCATTGAAACGCCTCTTCAACTTCTGAGTTGATCCAAAGGCGCAGATGCAGCCACCGCCGCACTCACGTGTGGGCCACGTGAGCGCAATGGTGGGGGGGCATTTATTTCCCCCAATCAGAGCAAAGCTCTGTTTGAAATTCAAAAATTAAAAATTAAAGCAATGCTTCAGATCCAGCGCTAAGCGCGCTGCGCGCCACGTGTCAAACACGGATGCGCTAGCGCCAGGTGCGCTGCGCCCTAGAAAGTGCACCATGTGTGCGCTAGCGCTAGGCGCGCCGAACGCCACGTGTCAAACACGGGTGCACTAGCGCAGGCTGCGCTGCGCTCTGAGCAGCGCACCACGTGTTAAACACAGGTGCGCTAGCACAAAGAGCGCTGCGCTCTGAGCAGCGCACCACGTGCAAAGCACGGGTGCTCCAGCGGTGGAATTAAAAATTCCCCACCCTTAGATCAAAAGATCTAATAAATAGTGATAAATCATTAATTAATCAGAATTAAAATTCTGTTATGGAGAGATTTTCCAATCTTGTTAAAAACAAGAAGATTACCTTCTATAAAACAGAAGCCCTAGGATCAAAGATCCAACGGTGGGAAACATCCCCAAATTAATCAGAGAAAGATCTCTTTAACTGATTCAACAAATCAACTTGCTCTATATAAAGGCCCCAAGACTTCAAGTCTGATATAGAGAAACCCCCCTATAAATTTTGAGAAACTCAAAAGAAAGAGAGCAAGCTCTTGCAAGAAGATATTTTTTCAAGGTAAAGATGATGAATGATGAACACAGAGATGAAATCATCTCTTAAAAAGAAGAATTATCTTCTTAAAAGATCATAGATTTACAAAGACCAAGGTCTTTTATAAAAAGATCAAAAGATCTCATCATATAAACAAAGAAGTACTTACTTCGTTCACAGATCATAGATCTATAAGACAAATTGTCTTTCTGAGATCATGAACATCTCATCATAAAGGAGGAGAAAATTATTAAAGATTATGGATCTATAAAGGCAAACCTTATCGAAAATAAGAACTGCTGTTCCTGAATCTTGAGACAAAGTCTCTTTTAAAAGAACATAAATTTGTTCACAGATCATAAAAATTGATCAAATGTGATTTGCGCTATTAAAATGCGCTTTGCACTATTAAAATGCGCCTTGCGCTCTTAAACTGTGCTTTTGCGCTCCTTGGATCGGCGCTCAGCGCCAAATGCGCCACATGTCAACCACGTATGCGCCAATTAAACAACTTGCGATTTGCGCTTCTGAAATAGCGCACTGCGCTCATAGGCTGGCGCTCAGCACCAAGCGTGCTACGTGTCATTCATGAGTGTGCCCCTAAATTGATAGTGCAATGCGCTCATGGACTAGCGCTTAGCGCTCATAAACTGGCGCAATGCGCCCACCATCTGGCGCTTAGCGCCAAGCGTGACACGTGTCCTTCTCGTGTGCGCTACTTGGCAGAAGGGCACCGCGCTCTTTAACTGGCGTAAAGCGCCTGGCATGCCACGTGTTGCGCTGACAGAACATAAATTGTTCTGATGAATGCTCTGCATTCAATACAAGATAAAAAAGTGTCAAGATCTAATGCTCAGCATTATTAAAAGGGTCAAGCCCAAATAAAGGCTCAATAGCCAGAATAAATATGTTAAACATTTATTGGACTTAGCCTAATATTGGCCATAAGTCCTCAACTTATGTTTAATTGAGCCCATCTACTCACGAATATTTAATAGATCATAGTCCCAAATTGGACTACAGATCTTCCGACCAATTCACACCGGTTCAAGGGTACATCTCTTTACTCCTCTGATATTTGTCTTTGTAATCCTTCAACGTCTTCAGAGAGGTGACGGGTCTCGATAACCACACATTTCATGGACTGTGGGGTCCTTAAACTCATGGACTATGATGTCCTTAAACTCATGGACTACGATGTCCTTAACCTGGACTGTGGGGTCCTTAAGCCCATGGACTATGATGTCCTTAAACTTTATAGACTATGACGTCTTTAAACTACGGACCGTGGGGTCCTTAAACTCACGGACTACGATGTCCTTAACCTCGGACTGTGGGGTCCTCAAACTCATGGACTATGATGTCCTTAAACTTTATAGATTATGACGTCTTCAAACTGGACTGTGGGGTCCTTAAGCTCATGGACTATGATGTCCTTAACCTTGTACTGTGGGGTCCTTAAACTCACGGACTATGATGTCCTTGACCTTGGATCGTAATGTCCTTAAACTAATCGACCGCAATGTCCCTAAACTAAACAATAGAGTCCAAATGCTCTTTTGTTGGATCTAAACGATCTCGTTAAGTTGATCTTAGTCTAAAATTGGACTAACGTATCCTTAACAAACGTTTAAGTTGATCTTAGTCTCAAATGAGACTAACGTATCCTGAAACCCAACCTTTAAACCTAAATCTAAGAAGATACGAATTTGGACTAATCCACGCCCTACGGGCGACAACATAAATTAGTCTTCGTATACAATCCATGGGCAACCACAAACAAAACAAACACCCACGACACGAAGTGACCATATGGAGAAGGAGAAAGTTGTTACCACGATGCGGTAGCGTAATTAACTACAGGGGCTTGCGCCTGTAGGGAAGAGTGTGCCCACAATAAAAAAACCCCTCAAACGAGGGGGGATCTGACGAAGTCTGCTACATCGGCCGCATCCGTTTAAACCTTAGATACATGGTGTCATAAATCAACTTGGCATCTTTGGAGAGGTGGACGGATAGCACCAATTAGCATCTGTCCCGAAATTCAGGCCAGACGTTCACCGCGTCTTCGTCCGCGTGTTTCGGCGGGGAATACCACTCAGTCCGGATAACAAAAAAATCCGTAATTGTATAGCTCCCCCACTCGGTTCGGAATAAAACCAAATCAGAAAAACATCAACTCATGGTGGACATATCATATAAATCACGAGGACCCGTAAAGTTATAAACAATTTAAGTCGTATCAACTATATCATGTAGTGGTTGAAAACTCAAAACAACAGAAATCTCATAATTCAATATTGCATGATAAAAGTAATAATAATGACAATGAGATACGATATATATCAAACAATAGCTAATGATGTGTGACAACAGTTATTAATGATACTAGTAGTGCGCGACAGAATATAGATGACATGGAAAGTTCTAGGTGTGTACGTGGCATGTTAATTACTGATGTAGTGTAGTGTAGCATGTAAGCATGTGCAAGTGCAATATAAACTCATCGGTAATAGTGCAAGTGTCCTAGCAAGTGTTAAGAAATATTGTTTAATATGTATGAATGTATACAATACGATTCTAGGTCTAATTATGTAAACAACATGAATGGAAAACAATTATAACAAGTTTTTGGTTTTGGGCGCTATACACCATTCATACAATGTCTCCGGTAGATATTTAGTCTACTCACCGAAATGAGTCGCAGTCTACCCAGATCCAATCACTTCCTTCCCCTTCCTCGCTGCTTCTGAAGTCCTCGCGGTCAATCCTAACATCGAAATACAACTTTCGTATATGAGCGGCTAAATTCCGATATGATGAATATGTAAATTCTAAGTGAACTAACTTACATAACGTAAAACGTGTGATTATCGTGTGCTATACAGACCTAAAACTAACAAGAGCTACCCCGAATCGTCATATTTTGAGAAAACACCAAAATGTGATACGCAATATCCATATGATACGCTAAAATATCATAAAAAGTATAGCAATTAGCTTCAGATTTTTATATAGATAATCTGGAAATAATCTAAGTATACCAGAGACCTTAGATAACACACAGAGAGATACCCACACAAATTCAACACCCAAGTCCACCTAAAAACCGACGGTAGCGGGAAAACTTGAAATTCCGACAGTCGAACTATGGGGAATTGGGTCCAAATTTTAAGGGTGCACTCTAGGTTCTAACACCATTCCACTGTATTGTTAGATTTATTTTGTGAGTAATATACTTATAGCAGATTCAATTGAGGCTAAAACTCTTAAACTAAACAAAAATCAGATATCGTAAATACTCTAGTTGACACTAAAACTGTTGGGTATGCGATACTGCAATAGCTGGCCTTAGTGCAAGTGGGAGATTGTTAGGAATATATATGCCCTGAAGGCCATTATTGTATATTATAGTGTATGCTTGGTCATATATATAGAGGACTTTCTTGTTCGACATGATAGTATGCTATCTGGTTCTCTTTATCTTAACATATACACTTGTTTTAGTTTACTATCTCATTGATACATGTTGATAAAACCCTTAGGATGTTGGCTTGACAACCAGGACTATGATGCAGATCATAGTAGTGGGGCTTGTGTAGTCCACAAGCACATTCTTTAACAGTTCCTGGTCGAGGGAGTATCGAGACATGACATCGATATTCTAGAGTAGACTAGTGTGTACATTTCTTGACCCTGTATGAGCGATGGTTGATCCCATAACCATTGGTGTTTGATATCAAAGATTGTACATAGGTGCTCATTGGAGAATGGGTACACTGAACATGACTCGCCGAGAACTCCTAAATGGTACCATACCTATCGTCAGATAGCAGTTCTCTAGTGACACTTGTACAGATTAGTCTGTAGACTCTAGATCGTCATAGTGTCTTTTGTGGTTCCCACTATGCTTTGATTTCCTCCCTACCACGGCTCAAAAGAGTCGTGCAAACATGTGGTTTTTGGGTACAATCCCGAGTCACATGGAGGCAGTGAGCGATAGGAGGGGTTTTGTCTCTTCCGGTATTGGGAGTTGATGTTGCGCTATGCTCGATTGGCTATAACAACAAGTCTCTGGCCAGGGCTGATGAGATTTACTGATAAGTATTATCAGTAGTTTCTCGAAAGATTATAGGCCACATATCGGCATGACTTATCGAGTTAGTGAGGTCTGACAATTCCACCCCCATACTCTATATGCGACATATCAGACGAAGAGACCGGACTGTACGGTAAGTGTTGATTATAGGCTCTACGGGAGTTTGGACAAGTTTTCTTATTGATCTTCTATTCATTCAATACATAGGTAGTCGTTACATCCAGCTAGTACAACTGACGGCTTGTGGGTATCTGATGTGATCATTACCTACTGCTGGCATATTGAAAAGTTTTTAGAGTCCCACATAAAGATTTCCTAGCTCAACCGAAATGAAGTAGGGCACGTATGGAGATATGTACGGGAGCTTGATTACATATGAGTATATGATACCGTATTCTAATCCAGCGTTAAATGATATCAGCCGATTATATGTGATATAAATGGATTATTGAATCAAGTGTTGATTTAATAATTTAATATATATATATATATATATATGTATGTATGTATGTATGTATGTATGTATTTATATTGTATCATGGTTGATGATACGGAGAACATGGATGCATGAGAATCACATTGAGTAAGGATAATGATAACTATTTATGAATTAAAAGAACTGAAGAATGATTCATGGCATGAGATGCTTGGAGAAGTATTGAGAAGCCATGACTCATCTTCAATTCTTGGATTTATTCATAGATATTTATCACTCTCAGTCTTATCTCATCTTATCTCTTGAGCTCATAGTTCACTCTCTCACTCATTCAAAGTTCATCTTCTTCTTCATCTCCTCACTAATTTTTTAGGATTGAGAAAAAGAAAAAGAGAAAGAAATATTTCTAGTGAGCAAAATTCTTACTTCATCAACCTACACTACTCTAGCCAATTAGTATAGATTGTTAACTTCACTAATATCTTGATTAGTGAAGTGTGAGCTTGAGTGTGAGTTGCCTCAAGGTGGGTCACCGACGACAAATACTACAAGCAAGCTCATTCCATCCTTCAAGTGGAGTGAAAGAAGAGTTCTAGGGACTACTATTTGGAGTTTTAGAAGTGAAGGACCAGACTACAAAAGTTGTAGACTTTCTTCACTTAGATTAAAACTTGTTTGCTTAGCTTTGAAACCCTAATGCTCTAGTTCGATTCTTGTTTAGTATACATAGACCTCTAAATTTTTAAAATTGTATAATTAATGCTCATTGAAACCTAGTAGAGGTGCTAAGACATACTTTCATGGTATCAGAGCCAAGCTAGAGGCTTAGGAATAGCTTAGACGAAGTTAAAGTGTTCGATCGAAGTTTTAAACACGGGATTTGGGTAGTTTCTGTCCAATTTTCTAAACTTCATGTTTTTCACAATTAAAAATGCTCAGAAAATCATACAAGTAATTATATGAAGGCTTAAGAAATACGAGCACATAACTCCACAACATGGCCGCGGAACCGCCACCTATACCATGTATTGGCCGCGATTCCACCACCCAAATGTGGAGTTAGGAGCTCGATTTTCATGTGCTGATTCATTTTGACATTTTGGATTTTCTGGAAATTTTTAATGAGGCTCAAGTGGTTGAGATCTCTGTGAATTGCTGTTGTTTGAAATATTGATCGAAATGTTTAATATAGCCTATATTTCTTTAGATATGTGATACAATTTTTAGAATCCATATCGATTAGTTTTGCGAAAACTAGTTAATGATTTGTAAATCTCTCATTTTAGTCTCAAATGATGGATTACCACGGGATTTGGATTTGGATTGAAACTCCGTCGTAATCTCGTATCATACCCGAATACTCGCCGGGAGACACTAGTAAACAGCCACGCACTAATGCCCCGACCAAGTGACTATAGAAGAACCCCATGACCAAGAGCATCCACTCGGGTGCTAGCGGCCACAGTGTTCTGCCCAAGTGCACTTCGTTGACGATCTCGGGGATGCGACCATTTACTAAAGTTTCCGACGAGCCTTCGAATCATTAGTCGGGAATCTTGTTGAATTTCTCGGCTTAATTTTTGAAAAGTGTTTTCAATTTGAGACTTAAATGTAACGTTTATAGGGTTAGACATGAAATTAGGAACATGTGATAATCCGGATTTATGATGTCTAAAGATGCGGATTCTAATTATTGTAGTTTTCATTTCTTTTCTATGACCATAAGTGTAATATATGGCAGTATCCCCGATCTCGTTGCTATACGACAATGACATTAGGGATATGCATATTTACTTACATTGATAACATGTGATATTATTGTGTTGCTATCGATATGTTATATTGGATCGTCGTGATTGAATAGCCGGGGGTTTTATGTGAGATAAATGTTTTTCTATATTTATTCATGTAAATAATTGTATGTAATATTCTTTTATTGGGACACTTCCGGGTTGAGGTTATTGTCTCCATTCGATATATATTATTTACTTTACCTCTTTAGGATATACCCAAGGCGGGAAGCACAAGTAACCGGGTTTTAGAGTCCAGTGGGAGGCAATCTCGAGGAGTCGAGACCAGTCGCCTAACTCTAGAATTGTCAGGCTTGCTTGCCACTCTCATAGGGGTCTACAGACATGGGCTTGGCTATTCATCACGACCGTGGAATCCGTGTTCTTTGTTATTGGCTTAATCTAAAATACGAACCACCTTGTATATCCTATATTTTATATATCTGCTTATGCTGTTCTGTAATGTGATGTTATGTGATCATATAACTACGTGAGACGAATGCTACTTATATATATAATATATTACTAGACACTATATATGTTTTGCATCCGCGCTAGTCCTGACCCCGCCCTGCCGTAGGTTAAGTAACCTTACGGTAAAGACCCAGGTCCCTGTGGCGAATGCGGATGACATATATGTGTGTTTTATTTTCGTTTCTTCGGTGATATTTAGGAAACATAATTGATGGGACATCATTAATAAGATTAATGAAAAGAAAAGAAACCTAAAAGATGTTGTAGAATCAAAATTTTCAAAAAGGTAGCACTGGTTTTTGCTTTGCATACCGGTATTCCATTATGAATATCCAGCACCTCATTCGATGAGGAAAGAACCTAGATCCCTTCACCGGGAATGCCCTCTTTAGATAAAAACTAGCATACTACAACCCACTCGGTTTGCTTTGCAAACTACTCGATTTTTAAAGTGGAGTTTGAACCACTCCTTTTCAAATCACTAGATTCTATAACGATATCAAGTTCATTACGTTAAAAGTTTTCTTCAAAACCAGCTATAACCCTCCGTCATTTCAGATATGTAGTATTTAGTATTCGTGCTGTGTTTGTTGACCTCCGTCAAGGCACAGTGTACAGTAGCTGGGTAATACTTATCTGCAGTATGTTGATGCGATCGGTAGGAATAGTCACACAGCCTTATTGACCTCTGTCAAAGGTTTATGTGGGTGGGTTCGAATCGATCAAGAAATGAAGGGTTGAACTTGAATAGCGGCCTATAGTTTGTTAACCTCCGTTAAGGTCATAGGTCGTTAGGGGTAAAAACAATTATCGGGAATTTCAAGTGTTGAAATTTGCAATGAGATTGCATACCTTCTATGTGATTCTTGGATTCTGATACCCACTGTGAGTAAGTGTTACTCCTGAGAGAGTTTTCCACTTTATAATTAGCTAATCCAGTAGGTGTCTAAAAAAGGTGTTAATGGGGTTATGCCTGTTAGATATGTATGCCCAGAGGCCATTATTGTATATGTATACATGTGGATGCTTGGACATATGTAGGTACATGACAATCTTGCTCGATATGATAGTATGCTATCTGGTTTGTCTTTATCTTAATACGTGCATATGTTTTACTTTTTTTACGTATCATTTATACATGTTGATAAAGCCCGTAGGATCATTGCTTGACTACCTGTGTTGTGATGGTGATCATACTTGTGGGAGCTGGGTAGTCGATAAGCACATCCTTAAAGTGTCCCTAGTCGTAGGAGTATCGAGACAGGGCATCGATATTCCGGAGTAGAGTAGTGTATACCTTTCTAGACCCCGACTAAGGGTGATAGTTGGTTCCACAGCCCTTGGTCTTTTGCACCTAAGATTGTATACAGGTGCTCATTGGGGTTGAGTACACTGGACGGACTCCCCGAGAACTTCTAGATGGTACTATACCTATCGTCAGATAGCAGTTCTCAGGTGACATGAGTACATGTTAGTCTTCAGACCTGAGATCATCATTTATCACGTGTGAGTTCCCACTGTAGTTTGATTACTATCCTACCACGGCTCTACTGAGTCGTGCAAACAGGTTTTAGTTGGGTACAATCCTGAGCTACATGGAGGCAGTGAGCGATTGTTGGGGATTCGTCTCTCCCGGTATAGGGAGTTGATATCGCACTTTGTTCGATTGGCCAGCACCATAAGATCTTGGCTAAGAAAGTTAGGATTTACTGATAGGTTGATCAGTAGTTTCCCAGATTGGTCCTGAGCCACATCAGCACGAATTATCGGGTTATTAGGGTCTGACGTTTATCACCCCTAGATCCGGTATGTGATACTCTCAGACGAAAAGATCAGACTGTACGGAGATTGTCATAGATAAGCTCAGTAGGGATCCGAATGAGTTTGCTCGTTGGTCTTCCTTTTCGACAGGTACCCGGGTAGCCGTTACGTACAGTTAGTGCCGCTGACGTGCTTGTGGTTATGGATTTATCCAGTAACTCGCTGCCGGCGTACCGTCGAGTCTTCAGAGACCTACATAGAGGGTTTCCTTGGTTCAGGAGAAATGATGTAGTAGCTGTATTGGATACGTGCAGGGTTTCGATCGATCGATTGTACTCATTACCCGGACTTTCGATCAGACAGTTGATAATACTAGCCAGCTCGGGATTGAGCTGGATTATTAAATCAGGTATTGATTTAATAATTTACATATATATATTTCGATATGTATATTCTAGTATTATGTTCTTTGTGTTATTCTATCTCTTTGGGTGTTCATATTTTGATACGAATACAGGTATGTATATACAATAGAGTGTAATCCGTATTTATACTGAAAACATTCTAGAAGCTGGATACCTCATTTTAGATTTATCCATTTATCTTCAAATAGAAAATGAGGTGTAAAAGTGGTGAGTGGGGTATGGTGAGAACCATGCTTCAATAGTGTTAACAAATGAATTTTCAATTCATTTGTATAAACTTTTCAAGCATGGTTCGGTTTTAATATTGGAAAAAAGATTTTACAAAACCATGGTTGATCTTTTTCTCTCTCATGGGATTTCATTCTCACCATATTTTTCTTTGCTTCACTCTCCTCGCTAGTTTTCTTGAGCTCTTCCACTTTCATCTTCAACCTCTTCTCTGCAATCTCATGTGTTGAGAATCAAGAGAGGAGGTGAGATAGATATACACTTAGAACCATACACTACATCCTAGACATTTTATATTAGCAATCTAAAGTCTCTAGTTGCTCCACTAGACTCTTAGTGTGGAGTTAGAGTCATGAACTACATCCCTCGGGAGGATCAACTTCGACGGAGGAGGACCGGTGATCAAGCTCGTTCATGGAGTTCTCAAGGAGTAAGGAAAAGCGATCAAACATGCTCAAGGAGATCCCTAGGAGAAAACGAAGAGGAAAGAAGACCGAAGGACACGGATCTTTTGGTGAGACATTTCTATCATAATAGTTAGCTCTCCTCTTTGCTTGCTAGTTTAGGTTTATGGTAGATTCTTGGACGGGTTTTTCTAGCGCCAGTTTTTAAACCTTAAATTTTTTTGTTCCGTAACGGCCATGGTAGATGGTCAGGACGCTTGGAAATCCCAACATGGTATCGGAGCCATCCTACAAACCCTTACTAGCTAGTTTAGACATGTTTAAAACATTGATCGACGAAAATTTTCAAATCACAATTTCATTTCTCATGCTTGCTGTCGATTTTAAATTTTTTTCAAAAAATTATTTAGAGCATCTTAAAAATACGTGCAGGCTATTTTAGAAGGCCTGAAGAAATTTGGGCACATAAGCCTTTCATACGTCCGCGGAACCGCCGCATAACATGCTTGTTGGCGGCGGTTCCATGGTCGAAGTGGGGCCGTTCTGCACCAAAATTCTTCTGGCACTCTATTATATAGAAATGTGATTTTTGGGATGTATGTTTTTGGCCCAGATTTGTTTGAGTACTGGTTAGCACTTGAGGCATGATTGATTGTCTTGTTCTTTTTGCGTACGTGCGTTTTAAAATCAAAGTTACGAATATACCGCAATCAATAACGGTGTCGCTTGGTAGCTAGCCGGTTGAGTACGGGTCGGTCCACAGGGAAAACATCTTCTTTTTTTATTGTTCTAACGAGTTAAGTCCTATTTTTAGTAGGTTTTGATTTTTATAAAAACTAAGATTGAATTTAATTTGATTTGAAGCCTTGCTAGGGTTAGGATTTAGGTTAGTTTGGAAAAACAACTCTACTCACTGCTTCCTTTGCCTTAATTAAGAACATAGGTGTTAGGATAATAGTCAACAAAGGGGATTAGCATGACTAGGAAGAAACGTAGTTTCTTCCTTTTGGTCCTTGCCTGTCCTTTCTTAACTCTTAGCCCTAACCTCTATGTAAATCAACCACAACCAGTCTAACTAGGGAATAACCGCTATCTCGTAGGATAGGGTGCCATAGTGAGCGATGTGTGTTTGATTCACATAGGGTCCTAATTTAAAATATTAAACGGGCAAGAAAGGATTGAGAGATTTTCATCTCTCAAACCTACCCAATCTTAACCCTAACAAGTGAGGAATCACTCACTCATTAGGAAAGTTGCGACAAAATTCATTTTTTATAATTTTGTTTTAATAACCTAATTAACTTGCAGATAAATAAATACAGATAAAAAATTGCAGAAATAAAATTCGAAATGAAACTTGCAAGATAAAAACTTACTTTATTGACATCTCTTGACGATTACAATGGAATTGAAAATTTAATCTAGAAAATAAAAAGAGGCATGCCTAATTAGGCTTTCGGCTTTCCTATTTATAGATAGGAGAAACCCTAGGGTTTACATCTGATCCACATTTGAAATTACAAGACTACTCTAAGAAAGCCGGGTCAAAGCACCGACACCCACCGACACGTGCACCGACACGTGCACTGCACGGCTGTGGATCCACGGCAGAATGCCCTATTTGGCCATGGATCCATGGCCATATTGGGGGATCTTTGGCTCAACTTCTCAGGGTTGTTTCATGTTGCTATTTCCTTATGTTTTCTTCTCTTGGTTCCTCAGAATCTTTTCTACTTTCTTCCAGATTTCCAACAGTGCAGAATTTGTGGACTTTTACCGTTAGGTTCGTGTTGAAGTCTTGAATCTTGTGCTGCCCTTGTGCTTTGTGCAATTGAACTGTTTACTGATCTTCATTTATTCCTTGAACTGGTAGGCGGTATCATACAGATTCATCTATTTGTTGGTCGTAGTCTCACATTTGTAGCGTCTTTTCCTGAATTTCACTGTATTGTTTTGAGAATCTGTAACCTGCAACTATTTAGCAGACATGGATCAAAAGCACCTATTTATTTGTAATGTGGTTAAGAATGGGGAATATAATAATACAAAATTCTGATATGAACAAATACCCCCAAGCTTATCTTTTGCTCGTTCCGAGCAAAACTATTTTTATTCTCGAAAAAACCTAACCTCACTTTTGCAGGGAATCGCGATTGCATTGAGCTCGTGCAACAAGTCGTTAAACCTCTAGATGTCCCTAGTAGGAGGAGTGTTGTCTCCTGAGGATTTTCAGCGGATACTACCTACAAAATCCGATCAATTTGGCCTATTGAGTTTCATTCTTCAATTCGGTGTTCTAGCAAGAAATTCTATTATCTTTAACTTAGAAATTATCAATCCGTATTTTTCACATTCACTTATCATTTAACTTAAGATCGTATATTTTCTGTAAATTTATTTAGCTTTTAGCATCTTTTGAATTTTCCTTCTAAGGTTCCATCTCAACTTAGGAATTTTTATCATCTCTATTGAAAATATAAGCCCTATCTTTCATTCCTATCTCTCATCAAAACCCCAATCATATACCTCTACGTGTGTGTGATTATCACCCCTACACTTGGAAATTCAATTCAAGCTATCATACTCTTGTCCATCGTCCAAAGTAATTTTAGTTGGTGAATTTTAGATGAAATTGCTCATACATCCTTCATGTGACCGTTAATACTTCTTGAGGTACTAACGACCGATTACAAAATGTGTTCGCGCATTTAGGCGTTCTTCCTCATCTTGTAATACCTAAGGCTTTAGCAGTGACTCCCAAACCAGTTGGCCTAAGACACTAGGTGATAAAGCACCCTCGCTATATATTTTTTTATTTTACGCAGCCTTAAGTAATTACAAAACCAGTGTACATTTTTTTTATATCCCTTATTTCACACTTATACTTTAATTTTTTCTCATACTAAGGATTTTAGACAAGAGCATTTCAAGGTATTCTCTACTATCCCAAGTTTCAAGGTGCGTGCATGTGCGAGTTGTAGAGTATATATTTTCAGAATTTAGACTAAAGGTTCGGAATTATTTTTCAGACCTACACTTCGATAAAAATTTCAATACTCTTCCCTTATTTTGACTTAGCCCAAGAACTGAACTCAAAATTTGCCTATTTCTAAATAAACTATAAGGATGTATATTTTCTACCGTTAAACTTTAAGAAATGTTATTTTTAGGGTTTTTAATTTACTAAATTTGGGATCTAGTTTTTCCTAGCTAGTTAGCCGTCTTGTCAAACTTAAGTCAAATATGGCCAAAATTGAATTTTTCAATTTATATATTTTTTAATTTTTTTTTCAATTTTTTATTTGATTTTATTTTTATATTATTTTTTCTTTAATTTTTTTTAATTTATATATATTTTTAAAATGCAATGCAGAATTAAATATGCAAAGAAAGAAGAAACAAATATGTACAGAAAAAAATAAAAATATGCAATGCAATGATAACTATTTACAAACCATCTCCACCCCCAAATTTATCAAAAGCAGTGCCCTCACTGCTCATGTCCTCACCGTCCCCTTGAACGTGAACGGGAACGTTCCTCTCTCGCCAGCAGCGTACATACGCAATGTTCAATCTTTATCACCCGGTGATCCAAGTTGGTCACTATCCCTACCAATCTGTCTATTCCCCTAGTGGCTCTCCTAAGTAGACGTGCATGTTCTGCGGGGGTAAGCTCTTCCTTGCTCGCGGTCGAGCTGGAGCTGGGTGACCTGGCGGGTACATTTTCGACTAGTCCAGTTCGTGACCATACATCATTCAAGCAGATATAGGACGTGGATACGCCCTCAATAAGAGGCCTAATGGGTATACCTCCATGCATGTAAAACTCAAATTCCTCCACAGGGAGGAAATAGCGACACAGTTGTGTCACTGACATAGGGCATGAGTAATTTGCAGCCCTTTTGCCAGCACCAATTGAATTAAGCAACACCGTGCACATGTCATATCTTGGGTTCCTAGTTATTAAGGTGTGCACGATGTGAAGAGATGGTGTAAAAAATGTTGTATTATGTGAACTGTCAAAAATGTTGTTTTGTGCCCAACGGCACACAGTTAATACATTGGCGAAGAGGGTTCTAGCCTGTATGCCCTTCCTAAATTCCCTCGAACGGTTATTAGCCATTAAGGGTAAGTAGTCTTCAAATTGAAGGGGTTGGTCATGAATAGGTAATCTAGGAATTAAGGTGACTTCATGGATGAAGTCCCTATCAATGATTATTTTCCTATCGCCCCAAAGTAATTTAATAAAACTGTATTGTGATAGGCAACCTTCCTCCATGCACTCGTAAAAATGAGTAACTAGATCTGGAAAGGCGTAGGCATTGGGATGATTGAAAATTAAAAAGTTCTACTCTCGCCGTGTGATCTCATCACCAAAATAACTCCCAAAGATTGTGTGTGCAAACATTTGGGAAAAATCCCGTTCTAATTGCATGGTTAGTGCTATTCAGAGAGTGCACAGATTTATAAAAAAAATTTTAACAGAGAGGGAGAGATGATGCAAACCTCCTTTGAAAAAAATCAGAGGGAGAAGAAGCAGAGGCGCGGCGGTTGCGCGGCCGAATGGGGATTCCTGCGGCGGAAGGGCGGCGCGATGGGGAGATCTCTCTGCTCCGGCGGCTAGGGTTTGCAGAGAGGAAAATTTTAGGGTTTGTAAAATGCTATGAGGGGTCGGGTTGTATTTATAAGGGATGGCGGTTTGGTTATTTGCAAAAAGCCCCTCTTAAAAAGAGGAAATTATTTGTTAAAAAAAGAAAATTTATTTTTTTTATTAAAACTGGAAATTTACAAAATATACCCAATTTTTTTTTAATATTGTCAAAAATTTTTATTTTTATTTTGTTTTCATATATACAAGTGATACATACCCCCAAACTTGTTTGAAACAGTGTTTTGGCTAGATAATCGAAATTTAAGGGTAGATGGAGGAAGATCAGTCAATGTAGATCGGCTCCTGCAAAAACAGGAGCTCCTCCGAAGGGTCCACAGTGAGGAATGGTTTAAGTCTATGTCCGTTCACTTTAAATAGTGAACCGTCCTCTGGATTTTCTAAATCGACTCCACCATGCGGATATCCGGTGCGTATCAAAACTGGCCCTTTCCATCGAGATCTGAGCTTACCGGGATGGAAATGTAACCGAGTGTCGTAAAGTAAAATCTGTTGACCAGGTTTGAAAGTCTTGCGCATAAAGTGTTTATCGTGGAACACCTTCGTTCGGTTTTTGACGATTATTGTGTTCTCGTAAGTTTCATCCCGAAGCTCGTTCAATTGTAGCTTTCTATTGCTGCCCGCATCTCCTAGAGATAGATTCAACAATTTTATTGCCCAAAATGCTCTATGCTCAATTTCAACTGGAAGGTGGCAAGCCTTTCCATAAACAAGCCTATATGGAGACATGCCAAGATCGGTCTTATAGGCAGTTCGGAATGCCTAAAGGGCATCAATAAGTTTTGACGACCAATCTTTACGGCTTTTGGAAACCGTTTTCTCCAATATCTGTTTAATCTGCCGATTTGAAATCTTGGCTTGCCCACAAGTTTGGGGATGATAGGGCATTGATAGCTTGTGAGTAATAGAATATTTCCGCATTAAGGACTCGAAATTCCTATTACAAAAATGAGATCCATTATCGGTGATAATTGCGCGAGGATGCCCAAACTGAGAAAAAATGTTTTCTTTGAGAAATCTAACGACAACCTTGTTGTCATTAGTTCGGCTGGGCACAGTCTCGACCCACTTTGAAATATAGTCAACAGCGAGGAGAATATACACGTTCCCAAAAGAATTGAGAAACGGTACCATAAAATCTATCCCCCAAACATCAAAAATTTCAACAACCAATATTGGTTGGAGCGACATTTCATTTCTCCTAGATATCTGGCCCAAGTGTTGGCACCAGGAGCATGTCTTACAGTAATCATGTGCGTCTTTAAAAAGTTGTAGCCAGTAGAAGCCACACTGCAATATCTTTTCTGCTGTCTTTTTAGGGCCAAAATGCCCGCCACATGCTTGATCGTGGTAAAATGACAGCACACTCTTAAACTCATTGTCGGGGACACACCGACGAGTAATTTGGTCGGGACAGTATTTGAATAGATATGGTTCATCCCAGTAAAAATGTTTTACTTGGGATAGAATCTGAGTCTGTCCTAATTCGACCATTCGTTTGGTATAAGTCCGGTGGCCAAATAATTTACGATATCTGAGAACCAAGGTTCGCATGACACAGTTAAGAGCTGCTCATCTGGAAAAACGTCTTTAATAGGAATTTGAAGTGTAGGCAAAGAAGGAAGTCGTGAAAGATGGTCGACGACTACGTTTTCGCATCCTCTCTTGTCTCTGATGACAAGGTCAAACTCTTGTAGTAAGAAGATCCAACGTATCAGCCGAAATTTAGCGTCCTTCTTCGCGAAAAGATGGCGAAGAGATGAGTGGTCAGTGTAAACGATGACTGGAGAGCCGATTAAATAGGGCCTGAACTTTTCTAATGCAAACATAACAGCTAAGAATTCCTTCTCAGTTGTTGTGTAATTTAATTGGGCCTTGTTCAAGCTTCGGCTGGCGTAATAAATTACATGCGGCGTCTTATTAATGTGCTGCCCAAGGACAGC
Source organism: Agapanthus africanus (assembly GCA_030015575.1). Classification (NCBI taxonomy): domain Eukaryota; kingdom Viridiplantae; phylum Streptophyta; class Magnoliopsida; order Asparagales; family Amaryllidaceae; genus Agapanthus; species Agapanthus africanus. The sequence continues at coordinate 205,108,313 of JASDDO010000014.1, read as the reverse complement.
ACCAATGGAAAAATCAGATGCATCACACATAATTTCAAATGGATGCGTCCAGTTAGGAGATGAAAGAATGGGAGCGGAAGTAAGTGAGTTTTTCAATGACTCGAACGCTTTCGTACAGCTTGAGTCGAAATCAAATGTGCTGTCCTTGGCCAACAAAAGAGTCAAGGGTCTAGCTATCTTGCTAAAATCCTTGATGAACCATCTATAGAAACCGGCATGGCCAAGGAAGGCTCGAATGTCTCGGACGCATTTGGGAGGAGGAAGATTGGAAATGACTTCAATCTTAGCTTTATCTACATCAATGCCATTTTGCGAGATGATATGTCCTAAGACAATACCTTCTCATACCATAAAGTGACATTTCTCCCAATTTAAAGTAAGGTTCTTATCCCTACACCGGGTAAGAACCGCGTCTAAATGTAGCAAACACTCATCAAAGGAGTCACCGAAAATGGAGAAATCATCCATAAAAATCTCCAAGAATTTTTCCACTATGCTTAAAAAATGCCCATCATACACCGCTGGAAAGTAGCAGGTGAATTCCATAACCCAAAGGGCATGCGACGGTAAGCAAACGTACCGAAAGGACAAGTGAATGTGGTCTTGTCTTGGTCCTTTTCGGCGATGGGAACTTGATTATAGCCGGAGTAGCCATTCAAAAAGCAATAGTACTCGTGCCCAGCCAATCGTTCTAGCATTTGGTCAATAAAAGGTAATGGAAAGTAGTCTTTCCGTGTCGCGGCGTTGAGTTTTCTATAATCGATGCATACTCGCCGCCCAGTTTGGGTGCGAGTAGGTATTAACTCATTCGCCTCATTATTTATGACCGTTATGTCCGATTTCTTTGGGACAACGTGAATGGGGCTAACCCACTGGCTATCAGAGATAGGGTAAATGATACCACTATCAAGACATTTTACAATCTCCTTTTTAACAGCCTCCTTCATGATAGGGTTTAGTCGTCTCTATGGATCCCTTGCTGGCTTGGCATCATCCATCATATGAATATGATGTTCAACTATTAGGAAACTAATCCCCTTGATGTACGTCCTTTTTAAAATCAAAGTTAAGAATATACCGCAATCAATAACGGTGTCGCTTGGTAGCTAGCCGGTTGAGTACGGGTCGGTCCACAGGGAAAACGTGTTCTTTTCTTATTGTTCTAACGAGTTAAGTTCTATTTTTGGTAGGTTTTGATTTTTACAAAAACTAAGATTGAATTTAATTTGATTTGAAGCCTTGCTAGGGTTACGATTTAGGTCAGTTTGGAAAAATAACTCTACTCACTGCTTCCTTTGCCTTAATTAAGAACATAGGTGTTAGGGTAATAGTCAACAAAGGGGATTAGCACGACTAGGAAGAAACGTAGTTTCTTCCTTTTGGTCCTTGTCCGTCCTTTCTTAACTTTTAGCCCTAACCTCTATGTAAATCAACCACAACCAGTCTAACTAGGGAATCACCGCTATCTCGTAGGATATGGTGCCGTAGTGAGCGGTGTGTGTTTGATTCACATAGGGTCCTAATTTAAAATATTAAACGGGAAAAAAAGGATTGAGAGATTTCCATCTCTCAAACCTACCCAATCCTAACCCTAACAAGTGAGGAATCACTCACTCATTACAAAAGTTGCGAAAAATTTCATTTTTTATAATTTTGTTTTAATAACCTAATTAACTTGCAAATAAATAAATACAGATAAAAAATTGGAGAAATAAAATTCGAAATGAAAATTGCATGATAAAAACTTACTTTATTGACACCTCTTGACGATTACAATGGAATTGAAAATTTAATCTAGAAAATAAAAAGAGGCATGCCTAATTAGACTTTCGGCTTTCCTATTTATAGATAGGAGAAACCCTAGGGTTTACATCTGTAGGGTTACTAGGCACTCTAATAAGGTTCTACAATGCATCAACCATGCCCGTTTCAAATTTTAGCCGTGCCGAATAACCCTAAGCAAGATCGTTGCTAGAAAATTAGGGTTTCATATGCAAGTAAACTACGTTTACGACTAAGTGAATACGAAATACAACCTTTGTTGATCGGTCCTTCACTTCTTTAGCTCCTTGTTGAAGTCCCTTCGCTGCGATCGTGGTTCTCCCGGACCCTTGCATGGCTTCACGAAGCGAAAGACGCGTGCTTGCTTGAAGTCTTCGAGGCCGAAGATGATCTACGTCGAGGGGATGCCAACTCAAACTTCTACTTCACTAACTTGAGAATTAGTGAAGCAAACACCCTAAACTAAAGTGCTAGTCTAGTAGAGGATGGAGAAATAGGAAGTGGGTTCTCTTTAGAATTTTATTTCTCACAATCTATCTCACTTTGGATCAAACCCTAGCAACCCTTTTCTTTTTAGCAATGAAGAAGAAGATGAACAAAAGAAAGAGATGAGGATAATGATCAAGTGAGAAGGCTAACCATGGTGAGTGAGTATCATATACTAACTCTTGTTGAGACTTAACCCTAGGCTAATCCTTATGGTTGGGTTAAGAAATATCCATAGTAACAACAAATTTAGTGGAATTAGTCAAATGCTTCCACAAGCTTCCACAAGCTTCAAGCATTTAGCTAATCCTCCACTAATTTTGTAATTACTTTGAATATTAAAATCCAACATAAAAGATAACATGGTGTAAGTCTCATACACCCAAGTCTTGTGTATCATCAACCATGATACAAAAAGGAAAACACATTTTAATATATATCATATATACATTAAAATTGTGCTCATGTGAGAAAAACCCTAAAGTGAACAAGTGTTAGTTAATGTAAACTAGTATATCAAATATACAATTATACAATAAATTATTAAATCAACACTTGACTTAATAATCCGGTCATATCACATATAACCGACTAACATCCAATGTATCGACTTATCGAATCAACACTTGATTCGATAACCCGGCTATATCATATATAACCGATCGATACAAAAAGTCACGACAATAGAATACGGTATCACATACACGCATTATTCTTGGTCCCGCACATATATGCGCTCCTATTTCGTTTTGCCTGAGCCAGTAAAACCTCTATGTAGGACTCTAAAGACTCGTCAATACGCCGGCAGTAGGTGATGATTACATCAAGCACCCACAAGCCGTCAGCGGTACTAGCTGGACCTAACGGCTACCCGGGTATTGAGCGATCAGAAGATCAGCAAGCAAGCCTGCTCCAACTTCTGTAAAAGCCTGCCGGTAACACTTCCCGTACAGTCCGGTCTCCTCGTCTGATATGTCGCATATCAAGTCTAGGGGTGGTAAACGTCAGACCCCAATAACCGATAAGTCGTGCCGATGCGAGGCTCATAACGAGTCGAGAAACTACTGGTAACACTTACCAGTAAATCTCTAAATCAGCCCTGGCCAGGGACTTCCCTGTTACGGCCAATCGAGCACAGCGCAACATCAACCCCCAATACCGGGAGAGATGAAACCCCTCCTATCGCTCATTGCCTCCATGTGACTCGGGACTGTACCCAAAAACCACCGTTTTGCACGCCCTCATGGACGTGGTAAGGCGGAAATCAAAGCACAGTGGGAATCACACAAGACTCTATGACGATCTCGGGTCTACAGACTAACCTGCACAAGTGTCACCAGAGAACTGCCATCTGACGTGAGGTATAATACCATCTGGGAGTTCTCGGCGAGTCCGTCCAGTGTACCCAGTCTCCACTGAGCACCCGTATACCATCTCTGATGTCAAACACCAATGGATATGGGATCATCCATCGCCCATCTCATGGGTCGAGAAGCGTATACGCTAGTCTACACTGGTATATCGATGCCCCGTCTCGATACACCTACGACTAGGGACCTTGAAGGATGTACTTATGGACTACCATGTCCCCACTAGTATGATCCGCATCATAGTCCAGGTAGTCAAGTACACATCCTAAGGGCTTTACCAACATGTAACTATAAAACAATATAAAGAGACAAGTATACATGTTAAAGTAAAGTGCAACCAGATAGCATACTATCATATCGAGCAAGAAAGTCCTCTCTATATATGTCCAAGCATCCAATATAATATACATCATCTGTACAATACTGGCCTCTAGGGCATACATATAACTAACAACATCTGATCCACATTTGAAATTAAAAGACTACCCTAAGAAAGCCGGGTCAAAGCACCGACACCCACCGACACGTCTACCGACATGTGCACTGCACGGCTGCGGATCCGCGGCAGAATGCCTTATTTGGCCGTGGATCAGTGGACATATTGTGGGATCTTTTGCTCAACTTCTCAGGGTTGCTTCATGTTGCTATTTCCTTTTGTTTTCTTCTCTTGGTTCCTCAGAATCTTTTCTACTTTCTTTCAGATTTCCAACAGTGCAGAATTTGTGGACTTTTACCGTTAGCTTCGCGTTGATGTCTTGAATCTTGTGCTGCCCTTGTGCTTTGTGCAATTGAACCGTTTACTGATCTTCATTTGTTCTTTGAACCGGTAGGCGGCATCATACAGATTCATCTATTTGTTGGTCGTAGCCTCACATTTGTAGCGTCTTTTCTTGAATTTCACTGTATTGTTCTGAGAACCTGTAACCTACAACTATTTAGCAGATATGGATCAAAAGCACCTATTTATTTGTAATGTGATTAAGAATGGGGAATATAATAATGCAAAATTCTGATATGAACAGGGCCAATACGGAAAGTTTTAGTCGATCGAAATTTTAAATACGTGTTTATCTGTGCATGTGTTAGTATCTGTGACCGTGAATATCATTGAGCGGTATAACCCAACTAATTACTATATGTTCAATTAGACGGGTTTGCGAACATGATATTTACATTGATGTTATGTGATTGTACTGATATTGTGGATGGATTGTCGTCGTGGTTAGCCTATGGTGCAATGGTAGTAGTACAGTTCAGATTCATTTATGTATTCATTATTGCGGGACGGGCGTCTGACATGTGGACAGCCGTCTCTGCCAGATTGTATATTATTTTATTGAGGCACGACCGGGTTGAGGTTGATATCACCATTGTACATATTTTTTTCTGTACTAGGATTACCCTGTGGTGGAGTGATTGAATAGCCGGGTTTTAGAGGGCAACGGGCCCATATCTCATGGTGTTGAGACGGAGGGGGCCTTACTCTAGAATTGACAAGCTATTCGCCACACTCATAGGGGGTATATGATGACCCATGGAGGGGCGCCCAAGTTACCGGATTTCGAGAAGTGCTGGTGGCCCATTCACTTTGTTGATTAGGGTTGCATCACTTCTGGGATTGGCGGGTAACTTGCTGCGCTCGTAGGGGTCCACGTTTTCATTGCACGGGCTATCCAAACGACCGGGAACGTCGGGTCTCATTTGCGGCTCAAATGAAACCCGAGGCTTCATGATTATCCACCATTCTGTGTTTCTTGTTGTTGTTCTGTGATGTTGTCTATATCATGCATGGGATGAATGTTATATATATTTATATATACTAGTAGATGTTGTACATGTTTTGCACCCGCGCTAGTCCAGCCCCAGCTCTGTCGTTAGTTAAGTAACCTAACGGCGCATGACAGGGCCCCATGGCGAATGCGGATGGCATATACGTACATTATATTTTCGTTCTTTTATGGTGTGATAGAGATTAATTGATGGAACCACATTAATTTTGATTAATGAAAGATAATAAACCTAAAAGATGTTGCTGGAACAAATTTCGAAAAACTATAGTTATATTCTTTCTCTTTGCATAGTGGTATTCGGTCATGAATATCCAGCATCTCATTCGAAAAGGCAAGAGCCTAGATCCCTTCGCGGGGAGTGACCTCTTGAGCAAAAGTTTATACTGTAGATTACTCGGTTTTCTTCAAAACCACAAGTTTTCAAAAGCGGAGCCTAAATTGCTTCTTTTCAAAACTACTTGGTTCCTTCAACGATATCAAGTTCATTACGTTAAAGAGTTTTTCGCCAAAAACCCAGCCGTAGCCCTCTGTCATTTCGGATGAGTAATACCTAGTATTCGTGCTGCGTTTGTTGGCCTTTGTCAAGACGTAATGTACGGTAGCTAGATATTGCTTGTTTTTTTGTATAGAGATGCGATTATCCAGGACAGTCGTATAGCCTTTTTGGCCTTTGTCAAAAGTTTGTACGGGTGGGTCTAGATTAATCCAGGATAATGACGGGTTGAACTTGACTAGTGGTTTATGATTTGTTGGCCTTTGTCAAGGTCATAAACCTCTAGGGGCAAAAACTACATCGGGAGTTTCAAATATACAGGAAACTTGCTAGTGCTGCATACCTTCTGGAGTGTGGTGACTAGAGTGACTTACATCTAGTTTATCACGCAATGATAGTTGGATCTCGATCCCACTGTTGAGTAAGATTACTCTTGGGAGATATTTTTCACTTCACAATTAGCTGACCTATTAAGTATCTAGAAAGGTGTTAACGGGTCTACGCCTCTGCGGAAACGAGGTTTATTTTAATTGGGTCCGTACGAGAGCACGGGGAACCTCCCTCGGAGTACAAACACCGACCTGGTTGAATGGTTAGCGAACTTGTAAGGTGTTAATGATCCTATCTAATTCTCTTTTTAAGGTTTGAAGGAGAATTCGAGAAAACAGTGGGAGCCATTCTGATTAGATAAACTAATAACCAATCTAATCTTGCAAGAGCACACGCTGAGTGTTTCTTTTCTCTCTCTCCAGGTAGCAACCAATTCATGCCTTAATCAAGATAGTAAAATGTATCGCTTGACCGATCCGAATTCTTATTAAGGGCTGGGGAATGTCGGTTTGGCTCTAACTTATGGCAACAATCATGAGAATGAGCAAGAGAAAGAGAATTGCATGAATTCCTTGATGAGCCCAATGAGGAAGAAGCATATTATTGCGTCTCTTTCAAGTGTTCTTGTTATTGAGAACTGTTTTTCGGTCAGTCCTACCTCCTGGGTACTGGATACCGGATCAGGATTTCATATCTGTAATTTATTACAGGGACTGAGAAAAAGTAGGATGGTTGGACATGATGATATGTCCCTCAGAGTAGGGAACGGAGCACAAGTTGATCCTGCCGTCGGTAAATATCACTTAGCATTGCCAAATGGCAATACTATGATTTAGAACAATTGCTACTATGTATCTTACATGGTTTGCAACATCATTTCAGTTTCTTTACTTGATAAAGATGGAGATAACTTTGTTCTTGATAGAAATATCATGGACATTTACCTTGATAAGGTATTGGTTGCAGAAGGTACACTGTATAATGGTATCTATGTTCTAAATCAAAACACAGTTTTCAATATACAAAACACAAGCATGAGGAGGAGTTCAGAAATGAACGAATCCTACTTGTGGCATTGTAGACTTGGTCATACCGGTGAGAAAAGACTAAGTAAGTTGCATAAAAATGGATATTTGAATACGTTCGAATTTTCATCTTATGAAACTTGTCAGTCTTGTATCAAGAGAAAGATGACCAAATCTCCGTTCACCGGACACGGAGAAAAAGCAGCAAAGCTCTTGGGACTCATACAAAGTGATGTATGTGGTCCGATATCTATACATGCAAGGGGTGGATTCTCGTACTTCATTACATTTGCTAACGATCTCTCTAGGTTCAGATATTTGTATCTTTTGAAACACAAATCTGAAACTTTTGAGAAATTCAAAGAATATAAGAACGAAGTAGAGAACAAGACTGGCAAAAGTATCAAGATCCTCTGATCTGATAGTGGAGGGGAGTGTTGGCTATAGTGCCCTCAAGTCAATTATTGGATCGCAGGCACGCGATTGCGATGATTGAGGGATGACCTATACGGGTAGAACAGTCTTACTTGAGATGATAGTATGCTATCTGGTTTGTTTTTATCATCATGTACATGTTTCAGGTGGCATTATAGATCACTATTACATGTTGATAGAGCCCATATGATTCTTTCTTGACTACCAGCAGTATGATGGCGATCATATACATGGGAGCTGGGTAGTCTATAAGCACATCCTTAAATGTCCCTAGTCATGGGAGTTTCGAGACTGGGCATCGATACTCTAGAGTAGAATAGTGTATACTGATCGAGATCCAGACGAGGAGCGGTGGCCGATCTCACAAGCCATTGGTGTCAATTTGTTCACCTCAGATGTATACATGTGCTCATTGGGTTATGAGTACACCGGACGGACTCGCCGGGAACATGCTAGTTGGTATTATACCTATTGTCAGATAGCAGTTCCCAGGTGACATGTGTACAGGTTACTCTGTCGACCTGAGATCGTCATTTGTCTTGTGTGAGTTCCCACTGTGCTTTGATTACTACCCTACCGCGGCTCAAAGGAGGCGTGCAAACAGGTTTTAGTTGGGTACAGCCCCGAGCCACATGGAAGCAGTGAGCGGATAGTCAGGGGATTCATCTCTCCCGGTATTAGGGGTTGATGTCGCGTTGTGCACGGGTGGCCATCACCAGAAATCCTTGGCTAAAGTAGTCGAGAATTACTGATCTAGGATCGGTAGTTTCTCAGGTGGTGATGGGTTTCATGTTGACACTAAATGTCGCTTTATTAGGGGTCTGACTTTATCCACCCGTAGACTCGATATGCGATACTTATAGACGAACGGACTGGACTGTACAGATATTGTCACTGTCAGGCTCAGTAGGGGTTTCATGATGAGTTTGCTCGTCGGCCTCCCTTTCGCTCAGTGTAACACCCTAGTTCATTTATACCAGTTCCATTTTTGGTATTTCTTTATTTATAGCTTTTTCTTGATTTATTGTTGTTTGGGTGTGAATAGTGTAATTGGTATCGGTATTTGCATCTGATCCGACCCGCTTGCTGGAAACCGTATTGATTCCTATTTATGATTTATCCCTGCTAGTTATAAGGATCCGTGCATTTTTATATTGTTTATCCTGTACACCTGCATTATACCGGGTATATGCATTTTTTTAATAAAACAAGTAAAGTCAAATAAAATATTTTAAAAATGTCTAGCATGGCCTACATCATACCCTTGACCCTGTGGTAGCATCCGCACATCTTGTTCTCGTCCCGTTCAGTGAAACAGACTCGTTTGGATAGTTACGTGCACGCTAAGTGTATCCATTCTTGGAGGTATGCATTTTTGTTACCCGGATATTGTATTTTTGTTTTGGTTGATACGTATATTATCCGTATTTTCAAACAGTAATTTTAGACCCGACCCGGGCGTGTTTTGAACTATTTTTGTATTAGCCAAAAACTCAAAATTAACTAATATTATATTTTTAATATATTTCTAACTGTTTAAAAAATTTTATAACTAAATTTTTTTTTTTAAAATCAAAATTTTAAAACAGATCTCTCTCCCCCCCCCCCTCTCTCTCTCTCGTGACTCCCTCTCTCTCTCCTCCACTTATATATAAATTTCTTTAACCCTATTTTTTCCACGTTCTTTCTGCGTCTTCTTCTCCTTTCTTTTTTCGCTGCCGCCTCGTCACGAGAACCCTACCCACTCCTTCACCCCGCCTCACCGTCGTCGCCCTCAACCTCCTCGTCTTCATCTCATCTTCTTATACACTTCCACCTCCTCCACCCTTCAGTCCTGCCGGTGCCTGCAACCTTCGTCGCCGTCGCAACCCAACCCAAGAACCCCGACTGCACAATGCCCGCACCCATCACCTCCCATCACCGGCAACCGCTCGCCGTCTCACCACCCTTTTCACCGCCTCCATCTCCTCTCCTTCCTCTTCTCCCCTCCTTCCCGACGAGAACCTAAGCACAGGAACCTCACTGCCCACGCCGTAAAACCTTCCCAGAAAACCCTCGAATCACCTTCATTGCTCCCCGGCCACCTCCTCTGACCCAGGGACAACCCCAGAACACCAGCCTTTCCTTCTTCTTTCTTCTTCTTCTTCTTCTTCTTCTTTCCTTCTCTTTTCTTTTCTTGATCTGGATTTTTCCCGGCCATCACCGGAGCTGTGCTGTCGCCGACGATCAGACCGACTCAGTGAACGTTCCTAGCCAGCGTGGTCACCTTCTTGCTTTGCCTGGACTTGTTCCGTATGCGCATGTGTACAATGCGACGTTTATCCGACGTCGGACACTGTGTATACACCTCGTCGTGAGATCCGTTCAGCAAGTTTATCTTGCTACATGCTATGATACATATTTTTAATCCATATGAATAAAAATATCACATGTTTATTTCATTGTGAATCCATATTACAATTTTACAGTTTTTCGATACCCGTATGCATCTATACCGTTATTTACATATCTAGTCGCATGCAAGTTTATCTTGCTACATGCCATGCTATATATTTTGCATCCATATGAATAAAAATATCACATGTTGATTGCATTGTACATCCATATTAATGTTTACTATTTTCGGATACCCATGTGCATTCGTATCATTTATTATATGTATAGTTGCATCTACAGATCATATTATTTCATGTTACTGTTGTATTAATACCCCATGCTTGATATTGTGCATCCTACGTAGTCATGGAGTTGTAGATGTAATCCCTGATAGTTATTTGTGCATCCGTTTTTACTGTGCATCCGTACTTTTATCGTGCATCCGTACATGCTACAGTTTTATTATGAGCATCCGTTTGATACCTGTGCACTACCTGTCATGACCTGATACACCACTACTTGACATGTTACCTGATCATGTTTCTAATGCCGACAATCCTGACATGTTGTCCTGACGGATACACACGTTGACGATCAGACCGACTCAGTAGACGTTCCCAGCCAGCATGGTCACCTTCTTGCTTTGCCTGGACCTGTCCCGTGTGTGCGTGTGTACATTGCGACGTTTACCCGACGTCGGACGCTGCGTATACACCCAGTCGTGAGATCCGTTCAGGCAAGTTTATCTTGTTACATGCTATGATACATATTTTGCATCCATATGAATAAAAATATCACATGTTGACTGCATTGTACATCCATATTATTGTTTTACTGTTTTCGGATATCCGTACGCATCCATATCATTAATTACATATCTGGTTGCATGCAAGTAGCTTGATACAGGCTATATTATTATACTCGCATCTATATTAATAAGAATATTGCATGTTTATAGTATTATCCATCCATGTTAGTTTTACCGTTTTCCGATATCCGTTCGCATCTGTATCATTTATTATATATATCTAGTTGCATGCCATATCATATTATTTCATATTACTATTGTATTAACACCCCATACTTGATAATATGCATCCTACGTAGTCATGGAGTTGTAGATGTGAACCGTGATAAACACTTGAGCATCCGTGCTTTTACCGTGTTTCGATACTCGCTACATTTTACTGTTGGGCATTCATTTGATACACGGTACACCACCTGACATGACCTGATACACCACTACTTGACCTATTACCTGATCCTGTTCCTAATGCCGACATTCCCGACCTGTCGTCCAGATGGACGTTTCCTGTTGTCTGTTTAGACAAACCTGTACCTGCTTGATTCTGTGTTGGCATTAGCTTCAGATTTATCAATACCTGACTTGAACACATAACCATGGGGGTAAGAGGAAATCAATAATGAAACCTGATTTGTAACACAACAGTTCGACGCTTATACTGAACAGTTTTAGGGATTAGGCCAGTCCCGGGATGATGTTGCTGACATCATTCATCTGTACATGTTTCCTGTTTGTGCTTAGCGGCACGTCTCGGATTCAGCCCGGAGAGTCTGGACCGTGGTCCCGGGTATGCATGCGATACTATTGAGTTACATCAACGATTCATTAAATTTATTTCAAAGACTTGAGAGTAACTAACCCAGTAGTATAGATTATTCACCGCACGTCACATACACCGATACACTTCACTGTTCCATATTCATGTTACTGTTATACACTCATTACTGTTCATACTCATGCCTGCATATCTCATGTATCCTGTTCATTTATTATTGTTTGATATTATGACGCACTGACATCTGGGTTTTGCATGGCCCAGATCCTTTACCTTTGTCGTAGGCTGACCATGAGTACTTCAGCCGACAGGCCGAGCAGTGAGGGTCCTGTTAGTATCTAGTTTAGTTTAGTTTCTTTCCATACTTTCATTTCCTGATGTGAGCCCATATTTGAGCCCGTATTATTATCTTGATTAAGGCGTGATATGGTCGCTACCTGGAGAGAGAGAGAAGAAAACACTCAGCGTGCGCTCTGCAAGAATAGATTGGTTATTATTTTATCTAATCAGGATGGCTCCCACTGCTTTTTATCAAATCTTCCTTCAAACCCTAAAAGGAAAGACTAGCCGGGATTAATTACACACTACAAGTTCGCCAATCTTTCAGCCAGGCCAGCGTCGGTACTTTGAGGGAGGTCCCCCGTGCTTTCGCACGAACCTAATTAATGTAAACCTCGTTTTCCCAGAGGCGTAACCTCGTTAACACCTTTCTAGACACCTACTTGATCGGCTAATTGTAATGTATAAAACTCTCCCAGGAGTAACACTTACTCGCAGCGGGTATCGGGATCCAACTATCTCATAGAAGGTATGCAATCTCATTGCAAATTTCAACCCTTGAAATTCCCGATAATGTTTTGCCCCGAACGATCTATGACCTTGACAAGGTCAACAAACCATAGACCGCAAGTCAAGTTCAACCCGTCATTTCTTGATTGAATCAAACCCACCCGCACGACCCTTGACAAGGTCAACAAGGCCGCACGACTACCCTAACCCAATCTGCATCATATGCATAAGCAGATAAATACTGGTTAGCTACCGCACACTGCGCCTTGACAAGGTCAACAAACGCAGCACGAATACTAAACAGGATTTATCTGAAATGACGGAGGTCTGCGACAGGTTTTTCTGAAAACCTATTGCGTAATGAACTTGATATCGTTGTAGGATCGAATGATTTTAAAAATGGAGTGCTTTTGAGGCTTTTCTAGTTTTGCTAAAGGAGTCACTCCCGGTGAAGGGATCGTCGGTCTTTTCCTCGTCGAATGAGGTGCGGGATAAATCATATATATCACTGTGCAAAGCAAAAAAACACTTAAAAGCAATCAAAAGACAAACCGAGTGTGTAGCATCTGCCAGTTATTGCTAAAGGAGTCACTCCCGGTGAAGGGATCTCGGTCCTTTCCTCATCGAATAAGGTGCAGGATATATCACATATACCGCTATGCAAAGCAAGAACTGTAGCTACCTGTTTTATTTTGAAATTCGATTCTACAACATCTTAGGTTTCTTTTATTTCATTAATCACATTAATGAAGTCCCATCATTTAAGTACCTAATCATCACAGATAAATACGACGTACACTTATGCCATCCGCATTCGCCTCGATGTCCCCTCGTGCACCGTTAGGTTAGGTAACTAACGGCAGAGCGGGGCAGGGCTAGCGCGGGTGTAAAACATAAGTAACGTCTATATAATATATCATATATACTATATATAATACCTGTCACAGAACATCACATGATCACAGATAAATCACAGCAGAAGAAACATATGAAATATTGGATATATTAGGACGTCCGTGTTTTCAATACGAGCCAGTATAAAACACGGATTCCACGGTCGTGATGAATAGCCAATCCCACACCCCTAGACCCCTACGAGAGCGGCAAGCAACCCTACCAATTCTAGGGTTAGGAGACCCGGATTCGACTCCTCGAGTTCGTCTCCCACTGGACCCCAGAACCCGGTTACTTGTGCTCCCCTCCTTGGGTCTATCCTAGTGCAGAAAAGTAAATAATATACAAATGGTGACAACATCCGCAACCTGGAAGTGCCCCAATAAAAGAATATTACATACAAGTTTTTACATGAATGAAAATGAAAAACACTCATCTCACATAAAAACCCCCGGCTATTCAAACACGACGATCCAATATAACATATCCAGCAACACATAACATCACATGTCATCAACGTAAGTAAACATGCGTATCTCAATTGTCGTTGACATATAGCAACGAAACCGGCGATATCACATATTACACTTACGGTCACAGAAAAGAAAGTGTAAAACTACAACAGTTGGAATCCGCAACCACTTCAGACATCGCATGCCTGACCAAATGAATTTCTTAGACATCGCATGCCTAACAATTATAAACCCCGCATTTTAGTCTCTTTATCGAAAACACTTTTCAATATCAAGTCGGGCAATTCAACAAGATTCCCGACATCCTGATCGAATGCTCGTCGCAAACTTTAGTAGGCGGCCGCACCCCTGATACCGTCGACGAAGTGCACCAAGGCGGAACACCGCTACCGTGAGCACCCGAACGGATGCTTTCGGCGACGGGGTTCTCCTACAGTCACTTGGTCGGGGCTATGGAGCGAGGCTGTCTATTAAGTTTACCCGGCGAGTATCCGCGTACGCTACGTGATTGCGACGGACTTTTGATCACATCAAAATTCCGTGGCAACCGATCAAGTGAGACTAAACTGCTGTGTTTATAACATTCATTCAGTTATCACATAACTTTTTGTGAATTCCAATTATTGTATCCCATTCCGGATAAATAGAAAATGTCAAACTTTCCGATCGAACAATCGAACACCCAAGTTTTCCCGATACAGTTCAACACATGAAACAAGTCTAACAACATTCCGTTCGTGCCACAGTACCAACGGTCCAGCCGTAGAAGGGTCAAGCCAACGCCTCACATGTGGCACGCCGTACTGCCTCAAACCCGAAGGTTCAAAGGGCAGTTCAAGACGGTCACATAATCGAGTTAAAGTTTGTTGTCTTCTAGAGGGTCCATCGCGTTACTTGCACTACTTAGAACATCGTTAAACTACGGAAAAATCCAACACTTGGAAATTTCCCGACAGGGGAAAAATTGGGTATTTATATCCGGTCGAACTTTTTAACATATTCTAAAAAATTATCCGGAAAGCCAAATAGACAAAATTTGATACCCCGATCGAAACACCCAATCCCCAAAACAACTGCAGAAAATTGAACTCTTGAATAATTTTTAAAAATACCCAGAGAACTCAGCACAGCAAACTAATAATTACTGTGCAAATTTTGGTCAACGATGCAACAGTGTTGCCGCGGAACCGCCGCGCCACGTGGGCTAAGGCCGCGGTTCCGCGGCTGTTTGATGGAATTACGACCAAAATTTTCACCGTAATTCTTAGAAAACCCTGCTTATTTTTCTGCATATTTTTAATTTGGAAAAATCCCAATTTTTGGAAAAAGGACAGAGAGCATTTTGGGTTTGGGTTTTCGGGTTCGTTCGGGTTTCAAAATCCGTCTAGACTTCGCCTAAGGCTCTAGCTAGGCTCTGATACCACTGTAGGGTTCCTAGTCACACTAGTGAGGTCTCACAAGGCATCGAACATGCCATTTTCAAAAATTCTAGGTGCCGAGAGACCCGACTACGGATCGTTTGCTAGAAAACTAGACGAAAAAGCTAACTAGTTAACACTTAACTACAAGATACGGAAATACAATCTTTGTAGATCCGGTGCTCCACCTCCATAGCTCCGCAACGAGGTCCTCTCCGCTGTCCAAATCAAATCCGGGCTCAAGCGTCGGCTTCGTCGGAGAATGGGCAAGCTAGGTCGTCAATGTCCATGCCGAAGATGATCTACGTCGAGGCATCGAAAGATCAAGCTCCACCTTCACCAAGTCATGAAAACTTGTGAAGGAAACACACTCTACTACTTGGCAAGAGGTAGAGGATGAAGAAATAGGAAGTGGGTAGACTTTAGAATTGGATTTCTCACTCTAATTCTCACTTTGCCATTAAAGCTTGTGAAGCTTTTTCTTGAAGTGAAGAAGAAGAAGAAGATGAAGAATATGATAAGTTATTTGAAAATAGAAAAATAAAAGAATACTTATCATAATCTTAACCTTAGTTAAGTGTAGAGAATTGACTAAGGTTGGGTTGAATGGTTAGGGTTAAGGATGAGAACAAAAGGTCAACAAGTCAAAGCTTCATGAAACTTCAACTAAAAACAAAAGTAGCCACCATTCATTTATCTTCCAATTTATTCAAAATGAATAAATAAATAAGATAAATGAATAAGTAAAACCCTAATCAACAACTTAACCTTGGTTTAATTCTTTATACTTAACCAAAAAGCATGCATCATCAAACATGATACAAACATGTGCACAAAATCATATCGCATATGCAATGCGCACACCCGAGTGGGAATATCCATTTAAAGTGAACCGATACTAGTTAATGCAAAGTAATATATCAAATATATAATTATGCATTAAATCATTAAATCAACACTTGATTCAATGATCCGGTCATGTCGCACACAACCGACTAGTATCATTAGTAACAACTTATCGAATCAACACTTGATCCGATAACCCGGCTATATCACATATAACCGATCAATGTCACATCGCGAAAATCGAATACAGTATCACATACTCGTATTATTCTCGGTCCCGCACATATCTCATATGCGCTCCTATTTCGTTTCGCTTGAGCCAGGAAACCTCTGTGTAGGACTCTAAAGACTCGTCAATACGCCGGCAGCAGGTGATGATCATATCAAACACCCACAAGCCGCAAGCGGTCTGCTAAACGTAACGGCCACCCGGGTATTGAGCGATCTGAAGATCGACGAGCAAGCCCGCTCACACTCCAGTGAATCCGACCAGTAACACTACCGTACAGTCCGGTCTGATCGTCTGATATGTCGCATATCTTGCCTAGGGGTGGTAAACGTCAGACCCCAATAGCTCGATAAGTCGTGTCGATATGAGGTCTATAACAATTCGAGAAACTACTGGTAACACTTACCAGTAAATCTCAGCAACCCTGGCCAGGGATTTCCTGTTATAGCCAATCGTACACAGCGCAACATCAACTCCCTATACCGGGAGAGACGAATCCCCTCCTATTGCTCATTGCCTCCATGTGATTCGGGACTGTACCCAAAAACCACCGTTTTGCACGCCCTCTTGGACGTGGTAAGATGGAAATCAAAGCAGAGTGGGGACCACACAAGACTCTATGACGATCTCGGGTCAACAGACTACTTTGTACCAGTGTCACCAGAGAACTGCCATCTGACGTGAGGTATAATACCATCTGGGAGTTCTCGGCGAGTCCGTCCAGTGTACCCAGTCTCTACTGAGCACCCGTATATCATCCCTGATGTCAAACACCAATGGATATGGGATCATCCATCGCCCATCTGTATGGGTCGAGAAGGTATACGCTAGTCTACTCTGGTATATCGATGCCCCGTCTCGATACACCCACGACTAGGGACTTTGAAGGATGTACTTATGGACTACCATGTCCCCACTAGTATGATCCGCATCATAGTCCAGGTAGTCAAGTACAGATCCTAAGGGCTTTACCAACATGTAACAGAGAGACAATCAGTATACACGTTATGGTAAAGTTCAACCAGATAGCATACTATCATGTCGAGCAAGAAAGTCCTCCCTATATACGTCCCAGCATCCACTACAATATACATCCTATGTACAGTAATGGCCTCTAGGGCATACATATAACTAACAATCTCCCACTTGCACTAGGGCCATCTGATAGCAGTGGTTGTAGTATCTCATACTCAACCATTCCATAGAAGTCTCTCTCCGGGAACAGGCCTTTGTGAGTGGATCCGCTGTGTTGTCCTCTGAATCTACTCTCCTAACCTCGATCTCCCTGGAGATCAACCATCTCCATGATCAAGTGATACTGCCTTAGAATATGTCTGGATCACTGATGGGACCAGCGTTCCTTGGCATAAGCCACAACTCCATTGTCACACAATGGAAGGAACATAGTTCATCTCATGAACCAATATACACCCAAACAGCCTCTTTGGTAGCATCTTAAGTAGCGATGTATCGTGCCTTTATCGTCTAGTATGTCACGGTATCTAGCTTGGAACTCTTCCAACATACCGTCCCTTTACTGAGGGTAAAGACAATACCTGCGACTGACATTCAGTCGTGTTTATCACCCTGGAACACTTCCAGTGATTCTCCCCAGGATCGATTGATACCATCTCACTACAACTAGTGAGAATCCTAACATCCAATTAAATCTATCTCATAGATCCAAAACTCAGGATTTAGGAGGTATCGGTTTGATCCTATATGGAGAATCATAGTGATAAGCGGAGATTGATCGAGCGTAGCATAGGAAACTTCTTCCCTATCAAGAGTATGTCATCCACGTACTCTACGAGGATCGTCACCATACTCCCTACTACCTTTTTGTTTATACAAGGTTCATCTACCATTTTGATGATGTCAAACTCTTTGACTAATCCATCAAAACAGACGTTCCAACTCCGCGATGCCTGCTTTATTCTATAAAGCATCTTGCACACGTTTCCGCTGCTCCCACTGTTTACGAAGCCCTCTGGCTGTGTACTTATAGACGCTCTCTTCCAAAATATCATTTAGAAAAGCTGTCATGACACCCAACCACCATATATCGCAGTCATGGTATGTAGCCGTGACAAGTAGGATCTGGATGGACTTAAGCATAGCTACTTGAAAAGGTTTCATCATTATCCACGCTTGGTCGATGACGAAAAACCTTTAACAAGTCCAGCTTTGAAAGTCTCAACTTTTCCATCTACATCAAGTAATCTTCTCAAGATATACTTGCTCCTGATGGGGATTTAACCCTTCAGATATTGCAACCAAAGTCCATACTTTGTTGGTGTATATGGATTCCATCTCAGATCACTAAGCATCCAGCCATTCTTACAGAGTCTTACTCTTGATGGCCAGCTCGAAACTAGTTGGGTCATCATCTCATGATGCAATCCTCGCTCCCACTGTCATAGAGAAACCGAAGTATCTCTCAGGTGGATGAGGAACCCTACTAGATCGGCGGAGAGCCTGAGGTTCGTTGGTAACCATTGAATCCTTTGGTTCTGTCAAATCATCTGCTGTTGTTTTGTATAGCTGGAACATTTCCAGTTCTACATAACAGACCTTGTCTCGAGCTTGTTCGGATTATGCTTTTAGACATAGCCCGGACAACCCCAAATCTTAACCAACTTAAGATATGGGCTCTTCCCTTTCCATATCACATATGAAGCGGTAGGCAACTGATTTGATTGGAACCCTATTCAATAAGTATGCAGCTTCTCAAGTGCATAACTCCCAAAAGGAAACAGGAAACTCAGTAGTACTCATCATAGAGCACACCATATCATATAGGGTGTATCTGCTCCGCCCCGATACACCGACGTGCTGTGGCGTATACGGAGGAGTAATGCTGAGAGAGAATCTCATTCTCCTTTAGAATAGTCCAGGATTTCCATGCTCAAGTATTCTCCTCCTTGATCTCATCAAAGGACATAATACTTATACCCGTATTGGTTCTCTACTTCTAGTTTATATTCTGTGAATATCTCAAAAGGTTCGGACTTGTGTTTCAGCAGGAACATAGGTCTGAATCTTGAGAGATTATCAGAGAATGTAACGAAGTACAAAGAACCAGTCTTGGCATGTGTAGACAGGGGACCTTACATACATCAACATGTATCAATCCCAAGAGTTCACTAACTCTTTCTCTGTTTCCAGTAAACGGAGCTATGGTCATCTTATCTTTGTGACATGACTGGCGAGTTTCACAAGATGTAAATTCAAACTGATTTAAATATGCATCTACATGTAACTTCAGCTAGTCGGGTCGCATTGATATGACCTAGTCTACAATGCCTCAAGAAGGATTCGTTCATTTCTGAACTCTTCCTCTTGTGTGTGTTCTGTATACTAAAGAACTGTAGTTTGATTTAGAACATCAATGCTTTTAGATAATGTGCCTGAACTGATCAACTTTTGATATAGAAAATGTTCAAAACATTATCCATCAATACAAAATTTTATCATTTCTTTACTAATAAAGAGACTGATATGACTTTGTATATCAGGTTCGGTATCTAACAACATTCGTTCAGAATCAATGTATTGGTAATACAGGGTGACAGTGACCAACAGACTTGGCTGCAACACTTGCCCCGTTTTCTGCCTCATGAAACTTATCACCCGTTCTCAGTTCTCTACCTATCTGTAGCCCTATGTAACAGATTACATATCTGGGATCCTGATCCGGTATCACATACCCAGGACGTAAAGGATACTGAGAAACAGTTCTCTGTATAATGAACACACCCGAAGATGATGCATTAGCATGCACTCTCTTCGTTTGGTCGGCACGGGAAACCTGATATTCCCCAATTTCCTGCTCTGTCTTATAACATTTATAAGTTGGAGCGGGACCAACGTTCCCCAGCTCAGTATAACAAGCGGGTTCGGTCAATATTCCGTATTATTATCTTGATTAAGGCGTGATATGGTCGCTACCTGGAGAGAGAGAGAAGAAAACACTCAGCGTGCGCTCTGCAAGAATAGATTGGTTATTATTTTATCTAATCAGGATGGCTCCCACTGCTTTTTATCAAATCTTCCTTCAAACCCTAAAAGGAAAGACTAGCCGGGATTAATTACACACTACAAGTTCGCCAATCTTTCAGCCAGGCCAGTGTCGGTACTTTGAGGGAGGTCCCCCGTGCTTTCGCACGAACCTAATTAATGTAAACCTCGTTTTCCCAGAGGCGTAACCTCGTTAACACCTTTCTAGACACCTACTTGATCGGCTAATTGTAATGTATAAAACTCTCCCAGGAGTAACACTTACTCGCAGCGGGTATCGGGATCCAACTATCTCATAGAAGGTATGCAATCTCATTGCAAATTTCAACACTTGAAATTCCCGATAATGTTTTGCCCCGAACGATCTATGACCTTGACATGGTCAACAAACCATAGACCGCAAGTCAAGTTCAACCCGTCATTTCTTGATTGAATCAAACCCACCCGCACGACCCTTGACAAGGTCAACAAGGCCGCACGACTACCCTAACCCAATCTGCATCATATGCATAAGCAGATAAATACTGGTTAGCTACCGCACACTGCGCCTTGACAAGGTCAACAAACGCAGCACGAATACTAAACAGGATTTATCTGAAATGACGGAGGGCTACGACAGGTTTTTCTGAAAACCTATTGCGTAATGAACTTGATATCGTTGTAGGATCGAATGATTTTAAAAATGGAGTGCTTTTGAGGCTTTTCTAGTTTTGCTAAAGGAGTCACTCCCGGTGAAGGGATCGTTGGTCCTTTCCTCGTCGAATGAGGTGCGGGATATATCATATATATCACTGTGCAAAGCAAAAAAAACACTTAAAAGCAATCAAAAGACAAACCGAGTGTGTAGCATCTGCCAGTTATTGCTAAAGGAGTCACTCCCGGTGAAGGGATCTCGGTCCTTTCCTCATCGAATAAGGTGCAGGATATATCACATATACCGCTATGCAAAGCAAGAACTGTAGCTACCTGTTTTATTTTGAAATTCGATTCTACAACATCTTAGGTTTCTTTTATTTCATTAATCACATTAATGAAGTCCCATCATTTAAGTACCTAATCATCACAGATAAATACGACGTACACTTATGCCATCCGCATTCGCCTCGATGTCCCCTCGTGCACCGTTAGGTTAGGTAACTAACGGCAGAGCGGGGCAGGGCTAGCGCGGGTGTAAAACATAAGTAACATCTATATAATATATCATATATACTATATATAATACCTGTCACAGAACATCACATGATCACAGATAAATCACAGCAGAAGAAACATATGAAATATTGGATATATTAGGACGTCCGTGTTTTCAATACGAGCCAGTATAAAACACGGATTCCACGGTCGTGATGAATAGCCAATCCCACACCCCTAGACCCCTACGAGAGCGGCAAGCAACCCTACCAATTCTAGGGTTAGGAGACCCGGACTCGACTCCTCGAGTTGGTCTCCCACTGGACCCCAGAACCCGGTTACTTGTGCTCCCCTCCTTGGGTCTATCCTAGTGCAGAAAAGTAAATAATATACAAATGGTGACAACATCCGCAACCTGGAAGTGCCCCAATAAAAGAATATTACAAACAAGTTTTTACATGAATGAAAATGAAAAACACTCATCTCACATAAAAACCCCCGGCTATTCAAACACGACGATCCAATATAACATATCCAGCAACACATAACATCACATGTCATCAACGTAAGTAAACATGCGTATCCCAATTGTCGTTGACATATAGCAACGAAACCGGCGATATCACATATTACACTTACGGTCACAGAAAAGAAAGTGTAAAACTACAACAGTTGGAATCCGCAACCACTTCAGACATCGCATGCCTGACCAAATGAATTTCTTAGACATCGCATGCCTAACAATTATAAACCCCGCATTTTAGTCTCTTTATCGAAAACACTTTTCAATATCAAGTCGGGCAATTCAACAAGATTCCCGACATCCTGATCGAATGCTCGTCGCAAACTTTAGTAGGCGGCCGCACCCCTGATACCGTCGACGAAGTGCACCAAGGCGGAACACCGCTACCGCGAGCACCCGAACGGATGCTTTCGGCGACGGGATTCTCCTACAGTCACTTGGTCGGGGCTATGGAGCGAGGCTGTCTATTAAGTTTACCCGGAGAGTATCCGCGTACGCTACGTGATTGCGACGGACTTTTGATCACATCAAAATTCCGTGGCAACCGATCAAGTGAGACTAAACTGCTGTGTTTATAACATTCATTTAGTTATCACATAACTTTTTGTGAATTCCAATTATTGTATCCCATTCCGGATAAATAGAAAATGTCAAACTTTCCGATCGAACAATCGAACACCCAAGTTTTCCCGATACAGTTCAACACATGAAACAAGTCTAACAACATTCCGTTCGTGCCTCAGTACCAACGGTCCAGCCGTAGAAGGGTCAAGCCAACGCCTCACATGTGGCACGCCGTACTGCCCCAAACCCGAAGGTTCAAAGGGCAGTTCAAGACGGTCACATAATCGAGTTAAGGTTTGTTGTCTTCTAGAGGGTCCATCGCGTTACTTGCACTACTTAGAACATCGTTAAACTATGGAAAAATCCAACACTTGGAAATTTCCCGACAGGGGAAAAATTGGGTATTTATATCCGGTCGAACTTTTTAACATATTCTAAAAAATTATCCGGAAAGACAAATAGACAAAATTTGATACCCCGAACGAAACACCGAATCCCCAAAACAACTGCAGAAAATTCAACTCTTGAATAATTTTTAAAAATACCCAGAGAACTCAGCACAGCAAACTAATAATTACTGTGCAAATTTTGGTCAACGATGCAACAGTGTTGCCGCGGAACCGCCGCGCCACGTGGGCTAAGGCCGCGGTTCCGCGGCTGTTTGATGGAATTACGACCAAAATTTTTCACCGTAATTCTTAGAAAACCCTGCTTATTTTTCTGCATATTTTTAATTTGGAAAAATCCCAATTTTTGGAAAAAGGACAGAGAGCATTTTGGGTTTGGGTTTTCGGGTTCGTTCGGGTTTCAAAATCCGTCTAGACTTCGCCTAAGGCTCTAGCTAGGCTCTGATACCACTGTAGGGTTCCTAGGCACACTAGTGAGGTCTTACAAGGCATCGAACATGCCATTTTCAAAAATTCTAGGTGCCGAGAGACCCGACTACGGATCGTTTGCTAGAAAACTAGGCGAAAAAGCTAACTAGTTAACACTTAACTACAAGATACGGAAATACAACCTTTGTAGATCCGGTGCTCAACCTCCATAGCTCCGCAACGAGGTCCTCTCCGCTGTCCAAATCAAATCCGGGCTCAAGCGTCGGCTTCGTCGGAGAATGGGCAAGCTAGGTCGTCGATGTCCATGCCGAAGATGATCTACGTCGAGGCATCGAAAGATCAAGCTCCACCTTCACCAAGTCATGAAAACTTGTGAATGAAACACACTCTACTACTTGGCAAGAGGTAGAGGATGAAGAAATAGGAAGTGGGTAGACTTTAGAATTGGATTTCTTACTCTAATTCTCACTTTGCCATTAAAGCTTGTGAAGCTTTTTCTTGAAGTGAAGAAGAAGAAGAAGATGAAGAATATGATAAGTTATTTGAAAATAGAAAAATAAAAGAATACTTATCATAATCTTAACCTTAGTTAAGTGTAGAGAATTGACTAAGGTTGGGTTGAATGGTTAGGGTTAAGGATGAGAACAAAAGGCCAACAAGTCAAAGCTTCATGAAACTTCAACTAAAAACAAAAGTAGCCACCATTCATTTATCTTCCAATTTATTCAAAATGAATAAATAAATAAGATAAATGAATAAGTAAAACCCTAATCAACAACTTAACCTTGGTTTAATTCTTTATACTTAACCAAAAAGCATGCATCATCAAACATGATACAAATATGTGCACAAAATCATATCGCATATGCAATGCGCACACCCGAGTGAGAATATCCATTTAAAGTGAACCGATACTAGTTAATGCAAAGTAATATATCAAATATATAATTATGCATTAAATCATTAAATCAACACTTGATTCAATGATCCGGTCATGTCGCACACAACCGACTAGTATCATTAGTAACAACTTATCGAATCAACACTTGATCCGATAACCCGGCTATATCACATATAACCGATCAATGTCACATCGCGAGAATCGAATACAGTATCACATACTCGTATTATTCTCGGTCCCGCACATATCTCATATGCGCTCCTATTTCATTTCGCTTGAGCCAGGAAACCTCTGTATAGGACTCTAAAGACTCGTCAATACGCCGGCAGCAGGTGATGATCATATCAAACACCCACAAGCCGCAAGCGGTCTGCTAAACGTAACGGCCACCCGGGTATTGAGCGATCTGAAGATCGACGAGCAAGCCCGCTCACACTCCAGTGAATCCGACCAGTAACACTACCGTACAGTCCGGTCTGATCGTCTGATATGTCGCATATCTTGCCTAGGGGTGGTAAACGTCAGACCCCAATAGCTCGATAAGTCGTGTCGATATGAGGTCTATAACAGTTCGAGAAACTACTGGTAACACTTACCAGTAAATCTCAGCAACCCTGGCCAGGGATTTCCTGTTATAGCCAACCGTACACAGCGCAACATCAACTCCCTATACCGGGAGAGACGAATCCCCTCCTATCGCTCATTGCCTCCATGTGATTCGGGACTGTACCCAAAAACCACCGTTTTGCACGCCCTCTTGGACGTGGTAAGATGGAAATCAAAGCAGAGTGGGGACCACACAAGACTCTATGACGATCTCGGGTCAACAGACTACTTTGTACCAGTGTCACCAGAGAACTGCCATCTGACGTGATGTATAATACCATCTGGGAGTTCTCGGCGAGTCCGTCCAGTGTACCCAGTCTCTACTGAGCACCCGTATATCATCCCTGATGTCAAACACCAATGGATATGGGATCATCCATCGCCCATCTGTATGGGTCGAGAAGGTATACGCTAGTCTACTCTGGTATATCGATGCCCCGTCTCGATACACCCACGACTAGGGACTTTGAAGGATGTACTTATGGACTACCATGTCCCCACTAGTATGATCCGCATCATAGTCCAGGTAGTCAAGTACAGATCCTAAGGGTTTTACCAACATGTAACAGAGAGACAATCAGTATACACGTTAAGGTAAAGTTCAACCAGATAGCATACTATCATGTCGAGCAAGAAAGTCCTCCCTATATACGTCCCAGCATCCACTACAATATACATCCTATGTACAGTAATGGCCTCTAGGGCATACATATAACTAACACTTTGGTGGCCAAAGAAGCTGATAGAAAACGAAGATTTATGCGCAGTTTGGACATGAAAATCCAGAGGCATATTATATCTCTGGGATTGACCACTTTCTCGCAAGTTCTTAAAGCAGCCAAAGAGCAGCAGAGCTTATCATTGAAGACAGTTGTGGTACGGAATCCGGTTTTTATGCTGAACCGAGGTCCTATATGCAGAGATATTTCGGTAAACCGACGTGGCATTGTACCGATGAAGAAGCCAGTCGTGCCCGAGAAAAAGGGAAGGACGATTTTTGGGTACTGCCATCTACCCGGACACGTGCACAAGGAGTGTCGAAGGATGCTTGGACTTTGTTTGGTTTGCGGGTCAGCTGACCATACTGTCAGTGTTTGTCCGTCGAAGTTTCGTTTGAAGGATGATGTTCAGAAGCCACCACAGAGGCAGATTCAGGGGCAGAAGCAGATAACTCAGGGACCTAATCAAGCTCGAGCCTTTACTCTGACGGCCGAAGAGGCCAAGACTTCAGATGAAGTTGTTTCAGGCATCCTACTTTTTCATGATTTTCCCGCACTAGTATTATTCAATTCTGGTACATCCCATTGTTTTATGCCGTCCAAGTTTATTGCCTCACATTCGATTTCTTGCACGACCCTGTCTTGTTGTTGGGACATACACACTGGGAAGGGAAAGATCATATCTAGTAGTGAGTACAAGGATTGTTCAGTTGTTATCTGCGGACGAGAGTTATTTACAGATTTCTTGGTGATCGATATCGGCAGTTATGATGTTGTCTTGGGAATGGACTTTCTCGGAACTTTCCATGCTCACATTGATTGTAGGGTGAAGAAAGTGATTTTCCAGATTCCCGGACTTCCAGAGTTTGTTTTTGCTGGAGGTAACAGTTCTGTCGGGCTAGTCGAGCTTAGGGCTAGGCCGACAAGCGCCATTCTTTCGTCGATGGAAGTTGATAAGGAGGAAGCGCCAGCTGTAGTTTGAGAGTTCATGGACGTGTTCGAGGACATCTCGGGTTTACCACCAAAATGAGATGTGGGGTTCGCGATCGATCTTGTTCCTGGTGCAGCGCCAATCTCAAAGGCGTACTATCCGATGACACCAGTGGAGTTGGAAGATGTCAAGAAGCACGTTGCCGAATTGCTAGAGAAGGGTTGGATTCACAGCATCAATTCACCTTGGGGGGCTCCAGTTCTTCTAGTCAAGAAGAAAGATGGCACAAGGAGGATGTGCATAGACTATCGAGAATTAAACCGGGTGACTATTAAGAACAAGTACCCGATCCCTCGCATTGGCGAATTATTCGAGCAACTCAGTGGCGCGAGGGTATTCTCGAAGCCGGATTTGCGATCCGGATATCATCAAGTTCGATTTAAATCATAGGATATTTGCAAGACTGCATTCTGAACTCGATATGGACATTTCGAGTATTTAGTGATGCCATTCGGAGTCACGAATGCACCGGCGATATTTATGGACTTGATGAACCGAATCTTTTCACCGTTCTTGAACCAGTTTATAGTGGTGTTCATCGATGATATTCTGGTCTACTCGAGGAGCTTAGAAGAGCATACAGAACACTTGAAGATCGCACTGCAGACATTGAGGCAAGAAAGATTATATGCAAAGATGAGCAAGTGCGAGTTTTGGCTTGAAGAAGTGAAGTTTTTGGGGCATGTCGTATTT
The DNA here is from genome assembly GCA_030015575.1 of Agapanthus africanus. Lineage (NCBI taxonomy): Eukaryota > Viridiplantae > Streptophyta > Magnoliopsida > Asparagales > Amaryllidaceae > Agapanthus > Agapanthus africanus. The sequence goes on along the minus strand of JASDDO010000014.1, from coordinate 205,081,013 downwards.
GGAGTTGGAATCGCCATTGACCCTGAGAAGATTGCAGCAATTCAAGATTGGCCGATTCCGAAGAACGTAGCAGAGATCAGAAGTTTTCTTGGACTTGCCGGATATTATAGAAGGTTCGTGGAGAATTTTGCTCATTTAGCTGAGCCTTTGACCAAGCTTACGCGAAAGGAGGTACCGTTCGTATGGACGGATAAATGTGCGTCAGCTTTTGAAGTGTTGAAGCAGAGATTGATAACAGCTCCTAATTTGACCGTACTAGACGGTTCCGGAGGATTGGTGATTCACAGCGACGGATCTGGGAAAGGTTTGGGATGTGTTTTGATGCAACATGGGAAGATTATAGCTTATGCATCGAGACAGTTGAAGACCCATGAAAAGAATTACCCAACTCATGATTTGGAGCTTGCAGCAGTGATTTTCGCTTTGAAGATTTGGAGACACTACTTACTGGGCGAAAGGGTCGAAGTATTCACCGATCACAGAAGCCTAAAGTATGTGTTCATGCAGAAAGAGCTTAACAGGAGGCAGCGTAGATGGTTGGAGCTGATGGATGCTATGATCTTGATCTCAAGTACTATCTGGGGAAGGTTAATGTAGTGCCGGATGCGCTTAGTCAGTTGCCACCAATTCAGATGTTGACTGCACAGAAGGAGCTTATTGAAGATTTTCGGAGATTCGAGTTAGAGATCGTATTACTGCATTCTTTGGGACAATTGATGCAGCTACAAGTACAGTCGTCATTGATCGATAATATTAAAGCAGCGTAGTCGTACGATCCAAGATTGCAGAAGTTTCGAGAACAGGTTGAAGCGGGACTTCGAACAGACTTGGTGATTCATGAATATAGTTCGTTGCGATATGGTAGCCGTTTGTGTGTGCCGAAAGGATACATTCGTGAAGAAATTATGAAGGAGGCGCACAGTTCCGCATATTCTGTACATCCAGGAGACACGAAGATGTATCATGATCTACGACAGCATTTCTTGTGGGAAGGTATGAAAAGGGAGATTGCCTGCTTTGTAGCAAAGTGCTTAGTGTGTCAGCAAGTTAAGGCTGAACATCAAAGGGTTGCTGGTTTATTGCAACCACTTCCGATTCCTCAATAGAAGTGGGAACATATAACCTTGGATTTCGTGACAGTTTTACCGCGGAGGGCAATAATGCAGTTTGGGTGATTGTTGATCGATTGACCAAGGTAGCTCATTTCATTCCGTTTCGACTGGGTCAGTCAACGGAAGCGTTAGTAGAACGGTACATGCAGGAGATTGTGAGATTGTATGGAGTACCTGTGAGCATCGTTTCCGATCGTGATACCCGATTCTTATTGCACTTCTGGAGGAGTTTACAGGAAAGTTTGGGGACACGATTGAAGTTTAGCACTGCTTATCATCCTCGGACCGATGTCCAGTCAGAAAGAACGATCCAAACTCTTGAAGACATGTTTGAGTGCCTGCATGTTAGACTTCAAGGGTTCATAGGAGGATCATTTACACTTGGTGGAGTTTTCGTACAATAACAGCTTTCAGACGACTATTCAGTTGGCTCCATTCGAAGCATTGTATGGTCGCAAATGTCTCTCACCCGTATGTTGGGACGATGTTGGAGAACGAAGATTGTTGGGACCATATTTGATCGTGCAAACAGTAGAGAAGGTTAATACTATCCAGAATTACATGACGGCAGCACAAAATCGGCAAAATAGTTGGGCCGATACATCAAGAAGACCTCTAGAATTCGCTGTTGGTGATCTTGTATTCTTGAAGATATCACCGACTAGAGGAGTGATTCGTTTTGGGAGTCGAAGCAAGCTTAGTCCTCATTTGTGGGGCCTTTCGAGATTATTGAGCGTGTTGGAGAAGTGGTTTATCGATTGGCTTACCACTATCTTTGGTGAGTGTTCATGACGTGTTTCTTATAACTCAACTCCGTAAGCATGTTCGAGATGAAACGCACGTGCTGGATCATTCGGAGCTGACTGTAAGGGACCATTTGACCTATGAGGAACGACCGATGTCGATTGTTGATCGAAGAGAAAAGATTCTCAAGAATAAGGTTATCCCTCTCGTACTTGTTTCATGGGGAAATCGCTCGCATGGAGAATCGACTTGGGAACGAGAAGACGAGATTCGACAGAAGTTTCCAGATCTATTCTTGTAAATTCATGTTTGTTTATCTTTTCTTGTTCCGGGAATTTCGAGGACGAAATTCTTTGTAGTTGGGTATAATGTAACGCCCTAGTTCATTTATACCAGTTCTATTTTGGGTATTTCTTTATTTATGGCTTGTCCTTGATTTATTGTTGTTTGGGTGTGAATAGTGTAATTGGTATCTGTATTTGCATCTGACCCGACCCGCTTGCTGGAAACCATATTGATTCCTGTTTATGATTTATCCCTGCTAGTTATGAGGATCCGTGCATTTTCATATTTTTTATCCTGTACACCTGCATTATATCGGGCATCTGCATTTTTTAATAAAACAAGTAAAGTCAAATAAAATATTTTTAAAATGTCTAGCATGGCCTGCATCATACCCTTGACCCTATGGTAGCATCCGCACATCTTGTTCTCGTCCCGTTCAGTGAAACAGACTCGTTTGGATAGCTACGTGCACGCTACGTGTATCTGTTCTTGGGGGTATGCATTTTTGTTACCCGGATGTCGTATTTTGGTTTTGGTTGATACGTATATTATCTGTATTTTCAAACAGTAATTTTAGACCCGACCCGGGCATATTTTGAACTATTTTTGTATTAGCCAAACTCAAAATTAACAAATATTATATTTTTAATATATTTCTAACTGTTTAAAAAATTTATAACTAAAAATATATTTTTTTAAAATCAAAATTTTAAAACAGATCTCTCTCCCTCCCTCCCTCCCTCTCTCTCTCTCCCTCCCTCTCTCTCGTGACTCTCTCTCTCTTCTCCGCTTATATATAAATTTCTTTAACCCTATTTTTTCTACGTTCTCGCCTCGTCACGAGAACCCTACCCACGCCTTCACCCTCGCCTCACCGCCGTCGCCCTCAACCTCCTCGTCTTCATCTCATCTTCTTATACACTTCCACCTCCTCCACCCTTCAGTCCCGCCGGTGCCTGCAACCTTCGTCCCCGTCGCAACCCAACCCAAGAATCCCGACTGCACAACGCCCACACCCATCACCTCCCATCACCGGCAACCCCTCGCCGTCTCACCACCCTCTTCATCGCCTCCATCTTCTCTCCTTCATCTTCTCCCCTCCTTCCCGACGAGAACTCGAGCACAGGAACCTCACTACCCATGCCACCTCCTTTGACCCCGGGACAACCCCAGAACACCAGCTTTTCCTTCTTCTTTCTTCTTCTTCTTCTTTCCTTCTCTTTTCTTTTATTGATCTGGATTTTTCCCGGCCATCACCAGAGCTGTGCCGTCGCTGACGATCAGACCGACTCAGTGGACGTTCCCAGCCAGCGTGGTCACCTACTCACTTTGCCTGGACCTGTCCCGTGTGCGCGTATGTACATTGCGACGTTTACCCGATGTCGGACGCTGCGTATACACCCCATCGTGAGATCCGTTCAGGCAAGTTTATCTTGCTACATGCTATGATACATATTTTGCATCCATATGAATAAAAATATCACATGTTAACTGTATTGTTCATCCATATTATTGTTTTACTGTTTTAGGATATCCGTACGCATCCATATCATTAATTACATATCTGGTTGTGTGCAAGTAGCTTGATATAGGCTATATTATTATACTCGTATCTATATTAATAAGAATATTGCATGTTTATAGTATTGTGCATCCATGTTACGGTTTTACCGTTTTCCGATATCCGTTCACATCTGTATCATTTATTATATATATCTAGTTGCATGCCATATTATATTATTTCATGTTACTGTTGTATTAACACCCCATACTTGATAATGTGCATCCTACGTAGTCATGGAGTTGTAGATGTGAACCGTAATAAACACTTGAGCATCCGTGCTTTTACCGTGTTTCGATACTCGCTACATTTTACTGTTGGGCATTCATTTGATACACTATACACCCCGTGACATGACCTGATACACCACTACTTGACCTGTTACCTGATCCTGTTCCTAATGCCGACATTCCTGACCTGTCGTCCCGATAGACGTATCCTGTTATCTGTTTAGATAAACCTGTACCTGCCTGATCCTTTGTTGGTATTAGCTCCAGATTTATCAATACCTGACTTGAACACATAACCATGGGGGTAAGGGGAAATCAATAATGAAACCTGACTTGTAACTCAACAGTTTGACGCTTATACTGATCAGTTTCGGGGGCTAGGCCAGTCCCGGGATGATATTGTTGACATCATTCGTCTGTACATGTTTCATGTTTGTGCTTAGCGGCACGTCTCGGATTCATCCCCGAGAGTCTGGACTGTGGTCTCGGGTATACACGGGATACTAATGAGTTACATCGACGATTCATTAAATTGATTTCAAAGACTTGAGAGTAACTAACCCAGTAGTATAGATTATTCACAACACATCACATACACCGATACACTTCACTGTTCCATATTCATGTTACGGTTATAAACTCATTACTATTCATACTCATGCCTGCATATCTCGTGTATCCTGTTCATTTATTATTGTTTGATATTATGACCCATTGACGTCTGGGTTTTGCATGGCCCAGATCCTCTACCTTTATCGCAGGCTGACCAGGAGTACTTCAGCCGACAGGCCGAGCAGTGAGGATCCTTTTAGTATCTAGTTCAGTTTAGTTTCTTTTCGTACTTTCATTTCCTGAAGTGAGCCCGTATTTGGGACGTATTTTCCAGATGTTACTGTTTATTGGATTTATTGCTTCCGCATATTATTTCATGACTCGTTTATTCTGGCATATGGACATATACTAGATAGTTTATTTTTATTTTACTGTTCTTGATATTTTATAGACAGCCGTAATGTGATTGTGGAGGGATGTTTCCTAGCCACAAGTAGCATGGTTGGCTCTGTCACGTACCGATCTTAGTGCATTCTGTGAAGCGGGGTGTGACACTCAATACCTGGGTAGTCGTTACGTACAGCTAGTGCCGCTGACGTGCTATTAGTTATATGTATGCCCTAGAGGCCATTACTGTACATGCGATGTATATTGTAGACTATGCTTGGACATATATAGGGAGGAATTTCTTGCTCGACATGATAGTTTGCTATCTGGTTGCACTTTATCTTAACATGTTAACACATACTGTTTTGTGATCACATGTTGATAAAGCCCTTAGGATGATTACTTGACTACCAGGATTATGATGCAGATCATACTAGTGGGGACAGGGTAGTCGATAAGTACATCCTTCAAATGTTCCTAGTCGTAGGAGTATCGAGATAGGGCATCGATACTCTAGAGTAGACTAGCATATGCACTTCTTGACCCATATGATGGGCGATGGATGATCGCATATCCATTGGTGTTTGACATCAGAGAAGGTATGCGGGTGCTCGGTAGAGACTGGGTACACTGGACGGACTCTCCGAGAACTCCTAGATGGTATTTTGCCTATCGTCGAATAGCAATACTCTGGTGACACTGGTACAGGTTAGTCTGTGGACCCGAGATCGTCATAGAGTCTTGTGTGATTCCCACTGTGCTTTGATTTCCACCATACCACGGTCAAGAGATCGTACAAAATGGTGGCTTTTGGGTACAGTCCCGAATCTCATGGAGGCAATGAGCGATAGGAGGGGTTTCGTCTCTCCCGGTATTATGAGTTGATGTTGCGCTATGCTCGATTGGCCATAATAGGAAATCCCTGGCCAGGTTTGCTTAGATTTACTGGTAAGTGTTATCAGTAGTTTCTCGAATCGTTATGGACTTTGCATCGGCATGACTTATCAGGCTATTGGGGTCTGACGTTATACCACCCCCAGGCTGTGATATGCGACATATCAGATGAAGAGACCGGATTGTTCAGTAGTGTTATTGATTGGATTCATAGAAGTTATAGCAGGCTTGCTTGTTGATCTTCTGATCGCTCAATACCCGGGTGGCCGTTACGTTTAGCAGACCGCTTGCGGCTTGTGGGTGTTTGATATGATCATCATCTACTGCCGGCGTATTGATGAGTCTTTAAAGTCCTACAAAGAGGTTTCCTGGTTCATGCGAAATGGAGTAGGAGCATATATGTGATATGTGCGGGACCGAGATTAATACGAGTATGTGATACCGTATTCTATTCTCCGAATATGTGATATCGGTCGGATCAAGTGTTGATTCGATATGTTGATTCATTTGATATTAGTCGGTTATATGTATTATAGCCGGATTATTAAATTAAGTGTTGATTTAATAATTTAATGTAGAATTATATATTTGATATATTAAATTACATTAACTAATATTATTTCACTTAAGATTTGTTTTCTCACTTGATGATATATTGATATATGTGTGATATATGTTAATTGTATTATTTTCTTTTTGTACACAAAATATATATGTAATATATATTGTTGTGTCATGTTAGGTTACACTTGCAACATGTATGTAAGAAACTTATACCATTCTAGGGTTTATGTTTGGGTTTTATTTATCATTAAGTAATTCACAAAAGATTGAGAATGAGTCATGGATGAAGCTTGTAGAAGCTTGTAGAAAATATTGACCACGTCCACTCTTTTGTCATTGTTTAAGATATTTTTTAACCCAACCCTTAACTCATAGCTATGGTTTATTCTCCTCATGAGTTAGGCATGACACTAACTCACCCATGGTTGCAATTCTAACCTCTCTCATTCATTTGCTTCATCACTTCTTCAAGAGAAAAAGCTTGCTAGTTTTTTTAAAAGTGATGAAATCTTGTGAGAAAAATAAAACTAAAGTGAGCCCACTTCTTACTTCATCATCCTATACTATTAGCCATTTAGTTTAGGGTGTTTTCTTCACTAATCTACACAATTAGTGAAGAGATAGCATGAGCTGGTGTCTCCTCGACGTAGATCATTTTCGGCCTCGAAGACTTCGAAGCAAGCTTGTTTGTTTCTTCATGGGAGCATTTCTAGAGTCAGAGGGATCGTGATCGCAGTGAAGGGACTACTACATGGAGCTATTGAAGTGAAGGACCGGTCTACAAAGATTGTATTCCTTATTCACTTAGATGTAAAGAGTTTGCATATCATGTTTAACCATAAGTCTCTGGTTAAGATCTTGGTTAGGGTATGTTTAGCACCCCAAAATTTTAAAGTAGCATAATTGATACATACCAAAACCTTCACAAGGTGCTAAGCTAACCCTACACTTGCTTGTGGTTAAACCCACTGCCAGCGTATTGATGAGTCATTAGAGTCCCACATAGAGGGTTTCCCTGCTTCGGACGAAACGATGTAGAGGCCGAATGGTTTTGCACAAGGGTTCGATCATATACGTGTACTTGTGTATGGAGCATGATTCGGACGAATAATACTAGTGGACTTTGGTTTAAGCCGGATCTTAGTATTATATTGTTGGATTATTTTCGTCTCATTGTATTTGTATTCTGTCGGAATACGGATGTGGGTATGTATATACAGGTGAGGGGTATTCTTGTAATTCTTTACAAGACTCTTCTAGAAGTTGCCACTTCTTTTTGTATTAAACATTTAGGGTTAAATGTTTAATGAGGTGGAGAGGGTGAGATTTTATTTTGGCATTAATTCAAGCATGCTCACTTGGTGACTCATGGTGGTGAGTCATGTAGTGACACATGGTGGCATGATTGAGTTTTTGTTTTTGGTGTGAGATATTTGTTGTGAGAGACGTGGAGATATTTATTCTTGAGTTGCTTTCTTTAGTGTCACGCTCTGCTTTCCAGAGTGCGCTAAGATCGGCACGTGACAGAGCCAACCATACTGCCTGTGGCTAGGAAATATCCCTCCACAGTCACATTACGGCTGTCTATAAAATATCAAGAACAGTAGAAATAAAATAAACTATCTAGTACATGCCCATGAGCCAGAATAAACGAGTCGAGAAATAATATGCGGAAGCAATAAATCCAAGTAACAATAACAATCTGGAAGGTACGTCCTAAAATACGGGCTCACATCAGGAACGAAAATGCTGAAAGAAAACTAAACTAAAATACTAACGGGTCCTCACTGCTCGGCCTGTTGACTGAAGTACTCCTGAATGGCCTATGACAGAGATAAAGGATCTGGGCCATACAAAATCCAGACGTCGTGTGTCATAATATCAACAATAATAAAATCAGGAGGTAACAAGGCATGCAGGCATGAATTATAAATAGTAACAAGTCAACAGAAATATATAACAGCGAAGTGTATCAGTATAAGTGACGTGCAGTGAGTAGTCTAAACTGTGCTACTGGTTATCTATTCTAAAGTCTTCGAAATAAATTAATGTAATTCTCATCGTAACCCATCGGTCTATGCCCCGTTCATTCCACACGGGACCACGGTAACAAGATATGATAGACTGTGGGTCTATGTCCCGTTCATTCCCCACGGGAGCACGGTAACATGATGTAATAGCCTTTTGAGTTACGTTCAGTTACATTCTTGATTTCCCCTTACCCCCAAGTTATGTGTTCAAATCGGGTATTGATAAATCTGAAGCTAATGCCAACACAGGATCAAGCAGGAACAGGTTTGTCTATACAGACAACAGGATATGTCCATCGGGACAACATGTCAGGATTGTCGGCATTAGAAACAGGATCAGGTAACATGTCAAGTAGTGGCGTATCAGGTCATGTCAAGTGGTGCACGGTGTATCACATGGGTGCTCAACAGTAAAATGTAGCAAGTATTGAATCAGGGTAAAAGTACAGATGTACAGTAAAAGCATGGATGCACAATTATTTATCAGGGGTTACATCATGACTAAGTAGGATGCACAATATCAAGCATGGGGTGGTAATGTAGCAGTAATATGAAATAACGTGATATGGCATGCAACTAGATAAATAATTAATGGTATGGATGCACAAATATCGATCAGGGGTTACATTTACAGATCCAAGACTAAGTGGGATGCACATTATTAAGCATGGGGTGTATTTACAATAATAACATGAGTTAATATGATCTGTAGATGCAGCTATATGTATATTAAATGAAATGGATGCATACGGGTATCCGAAAACGGTAAAATTTTAATATGGATGTATAATGTGATAAACATGTAACATTTTATTCATATAGATGCAAGATAGGTATTATAGCATGCAGCAAGATAAACTTGCATGCGACTAGATATGTAAATAACGGTATGGATGCGTACGGGTATCCGAAAACAGTAAAACAGTGAACTGCTAATGTGGGATGCATAACTAAACAATATGTAATGTTATTATTCACATGGATGCAAGATATAGTAGTATAGCATGTAGCAAGATAAACTTGCCTCGATGGATCACAATACGGATACGTACGGCACGTCCGATGTCGGTAAATTGTCGCAACGCACACACGGCACACGAGATGGGACCAGGCAAGGCAAGAGGGTGATCACGTAGGCAAGATACGTTCAATGGATCGTCTGGATCGGCAGCGGTGACACGACTCCGACGATCGCTGGGGAAAAACATGATTTCAAGAAAAGGAAAAAGAAGAAGAGGAAGAAGAAGAAAGGGAAGTGCCCACTGGGGTTTGGTGCACTGGGGTCAGGGAGACGAGGTGGTGGTGTCGGGGTCACCGGCGGTGAGGTGCAGGCGATGGACTTTTAGCAAAAGGCAGTAGGGTGCTAGGGTTTGGGTGTGCAGGGATCTTAGGGTTCTATTGGTGCAGGGCTTGTTTGATGAAGGCTCGGTTGTTGGAAGAAGAGGAGAGGAAGAAGAGGAGAGAAGAAATAGGGTGAGGTGACGAGGAGATGAGGTCGGCGGCGATTGGGTTGAGGTTCTTGGGTGTGCAGGCTCGGTTGAGGAAGAAGAGGGGAGGAAGAAAATGATGACGAGGAGGAGGAGGAGATGATGAGGGTGGAGGTGTTGACGAGGTTGATGAGGCAGAGGAGCTAGGATTAGGGTTAGGGTTTCGTTTTGCAGTGGGTTCTCATGGCGAGGGGGCTCGGTTTAAATAGAGAAGAAGAAGAAAAGAATAGAAGGGAGGTGACCAAAGCGCGGGGGCGGTGACGCGACTCGAGGAGCGAACAGTGTTCGCGAGATGAGTGAGAGAGGGATCGAGACGAGAGAGAAAGGGAGAGAAAGAGAGAGCATGGGGAGAGAGAGATAGATAGATAGAGAGAGATAGAGAGAGGCAGAGAGAAAAAGAATCACGGTAGAGAGAGGGAGAGAGAAAAAGATTTAATTTTAAAAAAATCTTTTTAGTTAACAAAATTTTAAACGGTTAATAATATTAAAAATCTAATATTAACAAAAAAAATAGTCCAAAACACGCTCGGGTCGGGTCTAAACTTCAATTTCAAAATACGAAAAATATATGTGTCGACCAAGATTAAAATTGGATATCTGGGTAATGAAAATGCATACCCCCAAGAACGGATGCACGTACGTGCGCGTAGCAATCCAAACAGGTCCGTTTCACTGAACGGGATGAGAACAAGATGCACGAATGCTACGACAGGGTTAGGCGTATCATGCAGGCCATGCAATGTATTTTTAAAATATTTTATGTGACTTTAACTGTTATATTAAAATATGCAGATGCCAGATATAATGTCAGTATGCAGTATTTATAATATGAAAGTGCACGGATCCACGTAACAAGCCAGGATAAATCACAAACATGAATCAAGACTGGTTTCAAGCATGTGGGTCGGGTCGGATGCAAATTCAGATGTCAAATACACTATTCGTACCCAAAACACGGTAAATCAAGAAAATACCATAAATACAGAAATACTTGAACTAGAATTGGTATAAATGAACTAGGGTGTTACATTATACCCAACTATAAAAAGAATTTCGTCCTCGAAATTCCCAAATCAAGAAAAAATAAACAAACATGAAACTAGAGGAAGAGATCTGGAAACTTCTGTCGAATCTCGTCTTCTCGTTCTCAAGTCGATTCTCCGTGCGAGCGATTTTCCCATGAAACAAGTACGAGAGAGATAATCATGTTCTTAAGGACCTTTTCCTTTCGATCAACAATTGACATCGGTCGTTCCTCAAAGGTTAAATACTCCCTTACAGTCAGCTCCGAATGATCCAGCACGTGTGTTTCATCTCGAACATACTTACGGAGTTGAGATACATGAAACACATCATGAACGTTCGCCAAAGATAGTGGTAAAGCTAATCGATAAGACACTTCTCCAACACGCTCCATGATCTTGAAAGGCCCTATGAATTGAGGACTAAACTTGCCTCGACTCCCAAAACGAATCACTCCTCAAGTCAGTGATATCTTCAAGAATACCAAATCACCAACAGCGAACTCTAGAGGTCTTCTCGATGTGTCGGCCCAACTCTTCTGCCGATCTTGCGTTGCCTTCATATGATTCCGGATAGTACTAACTTTCTCCACAGTTTGCACGATCAAATTTGGTCCCAACAATCTTCGTTCTCCAATATCGTCCCAACAAACAGGTGTTAGTGATATGTATGCCCTAGAGGTCATTACTGTACATACGATGTATATTGTAGTGGATGCTTGGACATATATAGGGAGGACTTTCTTGCTCGACATGATAGTATGCTATCTGGTTGCTCTTTATCTTAACATGTACTTTGATTGTCTCTATGTTACATGTTGATAAAGCCCTTAGGATGAGTACTTGACTACCAGGACTATGATGCAGATCATACTAATGGGGACAGTGTAGTCTCTAAGTACATCCTTTAAATGTTCCTAGTCGTGGGAGTACCGAGACAGGGCATCGATATTTCATAGTGGACTAGCGTATGCGCTTCTTGACCCATATGATGGGCGATGGATGATCCCATATCCATTAGTGTCTGACATCAGAGAAGGTATACGGGTGCTCAGTGGAGACTGGGTATACTAGACGGACTCGCCGAGAACTCCCAGATGGTACTATACCTTATGTCAGATGGCAGTTCTCTGGTGACATTGGTACAGGTTATTCTATAGACCCGAGATCGTCATAGAGTCTTGTGTGAAAATCAGATTTTTGAGATTGACAATAATAGTTTTTTTCTGAGTGAACTAGAAAGTTTTCCATCATACCATGTCCAAGAGGGCGTGCAAAATGGTGGCTTTTGGGTACCGTCCTGAATCATATGGAGGCAATGAGCGATAGAAGGGGTTTCGTCTCTCCCGGTATAGGGAGTTGATGTTGCGCTGTGTTCGATTGGCTATAACTGGAAATCCCTGGCCAGGGTTGCTGAGATTTACTGGTAAGTGTTATCAGTAGTTTCTCGAACTGTTATAGACCTCATATCGACATGACTTATCAAGCTACTGGGGTCTGACGTTTACCACCCCTAGGCGAGATATGCGGAATATCAGACGAAGAGATCGGACTGTACGGGAGTGTTACTGGTTGGATTCACAGGAGAATGTACAGGCTTGCTTATTGATCTTCTGATTGCTCAATACCTGGGTGGCTGTTACGTTTAGCTGACCGCTTGCAGTTTGTGGGTGTTTGATATGATCATCACCTACGGCCGGCGTATTGACGATTCTTTAGAGTCTTACATAGATGTTTCCTGGCTTAGGCAAAACGGAGTAGGAGCACATATGTGATATGTGCGGGACCGAGAATAATACGTGTATGCGATACCATATTAGATTCTCGCGATATGTGATATCGGCCGGGTATATGTGATATAGCCAGATCAACGGATCAAGTGTTGATTCGATGAACTGATACAGATTATATTAGTCGGTTATTTGTGAAATAGCCGGATTATCTGATCAAGTGTTGATTCGATAATTTAATATATAATTATATATTTGATATATTATATTATATTAACTAATATAAGCTCACTTAAAGATTCTTTTTCTCACAAAGATAATATATTGATATATATGTGATATATGTTAATTGTATTATTTTATTTTGTTACAAAATATATTATATATGTGATATATAATATTGTAACAAGTTAGGGTTACAAATGCAACATGATTTGTGGAGATTAAACAAGTTAGGGTTTGATTTGGGTTAGCTTTTTCATGAAGCTTCTAGAAGCTTTATTTTGTTGTATGCTAAGATATTTTGTATAGATGTTTATTAACCCAACCCAAACCCTTTACCTTAGGTTTATTCTCTACATAGGTTAAGCCCTTCATTCTTAACCCATGGTTGATTTGTAACCACAACAATGATTTTTATTATTCATCACAAAAGGTTTTGCTTGATCTTCTTCTTCTTGCTTTGAAAAAAAAGCTTACTAGCTTTTTGGTATATGATGATTTTGAGTGAGAAATTGAAAAAAAATGAGAGCTAAATTCCTACTTCATCATCCTCATCTATTCTAGCCACTTAGATTAGGGTGTTTGCTTTGCTAATACTTGATTAGTGAAGCAAGAGCTTGGGTTTGAGATTCTTCAAGGTAGATCATCTTAGTTGTTGAAGATTGGAAGCAAGCTTGCATCTTTCTCTTCATGGAGCCTCTCTAGAGTCCAGATACTTGATGATCGCAGCGAAGGGACCTCAACACGGAGCTTATGAAGTGAAGGAACGGACTACAAAGGTTGTAATCCCTAACTCTTAGAAGTAAAGTTGTTTACTTGCTATGTTTACCCTAAGTCTCTAGTTTAGATCTTGGTTATGGTTTGTTTAGCACCCCAGAAATTTTAAAGTAGCATGATTGATGCTTGCCAAAACCTTCACAAGGTGCTATACTAACCCAACAGTGGTATCAGAGCCAAGCTAGAGCATTAGGCGTTGTCTAGACGAAATTTGAAGTCCGATCGAACTCCGAAACCCCGATAAATCCTAGTTTCTGGAAAAAATTTTAAAAGTTGAAATTATTCATATTAAAAATACTCAGAAAATCATGCAGGGAATTCTAAGAATTACTGTGAAGTACGAAGCCATAATTCAGTCAAGAGACCGCGGAACCGCGGCCAAACCGTGCGTTTGGCAGCGGTTCCGCGGCCAACTTTAGGAGTTGGGGGCTAATACTTCAGGGGTTTATTCTTGGGTAGTTTTCATGCTTCTGGGAATTTTTAATTCTACTCAACTGTTAAGCTTTCTGGGATATATTGGAAACTCGTTGATTTGATCGGAAAGTTTAACTTCGTTTAAGTTTTTCCGGGTAATTTAGAATGTGTTAAAAAGTTCGAACAGATATCAATAACTCATTTTTTCCTCTGTCAAGAAATTTCCAAGTGTTGGATTTTTGCTTAGTTAAAGAACGTTCAAAATCATGCAAGTAACGCGGTGGACCCTCTCGAAGAACACAAAGCTTAACTCGATTATGTGACCGTCGGAACCGCCTCTAAACCTTAGGGTTTGGGGCAGTACGGCGTTGCCACATGTGAGGCGTTGGTTTGACCCTTCTACGGCTGGACCATTGGTACTGTGGCATGTAATGGATGCTTTTAAACTAAGTTTAAGTGTTGAGTAAAAAGGGAAATTTGGGTGATTGTTTATTCGATTGGAAAGTTTAACATTGTCTATTTATCTGGAATGTGATACAATATTTGGAATCCACAAGTAGTTATGAGATAACTAATTTGAATGTTATAAATCCAGCAGTTTTTAGTCTCATTTGAACGGTTGCCACGGGATTTCGATATGATCAAAAGTCCGTCGCAATCACGTAGCGTACGCGGATACTCGCCGAGTAAACTTAATAGATAGCCACGCCCCATAGCTCCGACCAAGTGATTGTAGGAGAACCCCGTCGCCAAAAGAATCCGTTTGGGTGCTCGCGGCAGCGGTGTTTCGCCTTAGTGCACTTCGTCGACGGTATCGAAGGGTGCAGCCGTCTACTAAAGTTTCCAACGAGCATTCGATTAGGATGTCGGGAACCTTGTTGAATTGCCCAACTTGATATTGAAAAGGGTTTTCGATATTGAGACTAAAATACGGGGTTTATAATTGTTAGGCATGCGATGTCTAAGGAATTCATTTGGTTAGGCATGAGATGTCTAAGGTGGTTGCAGATTCAAAAAGTTGTAGTTTTACACTTTCTTTTCTGCGACCGTAAGTGTAATATGTAGTGTATCGCCGGTTACGTTGCTATACATCAACGACAATTGGGATACGCATATTTATTTATGTTGATGACTTGTGATGTTATGTGTTGCTATGATATATTATATTGGATCGTCGCGTTTTGAATAGCCGGGGGTTTTATGTGAGATGAGAGTTTTTCATTTTCATTCATGTAAAATTCATTGTATGTAATATTCTTTTATTGGGGCACTTCCGGGTTGAGGTTGATGTCACTATTGTATATTATTTACTTTTCCGCATTAGGATAGACCCAAGGCGGGGAGCACAAGTAACCGGGTTCTAGGGTCCAGTGGAAGGCCATCTCGAGGAGTCGAGATCGGGTCTCTTAACCTTAGAATTGGCAGTGTTACTTGCCGCCCTCGTAGGGGTCTAGGGATGTGGGTTTGGCTATTCATCGCGACCGTGGAATCCGTATTTTATACAGGCTCGATATAAAACACGGACGTCTTAGTATATCCAATATTTCATATATGTTCTTCTGCTGCAATGTTCTGTGATGAGATCATATTACTGCCTGAGACGAATGTTTATATTATATATATGAGATATATATTGTATATTGATGATTTCGTTTCAAATGTGATGCTTGTAAATCATAATAAAATGGGACTTCATTAATGAGATTAATGAAATAAAAGAAACCCAAAGAAGTTATGGAATCGAATTTTCAAAAACAGGTAGCTCTAGTGTTGCTTTGCATAGTTGTATTCCTTATAGAACATCCAGCACCTTATTCGATAAGGAAAGAGTCGAGATCCCTTCACCGGGAGTGACCTCTTTAGCGAAACTAGCAGATGCTACACACTCGGTTTGTCTTTTGATTACTTCTATAGTTTTACTTTGCACAGCGGTATTTGTGAAATATCCTGCACCATATTCGATAAGGAAAGAGACGAGATCTCTTCACCGGGAGTGACCTCTTTAGCAAAACTAGAAAAGGCCTAAAAACACTCTATTTAAATTATTTGATTCTACAACGATATCAAGTTCATTACGCAAAGGGTTTTCTTAAAAACCTGTCGTAGCCCTCCGTCATTTCAGATAAGTACTTCATAGTATTCGTGCTACGTTTGTTAGCTTTCGTCAATGCGTAGTGTGCGGTAGCTATTTATGCTTATCTGTATTAGCATATGATGCGATTGAGTTAGGGTAGTCGTGCGACTTTGTTGGCTTTCGTCAAAGGTCGTGCGGGTGGGTTTAATTCAATCGGGAAATGACGAGTTGAACTTGACTAGTAGCCTATGGTTTGTTGGCTTTCATCAAGTTCATAGGATGCTAGGGGTAAAATATTATTGGGAATTTCAAGTGTTGAAATTTGCAATGAGATTGCATACCTTCTATAAGATAGTTGGATCCCAATACCCACTGCGAGTAAGAGTTACTCCTGGGAGAGTTTTACACATTACAATTAGCCGATCAAGTAGGTGTCTAGAAAGGTGTCAACGGGGTTATGCCTTTGGGAAAACGATGTTTACTTTAATTAGGTCCGTACGAAAGCACGGGGAACCTCCCTCAAAATACCGACACTGGCCTGGCTGAAAGATTGGCGAACTTGTAGGGTGTAATTAATCCCGGCTAGTCTTTCCTTTTAAAGTTTGAAGGAAGATTTGACTAAAACAGTAGGAGACATCTTGATTAGATTTATTAATAACCAATCTAATCTTGTAAGAGCATACGCTGAGTGTTTTCTTCTCTCTCTCTCTCCAGGTAACGACTATGTCACACCTTAATCAAGATAATAATACGGATGTATTGACCGAACCCGCTTATTATACTGAGGTGGGGAACGTTGGTCCCGCTCCAACTTATAATTGTTATAAGACCGAGCAAGAAATAAGGGATTACCAGAATTCCCGTGCTGCCCAAACGAAGAAAGTGCATGCTGATACATCTTCTTCGGATGTGTTCATTACCGAGAATTGTTTCTCAGTATCCTTTACGTCCTGGGTATGAGATACTGGATCAGGATCCCGCAAATGTAATATGTTATATGGGCTACAGATTGGTAGAGAACTGAGAATGGGTGATAAGTTTCAAGAGTTAGAAATGATGCAAGTGTTGCAGCCAAGTCTGTTGGCAGTTATCACCCTGTATTACCAGAATACATTGATTCTGAACGAATGTTATTAAATACTGAACCCGATATACAACATCATATCAGTCTCTTTATTAGTAAAGAAGGATATAATTTTGTATTGTTGGATAATGTTTTGAACATTTCCTATATCAAGAGTTGATCGGTTCAGGCACGTTATCTAAAAGTATAGACGTTCTAAATCAAACTACAGTTCTTAACGTACGGAACACATACAAAGGGAAGAGTTCAGAAATGAACGAATCTTTCTTGAGGCATTGTAGACTAGGTCATATCGATGCGACCTGACTAGCTAAGTTACATCTAGATGCATATTTAAATTAGTTTGAATTTACATCTTGCGAAATTTGCTAGTCATGTCACAAAGATAGGATGACCATAGCTATGTTTATTGGAAACAGAGATATAGTTGGTGAACTCTTGGGATTGATACATGCTGATGTATGAAAGTCCCCTGTCTACACATGCCAAGACCGGTTCTTCGTATTTCATTACATTTACTGATGATCTCTCAAGATTCAGACATATGTTCCTGTTGAAACATAAGTCCGAAGGTTTTGAGATATTCACAGAATATAAGTTAGAAGTAGAGAACCAAAAACGGGTAAAAGTATTATATCCTTTGATGAGATCAAGGAGGAGAATACTTGAGCACGAAATTTTAGGACTATTCTAAAGGAGAATGAGATTCTCTCTCAGCATTACTCCTCCGTATACACCACAGCATGTCGGTGTATCGGGGCGGAGCAATCGCACCCTATATGATATGGTATGCTCTATGATGAGTACTACTGAGTTGCCTATTTTCTTTTTGGGGTTATGCACTTGAGAAGTTGCATACCTATTGAATAGGGTTCCAACCAAATCAGATGCCTACCATTCCATATGTGATATGGTATGGGAAGAGCCCATCTCTTAAGGAAGTTAAGATTTAGGGTTGTCCGGCCTATGTCAAAAGCAAAATCCGGACAAACTCAAGGCAACGTCAGGTCTGTGGAAGTTTGTTGGATATCCCAAGCATTCGCAAGGGAATATCTTCTACCGAACTGAGGAATATAAAGGGTGTTTTATTTTCTCAGCATGCCACCTTTTAGAAAGAGAATTTCTTATGAAGAAATTAGTGGTCATGAGGTAGAACTGGAAGGGGTTTCAGCTATAAAACTACAGCTGACGATTTAGTAGAACCAGAGGATTCAATTGTTTCCAATAAACCTCAGCCTCTCCGCCGATCTGGTAGGGTTCCTCATCCACCTTAGAGATACTTCGGTTTCTCTATGACAGTCGGAGTGAGAATTGCATCATGAGATGATGACCCAACTTGTTTCGAGCAGGCCATCAGGAGTGGGGACTCTGTGAGAATGGCTGGATGCTTAGCGATCTGAGATGGAATCCTTATACACCAACAAAGTATGGACTTTGGTTGCTTTATCTGAAGGGTTAAATCCCCATCAGGAGCAAGTATATCTTGAGAAGATTACTTGGTGTACATGGAAAAGTTGAGACTTTCAATGCTATGCTTAAGTCCATCCAGATCCTATTTGCCACTGCTACATACCATGACTACGATATCTGGCGGTTGGGTGTCATGACTGCTTTTCTAAATGATGATTTAGAAGAAAGCATCTATAAGTACACAGCCAGAGGGCTTCGTAGACAGTGGGAGCAGCGGAAACGTATGCAAGATGTTTTATGTGATAAATCAGGTATCGCGGAGTTGGAATGTCTGTTTTAATGTAGTAGTCAAAGAGTTTGACTTTATCAAAATGGTAGATGAATCGAGTATATACAAAAAGGTAGTAGGGAGTATAGTGGTGATCCTCGTATAGTACGTGGATGACATACTCTTGATAGGGAAGGAGTTTCCTATGCTCCTCTCGGTCAATCTCCTCTTATCACAAAGATTCTCCATATAGGATCAAGGTGATACCTCCTAAATCCGAGATTATGGATCTATGAGATAGATCTAATTGGATGTTAGGATTCTCACTAGTTGTAGTGAGATGGTATCAATCGATCCTGGGGAGAATCACTGGAAAGGTTCCAGGGTGATAAGGACTACTGAATGTCAGTCGCAGGTATTGTCTTTACCCTTAGTGGAGGGACGGTATGTTGGAAGAGTTTCAAGCTAGATACCATGACATACTAGACGATTAAAGGCAAGATACATCTTTACCAAGGATGCTACCAAAGAGGCAGTCTGGATATATGTATATAAGTTCATGAGATGAACTTCGTTCCTACTATTGTTTGACAATGGAGTTGTGGCTTAGGCCTAAGAACCACCGTCCTATCTGTGATCCAGACATATTCTTAGGCAGTATCACCTGATCATGGAGATGGTTGATCTCCAGGGAGATCAAGGTTAGGAGAGTAGACACAGAGGACAACAGCGCGGATCCACTCACATAGGCCTATTTCCCAGTAGTGACTTTTATGGGATGGTTGAGTATGAGATACTTCAACCACAGCTGATTGTTGGGTATGTGATACCACAACAGATGACCCTAGTGCAAGTGGGAGATTGTTAGTGATATGTATGCCCTAGAGGCCATTACTGTACATACGATGTATATTGTAGTGGATGCTTGGACATATATATGGAGGACTTTCTTGCTCGACATGATAGTATGCTATCTGGTTGCTCTTTATTTTAACATGTACTCTGATTGTCTCTATGTTACATGTTGATAAAGCCCTTAGGATGAGTACTTGACTACTATGACTATGATGCAGATCATACTAGTAGGGACAGTGTAGTCGCTAAGTACATCCTTTAAATGTTCCTAGTGGTGGGAGTACCGAGACAGGGTATCGATATTCCAGAGTAGACTAGAGTATGCGCTTCTTGACCCATATGATAGGCGATGGATGATCCCATATCCATTGGTGTTTGACATCAGAGAAGGTATACGGTTGCTCAGTCGAAATTGGGTACACTGGACGGACTCGCCGAGAACTCCCATATGGTATTATACCTTACGTCAGATGGAAGCTCTCTGGTGACAATGGTACAAATTAGTCTGTAGACCCGAGATCGTCATAGAGTCTTGTGTGATTCCCACTGTGCTTTGATTTCCATCATACGATGTCCAAGAGGGCATGCAAAACGGTGGCTTTTGGGTACAGTCCCGAATCACATGGAGGCAATGAGCGATAGGAGGGGTTTCGTCTCTCCCGGTATAGGGAGTTGATGTTGCGCTGTGTTCGATTGGCTATAACTGGAAATCCCTGGCCAGGGTTGCTGAGATTTACTGGTAAGTGTTATCAGTAGTTTCTTGAACTGTTATAGACCTCATATCGACACGACTTATCAAGCTACTGGGGTCTGACGTTTACTACCCCTAGGCGAGATATGCGACATATCAGACGAAGAGACCGGACTGTACGGAAGTGTTACTGGTTGGATTCACAGGAGAATGTACAGGCTTGCTTATTGATTTTCCGATTGCTCAATACCTAGGTGGCTGTTACGTTTAGCTGACCGCTTGCAGCTTGTGGGTGTTTGATATGATCATCACCTACTTCCGGCGTATTGACGATTCTTTAGAGTAATACACAGAGGTTTCCTGGCTCAGGCAAAACGGAGTAGGAGCACATATATGATATGTGCGGGACCAAGAATAATACGTGTATGCGATACCGTATTAGATTCTCGCGATATGTGATATCGGCCGGGTATATGTGATATAGCCGGGTCAACGGATCAAGTGTTGATTCGATGAACTGATACAGATTATATTAGTCGGTTATTTGTGAAATAGCCGGATTATCGGATCAAGTGTTGATTTGATAATTTAATGTATAATTATATATTTGATATTCTATATTACATTAACTAATATAAACTCACTTAAAAATTCTTTTTCTCACAAAGATAATACATTGATATATATGTGATATATGTTAACTGTATTATTTTATTTTGTTACAAAATATATTATATATGTGATATATAATATTGTAACAAGTTAGGGTTACAAATGCAACATGATTTGTGGAGATTAAACAAGTTAGGGTTTGATTTGGGTTAGCTTTTTCATGAAGTTTCTAGAAGCTTTATTTTGTTTTAAGCTTTGTATAAATATTTATTAACCCAACCCGAACCCTTTACCTTAGGTTTATTCTCTACATGGGTTAAGCCCTTCATTCTTAACCCATGGTTGATTTGTAACCACAACAATGATTTTCATTATTGATCACAAAATGTTTTGCTTGATCTTCTTCTTCTTGCTTTGAAAAAAAATACTTACTAGCTTTTTGGTATGCGATGATTTTGAGTGAGAAATTGAAAACAAATGAGAGCTAAATTTCTACTTCATCATCCTCATCTATTCTAGCCATTTAGATTAGAGTGTTTGCTTTGCTAATACTTGATTAGTGAAGTAAGAGCTTGGGTTTGAGATTCTTCAAGGTAGATCATCTTAGTTGTTGAAGATTGGAAGCAAGCTTGCATCTTTCTCTTCATGGAGCCTCTCTAGATTCCGGGTACTTGATGATTGCAGCGAAGGGACTTCAACACGGAGCTTATGAAGTAAAGGAACGGACTACAAAGGTTGTAATCTCTAACTCTTAGAAGTAAAGTTGTTTACTTGCTAAGTTTACCTTAAGTCTCTAGTTAAGATCTTGGTTAGGGTTTGTTTAGCACCCTAAAAATTTTAAAGTAGCATGATTGATGCTTGCCAAAACGTTCATAAGGTGCTATGCTAACCCTACAACAGGTGAGCGACACTTGCGACCATACAATGCTTCGAATGGAGCCATCTGAATAGTTGCCCGAAAGCTGTTGTTGTAAGAAAACTCCACAAAGTGCAGATGATCCTCCCACGAACCCTTGAAGTCCAACATGCAACCTCTCAACATGTCTTCAAGAGTTTGGATCGTTCTCTCCAACTGGCCATCTGTCTGGGGATGATAAGCTGTGCTAAACTTCAATCGAGTCCCCAAACTTTCCTGTAAGCTCCTCCAGAAGTGCGATAAGAATCGGGTATCACGATCGGAAACGATGCTCACAGGTACTCCATGTAATCTCACAATCTCCTGCATGTACCGTTCTGCCAACGCTTCCGTTGACTGACCAACTCGAAATGGAATGAAATGAGCTGCCTTGGTCAATCGATCAACAATCACCCAAACTGCATTGTTGCCCTTTGGACTTCGCGGTAAAGCTGTCACGAAATCCATGGTTATATGTTCCCACTTCCACCGAGGAATCGAAAGTGGTTACAATAAACCAGCAACCCTTTGATGTTCAGCCTTAACTTGCTGACACACCAAGCACTTCGCTACAAAATGGGCAATCTCCCTTTTCATGCCTTCCCACCAGAAATGCTATCGTAGATCACGGTACATCTTCGTGCCTCCTGAATGTACAGAATATGCGGAACTGTGTACCACCTTCATATCTTCTTCACGAATATCTCCTTTTGGCACACATAAACGGCTACCATATCGCAACGAACCATCTTCATGAATCAACAAGTCCGTTCGAAGTCCCGCTTCTACCTGTTCTCGAATCCTTTGCAATCTTGGGTCCTGCGACTACACTGCTTTAATATTATAGATCAATGATGACTGTACTTGCAGCTGCATCAACTGTCCTGAAGAATGCGGTAGCACAACCTCTAAGTCGAATCTCCGAAAGTCTTCGATAAGCTCCTTCTGTGTAGTCAACTTCCGAATTGCTGTCAACCGACTAAGCGCATCCAGCACCACATTAATCTTCCCCGGATGGTACTTAAGATCAAGATCATAGTCAGCCATCAGCTCTAACCATCTACGCTGCCTCATGTTAAGCTCTTTCTACGTGAACACATACTTTAGGCTTTTGTGATCGGTGAATACTTCGACCCTTTCGCCCAATAAGTAGTGTCTCCAAATCTTCAGAGCGAAAATCACTGTTGCAAGCTCCAAATCAAGAGTTGGGTAATTTTTCTCATGGGTCTTCAACTGTCTCGATGCGTAAGCTATAACTTTCCCATGCTACCAAAACACACCCTAAACCCTTCCCAGATGCATCGCTGTGAATCACCAATCCTCTGGAACCGTCTGGTACGGTCAAAATAGGAGCGGTTATCAATCTCTGCTTCAACGCCTCAAAAGCTGACGCACACCTATCCGTCCATACGAACGGTACCTTCTTATACGTAAGCTTGGTCAAAGGCTCAACTAAGCGAGCAAAATTCTCTACGAACCTTCTTTAATATCCGGCAAGTCCAAGAAAACTTCTGATCTCTGCTACGTTCTTCGGAATCGGCCAATCTTGAACTGCTGTAATCTTCTCGGGATCAACGGCGATTCCATTTCCGATACGACATGCCCCCAAAACTTCACTTTTTCAAGCCAAAACTCGCACTTGCTCATCTTCGCATATAATCTTTCTTGCCTCAATATCTACAGTGCGATATTCAAGTGTTCTACATGCTCTTCTAGGCTCCTCGAGTAGACCAGAATATCATCGATGACCACCACTATAAACTGGTCCAAGAACGGTGAAAAGATTCGGTTCATCAAGTCTATAAATATTGCTGGTGCATTCGTGACTCCGAATGGCATCACTAAATACTCGTAATGTCCATACCGAGTTCGGAACGCAGTCTTGCAAATATCCTATGATTTAACTCGGACCTGATGATATCCGGATCGCAAATCTAGCTTCGAGAATACCCTCGCGCCACTGAGTTGCTCGAACAATTCGCCAATGCGAGGGATCGGGTACTTGTTCTTAATAGTCACCCAGGTTAATTCTCGATAATCGATGCACATCCTATTTGTGCTATCTTTCTTCTTTACTAGAAGAACTGGAGCTCCCCAAGGTGAATTGCTGCTGCGAATCCAACCCTTCTCAAGCAATTCAGTAACCTGCTTCTTGACTTCTTCCAACTCCACTGGTGCCTTTGGATAGTACGCCTTTGAGATTGGCGCTGCACCAGGAACAAGATCGATCGCGAACTTTATATCTCGTTTTGGCGGTAAACCCGAGATGCCATCGAACACGTCCATGAACTCTCGAACTACAGCTAGCGCTTCCTCCTTATCAACTTCTATCGACGAAAGAACACTGTTTGTTGGCCTAGCCCTAAACTCGACTGGCCCGACAGAACTGCTATCTCCAGCAAAACAAACTCCGGTTGTCCGGGAATCTAGAAAATCACTTTCTTTGCCCTACAATCAATGTGAGCGTGGAAAGTGCCAAGAAAAAATCCATTCCCAAGACAACATCAAAATAAAGGGATGCACCAGAATTGAATAATACTAATGCAGGAAAACATGAACAAGTAGGATACCGAAATGACTTCGTCCGAAACCAAGATACTGAAGAAGATAAGCATGATAAACAGGATTCAAGCTTGCGATAAAACATGAACTGGAAAGCAAGAGAAGTAAGGCAATATAACGACCATGAAACAAGGAAGTGACTCAAGACCAGGACTCCAAATTACTTAAATAGAGTAACGCATTGTAACCATGCTGCAGTTCATAGTTACAATCACATAACTCCGTCCAAGTCACCCAAATCCTAGTATCAGAATCGAAAGAATAAGTAGGGAGAAACAATATGGAACCCAAAGGTTTTCAAGTCGAGATGCAAGGTCATTTGCATATCATTAAGACAAAGGTCGAGAGAAAGATATGATTCAAGAATCACGATAACAATGTGGCAGGACATGTTCCTAATTATGAGTTTTCTGATTCGTGTATTGGGTCCAATACCCAATTACAAAAGAATCAAACCCGATTACCTAAATCCTATGGCTCTGATACCAAATAAACCCTGTCATGCCCTGCTTCCCAGAGTGCGCTAAGATCGGCACGTAACAGAGCCAACCATGCTACATGTGGCTAGGAAACATCCCTCCACAGTCACATTACGGCTGTCTATAAGATATCAAGAACAGTAGAAATAAAATAAACTATCTAGTACATATCCATGAGCCAGAATAAACGAGTCAAGAAATAATATGCGGAAGTAATAAATCCAAGTAACAATAACAATCTGGAAGGTACATCCCAAAATATGGGCTCACATCAGGAATGAAAATGCTGAAAGAAAACTAAACTAAAATACTAACAGGTCCTCACTGCTCGGCCTGTTGCTGAAGTACTCCTGAACGGCCTGTGACAGAGATAAAGGATATGGGCCATGCAAAACCCAGACGTCGGTGTGTCATAATATCAACAATAATAAAATCAGGAGGTAACAAGGCATGCAGGCATGAATTATAAATAGTAACAAGTCAACAGAAATATATAACATCGAAGTGTATCAGTATAAGTGACGTGCAGTGAGTAGTCTAAACTGTGCTACTGGGTTATCTATTCTAAAGTGTTCAAAATCAATTAATGTAATTCTCATCGTAACCCATCGGTCTATGCCCCGTTCATTCCCCACGGGACCACGGTAACAAGATATGATAGACTGTGGGTCTATGTCCCGTTCATTCCCCACGGGAGCACGGTAACATGATGTAATAGCCCTTTGAGTTACGTTCAGTTACATTCTTGATTTCTCCTTACACCCAAGTTATGTGTTCAAGTCGGGTATTGATAAATCTGTAGCTAATGCTAACACAGGATCAAGCAGGAACAGGTTTGTCTATACAGACAACAGGATATGTCTATCGGGACAACATGTCAGGATTGTCGGCATTAGAAACATGATCAGGTAACATGTCAAGTAGTGGTGTATCAGGTCATATCAAGTGGTGCACGGTGTATCACATGGGTGCTCAACAGTAAAATGTAGCAAGTATTGAATCAGGGTAAAAGTACGGATGTACAGTAAGATCATGGATGCACAATTATCTATCAGGGGTTATATCATGACTAAGGAGGATGCACAATATCAAGCATGGGGTGGTAATGTAGCAGTAATATGAAATAACGTGATATGGCATGCAACTAGATATATAATTAATGGTATGGATGCACAAATATCGATCAGGGGTTACATTTACAGCTCCAAGACTAAGTGAGATGCACATTATTAAGCATGGGGTGTTACTACAATAATAACATGAGTTAATATGATCTGTAGATGCAGCTATATGTATATTAAATGATATGAATGCATACGGGTATCCGAAAACGGTAAAACTTTAATATGGATGTTTAATGTGATAAACATGTAACATTTAATTCATATGGATGCAAGATAGGTATTATAGCATGCAGCAAGATAAACTTGCATGCGACTAGATATGTAAATAACGGTATGGATGCGTACAGGTATCCGAAAACAGTAAAATAGTAAAATGGTAATGTGGGATGCATAACTAAACAATATGTAATGCTATTATTCATATGGATGCAAGATATAGTAGTATAGCATGTAGCAAGATAAACTTGCCTCGATGGATCACAATACGGATACATACGGCACGTCCGATGTCGGTAAATTATCGTAACGCACACACGTCACACGGGACGGGTCCAGGCAAGGCAAGAGGATGATCACGCAGTCAGGGTACATTCACTGGATCGTCTGGATCGGCAGCGGCGACGCGACTCCGACGATTGCTGGGAAAAAACAAGATTTCAAGAAAAGAGAAAGACAAGGAAAAAAAGAGGAGGAAGAAGAAGAAAGGGAAGTGCTCACTGGGGTTTTCTGCACTGGGGTCAGGGAGATGAGGTGGTGGTGTCAGGGTCACCGGCGGTGAGGTGCAGGCGATGGAGTTTTGGCAAAAGGCATTGGGGTGCAAGGGTTTGGGTGTGCAGGGATCTTAGGGTTCTGTTGGTGTAGGGCTTGTTGGATGAGGGCCCGGTTGTTGGAAGTAGAGGAGGAGAGAAGAAATGGGGTGAGGTGACGAGGAGAGGTGGTCGTCGGCGGTTGGGTTGAGGTTCTTGGGTGTGCAGGCTCGGTTGAGGAAGAAGAGGGGAGGAAGAAAATGATGACGAGGAAGAGGAGGAGATGATGAGGGTGGAGGTGTTGACGAGGTTGAGGAGGCAGAGGAGATAGGTTTAGGGTTAGGGTTTCATTTTGCAGTGGGTTCTCATGGCGAAGGGGCTCGGTTTAAATAGAGAAGAAGAAAAGAATAGAAGGGAGGTGACCAGAGCGCGGGGGCGGTGACGCGACTCGAGGAGCGAATAGTGTTCACGAGATGAGTGAGAGAGGGATCGAGAGGAGAGAGAAAGGGAGAGAGTGTGGGGAAAGAGAGAGATAGATAGAGAGATATAGAGAGAGGCAGAGAGAAAATGAATCACGGGAGAGAGAGGGAGAGAGAGAGAGAAAGATTTAATTTTAAAAAAATCTAATAAGTTAACAAAATTTTAAACGATTAATAATATTAAAAATATAATATTTGTAAAATATTTAATATTCTGGTTAATACAAAAAAATAGTCCAAAACATGCCCGGGTTGGGTCTAAAAATCAGTTTCAAAATACGAAAAATATATGTGTCGACCAAAATTAAAATTGGATATCCGGGTAACGAAAATACAAACCCCCAAGAACGGATGCATGTACGTGCGCGTAGCAATCCAAACAGGTCCGTTTCACTAAACGGGACGAGAACAAGATGCACGGATGCTACGACAGGGTTAGGGGTATCATGCAGACCATGCAATGTATTTTTAAAATATTTTATGTGATTTTAACTGTTATATTAAAATATGCAGATGCCAGATATAATGCCAGTATACAGTATGTATAATATGAAAGCGCACGAATCCACGTAACAAGCCAGGATAAATCACAAACATGAATCAAGACTGGTTTCAAGCATGTGGGTCGGGTCGGATGCAAATACAGATGTCAAATACACTATTCGCACCCAAAACACGGTAAATGAAGAAAATACCATAAATAAAGAAATACTTGAACTAGAACTGGTAAAAATAACTAGGGTGTTACATTTAGTTACTACCATGCTCACAACAAATAACTCATAACACTTGGCCATTTCTTCACTTTATTTTTCTTGGCCTCACACTCTCATCCTCTCATGGCTTCTTCTATCTCCACCCTACATGTCTCATGTGTTGAGAAACCTAGTGTCACGACCCGAAATAGCCCGTGACTGGCCCTTGAATCATTTGAAGTCTATAGGACTCCATCTAATCCAAGTAAGCCAAAAGCCCAGAAATCTAAAACCATTTTTAGGGAGTACATAAGGAAAACTAGTTTTAAGAAGTGAAGAAAACATATTTTAAAACAAGGTTTTTAAAATAAGTAAGCCGAATATGCATTTTAAATCCTCAATATCTTTTCTGAAAATTTCGGCAGAGTTTCCTTTGTAAATACTGGCCCCGAACGGGTACAACATGAATAATATATATATGCACAATAAAAAGGCATCCCCAAGCGGGAGCTAGCTCTTCGTCAATCGACGGTCACAACCACACAAGCAGTATAATATACAACGCCAAAGGGCGAGAATCAAAACTCAAAGGAAAACTCAAATCGTCTTGAAAACCATAATACTACAACGCGCGACTCTAAGGTCGAAATAATATATAACTGGTTTTCTAAGTCTGAAACAATATACAAGTTTGGTTGATGGAATTATTAGATACAACTGAATAATACATATATAATGGTGGTTATGATGCAAAAGAACCCACCTACCAATGCAATCACCTGGAAAAGAAGCAGTGTGACAGAAAAGCCGCAATGAAACCCGTACGGCAAAACCTGCAAGAAACTGTGGCACAACGGGGGTGAGTTGCCAACTCATGAATAGAAGATATCACAGAGCAGAAATCGTATGTATGACATAGTCCTAGGTCAATACGATCAGATATATATATATATATATATATATATATATAAACCTCAATATGAATAAGTCTGAAGTATGATAAGGTGGCCATATAACATCTATACTTGCGTGTAGTGCCAAGTGCTCGTGCCAGTGCCTCAGGTAATAACATATCATAAATATGAGGTATGATCAATGTAATCAATGTCAACTATGTCAGGAAATCTATGAGTATGTGAATATCATCCAACTATCTGGTCAATGTCATCAATGTCAATATATGTATGTGGAAATCGTTCACGTGTCACCCAATGACAATAAGCATCATGCATGTAATATCATAAACATATGCATGGAAGTATGAGGATGTAAATCAACATGTGTCGCTCGCGACATATCAAAATCATGGAACCTGAGTGTCCAGCATCGACACTCGAAAACATCATGAAACCTGTGCCTAGTATCGGCATGTAAATCCTCATATATCAGGCTCCGTCAGTGCGGATCGGCCCACATCATCTCTCGACTCCGGTCGGTATTCTCCGGATATCCACCGAGCTCAAATACAATCACCGGTAGGTAGTGGTCCCTCTGCCAGGCTCACCGTCTAGCTACACAGCAGATCCGTTCTCGCCCCGGGGTACCATACAGGGCCCACCATATACCCGCAATCGGATAATCCAACTCCTCGAATCGGGTTTCACATGTCCCTCTCAGCACCGAGAAAACACATGGTGGATGCACTGAAATATCATATCAAGGGTAACCGGGTTTTTAAAACAATTACATACTCTCTTTTGAAATACCCACGGTTCCCAAATCCAGAAATATCATGGAAACAACATATTTCAATGCGTACAATCAAAGCATGATGTATGCGACATGTAAAAGAAATGCAAGCATATCAGTATATCATGCAACATGGAATAGTAATATGCACATATTGAGGAAAACTGCTCTTTTAAAATGAATCAGTTTTAAAGAGTATCTTGCGGTTCCCAAATCTCTAATCAAGCCAGAAACATCTATATATGTGCGAATACGTATGTGTGTACAATAGGTATGTGCACAAGTATGAGTGTACAGTAGATATGTGCACAAGCATGGATATATAGTATATAGGTACACAAGTATGCTATGCAAGGGTCATATCCTGAATGCAACAGTACTACAGTGTAGTGACATGGCAATTATCGATGATGAAGTATGTGAGCCGGCAAGCAAGTGTACGTGGAACATACGCATCATCGATAATGGTGCTGGTGTCCTAACAGCATGGTTTTAATATAGCAATAAACACATTTACACATGCAAAGCGATGCGAATAGCATGAATATGCGGAAATCGAATAATCAACGCAACAGTAAAGAATCTACATCCATATGTCTATGTCATGCAGTTATACCATTTGAAATAAGACGAATCGGGGTTTTTGATAAAATAAGGGTTACAGCATTTTTAAGAAATGATGCGTCTTTGAAAATGTCCGTAGAGTCCCTCTTTCCTATCTTTGAAATACTCCCGATTCGTTAGTTTTGAAATAGGTATGACTCGGTCTAACCGAACATCTACTAAGCAAACTACATCTAACTAACAAGCTAATCGGGAGGGGTATGGGAACTACCTAAATCTGAGTCGATATATATATATATATATATATATATATATATATATATATATAATAGTCGGTGATCCCGCCTCAATAGTATCACGTACGATATAGTATATCATATGACGTCCTCGAGTCATGAGTGCGGATCTATCATCAAAGTAGAGCTTGTACGGTATATCCGTCGTACGGCATCCCAAGTCTGGGTACGGGTCAATATCACATAATCTCGTCAATTATATGGTATCCCTATCATCATATTACATAATCTGTGGTACTGATCTAAGTCTAGTACAAATCGATACCATCTATATAAGTATGAATGCGTGTATGAAACACACGTCCAAAGGCCCGCTAAAAATCACATGTCGTATCCCAAGTACGAATCATATCATATCACCGATCTCATGGCACTATGCCGAATATCATCGACTTATCTCCAATGTCATCCACTATCCTCATCATCACAGTATAAGTATAGCAATAAGCATGTGTGTGCGTGTGGGTGTAAACCTATTCTAGGGTTCGCGACTAGGAACTGCACTAATTTACTTCTAACCCTAGTCTATCCATAGTACACCTAACACATCTCGAATGTCCACGACACTATAAGCTATCATAAATATATATATATATATATATATATAGTATATATATACTATACTAAGCATCGAACTGCGGGGGTGCTATACGCCATCCACCCGACTTCCCCCGTAGATATAATCTACTCACCTGATCTTCATTTGTCGACGTCGCCACGCGCTTGCTTGTCGTTCAGAAGTCTTCATGGGCTACCTACACATCAACGTATCGTAAATGCATATTAAAACCAAATCAAAACTAAAACGACATACGAAAAACGAGAACCAAAACGATACGCTAAGGCCTATAGGTTAGAACCTACGGACTACGCTTTTAAAACCATCGAACAATCCTCGATATCGTCGAATAAACGCCGAGTATTCGAGGTAAAACACAGATACACCATTCCAGAATTCAAAATACGAAATACGGAAACATGAATCAAAACAGCAACTTAAGAAAAGGGTCCCAGATTTCACCCTAGATCAAATTAGACAATTTTGCACATGCCAGGAGTCTAATTTATAGATGTAGGAGCTACAGAACCAACACGAGACAAAATGTCCCAGGTTTGGCCACAATTTGCGGCAAGAGGGAATAAATCTGCGGCCGAGGAAGGGAGATAGGGGCTA
Organism: Agapanthus africanus; assembly: GCA_030015575.1. Taxonomy (NCBI): domain Eukaryota; kingdom Viridiplantae; phylum Streptophyta; class Magnoliopsida; order Asparagales; family Amaryllidaceae; genus Agapanthus; species Agapanthus africanus. The sequence goes on along the minus strand of JASDDO010000014.1, from coordinate 205,049,305 downwards.
GGGTTTTGGGGTTAGCTTTCTGGGTGCCTTCACATCTCACTGTCAATCCAAAATAATTTTCAGAGTCTCGGGGTGATAGCAGATCCCATATAACATTCACAGATTCCACAAATCTTCCGATATCGGTTTCTAAATCCTTATTCCGGGTTTCAAGTCTCAGGTTTGGGTCTTAATTCAAGCACTAGGGTGTTTGTGTAGTCTCTACTGAGCTCAATTTCACATCATAACCCAAAATTTCCAATAAACCCTAACTAGGTTTTCCTATGTCCGCAAAATCACACGATATCGATTCTAATCTTAACATGGGATATAAGTAATACAAAAACTAAGCTAATGGTCCAGAAAATACCTTATTTGGCAACACAAGAATTTTCTTGAGTTGCCCCTAGTGGCCAAAATCCTTGCTTTCTTGGTCCAATGTGTTTGTCTTGAGCTTGTGCATCATTTTTGTGAAATGGGAGCGGTGTTTTGGAGTGTTTAATGAGGTGATTTGAGGAGGTGAAGAGGGAAGGGAGCTAGGGCAGCAGCAGCAACAAAGTGAGGAGAGAGGAGAGGAATGAGAGAAGAAAGAAGAGGAATGACCAAGTCAAAAATAAACCTCCCTTTCTCTCTCTCACCATGCTTCATATAATATTCCTTTCTCTTTTTCTTTTCTTTTCTTTTTCCCTCTAAATCCTTCTTACATAAATAGTAAACCCAAAACAATATGGTAGAAATGTAACACAAGTGTAAAAAAAAAATGATATGTGCTTGTTTTGCACAAAAATGCTAAAAAACCGATTAGCAATTTTTAATCGCGATTAGCACCAAAATTAGTATATAATTAATCATAAAAACTTTAAAATAGCATAATTCCATAAAATACACTATTTTAGAATTTTCCATAATTTTTCCAAAATTTTTCCCATTTATCTGTATTTAATTATACCGAAATATTAAAATATTCATTAAAATAATATTAAATTATAAAAATTCCCAAAAATAATATTTTATTTTTTGAAATATTACAAGCTTCCCCGCTTAAAGAAATTCGGACCCCGAATTTAAATTTAAACCCCCAAATTCTAAAACATTTCAGTAAAAATCCAAGTCGTCGGGGCTCCGAAATCATCAATACATAAAACGCATCATAGCGCAATATATACGCATGAGTAATGAGAAGATAACTCAAAATTGAAACTCCTTCAAGTATCCCGCAATCATCGGAGTTATGCTAAACACACGAATGTCAAATCCAAAGTAAAACCATCATGATATAAATCAGAACTATACATGTAAATAGCTGAAGTAAATGTATGCCAAATCTTTTTAAGTCGCTGTGCGATGCGCATAACACTGCACAGTGGCGGACTTATATCATAAGAAAATAACCATATACGTATATATCTTTTGTTTAATATGTACGTTCCGCCTTTTGAAAACAATTTAGAAGAGTTTCCTTGTTTTAAACGTGTCGTGTCATATCGGACACGTAAATAAATACTGAGACTATAGCTCGCCTTTTTGAAAATCCCTTCGATAACTATCAATGCATGCAAAATATCTCCAGGTACTGTCCTCTGACTAGTCCTGCTCAGTACGAAAACAAATAGCAAATATCATAAAAACGTACTGCTCCATAAGAAATCAATCACAAAAATGTATATAAGAATACCCTGTGCATCTGGTACGCACAAAAATCAAAATCCATATATGTGCCATACATGTGCACAGAAATATCATCTAGGTGCAACGGGTGTGCACGAAACATCTGCCAAGGGCAACGGGCGTGCCTGACAGCAAAATCAGGTGCATCTGACATACACAAAGAATCCCGATTTAGTGTATCTAGTGTGCACCAAAATCGTATCTCAAAACATGCGCTCAACACGCGCGGAAATCCAAATCGAATGCATAGAGTGCAAGAAATCAACATCAATATCAGAATCAAGATCGACGGTATACAATACGGCTCAATCAAAAGCGGTATACCGCGGTGTATAAGCTCACAACCATGTGCATCAACGTGCACAAATCAAATCAAAACACTAAAAGTGCATGAAAACGATGCTGGAAGCATAAATCAATCACAGACATAAAATAGACATGAAATCATAATCAATACCTCAAGCGTAATAACTATGCGCAAAATATGAACCCAGTAGGTGCAACCATAGTGCATGAAAACAAATATCATGGAACTCAGTCATCAAGACCAAATCATGCGAATAGATCGTCCAAAATACCAAAATCTAAGGTGACGGATACGTGATAATCGAATGACAAAATCACAAATCATAAATACCACCGTCGATATTTCCTCCTTCGTAGTCGAGAAGGTGCCGGTACATCCAATGCTAGCAGCGCAAGATATCTACTTGCCTCTTGCTCACGGTCTGGCGTCCTCTGTCTCTGGGTCCTTATCTTCTCTGCGGGTTACCAATCTCGCAATTCATCGGCTCATCGGCCCTGTCAGGTGTGTTAACGGGGACGATTCCGTCCTGTCACTTCTCTGGTCATCTCTCGGTCAATCCTCACGACTACTCGTAAAGCGGCACGTCACTGGCGCCAACCTCTGTTCCTCTGAATGCACATCACACTTCTGCTCCTGGTGCAAATCTTATTGCAGTAGTGTCCTGGAAGGAATCCTGCTCAAGGTCTCTTCCGATCTTGCCTATGCCGATCTGTACGGAGGCCGGTACTCTTGCATAATCTCTTCTCGCTCGATGGGCATCTGTGTCCTCAGCACAGCATTTTCTCGGAAACTGGTAGCATCCCAACGCCTCTGTAGACATATCCGACCTTTAACCTTAACGGGGAGTAACAACAGCTCGTTAGCATTTCTGATGTCAGCGGAGTGGAACGTCATCTCGTCGAAATCTCTTGCGAACTCTTTACTTCACTCTGCTCCAATGTCGACTGATTCAGACTCATCTCATCGTGGCTGCATGGACGGCGCTCCAACGGCTATACTCGTATCTGGAGTCTCCCAAGCAACGTGTCCCATCATATGATATCCGAATGATGTTGAATCATCCAATCGATTTGTCAAAACCTCATAATCCCCCAAGAGCTCAACATCTTGGGTACAGTTTAATAGTATCGAGTACATACCACAGCATCGGTGGTCCAGCCGTAGAAGGGCAAACCCAAGCCTCACTAATGGTGCCGCGGAACTGCCGCAAACCCTAAGATTCAAAGGCTTTCACACGGTCATTATGTCGAGTTAGGGTTTCATTCTTCTAGAGGGTCCATAGAATTGCTTGCATGTCTTTCCGAATACTTTAAACTTAAAATATGGGTTTCTAACATTCGATCGTCTCTATCGACTCTCAACGAATCTACATGAAGTCGTCTAAAGCTGAAATCAATCTATCTGATGACCTTACATCGGGGAAATCGAACGAACCACATGTCCTAGTCATTCATCCTCGGGTGACTAGCGACCTTCCATCATATCTCTAAGTATATACTAATGCTGCAATAGCTCCAACATCTGGACGATAGCTCGTCATTTGCAGCAACAACTGGCTCATTCGTCTGTATATTAAACAGCGCCTCTATCATCCTGAGTAAGCGACATATCAATGGTCATCACATCCTGGCTGGCCTCTAGCAGTAGCCTGATCCTCTGGTGCCGATCAGCACATCCGAGAAATCTCGTAACAGCGATCTGTCAAACGCTCATGGCGCGAAAACAAAATAAGATGACGCCTCTCTATGCAATCGTACATCTCTGGAATCACGCCCTGGTCAGTCCTTGTCCGTGACGAGCTCATGCTGACACAACTCTAGCCGTAGCTCTCTCTGCCCGTGTAATCGTGGCAGCAAAATCATAACCGGTATCGATGAGGATAGATCATAGGAATGAATATAATACTGTGCAAGGAAATGTACATCCTAAGATTTCTTAAGCGGAGTAGCGTATCGTAAATATGCCGTGGAACATACGTACGGTACGTCACTCTACTCAAGCTACCTACTCCATCAACCAAGAGTCATCCTACGCGACGAAAGTTCGGGTATAATACTCCCTCGACTAAGTCTAAGTTACGTAAGGTCAAGCTTAAGTTCCGTATATATATAAACGCCCTAGGCTCTGCATAATCAAACTTAGACTCGAACCAAGGTTAAGCTAGCGCTCTGATAACAATTTTGTCATGACCCGAAATAGCCCGTGACTGGCCTTTAAATCATATGAAATCTATAGAACTCCATCTAATCCAAGTAAGCCAAAAGCCCGGAAATCTAAAACCATTTTTAGGGAGTACATAAGGAAAACTAGTTTTAAGAAGTGAAGAAAACATGTTTTAAAACAAGATTTTTAAAATAAGTAAGCCGAATATGCATTTTAAATCCTCAATGTATTTTCTGAAAATTTCGGCAGAGTTTCCTTTGTAAATACTGGCCCCGAACGGGGTACAACATGAATAATATATATATGCATAATAAAAAGGCATCCCCAAGCGGGAGCTAGCTCTTCGTCAATCGACGGTCATAACCACGCAAGCAGTTTAATATACAACGCCAAATGGCGAGGATCAAAACTCAAAGGAAAACTCAAATCGACTTGAAAACCATAATACTACAACGCGCGACTCTAAGGTCGAAATAATACATAACTGGTTTTCTAAGTCTGAAACAATATACGAGTTTGGTTGATGGAATTGCTAGATACAACTGAATAATACATATACAATGGTGGTTCTGATGAAAAATAACCCACTTACCAATGCAATCACCCAGAAAGGAAGCAGTGTGCCAGAAAAGCCGCAATGAAACCCGTACGGCAAAACCTGCAAGAAACTGTGGCACAACGGGGGCGAGTTTCCAACTCGTGAATAGAAGATATCACAGAGCAGAAATCGTATGTATGACATAGTCCTAGGTCAATACGATCAGATATATATATAAACCTCAATATGAATAAGTCTGAAGCATGATAAGGTGGCCATATAACATCTATACATGCGTGTAGTGCCAAGTGCTCGTGCCAGTGCCACAGGTATTAACATATCATAAATATGAGGTATGATCAATGTAATCAATGTCAACTATGTCAGGAAATCTATGAGTATGTGAATATCATCCAACTATGTGGTCAATGTCATCAATGTCAATATATGTATGTGGAAATCGTCCACGTGTCACCCAATGACAATAAGCATCATGCATGTAAATATCATAAACATATGCATGGAAGTATGAGGATGTAAATCAACATGTGTCGCTCGCGACATATCAAAATCATAGAACCTGAGTGTCCAGCATCGACACTCGAAAACATCATGAAACCTGTACCTAGCATCGGCACGTAAATCCTCATATATCGAGCTCCGTCAGTGCGGATCGGCCCACATCATCTCTCGACTCCGGTCGGTATCCTCCGGATATCCGCCGAGCTCAAATACAATCACCGGTAGGTAGTGGTCCCTCTGCCAGGCTCACCGTCTAGCTACACAGCGGATCCGTTCTCGCCCAGGGGTACTATACCGGGCCCACCATGTACCGGCAATCGGATCATCCAACTCCTCGAATCGGGTTTCACATGTCGCTCTCAGCACCGAGAAAACACATGGTGGACGCACTGAAATATCATATCAAGGGTAACCGGGTTTTTAAAACAATTAAATACTCTCTTTTGAAATACCCACGGTTCCCTAATCCAGAAATATCATAGAAACAACATATCTCAATGCGTACAATCAAAGCATGATGTATGCGACATGTAAAAGAAATGCAAGCATATCAGTATACCATGCAACATGGAATAGTAATATGCACATATTGAGGGAAACCGCTCTTTTAAAATGAATCAGTTTTAAAGTGTATCTTGCAGTTCCCAAATCTCTAATCAAGCCAGAAATATCTATGATGTGCGAATACGTATGTGTGTACAATAGGTATGTGCACAAGTATGAGTGTACAGTAGATATGTGCATAAGCATGAATATATAGTATATAGGTACACAAGTATGCTATGCAAGGGTCATATCCTGAATGCAACAGTACTACAGTGTAGTGACATGGCAATTATCGATGATGAAGTGTGTGAGCCGGCAAGCAAGTGTACGTGGAACATACGCATCATCGATAATGGTGTTGGTGTCCTAACAGCATGGTTTTAATATAGCAATAAACGTATTTACACATGCAAAGCGATGCGAATAGCATGAATATGCGAAAATCGAATAATCAACGCAACAGTAAAGAATCTACATCCATATGTATATGTCATGCAGTTATGCCATTTGAAATAAGACGAATCGGGGTTTTTGATAAAATAAGGGTTACGGCGTTTTTAAGAAAGGATGCGTCTTTGAAAATGTCCGTAGAGTCCCTTTTTCCTATCTTTGAAATACTCCCGATTCGTTAGTTTTGAAATAGGTATGACTCGGTCTAACTGAACATCTACTAAGCAAACTACATCTAACTAACAAGCTAATCGGGAGGGGTATGGGAACCACCTAAATCTTAGTCGATATATATATGTATATATATATATACATATATATATATATAATAGTGAGTGATCCCGCCTCAATAGTATTACGTACGATATAGTATATCATATGACGTCCTCGAGTCATGAGTGCAGATCTATCATCAAAGTAGAGCTCGTACGGTAAATCCATCGTACGACATCCCAAGTCTGGGTACGGGTCAATATCACATAATCTCATCAATTATCTGGTATCCCTATCGTCATATCACATAATCTGGGGTACTGATCTAAGTCTAGTACAAATCGATACCATCTATATAAGTATGAATGCGTGTGTGAAACACACGTCCAAAGGCCCGCTAAAAATCACATGTCGTATCCCAAGTATGAATCATATCATATCACCGATCTCATGGCACTATGCCCAATATCATCGACCCATCTCCAATGTCATCCACTATCCTCATCATCACAGTATAAGTATAGCAATAAGCATTTGTGTGCGTTTGGGTGTAAACCTATTCTAGGGTTCGCGACTAGGAACTGCACTAATTTACTTCTAACCCTAGTCTATCCATAGTACACCTAATACATCTCGAATGTCCACGACACTATAAGCTATCATATATATATATATATATATAGTATATTTAGTATATATATATACTATACTAAGCATCGAACTGCGGGGGTGCTATACGCCATCCACCTGACTTCCCCCGTAGATATAATCTACTCACCTGATCTTCATTTGTCGACGTCGCCACACGCTTGCTTGTCATTCCGAAGTCTTCATGGGGTACCTACACATCAACGTATCGTAAATGCGTATTAAAACCAAATCAAAACTAAAACGACATACGAAAAAAGAGAACCAAAACGATACGCTAAGGCCTATAGGTTAGAACCTACGGACTACGCTTTTAAAACCATCGAACAATCCTCGATATCGTCGTATAAACGCCAAGTATTCGAGGTAAAACACAGATACACCATTCTAGAATTCAAAATACGAAATACGGAAACATGAATCAAAACAGCAACTTAAGAAAAGGGTCCCAGATTTCACCCTAGGTCAAATTGGACAATTTTGCACATGCCAGGAGTCTAATGTATAGATGTAGGAGCTACAGAACCAACACGAGACAAAATGTCCCAGGTCTGGCCACAATTTGCGGCCAGAGGGAATAAATCTGCGGCTGAGGAAGGGAGATAGGGGCTAGGGTTTTGGGGTTAGCTTTCTGGGTGCCTGCACATCTCACTGTCAATCCAAAATAATTTTCAGAGTCTCGGGGTGATAGCAGATCCCATATAACATTCACAGATTCCACAAATCTTCCGATATCGGTTTCTAAATCCGTATTCCAGATTTCAAGTCTCATGTTTGGGTCTTAATTCAAGCACTAAGGTGTTTGTGTAGTCTCTACTGAGCTCAATTTCACATCACAACCCAAAATTTCCAATAAACCCTAACTAGGTTTTCCTAAGTCCGCAAAATCACACGATATCGATTCTAATCTTAACATGGGGTATAAGTAATACAAAAACTAAGCTAATGGTCCAGAAAATACCTAATTTGGCAACTCAAGAATTTTCTTGAGTTGCCCCTAGTGGCCAAAATCCTTGCTTTCTTGGTCCAATGTGTTTGTCTTGAGCTTGTGCATCATTTTTGTGAAATGGGAGTGGGGTTTTGGAGTGTTTAATGAGGTGATTTGAGGAGGTGAAGAGGGAAGGGAGCTAGGGTAGCAGCAGCAACAAAGTGAGGAGAGAGGAGAGAAATGAAAGAAGAAAGAAGAGGAATGACCAAGTCAAAGATAAACCCCCCTTTCTCTCTCTCACCATGCTTCATATAATATTCCTGTCTCTTTTTCTTTTCTTTTCTTTTTCCCTCTAAATCCTTCTCACATAAATAGTAAACCCAAAACAACATGGTAGAAATGTAACACAAGTGTAAAAAAAATGATATGTGCATGTTTTGCACAAAAATACTAAAAAACCGATTAGCAATTTTTAATCGCGATTAGCACTAAATTGGCATATAATTAATCATAAAAACTTAAAAATGGTATAATTCCATAAAATACCCCTTTTTAGAATTTTCCATAATTTTCCCAAAATTTTTCCCATTTATCTGTATTTAATTATACCGAAATATTAAAATATTCATTAAAATATTATTAAATTATAAAAATTCCTAAAAATAATATTTTATTTTTTTGAAATGTTACACCTAGGGTGTATTGAGACAAACTAATTCTACACACTCTCTACTTCATCTTGGCTATCTAGTGTAGCGAACTAGGTACTCGATTTGCCTTGGATATGAGGTTGGAGCTCGATACAAAGACTCTCGATTGGATCATCTTCGATTAGGGGAGATCGGAGATCAAACTTGATCAAGGAAGCCTCGAGGAGCTTGGTATAAAAGTTAAAGACCGAAGGTTACGGATCATTCGGTATAACTCTCTAAACTCCTTTATAGATTGCTAGATTAGGGTTTATGGTCGATCCGTATTCGGGGTTGTCGTAGCGCCACATTTGTAAATTTTTGTTCCGCATTCGGCCACGAATTGATAGCCAGGCGCTGCCGTAACCCAACATGGTATCAGAGCCAACCTATTAACCGCATACTAAATTGTTTGCACAACGTTAGAATATCGATCGACCAATTTTTCCGAATCCAATTTCCATTTCATGTGCTTGCTGTCGAATTTTAAAGTTGTTCAAAATTTTTTTTGGGTATCTTCAAAATATGTGCAGGCACAACTAGAACTAAGAAAAAAATTGGGGCACCTAACTCTAAAATTCCGCCGCGGAACCTGAGCAAAATGTCAAATTTTGCGGCACATCTGACGCGCATTTTGGGCTGCAGTGCCCCAAATTTTTTCCGGGGCTTTAGTTCATGGAAATATGATTTTTTTGATATATTGTTTTGGCCCAGATTTGTTTGGGTACTTGATTTGCTTTTGGGGCCAATTCGGGAAAGGTTTAGTCGATCGAAATTTTAACTGTGTGGTTTACAGTACATGCATTTCTATCTGCGACCGTGAATGTCATTAGAGCGGTACAACTCGTCTAATTTCCATATGTCTTTTAGACGGGTTTGCGAACATGACATTCACGTTGATGTTCTGTGTTGTGTTGTGCTTGTGGTTGGATCGTCGTGGTGCATAGTCAATGGTGCAATGATTGTAAAGTTTAGATTTATTTGTACATTTGATATTGCGGGATGAGCGTCCGACTTGTGGACTGCCGTCACTGCCAGTTTGTATATTATTTGTTTGGGGCACGACCGGGTTGAGGTCGATGTCACCCTTGTACATATATTTTCTTTTCTGTACTAGGATTACCCCGCGGTGGAGTGCACGAATAGCCGGGTTCTAGAGGGCAACGGGTCCACATCTCATGGCTTTGAGATGGAGGGGACCTTACTCTAGAATTGGTGGGCTATTCGCCGCACTCATAGGGGGTACAGGTTGACCCATGGAGGGGTGCACAAGTTACGGGATTCCTTGAAGTGCTGGGTGGCCCATTCACGTTGTTGATTGGGGTTGCCTCGGTTCTAGGATTGCCGGGTAACTTTCCGCACTCATAGGGGTCTAGGTTTTCATTGCATAGGCTATCCACATGGCAGGGAACGTCGGATTTCACTTGCGGCTCAAATAAAACCCGAGGTTCCAGGATTATCCACCACTCTTGTTTCTTGGCTAAGATTCTGTGATATTTCTTTATATCATGCCTGGGACGATTGTTATATATATTTATATATATACTAGTAGGTGTTGTATATGTTTTGTGCCGGCGCTAGTCCAGCCCCCGCTCTGCCGTTAGTTAAGTAACCTAACGGGTGATGACGAGGCCCAGTGGTGAATGCGGATGGTATATACGTATATTATATTTTTTGTTCTTTTTTATTGTGATTAATTGATGGGTCTGCGTTGATTCTGATCAATGCAAGGATAAAACAAACCTATTTGATGTTGTTGGAACCAAGTTTTTTGAAAACGGACATTACAGACGTTTTCTTTTGCTTTACACAGTACTATTTGGTTATGAATATCCAACATCTCATTCCACGAGGCAAGGGCCGAGATCCCTTCATCGGGAGTGACCCCTTGAGAAGAAGTTTACGTCAACGTAATAACTTTACTATAGTCAATTATTTTTGCTTTTCATCGTGGTATTCAGTTTGGAATATCCTGCATCTCATTTGACGAGGAAAGAGCCAAGATCTCTTCACCGGGAGTGATCTCTTTAGCAAAAGTTTTCGCCACTGTATATTTGTAAAACCACTTGGATTCTTTCAACGATATCAAGTTCATTACGTTAAAGGTTTTTCGCTAAAAACCAGCCATAGCCCTCGTCATTTCTTACAGGTATTACTTAGTATTCATACTATGTATGTTGACCTCTGTAAAGGAACAGTGCTTGGTAGCCGGGTAATCCTTGTTTGTTGCATAGATATGCGATTATTTAGAACAGTCGCACGGTTATTTTGACCTCTGTCAAGGGCACGAGCGGGTGGGTCTAAGTTAATCTAGGACAATGACGGGTTGAACTTGACTTGTGACTTATGATATGTTGACTTCTGTCAAGGTCATAAGCCGCTTAGGGTAAAAACAACATCGGGAGTTTCAAACATACAGGAAACTTGTCAGGCATGCGCATATCTTCTAGAGTGTGGTGATTTGAGTAGATTCCATCAAGTTATCATGCGATGATAGTTAGATCCCGATTCCAACTGATAAGTTGGTTTACTCCTCGGGTGATTTCAGATGATCCCGACTAATTCTTCTTTTTGGTTTGGAGAAGAATTCGAGGAAACAGTGGAAGAAATCCTGATTAGATAAAGTGATTAACCATTCTGATCTAGGTTAGAGTGCAAGCTAAGTGTTTCTTTTCTATCTCTCTCTGGCAGCGACCATGGCCCGACCCTAGACTATAACTCATGAACTAAGTTAACCGAATCTTCTTAAAACACTTTGGCTTTTGAATTGTCCTAGTCGCATAAATCATTACCGCTCCTATATTACCCTTTGCATTTCTCTAGAACACTCTGTATTACTACAAAGATCCCCTTTTATTGGATATGCCATCATATAGTTACACACGAACTCAAAGAAACTTGTTTCAGGTCGAGGATGGTTTCTGGTTCTAGAGAAATTGAATAGGATTATTCAGTTGTCTTTTTCCCTTTTACCTTCTCTCAGGTTGCGAGGGCTCCTGGTATTTAGGAGAGTACACCTATTACACTTATTGGATAGTCTTCTTCCAAACCATAAGCTGGTACTGAAAGATAGGGAAGGAAGAAAACCAATTAGTTTAAGTGTGGTGTACAGAAGGTAATAAGTAAAGACATATAAAAGGATTAGAAAGAGGGCCAAAGGAAATTGCAACTGCTATCATTCACGACGATGTCGCGTATATCATCGTCACTCCTACTTCAACTTTGCATTTCTCAGGTTCAGGAGAAATTGAATAGGATTATTCAGGTTGTCTTTTCCCCTTTACCTTCTCTCAGGTGGAGTGAGCTCCTTGTATTAGGAGAGTATACCTATTACGCTTATTGGATAGTCTTCTTCCGAACCATAGGCTGGTGCCAAAAGGTATGAAAGGAAGAAAACCAGTTAGCCTAAGTGCGGTGTACAGAAGATAATAAGTAAAGACAAATAAAGGGATTGAAAAGATAGCAAGAAAATATACGGTTACAGTCATGAATCTGGACAATGGAAGAGGCATTACTAGGAATACCCGGATACCACTTCGAAATATCTTCATGTTTCAGTTTCACCGTGCAATGTTAATTGAAAACTGATTTCCCATTTAGATCCTTACTCTAGAGTATGTATTTACCAGATTTGATTCTCACATTAGTATGGCATTACAGATGATGAGTGGGAGTAAGATATTGGGAATTAGGTGATCATATCCTCATTATATCGGAATTCGTTATAATTGGTGATATTTGAGGAAATCACCTGGGGTTTTGCCCTATGGCAAATATTTGGCTTTGAATATTCGTTGTTATGCACCAATTTCAAACTGATATATTTGTACGTTTATTTTATAAGTGAGATATAACTTTTTGAAATTATGTCTATGACATTTACCTATATCAATTGGTGATTGGGTAAGGAGCATTCAACAGCGGTGTAATTCTTCTTAACCATACTACTGTTTTCAAACTACGACACACAGGGTATGAGTTATTAAACTCAAGGGACTTATACAAAATATTGTATGTTGTCAAGTGTCCATTAGGACAAAGGGGTTGATACTCGTACTATATTATGTTTACTTGTGACTTCTTTAGTATTAGACAAGTATTTCGTAGAAATACAGGTTCAAAGTTTAGAGAAGTTATAGGTACAAGAATAAAGTAGAGAACCACATGTTGCAAGTATCAGGATTTTTCAAGGTGATCGAAGATGTAGATACTTATGCTAGGTATTTCGTTGATAGTAATAGTTTTGTGAACTTGCTTCTCTTTCAGGTTACTCATATATGGATGCACTCCTATTTGAGTAACACTGATTGGCCTCCTTCCATTTGGTTGTCATGCACTGGAGGCAGCTGCATGATTTTGAATCTGGTTCCAAATTAAATTAGTGCCTCTGTTTCTATATTGAATATAAAAAGGTTCATATCTTAACGATGTTAAGGTATATGGAGTTGTCCGGCTTATGCTTAAAAACCAGACTCTGAAAAAACTCAACGCACGTTTCAGTAATGGCAGTTTGTGGGTTATCCCGGGCTTTGACGAGGGTTAACTTTCTACCATCTGGAAGATCAATAGTTATATTGTTCTTAACTCGCCACCAGTTTTAATAAAATAAATTCTTTTCAGAAAACATTAGTAGGAGTATGGTAGAACTGGAAGTGATTCCATAACCACAAACGATTAATGAAAATTTAATAGAACCTAAAGATTTAATTAGTTTTGACATTCCATTGCCACTCCGCAGATAGGTGGGTAACCTCAGGCGCCCGAGAGGTACTTCGGTCTCCTCAAAGACGGTGACAGGAAGGTTCTTGTTTACCCAGATTTGCCATTGCTGCTGTTCTAGACTATAAGACCCGACAGGAGGATGAGTATAACGTCGTTTTAAACTAGCTTTAGAAGCACACATGTATATGACTCTGCCAGAGGGTTGTTATAGTCAGTGGGAGCAGCGGAAGCATAATGGACAAGTATATTGTGTCTATTTATAGACAAAAGCCAGTATAGCGGAGAGAGATCATCTATTTTGATGTGACGGTCATAGGCTTTGACTTCATCAGAATAGGAGATGGATCTGGTAAGAAGTTAGTAGGGTGTGATTTCCTGGTATTTGGATGACATGCACTTTATAGGAAGTGAAATTCCTATACTACGATCGGTTATACTGTGGTTGTCACACAGTTGTTTCTCCACATAGGATATAGATATAATATCCGGCATTCTGGTTACTAGATCTATAGTTTTAGATCTAGATTTAGGAAGTTTCCTAATTAGGTACTTTGACACTATTCTAAAGGTGTTTTAGAATTGACGACTCCAGACATGGTGGTGTACCTGTAGTTGATGGAGTCACCCTCTCTAAAGGATGTCTTACAGACTAAAGGGGAGAGGGATTTGCATGATTGGCATATAACTTTCTTAGGCAATTGAGTCAATCATGAGATATCAAGTACCACACCAGATATTGTTTTTGCACTAGCTGCAATCAGTTTATATATTGATCCAATTCTAGAGAAACGTTAGGAAGCAGTTTATGAATATCAGTGGATGTTCTAGGGATATGGAAATGGCAGTCTCCTTCGGGAGACGATTATTATTCCAGGCTTCTAAGGTGACCTGGATGACAGAGCGACTGTCATAGTTATAGTTTTCCCTCTTTTGAGAGACAATATGTTAGACTGGTGGTCCAAGCGGATATTGAGGAACGCATGGCGGACGATACAGTCTAAGAAGTTTGCTGGATTTGGAGTTCATTTGTGAACTGGGTCCCATCAGATATCCAGACATATTCTAAGACAGGTACTACTCATTTCGGGAGATAGCTTTCTCCACGAAGGTGAGATAGAGAGATACAGAAATAAACATTTGACCGAATCCTCACTGAGGCTATTTCTCGAATGCAATAGTTTCACAAACAAGCTTTGTGAAACAGATTAGTAGAGAAGTTGGGTGTTCGGTATCACACGAGCTGTGAGTATGCGACACCGCAATAATTAATCTTAAGTGCAAGTGGAAGATTGTTGACTATAGTGCTCTCAAGTCAATTATTGGATTGTAGGCACGAGATTGCGATGATTGAGGGAGGACCTATACGGGTAGAACAGTCTTACTCGAGATGATAGTATGCTATCTGGTTTGTCTTTATCATCATGTACATGCTTCAGGTGGCATTATAGATCACTATTACATGTTGATAGAGCCCATAGGATTCTTGCTTGACTACCAGCAGTATGATGGCGATCATATACGTGGGAGCTGGGTAGTCTATAAGCACATCCTTAAAGGTCCCTAGTTGTGAGAGTTTCGAGACTGGGCATCGATACTCCAGAGTAGACTAGTGTATACTGATCGAGACCCCGACGAGTGGCGGTGGCCGGTCTCACAAGCCATTGGTGTCATTTTGTTCACCTAAGATGTATACAGGTGCTCATTGGGTTATGAGTACACCGGACGGACTCGCCGGAAACATACTAGTTGGTATTATATCTATTGTTAGATAGAAGTTCCCAGGTGACATGTGTACAGGTTAGTCTGTCGATCTGAGATCGTCATTTGTCTCATGTGAGTTCCCACTGTGCTTTGATTACTACCTTACAACGGCACAAAGGAGTCGTGCAAACAGTTTTTAGTTGGGTACAGTCCCGAGCCACATGGAGGCAGTGAGCGGATCGTCAGGGGATTCATCTCTCCCGGTACTGTGGGTTGATGTCGTATTGTGCATGGGTGGCCATCATAAGAAATTCTTGGCCAAGGTAGTCGAGAATTACTGATCTAGGATCGGTAGTTTCTCAGGTGGTGATGGGTTTCATGCCGACACTAAATGTCGCGTTATTAGGGGTCTGACTTTATCCACCCTCCTAGACTCGATATGCGATACTCATAGACTGTACGGATATTGTCACTGTCAGGCTCAGTAGAGGTTTCAGGATGAGTTTACTCGTCGGCCACCCTTTCGCTCAATACCTGGGTAGCCGTTACGTACAGTGTCACGATCCAAATTTAAACACGTGACCGGCACTTAAACCATGTGACGTCAACAGACGTAACGCAATTTAAGTAAACCGAAAACCTAGAAATCTAAACCATGTGAAAACTATTTTGGTTAACTTTTTACTAAAAACCCGCATTATCGCTTAATTGACACTAATCGCATTCTAAGATGTTACAATCTTCCCCTTTAAAGAAATTCGGTCCCCGAATTTAAAAATCTTACTATGCGTACCTTCAAAGAGATGAGGGAATTTCCTTCGCATCCCGCTCTCAGCTTCCCAAGTCACATCCTCACTATTCGGGTCACGCCAAAGAACCTTCACAGATGGCAAGACCTTTGATCGAAGTTTCTTCACCTGCCGATCCAATATAACTACCGGCTGCTCGGTGAACGAAAGATCGCACTCTAGCTGAACGGTCTGGTGCTGAATCATGTGAGAAGGGTCATCAAGGTACTTGCGAAGCATCGATACATGGAATACGGGATGAACATCCGGAAAACTGGGCGGAAGTGCCAAACGATAGGTAACGGTACCAACTCGTTCAAGGATCTCAAAAGGACCTACAAATCTGAGACTAAACTTTTTTTCTTCCCAAATCTCATCATGCCCTTCAACGGAGAAATCCGTAGGAATACATGATCCCCCACTGTGAACTCGAGCCTGCGACGACGACGGTCGGCATAAGACTTTTGTCTACACTGGGCTACTTTCATCCTATCCTGAATCAACCGGATCTTCTCCGTAGTCTCTTGAACTAACTGGGGTCCCAAAATCCTGCTCTCGCTGAGTTCGGTCCAACAACTGGCAATCGGCACTTTCTATCATACAAAGCCTCAAAAGATGCCATCTGAATCGTCTCCTGATAACTTTTATTGTAGGAGAACTCTATCAATGGCAAGTGACGATCCCAACTGCCACTAAAATCAAGCACGCACGCACGAAGCATATCTTCCAGAGTCTGTATAGTCTGCTCTGACTGACCATCAGTCTGCGGATGGAAAGCAGTGCTAAAACTCAATCGGGTACCCAAAACTTCCTTAAGCTTCTGCCAAAGACGGCTGGTAAACTGGGTGCCCCTGTCGGATACGATGCATGTGGGAACACCGTGCAAATGCACAATCTCATCAATATACAACTGAGCATACTGAGCATAACCGAAAGTGGTATTCACTGGAAGGAAGTGAGCCGTTTTCATCAACCGGTCAACAATCACCCAAATGGAGTCATACCCTCGACTGGACCTGGGTAGACCCATAACGAAATCCATAGAGATCTGTTCCTATTTACACTCCGGAACGGGTAAAGACTGCAATTCTCCTGCCGGTCTCTGATGCTCAGCCTTAACTTGCTGACAAGTGAGGCACCTCGAAATGAAATCCAAAACATCACTCTTCATCCCTGCCCACCAGTAGATATCTCTCAAGCCACGATACATCTTGGTGGAACCTGGGTGAATACTATAAGCTGACTGATATGCCTGCTTATGGATCTCGCGTCTCAACCCATCGGTATCAGATACACACAAACGAGTCCCGAAACATAGCACACCCTGGTCATCAATCTCAAACTCCGAATCTCGACCTTGCCGAACATGCTCAAGAATCTCAGACAAACGAGCATTGTCAAGCTATGCCACTCGAATACGATCAAGTAAAAGTGGATGGGCACGGACGTGAGCAAGCTGTCCCCTAGTAGAAGCGAACTCAAACTGTACTCTACTGTTGCACAAGATATGCCAATCTGCAGAAGACTGTCTCTGAACTGCGCTCAACTGAGACAAGCTACCCCCGAGACTACGACTCAAAGCATCAGCTACCACATTCGCCATGTGCGGGTGATAAAGGATCTCACAATCATAATCCTTCACGAGCTCCATCCAACGACGCTGTCTCAAATTCAGATCCCGCTGCTGGAAGATGTATTTTAAGCTTTAGTGGTCTGTGAAAATCTGAGACGACTCTCCGTACAAGTAGTGTCTCCAAATCTTAAGCGTAAAGACCACCGTGGCCATCTCAAGATCATGAGTGGGATAATTCTGCTCGTGCTTCTTCAACTTCCGGGAAGCATAAGTGATAACTCTATCATGCTGCATCAATAAATAACCGAGCCCCACTCGAGAAGCATCACAGTAAACGACAAAGCCGCCCGATCCGTAAGGCAAAGATAAAACTGGTGCAGTCGTCAACCGAGTCTTCAACTGCTGAAAACTCAGCTCGCGTGCCTCAGTCCAAAGAAAAGAAACCCCTTTCCTGGTCAGTCCGGTTAGCGGTGCAGCGATACTCGAGAAGTCTTGCACGAAACGGCGGTAATAACCGGCTAAGCCCAAAAAGCTGCGGACCTCTGTCACTGATACAAGTCTGGGCCAAAACTGTACGGCCTCGATCTTTCTTGGGTCCACACGAATACCATCTCCCGTAACCACATGACCCAGGAAGTCAACACTATCAAGCCAGAAGGCACACTTCGAGAATTTAGCAAACAACCGGTGCTCCCTCAATGTTTGCAAAGCAATCCTCAAGTGCTGCTCATGCTCCTCTCGACTCTTGGAATAAACCAGAATGCCATCAATAAACACAATAATGAACTGGTCGAGGAACGGCCAGAAAATCCGGTTCATCAAATCCATGAACGCTGCTGGGGCATTGGTGAGTCCGAACGATATCACCAAAAACTCAAAATGCCCGTAGTGCGTATGAAAAGCAGTCTTCGGAATGTCATCATTCCGAACCTGCAATTGATGATAACCCAATCTCAAATCAATCTTGGAAAAATGTCCTGCATCCTGGAGCTGATCAAACAAATCATTAATGCGAGGTACAGAATACCTATTCCGCACCGTAACTCGGTTCAATTGATGATAATCAATGCACAACCTCAAACCGTCGTACTTTTTCTTGACGAAAAGAACAGGAGCTCCCCAAGGCAAAACACTCGGACGCACAAGTCCCCTATCAAGAAACTCTCATAAGTCCCTTATCAAGCAACTCTTGTAGCTGATCCTTAAGCTCCGCTGGGGCTATCCGGTAAGGCGGTATAGAAATAGGCCCCGTGCCGGGGATCAAATCAATGCAAAACTCAATATCACGCTCTGGCGGCAATCCAGGCAACTCATCGAGAAATACGTCGGGAAACTCTCTCACGATAGGAACCTGGTCCAACGAATCTACTGTGGCTCTAGTATCTCATATGAAAGCCAAGAATCCCTAACATCCCCTCCTCAAAAACCGACTAGCGCAAAGGGCTGAAATCAAACTGTGAGGGGCAACACCACGGTCCCCCTGCACAATAGGAACTGATTCGCCCAGAAAACAAAACCTGACTGTCTTCTCGCAGCAGTCTACAGATGCGTAGCAAGTAGCTAACCAGTCCATGCCAAGCAGAACGTCGAAGTCCAACATATCAAGGAGGATCAAATCGATGAGCAAATCTCTATCTCCAATACGAACGGCACACGACCGAAACACACATCGCGCAACAAACGACTCACCAACGGGAGTAGTCACAACAAGTGGCCGATCTAGCAAACACGACTCTCGGCCCAACCTCGGCATGAAGTGTGTAGAAACATACAAGTGCGTAGATCCTGGATCAAACAAAATGCATGCATCGAAGGAACATACTGAAAGAGTACCTGAAACTACTACATTGGATGCTTGCGCGTCCTGATGAGTCAAAGTGAATGCTCGAGCTTGCCCTCTACCGGCGACTGGCTGTCCTTTGCTTCTGCTACCCCGTCCTCTCTGAACAAAACCTCCACGACCACGACCTCTCTGAGCATAATTCTGACGCGGAGCAACAACATGCGTAAAGGGCAACGCTCTCTGAGATGGAGAAGGTGGTAGGGTAACATGTGGTACGGCTTCCTCGTCCTCACGTGGCTCAGTACAATCTCTGACACGATGATAAAAACTTCCACACTGGAAACATCCAGACTATAACTGCTGACCCTTCTTGGTATAAGAGCTAAATAACTGGCTTCGTCCCAAGCCTCTGCTACCCCCACGACCTGAACGGAATCTGTCGTGATGTCTATACATCTGTCTCTGGGCTGATACACCAGTACGAACCCTCTTCGGTTCCGGAATGACCAAAGTCTCAGAAAGACACTCCTCAACCAGTAGGGCTGCATCCACTGCGGCTGCATATATGTCAAAATGCTAGGCGCTGATAGTGAGGAACAACTGGGTAATCAGGCCTCGTGCAAATCTCTTGATCCACATCTCCTCAGTGTCCACCAAATATAGAGCATACACAGATAACTGGGTAAACTGAACATTTTACTTTTCCACCGTCATACCCGAAGTCTGGCACAACGACTCAAAACTGCGAGCTCGAGCATCCCCGATGCTCCGCGGAAGAAAAAGGGCAAGAAAAACCGTCATTAACTCAGCCCAGGTCATAGGAGAAAGACCTACGGCTATGCCCCTCTCTAAAGACTCGCACTAAGTCTAGGCAAGACCCTCCAGATGAAAACTCACGAACTCTACCCATCTCGCGTCGGAGCATCTCAGCGAACGACAGATCCTGGCCATCCGATCGATAAACGACTGGGGATCCTCAGCTGCATCGGTGCTGGTGAAAACCGGAGGCTTCAGCCTCATGAACTCAGATAATGATACGGTGATAACCTCCGTAGCTGTAGGTACGACTGCCTGAACAGTAGGCACCAACACAGTCCCCATGACAGATGGGACAACCTCCTGTCTCTGCGCTCGATTGGCCTTAACTAACGACCCCATCATCTAGCGCAAATCCTGCATATCGGCCTCTAGTTTAGTAATACGATCTAGCGAAGGTGGATCAATCTGCTCCTGTGGAATAGGCGTGCCGCCTTGGTCAGTCCTCATCTCTGACGAGCCTACCTTGACCTCGGCTCTCGCGACAGCTTTCTGCGCTCTCGTAGTCTTCGACGACATAATGGCTGGAAATGAAAACAGAATTCGATAAGAACATAGAAATCGAATCATAAGGATGCATGGAAATCAAGAAAGGCATTTCAAGCAATATGTCCTAAGGTCACTTAGACAGAGTACCGTGTCGTAAGTATGCCGCGGAACATACACACGCTACGTCACTCTGCTTAAGCTACCTACTCTGTCATACCAAGACCATTCTACACTTCGAAAGGTAAAACCAAGCGCTCTAATACCAATTTTGTCGCAACCCAAATTTAGGCACGTGACCGGCACTTAAATGTAACATTTCAGAAAATATAAAATATTATTTTTGGAATTTAATATTAAAATAATATATTTCGCGAAAACTACCCGATTTGCGAATTTGGGGTTTTCGTAAAATGGTATAAATATATACTAATATTTATGAAATAATTAACGATTAAAATGATTTATTCATTTAAAAATATATTTATTTGATTTGGCATTTTTATAATTAATTATATGCAATTTGAATAAAAATTGATTAGTGCACTACTAATCGCGATTAAGCCAAATCCGTATTTCTACATTTTTCCATGATTAGTGCATCATAACATGTTGCATTTGGTTGCATGTTATTTCATTGGTATTTGTTGATATATATCTTTTAGAGAAAAGAAAATGAGAAAAGGAAAAGAGAGTGAATTATTGAAGAAAGAGAGAGTGAGGCATGAGTTGTAAGAGGGTGAGAATAAGAAAGGAAGAGAGAGAGAGAGGGCAACCACCATTTCCTCACCCCATTATTTTCTTCACCTCCTTCATCCTCAAGCTTCCCTCCATCTCCATCTTCATATATCATCTCAAAATCTTCATCAAAACCCTATACTCCCTTCATTAAAAATGATCCCCACCTCCTCCTCAACACTTTGGACCTTTCAAAGTTAGATTTTGAAGACATTGAGCAACTCAAGAAAATTCTTGAGTTGCCAATTGAGGTATAATTCTAAACCCTAGTTAAGTTATTGTGTGTAGTATACCCTATTGTTAATTTAGAGTTAAATCGGTGTTGATTAGTGATGTTTGGAAAATTCAAGAGAGGGTTTGGGTGTTTGTATGGAATCATGATCTGTAGTGGGTGTTTACAAGACCCTAGTGGTGTTTTACTGGCCTAGACCCGGGATTAGAACCAAAATACGGATTTAGGAATGGTCCCATGTCGGGTTTTGTAAGGAATTGTGGTGGTAATTGGAGTCCTGCTATAACCCGGGAACTTTAGAAAATATTTAGCGATTACTGAGAGGTATGCAGACACTCTAGAAGCTATCCCCAAGATCCGACGATCCAACTCACTACTGTGGCCACAAATTATCTCATTCTGGCTGCAAATTGCGGCCTTAGTATGATGGAATCGCCTCGTGCTTGGTCCATGGCTCCATTTTAAGCAAATTAGACCTACCCCATATACAAAATTGGCTTATTGTACCTGAGGCAAAATCTGGAGGTGTTTTCTTGAGTTGCTGATTTATGGTTTCCGATTTCTGAAACATGGTTTTTAGTATTTGATATTGTACTGGGTCGTGGGACGTTTGTACGTCAACGACGAGGGTTATTTGGTTGTTTTGTATGCGTAGGCTATAGGTTCTAACCTATAAGCAATTCGTGTGCCATACTAGATTTCAGAGTTTGATTCGAATAAGCGTTGCGATTGTGTATTGATTGTAGGTATCTTCGCATGGATTCCAAGACGACGAAGCACATCAACTACGGCTGAACAAGGAGCTCCATAGGTGAGTAGATTTATATCTACAGAGGAAGTCGGGTGGATGGCGTATAGCACCCTCGCAAGTTTTGATGGAAACCGATATATAGAATATAGTTAAGGAAACCGTGTTAGAAACTTATGAATATGGTCAAGGAATTAGTAAGAGATGAGATATACCATGACTTAAAGTTATAGATTATGGTTTAGGTGACATGATATGATATGAATGATGTCTCGAATTGATGTATAAGGATGTGAAATGTGAATGTGAATCACGACATATATATATATATATATATATATATATATATATATATATAAGTAGTTGCAAAGAGAATCAATAGGAGACTATAGTGGCATGTTATGAGGTTGATAAATATAACTTTAGATTAATAAGATGACTTGATGTGAGATATTGATGCGATGGAAAGAGTATACGATGAGATATGACGACTTGGTTTGATATGTTGGTATACGGATGCGAGTCGATATGAGATAATTGATACCTTTGCCGGTCCCATGATATGAGATTGATACGGATGTGAGCTGGGATATAGATATATAGATGTATATAATGTTGTGAATCATGAGTGATATTCCGTATGAGACGTTAGGTTCGTATTCTCTTTGTCATATAGGTTGATAGGATCCCTAATAGTTTAATGCCGCCATACGATGAATACTGTACGTGTTGAGTTTTACTTGATGATTGATCCATACCATTGACTAGAGGATGCCGTACGACGTATTGTACCATACGTGATGTTGTGAGGCTGGGTGCCGATTGATAGTTTCACCGACTCGATTATATTATAGATACGTATACCTTATAGCATTGAGCTTACGGTTTACTTGCTGCTATGTTCATGATACTCTGATCTTATTATATATGTACCTGTGCTAGTACACTTGCACCATTTTCGATGATGCGTATGTTACACTTACACAGATTTGCCGGCTCACACACTTTCATCGTCGATAATTGCTATGTCACTTACACAGTAGAATTGCCACATCATTATTCTATGTTGCATGATATACTTGCTATGCTCACAGCATTATGATATGCCCATGCTCACATCACTGTTCTATGTTGCATGAGATACAGATATGCTCACATTTCTGTTATATATTTGCTTATATCATGCTTTACGATTATATGCATTGAGATGCTGTTTTCATGAGATTCTGGATTTGAGAACCGTGGTTATATTTCAAAAGAAAGTATATATTGTTTTAAAAACCCGGTTTCTGTTGATATGATATTTCGAGATGTCCACCATGTGTTTTCTCGGTTCTGAGATTTGATATGTGATACCTGATTCGAGGAGCTGGATGAGGCCGTTTACGGGTATATGGTGGACCCGATATGGTACCCTGGGGCAAGAAAGGGATGTCGCGCAGTAGACGATGAGCCTGACAGAGAGACTACTACCTACCGGTGATAGCTTTTGGACTCGGAGGTTATCCGGAGGATACCGACCGGAGTCGTGAAATGATACAGGCCGATCCGGACTGACGGAGCCCGAGATATATGAGGATTTATGTGTCGATATTGGACACGGGTTTCATGATGTTTCGAGTGTCGGTGTTGGACACTAAGGTTCCATGATTTTGATATGTCGTTGATAGACACACATTGATTGATATCCTCGTATTTACATGCATATGCTTCCATGATATTTACATGCATGATGTTGTTATGTCATTGATGGACACGTAGATGTTATCCATATGCAGATAGGCATTGATTATAATGTTAGCACATATGCAGATACGGTCATCCTAGATATCATAGTATTACCTTTATAATATAGTTGACCTAGGAAATCGTTGTTTTATTCGATTTCTACCTGATGATGTTTTCTACTCAAGAGTTGGCAACTCACCCCCGTTGTGCCACGGTTCTTGCAGGTTGACCGCATGGATCAGTAGAGGCATCGCTGGTACACAGCTGCATTTGGGTGTTTTGCTAGGTGGTACATGTTGGATCATACCACTCTTGTATTTATTATTCTTGTTGTATCTAGTTAGCTCCATCAATCAAAAACTAGTATTTATATAAGTAGCAAGACTTAGTAAGACTTGTAGTTGCGAGACTTGAGTGATGGGTGATTGTTCAGCTATTTTGTATGTGTGCTTAAATTTTAATTACTTCAATCAAGACGGTTTCGCTTGGTAGATAGCCGGTTGAGTACGGGTCGATCCACAGGGAGATGGAATCCTTTTCTTTATGTTTTAACGAGTTAAATCCTATTAAGTCGGGTTTTGTTTTAAGATCTACGAATGAGATAAAAGATGATAAAATGCTTTCTAGGGTTAGGATTAGGTTAATTTGAGTTAAGGAAATTCGTACTTCTTTCAATGCCTTAGTTATGAATATCGGTGTTAAGGTAATCGGTAACAACGGGGATTAAAATGACTAGGAAGAAACTTACAAGTCTAAGCTAGACTTTCCATACTTAGTTTTTTCCTTTTGGTCCTTGTCCGCCCGTTCTTGTCTCTTAACCCTAACCTCCAATTAATTCAACCACAACCGGTCTAACTAAAGAATCACCGCTATCATGTAGGATAGGGTGCCGTACTGAGCGGGTTATGGTTCAATTAATTGGAGTCCGAATTTTAAGGTGTTGGGTAAAGAAAGGAGTGAAAGAGATTTCCTTCTCTCAAACCTTCCCTCTTTTGCCCTAACAAGTGAAGAATTACTCACCCATTAAAAAGATAAAAATAAAATTCGAGATAAGAAAAATACAGATTAAATTCTACAACTAAATTAACAAATAATAATTGCAGATAATAAAATACGATAAGAAGAATGCGAGAAAAATAAAAGAACTTACTTTTTATTGATAACCTCTCAACGATCTCTACAATTTTTGAATTGATAAAGATAAAGAACAAAATTAAAATTCTAGATCTAAAAATAAAAAGAGGCATAACAATTTGGTTTTGAGCTCTCCTATTTATAGATAAGAAACCCTAGGTTTACATTCTGATCCAATCACTAATTTACAAAACTACCCCAAGAGAACCGAGTCAAAGCACCGATATTGCCACCGACACGTGCATAACACGGCCGCGGTTCCACAGCCGTTTGGTGGAATCATGGGGCAATCTCTTCAGGGTTTCTCCATGTTGCTTTCATCTTCTATTTTATTCACTTGGTTTCTCAGAATCTCTTCAATCTCCTTCCAGATTTCCCACAGTGCAGAATGATATTAACTCTTGTCTTGAGCTCCACGTTGAAGTCTTAGATCTTATGCTGCCTTTGTGTTTTGTGTATTGAAATGCCCAATGATTTTCCATTTGTTCCTTGAACTGGTAGGTGGTATTATACGGATAGTGTGCGGAAACCCGTATTTCTCTGTTTGTTGGTCGTAGTCCCACATTTGTTGCGACTTTTCATGAATTTCACTGTAAAGAGCTGAGAACCTGTAACCTGCAACTATTTAGCAGACACGGATCAAAAGTACCTACTTATATGCAATGTGATTAAGAATGAGCGGTATAAAAATGCAAAAATCTGATATGAATAAATGCCCCCAAACTTATCTTTTGCTCGTCCCCAGTAAAGCCAATTTTATTCTCAAAAAGTCCTAACCTCACTTTCGCAGGGAACGCGATTGCACTGAGCTCGTGCAACAAGTCGTTAAAGCTCTAAGTGTCGCTAGTAGGAGGAGTGTTGTCTCCTGAGGGTTTTCAGCGGATACTACCCACAAAATCCGATCAATTTGGCCGTCGACTCTAATTCTTCAATTCAGTATTCTAGCGAGGGAGTCTATTATCTTCAACTTAGAAATCATCTACCCGTATTTTTCACACTTTCTTTTCATTTAACTTAAGATCACATACGTTTTGCCAGTTTATAAAGCATTCAGCATCTCCTAAGTTTTCCTTCTAAGGTGCAATCTTAACTCAGGAATTTTTATCATCTCTTCTGAAGATATAAGCCCTATCTTTTATTCCTACCTCTCCTCCAAACTCCAATTATATACCCCTACGTGTGTGTAATTATCACCCCTACACTTGGAAATTCAATTCAATCTATCATACTCTTGTTCATCTTCTAAAATACTTTTTAGTTGGTGAATTCTAGATGAAATTGCTCACACATCCTTGATGCGACCGTTAATACTTCTTGAGCTACTAAACGACCGATTACAAAATGAGCTTGCGCATTTAGGCGTAATTCCTCGTCTTGCAACACCTAAGCCTTAGCAGTGACTCCCAAACCAGTTGGTCTAAGACACTAGGTGATAAAGCACCCTCACTATATTTTTTTTATTTATACTGCCTTAAGCAGTTACAAAACTAGTGTTCATTTTTTTTATCTCTTTATTCACCACTTATACTTTTATTTTATTTTCCTTCATATTAAGGATTTTAGACAAGAGCATTTCAAGGTATCCTCTACTATCCCAAGTTTCAAGGTGTGTGTGAGTGCATGAAGTAGGGTATATATTTTCAGAATTTGGACTTAAGATTAAGAATTATTTTTCAGACTTATACTTCAACTAGAGCTTTCAATACTCTTCTCTTATTTCGACTTAGCCCAAGAACTGAACTCAAAATTTGTTTATTTCTAAATAAACTGCAAGGAAGTATATTTTCTACATTTAAAGTTTAAGGAAGGTTATTTTTATGGTTTTTAATTTACTAAGTTTAGGATCTAGTTTCTCCTAACTAGTCAACCGTCATGTTGAACTTAAGTCAAATATGACCAAAATTAAAATTTTCAATTTTTATAATTTTTAAAATTTTTCAATATTTATTTATTTTATTTTTATATATTTTTTTATATCTTTTTATCTTTTTTTATTTTTTAGCTAACTTAACGACAAAGTTTTTATTTTTTTGGAAATTTTTTCGATTTTATGGGGTTTTAAAAATAAATATGCAAATGCAAAAATATACATATGATGCGAAGGAGGAAAGCTTACCGAGCACACTCCCAAACTTAAACTTGACAGTGCCCTCACTGTCAGGCTACACCAAGAGGGTCAAAATTGTCGGTACTCTCCTGTTTGTTTATTTATTAAATTTTTTTAATTATTAACAGAAAAAGAAAACAAAATATATATACACAAAAAGGTCCCCCCAAACTTAAGTGAAACAATGTTTTCACTGTTTAAGCGTTAAAGTTCAGAGTTAGGGGGAAAGAACAGTATCAAGCTATACAAGGCCTTACACAGGCCAAAGGTTAGCACCAACAATTCAAAAAATTTATGCTATAATGGTGTGGTTGGTGAAAAAATGGAGTATAGAGAAAAGAAATGAAAAACACACGAGACCGTGTGGAGATAGAAGCGGTATACGGTCTCGGTGGAGGAGAAGAATGGCGGAAGGGAAAAAGAAATGGTGTACGAACTTGAGGGTGAAAATAAATTAGTACAATCTGTAATGATCGATGTGAAAAGATGGATTGCACTAATCTATCGATATGGCGAATAATTGGGTTAAATCCCTCAAGATTCGTGAGAAAACATGGGTACGCCGAACTTAGTAAACCAGACACAGATAATGAAGGTGATACGGTGTCTTGCGCGGTCGGAACGGTGGAAAGGATGGAGGGGAGTGATTGAGGAAAGATAACAGTTAAAGGTTCAGGAAGGTGTACACAGTCAGTGGAAGGGACAGGATGAATTGGAAAATCCGACTCATTAAGCAAAACTGGTTCATCCTCAATACTATCCTCAAAATTCCCCTCAAAAGTTAACTCATCCATCCATTTATCATCAAAATCTAGACGCATATGAAGTTCGGGAAAAATAGTTAATGACTCGGGATGATGAATTGGAGAGAAAAACTCATCCCAATCTGTGGGTTCATCATCCAAAATATTCCCAGCGTCGATATCCTCAATCAAGTGAAAATCAATTTTCTCAAACATCTCATCAAAAGCATGGACATTAATCAATTCAGGTTCTAGAGTGGAGGTGTAGAGGTCAAAAGGAATGGTGATTGTTTCACTCGAAAGGGACCCTTCACAATCAGGTAAATCAAACACTACAAAGTTGCACAACTCATTAAACGTTCTATTTTCAACTGGTGAATCATTTGGGACACTTGATAGACATTCAAAACCGGAGTTGTGGGATTCAATTGGGGATGGATATGTTTGATTTGGAAGGGTGCACAGCTCACTCTCTCCACTCAACTTCCCAATCTGTCCAACCGCCTCATCATACGTTGGAAAATTTGGAGTTAGTTGGAAACTAGCTACCGGGTCACTAGGTTATATGAGGGCGGCCATGGACGCATTCAAATCCATCATCTGTTAGCATGACGTTACCCTAAAGTCTTCCAACGACTGTTCCAGACTAGACATGGGTTGTGAAGGGGTTTTAGTAAAAGATTCAAACCCGTTTGGATACCGGAAACTCCCCAAAGGCTGTTCAGAAGCAATGTCTAAGAAAGGTGCAAAAGTTGGTTAGGATGGATAAGAATTCAATGGTTGGACAGGGGTAGGATCAACATATGGATAAGAAGGTGAATGGAATTGTTGATCCAAAGAATTCGCAGTGGTGAAAGGAATGAAAGATCGGCTACAGGATTGTTCAATACGTTCAGCGATGGACAATGGACGACTCGCAAAAGGGGTATCAACGTAAGAGGGTGGGGGAGGTTGAAATGGTTGATACGAAGTGGATTGCGGAGTGAAATTGTTTGTCCTAGATGCGTCTATTTGATCTTTCAAAGAGATTTTTGGCATGGAGGGATCGTTCGATGTTCGGCCAAAGCAAGAACCGTAGGAAGTTATGTCTGGTTGTGGGTACCAAAGTTCGGCAAGAGTTTTGCGAGGTGGGGTAACCATGTTAGAAGAGTGAAAATGTAGGAAGGGAGGGAAGTGGTAAAATAATTTTTTTTAATTTTATTTTATTTATTTTTAAAAAAAATTGTTTGTTTTTGGATTTTTTTTTAAAAAATTGTTTGTTTGACAGAATACGGGATTATGGGACTAAACCTTTTACAATCACAATCACAATATGCACAATCATACCTAGAGCTATGGTCTTCTAAGTCCACTAGACCGCTCCTAACTGTTCCAAAGTGACAAGTTGTGAGATAACCCTCAAATCGTCTCTTCACTGCTAATTGTGGCCAGGTAAGCACAAATGAAGAAAGGAGGGTTCCACTCACGAATCACCGTGAGACGGGCCTTTTAAATTTATCTTTCTCACTTTTCTAGCCTAGGCACCACAAAGTCAAGTTTAGATAAACGATTGAATGCCCACAACCTTCCTCTGTCCTAATGAGCATGACGGTCCTTAGTTGGCTGAGTCTAGATATTTTTTAATTAGGCACAAGGGTGATGCATATGCTTTTAGTGATTTTTGAGGTCTTAGGAAGGGTGATGAAATCCCCACCCAATCTGAGTTGGTGTTATAGCTCCTTAAATTCCGTATCAATTATGCAAAGCAGTAACACACCAAAAATCTAAAACACTTGCAAAATTTTTATTTGGCAGCGCAAAGAATCCTGCACAAAAACAATTTATTGGAGAGGAGAAAGAGAATCTGTGCAAAGAATGCTGCAGAAAAAAATTTCAATGGATTTCAGAGGAGAAGAGAGGAGAAGAGAGGAGAAAATAGATGCTTACAGAGAAAATCAACTGCTGATGTTACCAGTTGACCACGGTTCCGCGGTCAAACCTTTGATTCTGCCGCGGTTCCGCGGTTTAAAAAGTTGGTTTGGATCTTCTGACTTTTTCCCTGTGCTGAATTGGTTCTCCTCTTTCTGTTTAGATCCCCTGATTCTGGATTTTTTTACTGAGTTTGCTCCAGATCTGAATCAAGACTTCTTCCAATCCTGCACACTTGCACAAAGAGTTTTCAAAAATAACAAGATGATTTTTTTTTTGGTTTTTCAATTTTTATATTTTTAATTAACCCGAAATTTCACAAAGAAAGAAACTACCGTCTCTCCGGCAACGATGCCATTTGATTGTTCAGCTATTTTGTATGCGTGCTTAAATTTTAATTACCGCAATCAAGACGGTTTCACTTGGTAGCTAGCCGGTTGAGTACGGGTCGATCCACAGGGAGATGGAATCATTTTCTTTATATTTTAACGAGTTAAATCCGATTAAGTCGGGTTTTGTTTTATGATCTACGAATAAGATAAAAGATGATAAAATGCTTGCTAGGGTTAGGATTAGGTTAATTTGAGTTTAGGAAATTCGTACTTCTTTCAATGGCTTATTTATGAATATCGGTGTTAAGGTAATCGGCAACAACGGGGATTAGAACGACTAGGAAGAAACTTACAAGTCTAAGCTAGGCTTTCCATACTTAGTTTCTTTCTTTTGGTCCTTGTCCGTCCGTTCTTGTCTCTTAGCCCTAACCTCCAACTAGGGAATCACCGCTATCATATAGGATAGGGTGCCGTAGTGAGCGCATTATGGTTCAATTAATTGAAGTCTGAATTTTAAGGTGTTGGGCAAAGAAAGGAGTGAGAGAGATTTCCTTCTCTCCAACCTTCCCTCTCCTGCCCTAACAAGTGAGGAATTACTCAGCCATTAAAAAGATAAAAATAAAATTCGAGATAAGAAAAATGCAGATTAAATTCTACAACTAGATTAATAAATAATAATTGCAGATAATAAAATACGATAAGAAGAATGCGAGAAAAATAAAAGAACATACTTTTTATTGATAACCTCTCAACGATCTCTACAATTTTTGAATTGATAAAGATAAAGAACAAAATTAAAATTCTAGATCTAAAAATAAAAAGAGGCATAACAATTTGGCTTTGAGCACTCCTATTTATAGATAAAAAAAACCCTAGGCTTACATTCTGATCCAATTACTAATTTACAAAACTACCCCAAAAGAGCCAAGTCAAAGCACCGACACTGCCACCGACACGTGCATAACACGGCCGCGGTTCCGCGGCAAAAGTGCTTGTTTGGCCGCGGTTCCGCGGCAGTTTGGTGGAATCATGGGGCCATCTCTTCAGAGTTTCTCCATGTTGCTTTTATCTTTTGTTTTATTCACTTGGTTTCTCAGAATCTCTTCAATCTCCTTCCAGATTTTCCACAGTGCAGAATGATATGGACTCTTGTCTTGAGCTCCGCATTGAAGTCTTAGATCTTGTGCTTCCTTTGTGTTTTGTGCATTGAAATACCCAATGATTTTCCATTTGCTCCTTGAACTGGTAGGCGGTATTATACGGATAGTGTGCGGAAACCCGTATTTCTCTGTTTGTTGGTCGTAGTCCCATATTTGTTGCGACTTTTCATGAATTTCACTGTAAAGAGATGAGAACCTGTAACCTGCAACTATTTAGCAGACATGGATCAAAAGTACCTACTTATATGCAATGTGATTAAGAATGGGCGGTATAAAAATGCAAAAATCTGATATGAACAATGGGTTATATGTTCGTTTGGTGGGTTTGATGTCTTGCTTTATATTATTCTTTGTGTTGATCTTCGCCGTTGGGCATCGTATACATAAATTCTGTCTTGCGTGGTTGTGATTCCGTCGATTGGCGAAGAGCTAGCTCCCGCTTGGGGATGCCTTTTATATTATCATGTATATATGGTTTTGGATTAAAATATATAAGGGAGGTGCTGCCCAAATTTTTAAAAGACGAAACATGTTTTTCAACTAGTAAAATCCACTTGCATTTTTCATGTTCCTTCATCTATGCATTTAAGAAAACATTTAATTTCGTCATACCTTTATTTCAAAATTTCACCTCTTTTATTTTCTTAAAAATGTTTAGATTTCTGGGCTTCGGCTTACTTGAATTACGTTACGCTTTTAGACGTTGCGTGCTTCAAGTGCCGGTCACGAACAATAAATTTCGGGTCGTGACATTAAACCACGCGACGTCAACAGGCGTAACGCTATTTAAATAAACCGAAAACCCAGAAATCTAAACCATAAAAGAAGTAAGTGATAAAAACATTGTTAAAAACATTTGGAAATCTCAAGTAAAAATCTTAAAACTTAAGTTTATTTTCTTAAAAATTTTAGCAACACCTCTTTTGTAAAACTAGTCCCAAAACGGGTACAAACACAGGATATAAATAAGCATCCCCAAACGGGAGTAAATCACGCCCAAAGACGGAAAACAATCACATCCAGCACATATATACGACGCCGTAGCGAAGAAATAGACAATTACATGAAAACAATATAAAAGAGATAAAGCAACATAAGAAAGGGCGGCTCACACGAGCACGACACCCAGAGTCACATAATATACAATATCGATCCTCACAAACTCGTCTCTAAGTCAATACATAAAAGTGGTAGATGGAGAGTAATCGATACAATGAGATATACAATGGATATAATTGGATAACCGCAAACCCACCTACAGCAAAAAGGCCTCACAGCCAACCGTAGCGGTATCCGCTAAAATAGATACAATAGGGAGCTCTGCCGCGACTACTCGGAGGGTCAATCCTGCAAAACACTGTGGCATAACGGGGGTGGGTTTCCAACTCGTGAATAGTAAGTAACATCATACAGATAATCGCAAGTATGCACGAACTACGATAATCTATCACATGCAATCTGATAGCATAAGTATGGCAATATGGATTTGCAACAATCATAATCAAGGTACACCATCAGGGTACTAACACTATATGAAACAATGCATATCTAATAAATCCTGAGTGTGGGATAAAACATAATATCGTCAATGAATCATCATCGTGGAAAATCCCGGTGTCCATCAACGACACCCCAAATCCCAATACCTCAGGTGCCGTCACTCTGATTGGCCCTCATATCCGTAAGTCTCATGGAACCTGAGTGTCCAATATCGACACTCGAAACATCATAAAAACCAGTGTACAACATCGACACGTAAATCCACATAACTCGGGCTCCGTCAGTCCGAATCGGCCCACGGGCTCCGTCAGTCCGGATCGGCCCATATCTATCTCACGACTCTGGTCGGTTTCCTCCGGATAACCGTCGGGTCAAAACTATCACCGGTTGGTAGTGGTCCCTCTTCCAGGCTCATCGTTTACTGCACAACATACATTTCTTGCCCCGGGATACCATATCGAGTCCACCATGCACCCACAAACGGATCATCCATCTCCTCGAATCGGGTTTCTAAAACTAATCTCAGAACCAAGAAAACTCATGGTGGACGCATCGAAATATCATATCAAGAGAAACCGGGTTTTCAAAACAATGCATACTTTCTTGAAATATAACCACGGTTCTCAAATCCATAAATCACATGAAATCCGTATCTCAATGTGTAAATCCATGAAATATGATGTTTGCAACATAGAACAGTAATATGAGCATATCAAGGGAAAACCACTCTTTTAAATGAATCAAGTTTTTAAGGATATCATGCGGTTCCCAAATTCCCCAAAGTCAAATGCAACATCATATAAAGGTGTATATGTAGATATTGCAAGATATGTGTGTATGCATGTATGTATGTATGCATGGTGCATTTCATATGCGCAATAGAACAAGAATCAACTTCTAACGATTGATAAAAATGAAGGCGGACAATACATATTCCCTTAGCAATGTGGTACAAGAATAACAACCTCAATGTCGATAACGAATGCACTACCACGTATATGTATATGTCGTGCGTGTCATGGCAATTATCAACGGTGTATCTGTGGCATACAATTTAGTGCTCGTGCAACTTGAACTGTCAGTAATGGTGCAGTGTCCAATATGTACTAAGTCAAGGTACAGTAAGTAATAGTATGCAATGATGCTCATGCACAATTAACTCATATGCATATAACATGTAGCTATAACATCATATCTAGCCCTCGACGCTTAACGCCATACGGGCGATTTCCCCGTAGATGTTAAATCTACTCACCGATGATCTCAAGTTAGGTAAATCCAACCGCTTGTTTTCCCCTCCTTGCAGTGTCCGAATTCCCCGTTTGCGATCCTATTAACACATAACACAATAACACGTGGATTAAGCAAACTACCCAATAATAAACGAACACAACGCCAATTAACGAATCGGTTCCCTTAAGCTACAAAAGGGTTCGCTTAGCTGCTAAACGCGTACAGTGGCATCATCAAAATAAATCCACGACTGCAAGCTACCAGAAACACTTTAAACTACATCGGATTAATCGTATCGCATTTTGCCAAAATAATAAAAACTAGTTATGTGATCCCAGATTTTGCTACATAAACAATTAGTGAAAGTTGCAAGTTTCACGAGACTACAAACAACCCCAAAGACCCCACGACTAAGATTCGAGACCCCAATCCCCAATCTGGCCACAATTTGCGACCAAAAGCAATATATTTGCATCCAAGTTTCAATGGAATGGTCTCAGGTTTTTATGGTGGGTTCTAAGCCTCTAAACTAGGTCTCTGTGATGTTAACTTCTCCAACAAATTCTTGGTTTGATAGCAGATTCACCCGAGATACAAATCATTACCAAAATACGATATTTGCACAAAACTATAATTTTAGTGTTCTAAACAGCAACTAATAAGCAACACAACATCCTAACATACTAGTTAACAGTTAGAGATCATTACCTTACCAAACTTGCTCAAAACCCCTAGCTTTTCATGCTCCAAGTTATCAAATGGGATTTAGCTAGGCTTGTGAAGGGTTTGGTAAGGTTTAGTGAGGATTTTGCTTGGTTTTGTGATGAATAAAAATAGGTTTCAGTTGAGGGGAGAGGAGACGAGAAGAAGAACACAAATGAGAGAGTGTGAGTGAGGAGGAAAAAAATGGGGAGTGAGAGAGTGGTGAAGAGAAATGGGGGTGTGAAGTTAAGATGAGCCATGCCCCTTTCTCTCTCCTCATTAAATGCTCCTCATGCTTGCCATGCCTCATCATTCCCATTGTCAACTCTCTCTCTCTCCCCTCTCTCTCTCAAGTCAACCCTAATTCAAACCCTTTATTTTAAAACCTAAATAATTAAATAAATACATATAACATTATAGCATGAGGGTTAAGGTGCCATGTCTACTTAAGCATGGTTAACACTTCCCTAATCCCCAAGTTAACATGCACATGTATGTGTAAGTCAAAACAAATATTAATAAAATATTAATTAATTTTTATAAAATATGTGAAAACTATTTTGGTTAACTTTTTACTAAAAACCCGCATTATCGCTTAATTGACACTAATCGCATTCTAAGGTGTTACATACAGCTAGTGCCGCTGACGTGCTTATGGTTAAACCTACTGCCAGCGTATTGACGAGTCTTTAGAGTCCACACAGAGGGTTTCCCTGCTTTGGACGAAACGATTTAGAGGCCGTATGGTTTTACGGCAGGGTTCGATCATATACGTGCACTTGTGCACGGATCATGATTCGGACGAATAATACTAGTGTGCTTTGGTTTAAGCCGAATCCTAGTATTATATTGTTAGATTATTTCCGTCTCATTGTATTCGTATTCTGTTGGAATACGAATGCGGGTATGTATATACATCTGAGGGGTATTCTTATAATTCTTTACAAGATTGCTTCTAGAAGTTGCCACTTCTTTTTGTATTAAACATTAAGATTAAATGTTTAATGAGATGGAAAGGGTGAGATTTTATTTTGGCACTAATTCAAGCATGCTCACTTGGTGACTCATGGTGGTGACTCATGGTGGCATGATTGAGTTTTTGTTTTTAGTGTGAGGTATTTGTTGTGAGACATGGAGATATTTATTCTTGAGTTGCCTTCTTTAGTTGCTACCATGCTCACAACAAATAACTCATAACACTTAGCCATTCCTTCACTTGATTTTTCTTCGCTTCACTCTTTCATTCTTTAATGGCTTCTTCTACCTCCACCCTACATGTCTCGTGTGTTGAGAAACATAGGGTGTATTGAGACAAACTAATCCTACACACTCTCTACTTCATCACGGCTATCTAGTGTAGCGAACTAGGTACTCGAGTTTCCTCGGATTTGAGGTTGGAGCTCGATGCAGAGACTCTCGGGTGGATCATCTTCGATTGGGGGATACCGGAGATCAAACTTGATCAAGTAAGCCTCGAGGAGCTTGGGATAAAGGTTAAAGACCGAAGGACATGGATCATTTGATATAACTCTCTAAACTCCTTTGTAGATTTCTAGATTAGGGTTTATGGTTGATTCGTATTCGGGGTTTTCGTAGCGCCACATTTGTAAATTTTTGTTCCGCATTTGGCTATGGATTGATGGTCGGGGCGCTGCCGTAACCCAACAGGGAGTACTTAAGAACGGAATTCCTAGAATACCTAAAATAGAATGGAATTCTCTCTTAGTTTACTCCTCCATATATACCACAACACAACGGTGTATCGAAGCGGAGGAATCGTACCCTATTGGATATGGTTCACTCCATGATGAGTAACGCCGAGTTGCCTCTTTCATTCTGGAGACATGCGCTACAATTGCGGCATACCTTTTGAATCGGGTTCCTTCCAAATCTGTGCCTAAGACTCCATATGAAATATGGAGTGGAAAGAAACCATGTCTTAAGCGTATTAAAATATGGGGTTGTCAGGCCTATGTTAAAATACAAAATCCGGACAAATTTCAGACACGATCATTTCTATGTAAGTTTGTGGGATATCCAAAGCATTCGCATAGATATCTGTTCTACCACACTGAGGAACAGAAGGTGTTTGTATCTCGCCACGCCACCTTTTTGGAAAGAGAATTTCTTGCAAAAGAAATTAGTGGGAGTACGGTAGAATTGGTAGAAATTTCTGAACCACAAACTGAAACTGAAGGTTTGGTGGGACCGCTAGATTCAGTAGTCGCAGACGAACCTCAGCCACTCCGCAGATCTGGTAGGATTTCTCATCCGCCCGAGAAATACTACGGTTTTCTCATAGACTGGGATTGAGAGGATTGCATCATGGAAGAAAATGATCCTAATAGTTTCAAGCTGGCCATTATCAGTAAAGACTGATAAATAGCTGAATTCTATGTGATCCGAAATGGAGTCCATGTACACCAATAAAGTGTAGACATTGGATATTGCTCCACC
Organism: Agapanthus africanus; assembly: GCA_030015575.1. Taxonomy (NCBI): domain Eukaryota; kingdom Viridiplantae; phylum Streptophyta; class Magnoliopsida; order Asparagales; family Amaryllidaceae; genus Agapanthus; species Agapanthus africanus. Next base: position 205,012,063 of record JASDDO010000014.1, on the reverse strand, counting down.
CGGGGCAAAACCCGTTGGATGCAAATAGATCTACAAAAGGAAATTTGGTGTAGATGGACATATGAAAACCTATAAGGCTAGACTTATTGCAAAAGGTTTTCGTCAAAGACCAGGTGTGGACTTTAATGAAACCTTTTCTCCAGTAGCTATGCTCAAATCCATTCGAATCCTACTTGCCATTGCTACTTTCCATGACTATGAAATCTGGCAAATGGACGTAAAAACGGCTTTTCTAAATGGAAGTTTGGAAGATTGCGTTTATATGGATCAGCTGGAAGGTTTTGTAGACAGTGGGAGCAACGGGAAGGTGTGCAAGTTGCTCAAATCCATTTATGAATTAAAACAGGCATCGCAGAGCTGGAATATCTGTTTTTATGAAACCACCAAGGAATTTCACTTCATCAAAAACGAGGATGAGCCTTTTATAGATAAGAAGATTGTAGGACGAACTGTCATATTCCTAGTCTTTTACGTGGATGATATTCTTTTGATAGGAAATGATATTCCTATGCTACAATCGGTCAAGTTGTTCTTGTCACATTGGTTCTCCATGAAAGACTTAGGTGATGCCTCGTATATTCTGGGGATTAAGATCTACAGAGATAGATCTAAGAGATTATTAGGATTTTCACAGTCTAGGTACATAGAGACCGTTCTAAAGTGATTTAGAATGGAAGATTCCAAGCGCGGTAACATACCCGCATTGCACGTAATCACCATCTCCAAAGAGATGTCTCCCAAGACTGATGAGGAGAGGGTTCGCATGAGCACTATACCCTACGCTTCGGCGGTAGGATCTATAATGTATGATATGCTATGTACCAGACCAGATGTAGCTTACGCACATAGCATGGTGAGCCGGTATCAGTCAAATCCACGGGAGAACCACTGGATAGTAGTGAAGAACATTCTTAACTATCTGAGAAAGACTAAAGAACTGTTCCTAGTATTCGATAATGGGGACTCCAGGTGGAGTACTTTACCGACTCGAGTTTCCAGAGTGACAAGGATGACAGCAAGTCTGTCTCTAGTTTTGTGTTTACCCTCAACAGAGGGGCGGTCTGTTGGAAGAGCACCAAACAGGACACCATCCCAGACTCGACGATGGAGGATGAATACATTGCTGCCAACGATGTCGCAAAGGAAGCGGTCTGGATTAAGAAGTTCATTACTGGACTTCAGGTGGTTCCATCAATTGTTAATCCAACACATTTGTATTGTGACAACAATGGAGCTATAGCTTTAGCGAATGAACCATAGTCTCATCAGAAATCCAGACACATCTTAAGGTGGTATCACCTAATCAGGGAGATCGTTGATCGCTGGGAGATCGAGGTGCGGAGAGTGGATACAAAAGACAACATGGCGGATCCATTCACCAAGGTGCTTCCTAAAGCACAGTTCGAGAGACCATTTAAGATGTCGGGTATGCGATACGCTAACAACTGGCCCTAGTGCAGACGTTGGGTACTCAGTATGCCAATATATGGCCTTAGTGCAAGTAGGAAATTGTTGGATATGTATGCCCTAGAGTCCATTATTGTATATGTATGCCAATTTAAGACGCTAGACACCACATATGATGAGGGGAGGCGGAATAGGTAAAACAATCATTTTGTTTAAACTAACATCGACCAACTTTACGGATATTTGCTAAACCCTAACTAACAACTATATAGAAGTGATAAGCTACTATGATAGATGATTATACCTAATGAATTAAGTCCTTCTTGTTCTCGTTGATCACCTCCTCGTTGGCCTCCTCGATGTGATAGAAGATCCACCCGAGAGCTACTTCTCCAAGCTTTAACCTCTCACTTGAGGTAACTAGGTGACTATGAGTGCTAATCAAGGTAACCTAGAGGATATAGAAGAGGATTAGGGATCTATTAGTCTTGCTAACCCTTGGATCTCAATACATGAGAGGTTAGGGTTAGTTCTTTGAAGAGAGAGCTTGAGGAGAGAGAAGGTGTGAGTGAGAATCATATGAATAATATCTCATTTGTGAATATATATGAAGCATGATAATTATTAAATGAATAACATATGATAATATCAACCATGCTTCATTAACTCCCTATGTGCGAATCATCTCATGAGTCATTAAGCAATAAATGCTTCATTAACTCATTTGGATGAATCACACCATGAGTCATTAATCCATTTAATGCAAATTCTACCTAAGCCTCCAACTCATCAATATTCTAGAAGCTTCTCGACTAATTACGAGAATGCCCCTCTCATCCGTGAAACCACGGAAATACTGAGACTGTATAAATCCAATAATCCAATACTAGAATCTGGCTTAAACCAAAGCTTGCTAGTATAAACTATCCGAATATCGTACGTGCGTAAAAATACGTATGTGTCCGAACCCTGACCATACGACCTCTATATCGTTTCGCCTGAAGCAGGAAAACTCTCTATGTGGGACTCTAAAGACTCGACACTACGCTGGCAGTGGGTTTAACCACAGACCGCAAGCGGCACTAGCTGTACGTAACAGTCCCCAGGTAGATGCCGATAAGAAGGCTGATGAGGAAACCCATCCGAACTTCTACTGAAACTGATGTGACAATCTCCGTACAGTCCGGTCTGTTCGTCTTAGACTAACGCATATCAGGCCTAAGGGGGCGGCAAGCGTCAATCCCCTAAAAACTGTATAAGTCGTGTCGGAGTGAAGCCCATTACACCTTGAGAAGCTACTGGAAATCCTACCGGTAAATCTCGTTTTCCCTGGCCAGGGACTTTGCGTAATGGCTCTCCAAACACAGCGCGATATCAACTCCTAATACTGGGAGAGACGAATCCTATCTAATCGCCACTGCCTCCAAGTGCTTCGGGACTGCACCCAACCGCTACCTGTTTGCACGACTCCTTTGAGCCGTGGTAGGGTAGCAATCTAAGAACAGTGGGAACACACTCGAAACGAAGCAGCAGTGTCAAGTCTGCGGACTATGCTGTACTCATGTCACCTGGGAACTATTAACTGGCGACGGGTATAATACCAACCAACAGTTCCCTGCGAGTCCTGTCCGGTGTACCCGTAACCCAACGAGCACCTGTATACTATATCCAGTATAACGTACTAATGGCTGTGGGACAGACCATTTCCTCAACTGGGATGAGAAGCGTACACACTAGTCTACTCCAGAGTATCGATACCCTGTCTCGATAATCCTACGACTAGGGACCTTAAAAAGGATGTGCTTGTAGACTACCCAGCCCCTACTAGTGTGACTGCCATCACAACGCTGGTAGTTAAGCAAGATCCTAAGGGCTCTATCAATATGTATTCGCGATATGCTAACATATACACATATTAAGATAGACTTAAACCAAGTAGCATACTACTATGTTGAGCGAGACTGTTAATATAACTGTGAATATCCCAAGCTTCCATTAAGTAATATACAAACTAGTATGATACAATAATGGCTCCTAGGGCATATACACTAACAATCTCCCACTTGCACTAGGGCCATGTACTGGCGTATCGAAGTCCTATCATCTCGAGTAGCCTCTCGAACTGAATCTGAGGTAAGGCCTTTGTGAATGGATCTGCAGTGTTCTCCTCTGTAGCAACTCTCTGGACCTCGATCTCCTGGAGATCTATGATCTCCCTTATCAGGTGATACCGCCTTAAGATGTGTCTGGACTTCTGATGGGACCTGGGTTCCTTCGCTAAAGCTATAGCTCCGTTGTTGTCACAATACAGCGGTATTGGATCAGCAATAGTAGGAACCACCTGAAGTTCTGTTAGGAACTTCTTCATCCAGACTGCTTCTTTTACGGCATCGCAAGCAGCGATATACTCCGCTTCCATCTTTGAATCAGCAACGGTGTCTTGCTTGGAACTCTTGCAGCACACCGCTCCTCCATTGAGGGTAAAGACATAACCTGACATGGACTTGGAGTCATCCTTATCACTCTGGAAGCTGGAGTCAGCGAAAGCCTCGATCTGGAGGTCTTTTCCTCCGTAAACCAAGAACATATCCTTAGTCCTTCTCAGGTACTTGAGAATGTTCTTTACTGCTATCCAGTACTTCTTCCCTGGGTCTGACTGATACCGGCTTACCACGCTCTGTGCGTAAGCTATATCTGGTCTGGTGCACAACATCGCATACATTATAGAGCCTACCGCAGAAACATAGGGTATAACTGACATGCGATCCCTTTCCAAATCAGTCTTGGGAGACATTTCTTTGGACAGGGTGATTCCGTGACAAGTCGGTAAATTACCGCGCTTAGAATCTTCCATACTGAATCTTTTCGGTATAGTATTGATATACCTGGATTGCGAAAGTCCCAACATCCTCTTATATCTATCACGATAGATCTGGATCCCCAGAATGTAAGAGGCATCACCCAGGTCTTTCATGGAGAACCTGTGTGACTAGAATCTTTTGACAGATTGTAGCATAGGAATGTCATTTCCTATCAAGAGAATGTCATCCACGTACAAGACGAGGAATACAACAGTTCGTGCTACAATTTTGCTATATATACATGGTTCATCTGGATTTTTGATAAAGTCATATTCTTTGACCGTTTCATCAAAATAGATGTTCCAACTCCGTGATGCCTGCTTCAGTCCATAAATGGAGTTAAGCAATTTGCACACTTTCCTGCTGCTCCCATTCTGATTGAAACCTTCTGGCTGATCCATATAGACGCACTCTTCTAAATTACCATTTAGAAAAGTCGTCTTTACGTCCATCTGCCAGATCTCATAATCATGGACGGCGGCAATGGCAAGAAGGATCCGAATGGATTTCAGCATAGCCACTGGAGAAAAAGTTTCGTCATAGTCCAAACCAGGTCTTTGACGAAAACGCTTTGCAACAAGTCTAGCCTTATAGGTTTCTACCTATCCATCTACACCAATCTTTTTCTTAAAGATCCATTTGCATCCTATGGGTTTTACCCCATCTGGAGCAAAGTCCAAAGTCCATACTTTGTTGGTGTACATGGACTCCATCTCGGTCCACATTGCATTCAGCTATCGTACCGAGTCGCCGCTCTGGATGGCCTGCTGGAAGCTAGTATATTCATCATTATCAATGACGCAATCCTCTCTATCCCCGTCTATGAGAAAACTGTAGTATCTCTCAGGCGGATGAGACGGCCTACTACTCCTGCAGAAGGGTGCGGGAATGTCCTGTTCTTCTGAAACTACTGGTTCTACCAAACTTTCAGTAGTAGTTTGTGGTTCTGGAATTTCTTCCAGTTCTATTGCGCTCCCACTTGTTTCCTTTTCTAAAAACTGCTGTTCTAGAAAATGGGCATTACGAGAAATAAAAACCTTTTGTTCCTCTGCGTAATAGAAAAAATACCCCTTGGAGTTCTTTGGATATCCCACAAACTTACACTGTACTGATCGTGTTTTGAGTTTGTCCGCATGCTGCTTTTTAATAAAAGCTGGACATCCCCAAATCTTCAGATACTGAAGATAGGGTTTCTTCCCACTCCACATCTGATATGGTGTGGTAGGCACAGTCTTGGTAGGAGCCCTGTTCAAAAGATATGCAGCCGATTCTAGTGCATAACCCCAGAAAGATCGTGGTAACTCAGCATTACTCATCATGGAACGTACCATATCCAATAGGGTTCGGTTCCGTCTTTTCGATACACCGTTATGTTGTGGAGTGTATGGAGGAGTAAGCTGAGAGAGAATTCCTTTCTCTTTTAGGTAACCCAGGAACTCGGCACTTAAGTATTCTCCACCTCGATCAGATCTCAGTGTCTTGATATTTTTGCCGGTTTGGTTTTCTACTTCATTCTTATATTCTTGGAATTTCTCAAAGGCCTCGGATTTATGTTTCATTAAGAAAATGAATCCATACCTAGAGTAATTATCCGTAGAAGCAATGAAATATGAAAAACCGCCTCTTGCATGTGTAGACATTGGACCACATACATCGCTGTGTATGAGTCCTAAGAGCTCGCTCGCTCTTACTCCATGTCCAGTGAATGGAGTCTTTGTCATCTTTCCTTTGAGACATGATTGAAAAGTGGCATAAGATTGATATTCGAACGGATCCAAATATCCTTCTCTATGTAACTTAGTTAACCTTATCTCATTGATATGATCTAGTCTACAATACCATAAGAAAGCCTTATTTATATCTGGAGACTTTCTTTTTAGTGTGTTCTGGATATTGAAAATTTGTAATTGGTTTAATACGTATATACCGTTATCTAGTGTACCGGAGCCAATCAAACCATGATTAAGGTGGATGTTAACAACATCGCTTACAAACGTGAAATCATAACCTTCTTTTGATAATAACGATACTGATATGATATTATATGTTAAACTAGGTACACAAAAACAGTTGCGCAAAACCAAAATATGTCCACTCGTCAATCCAAGGTGATAATCCCCTACGGACACAGCACCCACGCTAGCTCCGTTAGCAACCTGGAGGGTCATATTACCAACCTTCAGCACTCTGCGATTTCTCAGTGCCTGCAATGAATTGCATATATGAGATCCTGATCTGGTATCCAATATCCAGGAAGTAGAGTTGATTGACAAACAATTTTCAATTACAAACACACCTGAAGCCGAAACCACAACTTTCCTCGGGTCCTGGTTCTTGACAATCCAAGCTTTGCAATCTTTCTTCCAATGGCCTTTCCTACGACAGTGGAAGCACTCGTCCTTTGCCACTACTGGCACCGCAACCTTTGCCTTTCCCTTGTCTCCCACCTTACCAACACCACCTCTTGGTTTGGTAGCGGCCTTCTTCTTCAATTCTTTGGCCCATGCCTTGGACCTGGAAGATGAAGCACCACGAACAAACATAGCGGGTGTTTCCCTTTCTTTCTGCAAAGTGCCCTCTGCACTCCTCAACATATTAAGGAGTTCTGGAAGTTCAACTTCTTTTCCTTGAATGTTGAAATTCAGAATAAACTGGGCGTAGGTGGAAGGAAGGGACTGAAGAACCAAGTCTGTATATAGCTCGTTCTCTAATGTTGTCCCGAGGTTCGCGAGCTCTTCTATATAGCCAATCATCTTAAGGACATGTTCTCCTACAGATGACCCGACGGCCAGCCTCGACTGAAACAAGTTCTTCGAGGTCTCGTATCTAGCTATACGAGATTGCTCTCCATACAAATCCTTGGTGTGGAGAAATATGGATTCAAGATCCATATTCTCGTGCCTCCTCTGATGTTCATTATTCATAGAGGAAAGCACGATGCATTTGTCCTTCGCGCAATCAATCTCCCAGGTCTTGTGGATTTCCTTATCCGCGAAACTGGATTCTGGACCAGGGACAGCAGGTGCTTTAATGGTAAGGACATACCCCAATTTGTCATAAGTAATTTCCATCTTAACATACGGAACCAATCTTTATAGTTTGGCCCTGTCAAAATATTTTTATCTAATAGTAACTTAAGGCCTGTCATGTTCTGGGTCGCTGCAAAGAGAGAGAGAGAGGGAACACTTTAGCATGATACTCTTGCAAGTTTAGAGTGGTTTTTAGTTTATCTAAACAGGATGGCTCCCACTGTTTCTCGAATCCCTCTTCAAACCAAAAAGGAAGAACTAGTCAGGACTATTCTCACCGTACAATTCTTGCTTAACCGTTCAGCCAGGCCGGTGTCGGTACTTCGAGGGAGGTTTTACGACGCTTTCGCGAAGTTCCTTAATTAAATAACCTCTTTTCTCTGGGGACGTAGCCCCGCTGACACCTTTCTCGACACCTACTTGGTTTATAGCATTGATCGTTAAGTGACGAATGTCCTGATGAGTAGCGGAAACTTACAGTAGGATCGGGATCCAAATATCATCGTGTAATAAAGCTGAAAGAATCCTACCAAAATTATCACACTCCAAATGGTATGCAACTCTTAGCAAATTTCAGTTTCTTTAGAAATTCCCGTTATCAATTTCTTCCCCATGCTCTTATGACCATGGCGTTGGTCAAAATGTCATAAGTCACATGTCAAGTTCTACCCATCATTATCTTGTTAATTTGAACCCATCCGTACATACCCCTGACGTTGGCTAAATGATAGTACGACTGTCCCAAACTAACTCATCTATCTATGCAACAAATGAATACCCAGCAGCTACCAAATACTATGCCTTGGCGTTGGTCAAAATACATAGCTTGAATACTACTGAATACCCAAATGAAATGACGGAGGGCTACGAATGGTTTTGGCGAAACCGTGAACGTAGTGAACTTGATATGATCGAAGAAACGTGATAGCTTTTAAAAGGAGTGGTTTAAGCTTCGCAATTTAAAAATATCTTCTGTTTTTAACATAACCGAGTGGTTTCTTTTAAACTGTTCCAACGATTCAACTTTGGTTTATTTTCTTTGCATTAATATAATGCGTCCCATCAATTAAACTATCATTGCAGAAAACAACAAAAATACAACATCCACTTATGCCATCCGCATTCGCCACTGGGTCCCGTCATTCACCCGTTAGGTTACTTAACTAACGACAGAGCGGGGGCTGAGCTAGCGCGGGTGCAAAACATAGCCTAATAGATATCATATATAGATATTGTACATTCGTCAGACGCAATAATAAGCATTCCAGACCATAGATGAACATATTGGATTTTCTAAGAATCCGCATTCCTTTTAAGTCTGCAAAGAAAGATGGATTACACAGTCGTGATGAATAGCCAAAACCCCACCCTAGACCCCTACGGGTACGGCAAACTACCCGCCAAGTACCCGAAGTGAAGCGATCTCCCTCAACGACGTGAGTAGGCCACTAAACACTTCAAAGTACCCGGTAGTTTGTGCATCCCATCTTGGGTCTATCCTAGGAGCAGAAAACAGTAAATGAAATAATACAACGGTGGCTACAACCTCAACCCGGATGTGCCCCGCAAAAGAATATTACAACAATTTACAAATTACATTTGAATGAAAGAAACACTCGTCTCACATCCCCGGCTATCCATTCACGACAATCCAATAAGTCCACATTCACAAACCAGTAAAAACCATTACAGAAATATGCAACCCCCTGCTAACCGACATACTAGCAGTTAGGGGAGGTTTACGAACACATTAAACACAACACAGATATAATCAAGTTATCCAAACATCTTAGAATTTCGATCAAGCAAACACAAATGAATATACTCCAAATAATTCTCTGTGCACCTGAAACCTGAGCAGAAACAAAACATCCCAGAAAACACAACATCAACACAAAAGAATAACTGAGCAAATTTAGGTTGACTCGGAGTCAACTCGGCCGCGGATCCGCGGCGGATCGCTTGGATTGGCGGCGGTTCCGCGGCGCTATGGTCGAGTCACTGTTCCAAATTTCTTCACAATTCTTAGAATTCCCTGCTTATAATTTTAAGGGTCCTTGAAAAATTTTTAGACCCCGTTTTAAAAACAGCAGAAACATGGTGAAAATGATGTTTTTCGGGTTCGTTTTGCGATCGAATTTCTAACGACTTTGCTAACAAGTTAGTTATATTTTAGTGAGGCTCTGATACCACTGTAAGTCGACGTTAGACACCCCATATGATGCGGGGAGGCGGAATAGGTAAAACAATCATTTTGTTTAAACTAACATCGACTAACTTTACGGATATTTGCTAAACCCTAACTAACAACTATATAGAAGTGATAAGCTACTATGATAGATGATTATACCTAATGAATCAAGTCCTTCTTGTTCTCGTTGATCACCTCCTCATCGGCCTCCTCGATATGATAGAAGATCCACCCGAGAGCTATTTCTCCAAGCTTTAACTTCTCACTTGAGGTAACTAGGTGACTATGAGTGTTAATCAAGGTAACCTAGAGGATATATAAGAGAATTAGGGATCTATTAGTCTTGCTAACCCTTGGATCTCAACACATGAGAGGTTAGGGTTAGTTCATTGAAGAGAGAGAGAGCTTGAGGAGAGAGAAGGTGTGAGTGAGAATCATATGAATAATATCTCATTTGTGAATATATATGAAGCATGATAATTATTAAATGAATAACATATGATAATATCAACCATGCTTCATTAACTCACTATGTGTGAATCATCTCATGAGTCATTAAGCAATAAATGCTTCATTAACTCATTTGGATGAATCACACCATGAGTCATTAATCCATTTAATGCAAATTCCACCTCAGCATCCAACTCATCAATCTTCTAGAAGCTTCTCGACTAATTACGAGAATGCCCCTCCCATCCATGAAAACACGGAAATACTGAGACTGTATAAATCCAATAATCCAATACTAGAATCTGGCTTAAACCAAAGCCTGCTAGTATAAACTGTCCGAACATCGTACGTGCGTAAAAACACGTATGTGTCCGAACCCTGTCGTAAAATCATACGACCTCTATATCGTTTCGCCTGAAGCAGGGAAACTCTCTGTGTGGGACTTTAAAGACTCGACACTACGCTAGTAGTGGGTTTAACCACAGACCGCAAGCGGCACTAGCTGTACGTAACTGTCCCCAGGTAGATGTCGATAAGAAGGCCGATGAGGAAACCCATCCGAACTCCTACTGAGCCTGATGTGACAATCTCCGTACAGTCCGGTCTGTTCGTCTTGGACTATCGCATATCAGGCCTAGGGGGCGGCAAGCATCAGTCCCTTAAAAGCTGTATAAGTCGTATCGGAGTGAAGCCCATTACACCTTGAGAAGCTACTGGAAATCCTACCAGTAAATCTCGTTTGCCTTGGTCAGGGACTTTGCATAATGGCTCTCCAAACACAGCGCGATATCAACTCCCAATACCGGGAGAGACGAATCCTATCTCACCGCCACTGCCTCCAAGTGCTTCGGGACTGCACCCAACTGCTACCTATTTGCACGACTCCTTTGAGCCGTGGTAGGGTAGCAATCTAAGAACAGTGGGAACACACTCGAGACGAAGCAGCAGTGTCAAGTCTGTGGACTCTGTTGTACTCATGTCACCTGGGAACTGTTAACTGACGACGGGTATAATACCAACCAACAGTTCCCTGCGAGTCCTGTCCGGTATACCCGTAACCCAACGAGCATCTGTATATTATCTCCAGTACAACGTACTAATGGTTGTGGGACAGACCATTTCCCCAACTGGGATGAGAAGCGTACACACTAGTCTACTCCGAAGTATCGATGCCCTGGCTCGATAATCCTACGACTAGGGACCTGGAAAAGGATGTGCTTGTAGACTACCCAGCCCCCACTAGTGTGACTGCCATCACAACGCTGGTAGTCAAGCAAGATCCTAAGGGCTTTATCAATATATATTCGCGATATGCTAACATATACACATATTAAGATAGATTTAAACCAAGTAGCATACTACTATGTTGAGCGAGACTGTTAATATAACTGTGAATATCCAAAGCTTCCATTAAGTAATATACAAACTAGTATGATACAATAATGGCTCCTAGGGCATATACATTAACAGTTTATGCTCTCGATCTTTGTCTCGTAAAAAGTAGACGATGCGTCGATTGATCTCCTGGATTTGTGGATCACTGTGGACCCCTTGTTCGCTTCGGGTAGATCATTTTTCATGTGAAGCTCTCGGTCCTATTTATAGTCATAGAAACAAAAATCCCTAGATCCCATGTGTTAGGATTTGTTGATACGATCATACAAAAAAAATCCACATTCAACGGCCACAGATGGGCCGTGGATTCGCCGAATAAATGGGGGCTTGGCCGCTAAACCGCGGCGGATTGGGGAAATCAGGTGATGAAATTTCTTCGGTGATGTGGTGCTGACATGTGAAGATCTATGTGATATCTGGAATCTTTATATCTTCTCTGAGTCTCTGCCATTCATGATTTTATGATTTGCTTTAGGATTTCAGCATATTTGATTCCCGTCATCTCGAATATTTCCTGATCTCCCCATCTGCACAATATCTCAATTCATATTGTTAGTAGTATTTTTTATATTTGAGATATTATCCTAACCATTTTATATGACATGATATTTTAAGAATATTGATTAGGGATATCTGATATGATAAGCATATTTAAATTACAAAAATAATACATAAATATTATATGCTTATATTTTCCTTCATAATGTTAAGTATAGTGTATAAACATATGATAAAGAGTATTTTGCAGATAAACCCACATAATTACCATAAACACCTTTAAATACTTAACAATAATAAGGAAAATACTCCATCAAATGTGCAATATTTTCGACTGAAAAAATACCCCCAAACTTAACTTTGATCGTCCAGAGCAAACTAGTTATTCAAGAGAGGGAGAAAAAGAAAAAGAAAAACTTAGCACACTTTCGTAAGCAATCACGATTGCACTGAGCATGTGCAACAAGCTTTTACACCTCTAGGTGTCCCTAGTATGAGGAGTGTTGTCTCCTGAAGGTTTTCAGCGGATTACACCCACAAAATCTCATAATAAAAGAGAGAAGATGAAAGTTACATACAAAGATAAGGATTATATAAAAGAAAGAACTTGAAAAGAAGAGTTTCCATCTACACTAACTTTTCGGTTGCCATGAGCCCTATCTTAATGGTCATGAAAAGATATCAGCAATCACATCATCCCTCAATAAAACACCGCCTTTAGTCTTCCTCCCTACCTTTCTTTCAAAAATCGATCATATACCCCTACGTGTGTATAAAACACATTCCGACACTTAGAGAATTCAATTCAAGCTATCATACTCTTGTCCATCTTACTTAGTACATTTAGTCGGTGAACATTATCAGATGGAATTGCTCATACATCCTTCACGCGACCATTAATACTTCTTGAGGTACTAACCGACCGATTACCAAATGTGCTCGCTCATTTAGGCGTAATATTCTCGTCTTGCAGCACCTAAGGTTTAGCAGTGACTCCCAAACCAGTTGGTCTAAGGCACTAGGTGATAAAGCACCGTCGCTATATTTTTTATGCTGCTTTAAGTAATTACAAAACCAGTGTTCATTTTGTTTCTTCACCATTTTTTTCTTTATATTTTTATTTTTCTTCATACCAAGACTTTTACACAAGAGCATTTCAAGGTATCCTCTACTATCCCAAGTTTCAAGACGTGTGCAAGTGCGTATAGCAGGGTATCAACGTTCAAATGTTTGGACTCAAGAATAGGGACTATTTTTCAGACTTATTTTTATCCTTAGATTTGTAATTTCCTTAATCTTACTAACCCTTAGGACAACGGCTCATAATTACTTATTACTAGTTTCGTTTAAGAAAACATCTAACTTTCTTGTTTTTCTCAAACTATTCTTATCTTTCATATATAATTTTTCACTTTCAAACTTTCATTATCAATAAAAATTTTGTGCTTATACCTATGATAATGCAAAATAATGCGTGAATAAGCACAAGCCTCCCCAAACCTGTTTGCAGCAGTGTCCTCACTGATGTCATCCGTTAAGCTTAAAAAAACTGTAGACTTGGGAGGAAAAGATAGTAACGGGTACATGAATTAATGACAGTGAAATCCTCCCCTCAAACTTATTTTTGGCTCACAATTTTGTAAAAAATTATTTTCAAGAGCCAAAATATTTTTCTTCCTCCCCTCCCCCGACTTGAGTAAAAAAGTATCAAGCATTTAAAATTATGAGAGGAGGTTAATGTTATTGGTCCATGCAAACTTTTACAAAGACCAAAAGTCAACACCAATCATTCAAAGATTTTATCAATATAATAATATAGTTGGTGGAAGATCGGAGATTTGAAGAAATAGGGAGATAGGAGACGGAATCGATCGGGTTTATGTCTTGATTGGTAGAGACGGAACAGTGATGGTGAACGAAAACGAGAATGTGAATGAGTAGGAATGGGTAGAATAGTCACATTCTCGTATGGGATAAGAAGAAATGGTGGTGGTTCAACTTCTTCGGGTGGAGATTGATTTATCACAACATCTGTGTCATTTAGGAATGAGAGTTCGTCGGCGAAAATATTTTCGAAACATTCATCGATGGTCCGAGTGAACGTTTCAATGTCAATCTGTTTCGCGCCCGAATTCAACACACTTGATTAGTCAGAAATTATGGCGGTAGGAGACTTGAAAATCTCATCTACCTTATTCTCAAAAGAGTCTAAATCAAGTTGACTTTCTAGAATTACCGAACTCGAAATATCGGAGTGTGATTTATCAAAACTCGATAGAATTAAAAGAAGATTAGAAGAAGAACCAGAGAAAGTGGGAGATGAAATGGGTAAACAAATTTGTGTGTCAAGTATTGTTGAACCAGAAGTGGGAAATGAAGGCTGAATATCGTTCTGCTTCTTGAATAGGTCGGTGGTAAGGATAGGATCGGTTATTTTTACAGGAAGATGTTCGTATTTAATAAACGGGACATGATGGGTCGGAGAATCCAACACATCTAACATAACGGGTTCATCTTCAAAATATCCTCAAAATTCGGCCCATCCATGCATTTATCATCAATGTCCAGACGCATATGGGGTTCGGGAAAAACGGTTAATGGTTCGCGATGATGTTCACACGGAAATGAAAGGACCTGATGAATTGGTGAGAAAAACTCATCCAAAACTGTGGGTTTATCATCAAAAATGTTCCCAGCATCAATATCCTCAATTAAGTGAAAGTCAGACACTTCATCAAAAGCATGGTTTTCAATCAATTTTGGTTCTAGAGTGGAGATGTAGATATCACAAGTATTGGGTGTGGTTTCACTTGAAATGGACCTTTCACAATCAGGTAGATCAAACATTACAAAGTCGCACAACTCATCAAACATTATATCTTCAATTGGTGAATCATTTGGTGCACTCGATAGATTTATGAAACTAAAGTTGTGGAATTCAATTTGGAATAGGGAGTTTGATTTGGAAGGGTGCACTGCTCACTCTTTCTACTCAAATTCTCAATTTGTCCCATTGCTGCATCATACATTAGAAAATTTTGAGCTAGTTGGAAACTAGTTGCTAGTTCGTTAGGTTGTATAAGGGCGACCATGGATGCATTCAATTCCTCTATCTGGTGGTACGACGCTACCCGAAATTCTTTCAATGACCGTTCAAGACTAGACATAGGTTGTGAAGGGATTTCAGTAGAAAATTGAAATTCTTGTGGATAGGTGAAACTCCCAAATGGCTGTTCAGAAGAAATGTCTAGAGAAGGTGTAAAACTCGGGTAGGATTGATAGGAAACGAATGGTTGTGAAAAATGGACAGGAGTATGATCAACATTCTGATAAGAAGGAGATTGGAATTGTTGTCCTAACGAATTTGGAGTGGAAAGGAGTGAAAGATCGGTTACAGGATTGTTCAATTCTATCAGCAATGGACATAGGTTTTGGAATTGCAACATGACTCTGAGAAGGGGTATCAATGTAAGAAGGAGGGAGAGGTTGAAACGGTTGATAAAAAGTGGAGTTCGGTGTCCAATTGTTGGTCCTAGACGCGTCTATCCGATCTCTCAAAGATATAGTAGAGTCGGATTTTGTACCGAAGCAGTTACGAAAAAAAGAGATATCTGGTTCTGGATAGAAAAACTCGGCAAGAGTTCGTCTGTTTGGGTTACCCATTGTGAGAAGGTAAAAAGAAAAATAGGGTGAACAGGGAATGATTTAAGCTCTATTTGGATTGTTTTGTTTTGAAAGAGGGACTTGAGGGTTGACTCAATAAATCACAATATGCACAATCAAACCCTAGAACTAAGGTCACTTAGGTCAAGCACTAGACCGCTCCTAGACTTCCAGAAGACAAGTCGCAGGATCAATTCCCTACCACCTCTTTATCACTCTTGTGGCCATGTAAGTTCTAGGTAAGTAGGAGATATCCGCTATATGAATCACCGAAAATAGCAGGCCTAATTAAGTAACCACTTTTCTTAGTCACACTTGCCTAGACACCATAAGAGAGATGTGGATCAGTGACAGCTTACCTACGACCCTCCTCTGTCCTAAATGAGCATGACGGTCCTTAGAGTTTTGGTCTAGATATTTTTTAATTAATTTAGGGTTATGCGGATGCTTGTTTTGTGATTTGTAGGGCCTAGGAAGGGTGATGAAATCCCCATATAATCTGAATTTTAGTCTTTCCCCTTAAAGTCCGTTTTAAAATATGCAAAAACAACCCAAAATCAAAACATGCAAAAAGACTTTTGAGCGGCGAAATTTGCAAAGAATACTGCAGAAAACATCGAAATATTGGATTTGGGAGGAGAGACAAAGATCAGAGAAAGAAACCATAGGAGTTTGGAGATCTAATTCCTCTACTAAGTCGTGGTTCCACGGCCAATTGCCTCCTATTGCCGCTGTTCCGCAGCTCAATGATGCGTTCTTTTGCTCCTTTTTCTTCAGTGCACCCCTTTGCTCCTCTGGGCTTCTCTGAAAGTCTTTGACTCTCTAATTCCTCGTTCAAGTGGCTCCAGATTCCCTCGCAAAAATTCACACAATAATCGTTAAATATGCAAGATGAGGTTTTGGTTCTCTTTTATGGATCAGATAAGAATTCAACTCGAATAGCAAGAAAAAAATTTACAGCCGTTTCCTGGGCAACGGCGCCATTTGATTAATGATATAGATTTGGAAAGAAGTGTTTCGTAAATAAAATTAACCGCAATTAATAACGGTGTCGCGATTAGCTAGCCGAGATGAGTACGGGTCGTCCTTTGGAAAACGTCGAATCTTTTATCTTGCTTTGGACGAGTTGATTGAAAGAATGGGAGATTGGTTGTAAATCTATGATATACTACTGATGTAGAATCTATAAAGAAGATGCTTGAAGGGTTCATAGAATTTAGTAGCAATGGATGATCAATTAAAGATGACTACTTTTATCTTTTAATAGATTTAAAACTAAATCGATAGTGATGAATGTGGATTAGGGTTCTTTTGGAAGAACCTAGGGTTTCCCCACTCTTAATCCTTATCGTTGTATTGATCTCTATTCATGTCGAGCCTTTACCAAAACAATTCTTAATCTAATCTTAAATCGCGGTCGAAACTATCAATAAATTGGTAGCGCGCTCGATAAGAATGTTAACATTTATTTTGCTAAAGTTTATAAAATTTATAAGATGTAAAAGAAATTAAGAGATTTTATCATCCATTGATCTACTCTAATTTTACGAACCCTAGTAAGGTAGGAATTACTCACGCATGGTTGAGATAGAAGAGAAGATGAAGAAGGAGATCATATTGTAAATGCAGAAAGTAAAGCAGAAAGTAAAATGCAAAGAATTAAACAAAAAATCTATCTTTTATTAATCAACTATCATTTACAAATCCGTCGAATTTAAAGTACAAGAACCCTAGTTTATGCTCCCGATCTCTGTCTCGTAGGAAGTAAATGATGCGTCGATTGATCTCCTGGATTCGTAGATCACTGTGGACCTCTTGATCGCTTCGGATAGATCATTTTTCATGTGAAGCTCTCGGTCCTATTTATAGTCATAGAAACAGAAAACCCTAGATCCCATGTGTTAGAATTTGTTGATACGATCATACAAAAAAAATCCACATCCAACATCTACAGATGGGCCATGGATCCGCCGCATAAATGGGGCTTTGGCCGCTAAACCGCGGCGGATTGGGGAAATCAGGTGATGAAATTTCTTCTGCTATGTGGTGCTGACACGTGGAGATCTTTGTGATGTCTGGAATTTTATATCTTCTCTGAGTCTCTGCCATTCATGATTTTACGATTTGCTTTAGTATTTCGGCAGATTTGATTCCCGTCATCTCGGATATTTCCTAATCTCCACATCCGAGCTCATATCTGCACAATATCTCAATTCATATTGTTAGTAGTATTTGTTATATTTGAGATATTATCCTAACCATTTTATATGATATGATATTTTAATAATATTGGTTAGGGATATTTGATATGCCATGCATATTTAAATTACAAAAATAATATATAAATATTATATGCATATATTTTCCTTCATAATGTTAAGTATAGTGTATAAACATATGATAAAGAGTATTTTGCAGATAAACCCACATATGTACCATAATTACCATAAACACCTTTAAGTACTTAACAAAAGTAAGAAAAATGCTCCATCAAATGTGCAATATTTTCGACGGAACAAGTTTCCACTGTACTTTGATTACTACCCTACCACGGCTCTACTGAGTCGTGCAAACAGGTTTTAGTTGGGTACAATCCTGAGCCACATGGAGGCAGTGGGCGATTATAGGGGATTCGTTTCTCCCGGTATAGAGAGTTGATATCGCACTGTGTTCGATTGATCAGCACCATAATACCTTCGCCAAGGCAGTTGGGATTTACTGATAGGTTGATCAGTAATTTCCCTAATTGGTCCTGATCCACATCGGCACGAATTATCGGGTTATTAGGGTCTGAAGTTTACAACCCCTAGACCCGGTATGCGATACTCTCAGAAGAAGAGACCGGACTGTACGGAGATTGTCACAGATAGGCTCAGTAAGGATCCGGATGAGTTTGCTCGTCGGCCTTCCTTTTCGACAGGTACTTGGGTAGACGTTACGTACAGCTAGTGCCGCTGACGTGCTTGTAGTAATGGATTTATCCTGTAACTCACTGCCGGCGTACTGTGGAATCTTTAGAGTTCCACACAGAGAGTTTCTCTGGTTCAGGCGAAATGATGTACTAGCTGTATTGGATATGTGCAGGGTTCTGATCGATTGAATGTACTCGTTATCCGGACATTCGATTGGACAGTTGATAATACTAGCCGGCTCGGGATTGAGCCGGATTATTAAATCAGGCATTGATTTAATAATTTACATATATGTATTTCGATATGTATATTCTAGTATTATGTTCTTTGTATTATTCTATCTCTTTGGGTATTCGTATTTTGATACGAATACATGTATGTATATACAATAGAGTGTAATCCGTATTTATACGAAAAACATTCTAGAAGGTGGACACCTCATTTTAGATTTATCCATTTATCTTTAAATGAAAAATGAGGTGTATAACTGGTGAGGGGGATATGGTGAGAACCATGCTCCAATAGTGTTGACAAATGAATTTTCAATTCATTTGTGTAAACTATTCAAGCATGGTTGGGTTTTAATATTGGAAAAAAGATTTTACAAAACCATGGTTGATCTTTTTCTCTCTCATGGGATTTCATTCTCACCATATTTTTCTTTGCTTCACTCTCCTCACTAGTTTTCTTAAGCTCTTCCACCTTTATCTTTAACCTCCTCTCTACAATATCATGTATTGAGAATCAAGAGAGGAGGTGAGATAGATACACACTTAGAACCATACACTACATCCTATACATTTTATATTAGCAATATAAAGTCTCTAGTTTCTCCACTAGACTCTTAGTGTGGAGTTAGAGCCATAGACTACATTCTTCGGGTGGATCATCTTCGACGGAGGAGGACCGGTGATCAAGCTCGTTCATTGAGATCTCAATGAGTAAGGAAAGGCGATCAAATATGTTCAAGGAGATCCGTAGGAGCAAACGAAGAGGATAGAAAACCGAAGGACACGGATCTTTTGGTGAGACATTTCTATCATAGTAGTTAGCACTCATCTTCGTTGTATCAAAATGGAACAAAATGACTAGTTGTATCAAGAGGGGTAGCTAGAGATCTACTTGGTGAGTCGAGAGCTGGTGCTCCACCATCTAAGAACACATCATGGTGGAATGAAGAAGTAAAAGATGCTATTAAAATTAAAATGGGATTCTTATAAAGATTTGAAGAAAAGTAGAGATGCGGAGAGATTTGAGAAGTATAAAATGGCTAAAAAGGAAGTTAAGAAAGCTGTTCGGGAAGCTAAATCTAAGCTCTATAAGGAGATGTATGAGAAATTATACACTAAAGAGGCTGAAAATGATATATACCGGATTGCTCAGATGCAGAAAAGGAAGACCAGAGACTTATGTGCGGTGAAGTGTGTCAAAAATGAAAATCAAAAGGTTTTAGTTCGAGATGAAGAAATCAAGGAAAGGTGGAGAGATTATTTTGACAAATTGTCCAATGTGAGCTTTACTAAGAATTTGGATGGACTTGTTATTCAACTGTGATTTCATGCGTAAAATAAGACTACCTGAGGTTAAAGAAGCTTTGAACAGAATGAGTTTAAGAAAAGCGGTTGGTCCTGACGGGATTCCTATCGAGGTTTGGAGATGCTTAAGAGAAATAGGCGTTAAATGGCTGACAAATCTGTTTAATAAGATTTGGCAGACAAAAAAGATGCCAAATGAATGGAGGAAAAGTATCCTTGTACCTATCTATAAGAACAAGGGTGACATTCAAAGTTGCTCAAACTACCGTGGAATAAAATTTATGTATCACACAAAGAAACTTTGGGAAAGAGTGATTGAACATAGGTTAAGAAAGGATATTAAGATAACAGAGAACCAGTTTGGGTTCATGCCTGGACGATCGACGACAGAGGCTATTCATTTGCTTCATCAATTTCTCATGCGTTTTCGAGAGAGGTGAAGAGATTTGCATATGATATTTATTGATTTAGAGAAAGCGTACGACAAGGTACCTAGGGAGGTATTATGGGGGACAATGATGAAGAAGGGGGTCCCCGTCAAGTATATTGACATAATCAAGGATATGTACGATGGAGTAGTGTCAAATGTCAGAACTTGCGGAGGCCTAACGAGTGATTTTCCGATTACAATTGGTTTACATCAAGGATCTGCATTAAGTCCATTTCTGTTTATCATCGTGATGGATGAGCTTACTAGAACTATCCAAGATGAGGTACCATGGTGTATGCTATTCGCTGATGATATTCTTCTAGTAAATGAGACAAAAGCAGGGGTTAATGCCAAATTGGAATTATGGAAGCAAACATTAGAATCTCGGGGGTTCATATTGAGCAGGTCCAAGACAGCATATATGCATTGCAAATTTAGTAAACAGAGAGGTCAAAACCATATTGGTATAACATTGGAAGGGCAAGAGATATCACCGAGCGATCAGTTTAGATATCTAGGTTCCATCATCCAAAAGGATGGGGAGATCGATAGTGATATTAATCAAAAGATCCAAGCTGGTTGGTTGAAATGGAGGAGTGCAACAGGGATTTTGTGTTATCGTAACTTTCCATTAAAATTGAAAGGGAAGTTTTATCGGAGCTCTATTTGGCCTGCCTTATTATATGGTATAGAATGCCGGGCTCCTAAGAAGCATCATATACAGAAGATGCACGTAGCGGCGATGCGCATGCTTCATTGGATGTGCGGTAACACTTGAAAAGATAAAGTGTGAAAGGAGGATATTCGTGCAAAAGTTGGTGTAACACCTGTGGAGGAGAAGATGTAGGAAAAACGGATAAGATGGTTTGGTCATGTGCGACGCAGACTTATGGAAGCACCGGTTCGACGAATAGATACTCTCGATATGGGCAGTGGCAAAAGGGCAAAAGGGAGATCGAAGAAAACATGGATGGAGGAGATACGAAACGATATGGTTGTCAAAGGCCTCAATGAAGTATATTGTTCGATAGGAGTGAGTGGAGGCGGAGGATTCATGTGCTGGACCCGGCGTGATTCTCATGTTGGTTCATGTAGCCTACCCCATATGCTTGGGATAAAAGGCTTAGTTGTTGCTGCTGTTGTTGTTGTAGTTAGCACTCCTCTTTGCTTGCTAGTTTAGGTCTATGGTAGATTCTTGGACAGGTTTTTCTAGCACCAATTTTTAAACCCTAAAAAATTTTGTTCCGCAACGGCCACGGTAGATGGTCAGGACGCTACGGAATCCTAACAATGCCCATGCGGAAACAAGGTTATTTAATTAGTTCCATGCGAAAGCAAGGGAAGACTCCCTAAGAGTACCAACACCTGCCTTGCTGACCAATTAGCGAACTTGTAGGGTGTAATTAATTCCGGCTAATCTTACCTTTTAGGGTTTGAAGGAAGATTTGATAAAAACAGTGGGGGCCATCCTGATTGGATAAGATAATAACCAATCTAATTTTATAAAAGTGTACGCTAAAATGTTTTCTTCTCTCTCTCTCTCTTTCCAGGTAACGACCATGTCACGCCTTAATCAAGATAATAACATGGATGTATTGAACGAACCGCTTATCATACTGGACTGGGGAATGTTGGTTCCGCTCTATCTTATGACAACAGTCATGAGTCTGGGCAAGAGATAGGGGAATGCAAGGATTTTCACGGAACCCTAATGAAGAAGGAGTAATCTGATGCATCTTTTTCGGGTGTGTTAGTTATTAAGAACTGTTTCTCAGTCTGCTCTACGTCCTAGGTTTTAGATACCAGATCAGATCCCACATTTGTAATTCGTTATAAAGGTTAAAGAAAAGTAGAGAACTGTGAAAGGCTGATATGTTTCTCAGTGTAGGGAATGAAGCAATTGTTGCTATCGAAGCTGTCGGCGAATATCACCTAGTATTGCCAAATGGTAATACATTGATTTTGAATGACTGTTATTTCGTCCCTTCTATGATGTGCAATATCATATCGATTTCTTTATTAGATAAAGAAGGATATAATTTTGCATTAGAGAAAAATGCTATGAACATTTTCCTAAATCAAGTGTTGATTGGGTTTGGTACGTTGTGTAATGGTTTATACATTCTAAATCAATATACAGAACACTCACAAGAGGAAAATTTTAGAAATAAACGAAGCCTTCTTGTGGCATTGTAGACTTGTTCATATCAATGCAACCAGACTAGCTAAATTTGTAACGTTTTAAAAATTAAATAAATAAATAATTAGATAAATAAAATCCTTTAGGTGAATTTTCTGATAATCGGTAAAATAAACCGCATTTTTCGTAAAACTTAACTATAATTATTTTTTTCAAAATAGACTTAAATATACCTATTTAGGCAATGTAATTGCTAGTAATTAATATTATTTCGTCACTTATAAATTATTAGTTTACTAAAATATTTTCCGTAATTAATTAAATTCAAATATTTACATAAGCTTTTAATTATACATTAAAATAGCGTAAATTACAAATTGGAGTGGGTAAATTTTACAAAAGTGGACCATGACAATTTAAAAAAAGCGTGTGATATGAAAAATTCTTTCTCAAAATCTCTCCATGGTTCTAGATTTTTCTAGGTTTATTTTTTGAAAAGAAAATTAATTAAATAAAGAAATTGATGAAAAGACTTAAAAGTTGTAATTATTTGGAGAAGTTTTCTACACACTTCTACCACTCACCCTCACTTCTCTCTCCCGTCATGTCTTGGCCGAAATACTTCATGGACAGCCTCCCTCCCCCATTTCTCCACTTCAATTCTTCTCAAAAATCATCCAAAAATTCATCAAAAATCTAAATAAAAACCCACAAATTCCTAATTTAAATCCTACCCACTATTCTTTGTTCATCTAGCATGGATTTTGGGAGTAAGAGAGCATATTGGGGTGGCTAGGTTGCAAACTAGATTTCTAAACTTGGAGGTATAATCTTAACCTATAGCTAAATTGTTGCTAAATTACTTTAGTTTAGCTTAATTAGAAGTTTAATTGTGGTTTTAATTTTGTGATTCAAAATTCAAAAAAGGGGTTTGAGTTAAAGTTAGGGTTTTTATTAATAGAGTAGGGTTATAATAAGTGGTTTAACATTTTAAGAAATGAAAAATCTAGTGTAGTTGTTGTATTGTAAATTGTTGTTTCAAAATTGTTTAAATTAAACAATTTTGAAAACCAGGTTTTTATAATACATATAAATAGGTTAGATAAAATTCTAGTGAGAATGTTTATCAATTGTTCATGGTTTTAATGAGTGGATTAACACATAAAGACATGTAAAATCTAATCTAGATTGCTAAATTACTAATTGTTACATTTTAATTGTTCAAATTAAGCTATTTGTAAACTAGATTTTTATAAATCATATATATTGGTGAGATAAAATTATGATGAGGGTTTCTATCATTAGATTATGGTTTTAGTGAGGAGATTAACATGTTAATTGAATGCAAAATCTAATTTGGCTACTAGTTGCTATTTGTTAGTTTAAATTTTTTGATAAATATGCTATTTTGCAAACTAGGTTTTAGAAATTAATTTAAAATTTGGGATTAAAAATATAGTTAGGGTTTTAGCACATCATTAAGGTTTCCATGAGTGGTTTAACAATTTAAAATATACAAAATCTAGCTTAGTTGTTGAATTATGAATTTTGCTTTAAAAAGTATTAAAATTTGATATTTTTGCAAACTAGAATTTTGGACTTAATTCAAATTGATAAGATTAAATTATAGAAATGGTTTGTATGACTTAGTTATGATATTTAGAGTATATTGTGGCCACTAGTTTTGCTTAAATATCAGGTTTTGAAGTAAAACGGTTAATTGACGATTTCTAGGTTTTTGCGAAATAGAACGATTTGATTAATTTTAAGGTTTTGATAATTTAAACCCTATTTATATTATAATTAGTGAGTTTTGGAACAACGATTTGTACGTTTTTTTTTCATCTCGATCAATCGGCGTTTGTATGCCAATATCGAGGGATATTTGGTTCTTTTGCATAAGCGGGTCATAGGTTTTAACCTATGCGCGTTTCGTGCGCCGTTTTGGTTTTGTCCGCGACTCGGTTTACGATATTATATATATGTTTGCGTATAGCTACCCCTCACGTAGTCTTTGGACGAGGAAGAAGAGGAGGGCGACATCGACTTCGGCAGATAAGGACCAGGTGAGTAGATGTATATCTACGGGGGAAGTTGGGTGGATGGTGTATAGCACCCCCGCAAACGTAGAATAGGGATATTATTTACTGTTATTAGGAAGTCGGACGTAACCTTAGATTCGAGTAGGTTCCTATTGAAGACTTTAGGTTGGACTAGACTGATTTAGAAAGACTTAACCATGAGAATGACTGCCTTGGAGGGAATTCGTAGGTTTCATGTAGACACACACACGCACACACATAAACTTGACTTGGTGTATATGTGTGTGTGTATATATATACATATAGGAATGTGTGTAGGTATACACACACACACACAACATATACATGTGATATAGATACATGGGGATGAGTCGATATGACTGGGCTTGATGCCGTAATCTATTGGATATACGATCGAGTTATGATATGAGATGTGTTATGATAGTAGCAGATCTTTGGGCAATGAGATTATATAAAATATATGTATATAAACGATAATAAGTATTGATGACATTTGAAATGAACGAGACTCTAGAATAGAATCCGGATTGTAATATGTGACTTAATCACGAGATGATATATGACATGATATTTTAGTGGATCATTTGACGATATATATTTACGCAGACGATGATATATGATTGATGATATTAGGATGTATGCGATTATAGTACAGTAGCCTTGATCATGATATTGTTTGATGATGATACTATACGAACAATGATGTATACATGTGATAGTTGACCCGTACCCCGATTTTGGGATGCCGTACGATGGATTTTACCGTACGAGGCATAGATGTGATGATTGATCCGCACTCTTGACTCGAGAAAGTCGTACTATGTACGTGATGCTATTAAGGCTGGATCGCCGACTACTAGAGATATCGACTCAGACTTTAGAAGGATTCTTCGTACCTTTCGACTAGTTTCTTTAGTTAATCCCTTAGCTGGTTAGGTAGATATTAGTTTAGGCATGAGTCGTACTTATTTTCAAGACCACGATTCGTGATTTCTCAAAACAACAAACGGTATGACTCGTAATTAGTAGGTATTTTCTAGTTATGCGTTTACTACACCTTCACTGTTATATTCATATTGTATTCATCGCATTGCATGTTCACACATATGTTTCTTTAGCTAATATGAAACTCTGCCTGTTAGAACACCAGCATTACTGATGATGCGCATGTACCACGTACACTTATTTACCGGCTCACACACATCATCATCGGGAATTGCCATGTCATGTACACTTTAGAACATACTATCTTTTATTGATATAATCAGCTAAATGCTAGTCCGATATAATATTGTGTGATTACTCTCATATGCTAGTTAGACATTGTATTTATTATTTAGACACTTCATACATTCACATTTTCATATTATCATGCAGTATTGTGGGGCTTATGCCGATACTCATTATTTACTTACTCATGATTTTGGGATTTTGGATTTCTATGAGATTTCTGGATTTTGGGGAAAACCGCAAGAATATATATATATATAAAAACTTCTCTCTCTCTCTCCCTTTCATTTCAAAATACAAGTTGCGGTTTTCTCGTGATGTATAGGTCGTCCACCATGAGATTTCATGTTTTCTGTTGGATTTCGAGACTCGATTTGAGGAGTGGATGAACTGTCTCGGGTACATGGTGGGCCCGGTATGGTACCCGGGGCAAGAAGATCGAGTTGTAGACGATAAGCCTGGCAGGGAAAGACTACCTACCGGTAATGTCTGGCGCGGCGGATATCCGGAGGATACCGACTGTTGTAGTGAGATTTGATGATATGGGCCGATACGGACTAACGGAGCCCGAGATATTGAGACTATGAAGTATTGAGACTTTGAGATTTACATGTTTTGTGTCGATGCTTGACACGGATTTCCATGAATTTCATTGATGATGTTTCGGATTACCATACAAAATTTTACTATGATAAAAATTACAGATTTCTTATACAGATATATCCAGATTTCATGGTTGATTGTTTTACATTCATAGTGCATGCATACTCATACACATGACATGTTACTACTTGAGGCACTGACACGAGTACTGAGCATTTCATTTACGCATAGATTATTACCCTGCCACTACTAGATGACTAGTGTTATATTAAGTATATTATTATGACCTAGGAGAACGTCATGCATACGATTTCTACTCGCAGATGTCTTCTACTAATAAGTTGGCAACTCACCCCCGTTGTGCCAAATTTTCTTACAGGTTTCGATATACAGGTTTCTTTGGCAGCTTGCTGGCACTTCTTTTCATTCAGGGTGATTTTCTTGGTAGGTTAGCTCACTTGTATCAGGACCGCCGTTGTACTTTTATTATTTCATTTGTATCAAGTAAGCTCCATCAACCAGAATTGTATTACTTGATAGAATTTAGAGGACCAGTTGTTTATTCTTTTGACCTTAGAGTCACACTTGTATTATTATGGTTTTCTGGTGGTTTTGATGGTTTTCTTTGAGTTTTGTTCCTCGCCCTTCGGCGTTGTATATTATATTGCTTACGTGATTGTGACCGCCAATTGGCGAAAAGCTAGCTCCCGCTTGGGGATGTCTTTTTATTGTTGCTTATGTATATATTCTTATTTGTACCCGTTTGGGGCCAGTTTTTACAAAGGAGACTCTGCCGAAAATTTTGAGAAAATTTGATGTTGCTTTTAAATTTGTTTTCCTATACTTCTTCTTTTAAATGATTTAGATTTCTGGGCTTCGGCTTACTTAGATTACGTTACGCCTTTAGACGTTTCGTAATTTAAGTTCCGGTCACGTTCCGTACCTTCGGATCGTGACAAAGTTGCATAAAGATGGATATTTGAATCCATTCGAATTTACATCTTATGAAACTTGTCAGTCATGTCTCAAAGGTAAGATGACCAAAACTCCATTTATGGGACACGGAAAAAGAGCTGCTGAACTCTTGGGACTGATACATAGTGAAGTATGCGGTCCTATGTCTACACATACCAGGAATGCTTCCTCGTATTTCATTACATTCACCGATGATCTCTCAAGATTCGGACATGTGTTCCTGTTGAAACACAAATCTAAAACTTTTGAGAAATTCAAGGAATATAAGAGCGAAGTAGAGAACCAGACGGGTAAAAAAATTAAAATCCTTAGATCTGATCGAGGAGGTGAATACTTAAGCACGAAATTCCGAGATTATCTAAAAG
This sequence comes from Agapanthus africanus, assembly GCA_030015575.1. NCBI lineage: Eukaryota > Viridiplantae > Streptophyta > Magnoliopsida > Asparagales > Amaryllidaceae > Agapanthus > Agapanthus africanus. The sequence continues at coordinate 204,984,316 of JASDDO010000014.1, read as the reverse complement.
AGAATGAGATTCTCACTCAGCTTACTCCTCCGTATACACCACAGCACAATGGTGTATCAGAACGGAAGAATAGCACCCTATTAGATATGGTGCGCTCTATGATGAGTGTTGCTGAGTTACCTATATCCTTTTGGAGTTATGCACTTGAGACAGCTGCATATATATTGAATAGGGTTCCTACCAAGTCTGCAACTACCACTCCATATGAGATATGGGAGAGGAAGAGACCATGTCTTAATTTCATTAAGATATGGGGTTGTTCAGCTTATGTTAAAAAGTAAAATCCGGACAAGCTAGAGGCAAGGTCTGTTCTATATAAGTTTGTTGGATATCTCAAATATTCGCGAGGGTATATCTTCTACCATATTGAGGAACAAAAGGTGTTTTTTGGTCAACATGCCACCATTTTAGAAAAGGAATTTTTTGTAAAAGAAATTAGTGGTAACGAGGTAGAGCTGGAAGAAGTTGCAGAAAAACAAACTGCAATAGAAGATTTGGTATAACCGGAGGATTCAATAGTCCCAGACGAACCTCAGCCACTCCGCAGATCTAGTAGGGTTTCTCACCTACCTAAGAGATACTACGGCTTTCTCATAGACGATGGGAGCGAGAATTGCATCATAGAAGATGATGACCCGACTAGTTTCGAGCAGGCCATCACAAGTAGGGACGCTGTGAAATGGCTGGATGCTATGCGATCTGAGATGGAATCCATGTACACCAATAAAGTATGGACTTCGGAAGTTGCACCTGAAGGAGTAAAACCCATTGGGAGCAAGTGGATCTTCAAGAAGAAAATTGGTGTAGATGGAAAGGTTGAGACCTTCAAACCTAGACTTGTAGCAAAAGGTTTTCATTAATGACCAAGTGTCGACTATGGCGAGACCATTTCTCCAGTGGCTATGCTTAAGTCCATCAGGATTTTACTTACCATTGCTGCATACCATGACTATGAAATCTGGCAGATGGACGTCAAGACTACTTTTCTAAATGGTGATTTAGAAGAGAGCGTGTATATGACATAACCAGAGGGCTTCATAGACAGTGGGAGCAGCAGAAAGGTATGCAACCTGCTTAAATAAATTTACGAATTAAAGCAAGCTTCGCGGAGGTGGAACATCTATTTTGATATGGCAGTCAAAGAGTTTGACTTTATCAAAAACATAGATGAACTATGTATATATAAAAAGGTTATAGAGAGTAAGGTTGGATTCCTCGTATTGTACGTAGATGACATACTCTTGATAGAAAATGATGTTACCATGCTGCACTCGGTCAAACTCTTCCTATCACAAAACTTCTCCATGAAAGATCTGGGTGATGCCTCCTACATCCTAAGGATAAAGGTCTATAGAGATAGATTTAAAAGGATGTTGGGATTGTCCCAATTCAGGTACATAGACACCATACTAAAGAGGTTTAGTATGGAAGATTCTAAGAGTGGTAATTTACCCGCTTGTTCAGGAATCACTCTCTCCAAAGAGATGTCTCCCAAGACTGATTTGGAGAAGGCTTGTATGAACGTGATACCCTATGCTTCTGTAGTAGGGTCTATCATGTACACGATGTTATGCACCAGACCGGATGTAGCTTTCGCACTTAGTGTGGTAAGTAGGTATCAATCAGACCCAGGGGAGAAGCACCGGATAGCTGTGAAGAACATTCTTAAGTACTTGAGAATGACTAAAGAGATGTTCTTGGTGTATGGTAACGGAGAACTTAAAGTGGAGTCCTTTACCGATTCGAGCTTCCAGAGTGATAAGGATGACAGCAAGTCTGTCTCGGGCTTTATCTTCACCCTCAATGGAGGGTCAGTATGTTGGAAGAGTTTCAAGTAAGATACCCTTGTAGACTCGACGATGGAGGCTGAATACATCGTTGCCAACGATGCTGCCAAAGAGGTTGTCTGAATGAAGAAGTTCATTAATGAACTTGGTGTGGTTTCATCAATTGTGGATCTAATACCTTTATATTGTGATAACAATGGAGCTGTGGGTTTGGCCAAGGAACTTCGGTCCTATCAGCGATCCAAACATATTCTGAGGCAGTATCACCTGATCCGGAAGATAGTTGATTGTCGTGAGATCGAGGTCAGAAGAGTAGACACGAAGGACAACATGGCGGATCCACTCACGAAGGCCCTCCCCCGGACGCAGTTTGAGAGAATTTTTGGGATGTTGGGTATGTGATACTACAACAACTGGTCTTAGTGCGAGTGGGATCCAAACTCCATCGTCATGAAAGTGTGTCTTAGCTTCTCTACTGGGTTTCAATGAGCATCAAGTATGCAATTTTAAAAATTTAGAGGTCTAAGTATACTAAAAAAGAATCGAACTAGAAAATTAGGGTTTCAAAGTTAAGCAAACAAGTTTTAATCTAAGTGAAGAGAGTCTACAATCTTTGTAGTCTAGTCCTTCACTTCTAAAGCTCCAAATAGTAGTCCCTAGAACTCTTCTTTGACTCCACTTGAAGGATGGAACGAGCTTGTTTGTAGTCTTCGTCGTCGAAAATGATCCACCTTGAGGCAACTCACACTCAAGCTCACACTTCACTAATCAAGGTATCAGTGAAGTTAACAAGCTATACTAATTGGCTAGAGTAGCGTAGATTGATGAAGCAGGAATTTTGCTCACTAGAAATATTTCTTTCTCCTTTTCTTTTTCTCAACCCTAAAAAATTAGTGAGGAGATAAAAAAGAAGATGAACTTTGAATGAGTGAGAGAGTGAACCATGAGCTCAAGAGATAAGATGAGATAAGAATGATAGTGATAAATATCTATGAATAAATCCAAGAATTGAAAAGGAGTCATGGTTTGTCAATGCTTCTCCAAGCATCTCAAGCCATGACTCATTCTTCATTTCTTTTAATTCATAAATATTTATCATTATTCTTACTCAATGTGATTCTCACACATCCATGTTCCTTGTATCATCAACCATGATACAATATAAATACACACACATCAAATATATAAATATATATCAAATTATTAAATCAACTCTTGATTCAATAATCCGGTTATATCATATATAACCGGCTAATATCAAATATATATATGTGTATATCAAATTATTAAATCAGCACTTGATTCAATAATCTAGTTATATCATATATAACCAGCTAATGTTCAATATTAGTTTATATATATATATATATCAAATTATATAATTAACACTTGATTCAATAATCCAAATCATATATAACCTTGCTAATATCAAATATATCAGAACACACACACACACACACACACACACACATAAGTCAAATCATTGAATCAACACTTGATTCAATAATCCGGTTATATCATATATAACCGGCTGATATCATTTAACGCTAGATTAGAATGTGGTATCATATACTCGTATTTAATCAAGCGCCCACACATATCTCCATACGTTCCCTACTTCGTTTCGCTTGAGCTAGGAAACCTCTATATGGGACTCTAAAGACTTGTCAATACGTCAGCAGTAAGTAATGATCACATCAGATACCCACAAGCTGTCAGCGGTACTAGCTGGACGTATCGACTACCCAGGTATTGAATGAATAGAAGATCAACAAGCAAACTTTTCCAAACTCTCGTAGAGCCTATAATCAACACTTACCGTACAGTCCGGTCTTTTCGTCTGATATGTTGCATATCGAGTCTGGGGGTGGAATCGTCAAACCCCACTAACTCGATAAGTCATGCCGATGTGTGGCCTATAACCTTTCAGAAACTAATGATAACACTTATCAGTAAATCTCATCAGCCCTGGCTAGGGACTTGCTGTTATAGCCAATCGAGCATAGCGCAACATCAACTCCCAATTCCAGAAGAGACGAAATCATTCCTATCGCTCACTGCCTCCATGTGACTCGGGACTGTACCCTAAAACCGCCTGTTTGCACGACTCCTTTGAGCCGCAGTAGGGAAGAAATCAAAGCACAGTGGGAACCACACAAGACACTATGACGATATCGGATCTATAGAATAAGTTGTACAAGTGTCACCAGAGAACTGCTATCTGACGATAGATATGATACCATCTAGGAGTTCTCGGTGAATCCTGTTCGGTATACCCATTCTCCAATGAGCACCTATGTACAATCTTTGATGTCAAACACCAATGGTTATGGGATCAACCATCGTCCTATACAGGATCAAGAAACGTACACACTAGTCTATACTGGAATATCGATGCCCTGTCTCGATACTCTCTCGACTAGGAACTGTTAAAGAATGTGCTTATGGACTACACAAGCCCCACTAGTATGATCTCCATCATAGTCCTGGTACTCAAGCCAATATCCTAAAGGCTTTATCAACATGTATCAATGAGATAGTAAACTAAAACAAGTGCACATGTTAAGATAAAGAGTAACCAGATAGCATACTATTACGTCGAGCAAGAAAGTCCTATATATATGTCTAAGCATCCACATTAATATATAATAATGGCCTCTAGGACATACATATTCCTAACAAAAACCCCTTAGAAAACATGAAAAACTTGTTTTTTTACCTATATTGAAGAATTCCACAGAACTCTAAGTATCAAGATGTGCAATAAGGAGTTGAGGAGGCCTAGCTTGAGTGATTTGAACCATCCTCCATGAAAACTATAACTTTTCTTTTTGTGAGGGAGGAGAGCTATATGATTTTGGTACTAAAGTGTTGGGAAATAACTTAGTTCAGTTTGATAAAATAAAACAAAAGAATGAGGGTTGTGTTGAAAAGAAAGGAGGAGGTGTCATAAAGGAAGGGTGAGGTGCGTGTAGGTAAGGATGAGGTGTTGGTTCATAGTGCACCTCAAGGTGTGTTGTGTATGATGTTTATATTAACCTTAACACCTACCTACACTCATCTTTACACTTAAACCCCCATACAATCTAAAACCCCTCTTTGCAAATGTAACATCCTAGTACGTTTATACAATATAATTGGGAATTTTAAATCTTGCTTTAAAATTCTTTTATTTTTTAGCTATTGGGTTGCGAATGATTCAAATAGTAGTAGTCATTATCCGACCTGACCCGCATGTTTAAAACCCGATATAGTACAAGATTATATCCAATATTTACTAGTAAGGTGTATCTACGTGAATCTAGTATTAAATATACTTTATATATGTTTAAATCTTTATATATCAATTTATAGTACAAGTTATGAATAAACAATATCTCACTACCTAATTTTGCATGGCATATCACCTCATATCTTATTTTCGCTTATATCTATTATGGTCAAATCCTAAAATATAGACAACAAAATATTTAGTAAATCTTTATGTGCATTTATTTAAATTTTATTTAGGGGTATATGTATTTAATACTAGATTATTGCATTATGGATAAAATCTTTACGTATGTTTTTTATTCTCAAAACTATATTTTTTGACTAGATTCGGGTAAAATTTGAAGTAATTTGATATTATTTAGTTACCCTAATAATATATATATATATATATATAATATACTTACGTTTCATATAACACGCACTCTCTCTCTCTCTCTCTCTCTTCCCCGTCCCAAACTCTCTCTCTCTCCTCTCGTTCTCAATCTCACCTCGAGCCCTAACCCTATGCAGACCACCACCAGATCACCACCATGTCATCATCAAACCGCCACCATGTCATCACCAGACCACCACCAGACCATACACCATACCCAGACCAGACAACCACTAGACTATGTACCGTACCCAGACCATGCCACCACCGTGCCATATCTGTACCCAGACTATGTCACGCCTTGTGCCTTGCTACTGTGCCATGACATGCCTACTTCGTACTTAGCTCATGCCACTTGTGTGCCACCATCGCATCAGCCCCGTGTCACCACAAGGCCCAGCACCGTGTCATGCAATTTCACACACCATGTCGTGTCGTGTCACGCCGAGCCGCTGCACACCTTTATCATTGCGATCGCCATTGTCTTTTAATTCTTTGTGTAGCAATAGTCGATCAACCTATTAACGTCATCGCCTGCACATCAACCATTGTTTTCGAGGCAAGTTTCTAAACTTGCGACATGCTACATTACATATTCCAATATATAGTTATTTATTAGTATGCATATGTTAATAGTTAGCAAGTTAATTGCAATTTACAAATTTTACAGCATCAATCCGTATTTATATCAATAACGGCTTTATCTAGTTGCATGATAGTTCTTTATAATATAATAATTCTCATTGCCGTTTCATTATCCTTTACCTAGAATACAGTATATCTAATAGTAAACGTAAAACGTTACGTTACACCCCGCTTCCCAGTATACGGGCAGAGGACGCGACGAGGCCGCTACGTATTTACTCAAAAGTAAACACCCTAAGCGTATCTAAGCAATATAAAAGTAAATGTACACAAGAGACAAATGTAAATGAACAACAACTTTATCTACTAACATTCTTTTTACAATACATTTGAAAAGTAAATACATGAAATGGAAAGCAATGCCTAAACAATGGCATAACAGAAATGAAAAATACAGAAATGTAAATATGTACAAGGAATCTAAAGTTCTGGATCGAAAGCTAGCTGGTGTCCTCGTTGGTGGGCTCGATCTCCTGAAGGTCCGATCCACCTGATAACATTTCAAAGAAGAAAGAAAATGAATGTCGTCAGAGAACAATCGCTCGGTAAGTCCCAAAGATGAGGGAGAAATAGAATAAACAAAGAGAGGGTGCAACTTTTAAAGTTGTATTATATTGTTAACGTTGTTGTTTGTAGCTTGGTACAGAATAGGCCAGTGTATACGAGAGGAGTCTCACTATACCAGAGACTACGGCATACAGAGTATAAGGAACCGTTCAGCCACGATACGACGGTAATGGAGATTCAGGTTAGGTGTCTTATGGTTGCAGTCTCGTGCCACTTCTAACACCTTCCGTACCAATCTACCCCTTATAAACCCCGCGATGTTTTGATTGTATTGTTGTATTATTTGTATTGTATATTGAATATAGACGGATGACTTGCCGAAACCATGATATCAGTAATGGAACGGATATAATGGATGATCATGTAAATGGAATATATCCATGGTTCGGGTCAATCAATATAAATTGATTAGATTGAACAGATTGAATATATAGATTCATGGATTCATGTTGAATTTTTGTCTGATACTTGAATCATATTCAAGTCAGATTGATTGTATTGAGACTCAGCCTGAGTCAGACAATTAAAAAAGAAATTGAAGTCCTGAATTATGTTTTGGTGCTATCGGTAACTGCTACACATGGACGGCAGTATTTGTGTCTTTTTCAAAGACAAATACCGTGTTGATAATACCGTTAGTTAAGTTGTCTACTTGAAATAGGCAAGCACCTATATCTCCGGCTCCCTGAGGCTCAAGAGACTGGTCTCGCTTAAACCTATGTTTACTACGGTCCTTATTGTAATTTAGTATAACTTGTAAGGTTCCTAGGCACCCTAGTGAGGTCTCACAAGTCATCATCCATGCAAATTTCTAAAAAATACGGTGCCGAGAAACCCTAGAACGGATCGTTAACTAGATATATAGGCGAAGCGAGTAAGTAAACGGAAATATAGCTAAAGGAAAGGGGCTACAACCTTTGTAGATCCGGTCCACCACTTCCTAAGCTCCGCGATGATCTCCCTCCGCTGTCCAAATTGAATCCCGAACTCAAGCATCGGCTTCGTCGAAGAAATGGGCGGGCTTGATCGTCGGTTCGATGCCGAAGATGATCTACGTCGAGGCATCACAAGAACGAGCTCCGCCTTCGCCAAGTCAAGAAACTTGTGAAGACAACACACTCTACTACATAGCAAGTAGTAGAGGATGAAGAAATAGGAAGTGGATAGAATTTAGATTTGGATTTCTCACTTGATTTGGCTAGTTGCCATTGAAGCTATCAACATCTTTCTTCTTGAAGAAGAAGAAGAAGAAGATAATATATGATAAGTTATTAAAAAAATAGAATAAGAATTAAATCTTATCATACTTTTAACCTTAGTTAAGTGTAGAGAAAAGACCATGGTTAATGGAATGGTTAGGGTTAAGGATAAGAACAAAAAAGGAGACTAAGTCAAAACTTCATGAATGTTCAACTAGCAAACAAAAAATGCCACCATTTCATCATTTATCTTTTCCAAAATAAAAAGATAAATAAAGAAATAGATAAATAAGTAAATGAATAAACAAAACCCTAATCATTAGTTTAAACCATGGTTTGATTCTTTACACTTAACCAAGTAAGCATGTATCATCAAACATGATACAAACATGTGCACAAAAGTATATCACATATACAACTTGCACAATTCAAGTGAGAAAATCCATTTAAAATGAACCAATACTAGTTAATGCAAAGTAATATATCAAATATATAATTATACACTAAATCATTAAATCAACACTTGATTCAATCATCCGGTCATATCGCATATAACCGGCTAGTATCCAATGTATCGGCTTATCGAATCAATCCTTGATTCGATAACTAGGTTATATCGCATACAACCATTCGACACATTCATCGCGAGAATGAAATACGGTATCACATACACGCATTATTCTCGGTCCCGCACATATCTCATATGCGCTCCTATTTCGTTTCGCTTGAGCTAGGAAACCTCTGTGTAGGACTCTAAAGACTCGTCAATACGCCGGCAGCAGATGTTGATCATATCAAACACCCACAAGCCGCAAGCGGTCTGCTAAACGTAACGGCCACCCGGGTATTGAGCGATCAGAAGATCGACGAGCAAGCCCGCTCACACTCCTGTGAATCCAACCAGTAACACTTACCGTACAGTCCGGTCTGTTCGTCTGATATGTCGCATATCTCGCCTAGGGGTGGTAAACGTCAGACCCCAGTAGCTCGATAAGTCATGCCGACTTGAGGTCCATAACATTCGTGAAACTACTGATAACTCTTACCAGTATATCACTGCAACCCTGGCCAGGGATTTCCTGTTATGGCCAGTCGTGCATTGCGCAGCATCAACCCCCAATACCGGGAAAGACGAATCCCCTCCTATCGCTTATTGCCTCCATGTGAATCGGGACTGTACCCAAAAACCACCTGTTTGCACGACTCAGTAGAGCCGTGGTAGGGTGGAAATCAAAGCACAGTGGGAGACACACAAGACTCTATGACGATCTCGGGTCAACAGACTAAGCTGTACCAGTGTCACCAGAGAACTGCCATCTGACGTGAGGTATAATACCATCTGAGAGTTCTCGGCGAGTCCGTTCAGTGTACCCAGTCTCTACTGAGCACCCGCATACCATCTCCGATGTCAAACACCAATGGATATGGGATCATCCATCGCCCATCGCATGGGTCGAGAAGATATACGCTAGTTTACTCTGGAATATCGATGCCCCGTCTCGATATTCCCTCGACTAGGAACATTTCAAGGATGTACTCATGGACTATCCAGGCCCCGCTAGTATGATCTGCATCATAGTCCTGGAAGTCGAGTACACATCCTAAGGGCTTTATCAACATGTAACAGAGAGACGAAAAGTATACACGTTAAGATAAAGAGCAACCAGATAGCGTACTATCATGTCCAGCAAGAAAGTCCTTCCTATATATGTCCCAGCATCCACTACAATATGCATCCAATGTACAGTAATGGCCTCTAGGGCATACATATAACTAACAATCTCCCACTTGCACTAGGGCCATCTGTAGCAGTGGTTGCAGTATCACATACTCAACCATCCCCTAAAAGTCTCTCTTTGGGAAAAAGGCCTTCGTGAGTGGATCCGCCGTGTTGTCCTCTGAGTCTACTCTCCTAACCTCGATCACCCCGGAGATCAACTATCTCCATGATCAGGTGATGCTTCCTCAGAATTTGTCTGGGTCACTGATGGGACCAGGGTTCCAGGGCCAAAGCCACACTTCCATTGTCATACAATGGCAGGAACCTAGTTCATCTTATGAACCAATATACACCCAAACTTTCTCTTTGGTAGTATCTTCAATAGCGATGTTACCAGCCTTTATCGTCTAGTTTGCCACGGTATCTAGCTTGGAACTCTTCCAACATACCGTCCCTTTACTGAGGGTAAAGACAGTGCCTGTGACTGACATTCAGTCATCTTTATCACCCTGGAACACTTCCAGTGATTCTCCCCAGGATCGATTGATACAATCTCACTATACCTAGTGAGAACCCTAATATCCCTTTAGATCTATCTCATAGGTCCAAATCTCAGGATTTAGGAGGTATCATCTTTATCCTATTTGGAGAATCCTTGTGATAATAGGAGATTGACCGATCGTAGTATAGGAAACTCTTTTCCTATCAAGAGTATGTTGTCTACGTACAATACGAAGATGACCACCTTACTCTCTACTACCCTTTTGTATATACAAGGTTCGTCTACCATTTTGATGAAGTCAAACACTTTGACTATCACATCAAAACAGACGTTCCAACTCCGCGATGCCTGCTTCATTATGTAAAGCAACTTGCACACGTTTCCGCTGCTCCCACTGTTTTACGAAGACCTCTGGCTGTGTTCTTATAGACGTTCTCTTCTAAATCAGTATTTAAAAAAAGCAGTCATGGCACCCAACCGCCAGATATCGTAGTCATGGTATGTAGCCGTGGTAAGTAGGATCTGGATAGACTTAAGCATAGCTACTGGAAAAAGGTTTCATCATTATCCACGCCTGGTCGATGACGAAAACCTTTAACAAGTCTAGCTTTGAAAGTCTCAACTTTTCCATCTACACCAAGTAATCTTCTCAAGATATACTTGCTCCTGATGGGGATTTAACCCTTCAGATATAGCAACCAAAGTCCATACTTTGTTGGTGTATATGGATTCCATCTCAGACCGCTAAGCATCCAGCCATTCTTACAGAGTCCCTACTCTTGATGGCCTGCTCGAATCTAGTTGGGTCATCATCCCATGATGCAATCCTCGCTCCCACTGTCATCGAGAAACTGAGGTATCTCTCAGGCAGGCGAGGAACCCTACCAGATCGGCGGAGAGGCTGAGGTTCGTCAGGGACTATGGAATCCTTTGGTTCTGTCAAATCTTCAGCTGTAGTTTCGTATAGCTGGAACCTTTCCAGTTCTACAGAACTGACCTTGCCTTGATCTTGTCCGGATTTTGCTTTTGACATAGGCCGGACAATCCTAAATCTTAACTTACTTAAGAGATGGGTTCTTCCCATACCATATCTCATATGGAGTGGTAGGCACTGATTTGATTCAAACCTAATTCAATAGGTATGCAACTTCTCAAGTGCATAACCCCAAAAGGAAACAGGTAACTCAGTAGTACTCATCATAGAGCACACCTTATCATATAGGGTGTGATTGCCCCGCCCCGATATACCATCGTGCTATGGTATATACGGAGGAGTAATGCTGAGAGAGAATCTCATTCTCCTTTAGAATAGTCCAGGAATTCTATGCACAAGTATTCTCCTCCCTGATCTCATCATAGGACATAATACTTATACCTGTATTTTGGTTCTCTACTTCTAACTTATATTCTGTGAATACCTCAAAAGGTTCGGACTTATGTTTCAACAGGAACATATGACTGAATCTTGAGAGATTATCAGAGACTATAATGAAGTATAAAGAACCAGTCCTGGCATGTGTAGACAGGAGACCTTACATACATCATCATGTATCAGTCCTAAGAGTTTACCAACTCTTCCTCTGTTTCTAATAAACAGAACTATGGTCATCTAATCTTTGTGACATGACTGGCAAGTTTCACAAGATGTAAATTCAAACTGATTTAAATATGCATCTAAAATGTAACTTTAGCCAGTCGGGTCGCATTGATGTGACCTAGTCTACAATGCCCCAAGAAGGATTTGTTCATTTCTGAACTCTTCCTCTTGTGTGTGTTCTGTATACTAGGAACTGGAGTTTGATTTAGAACTTCAATGCTTTTAGATAACGTGCCTGAACCGATCAACTTTTGATATAGGAAATGTTCAAAACATTATCCATCAATACAAAATTATATCCTTTCTTTAGTAATAAAGAGACTGATATGATTTTGTATATCAGGTTCGGTATCTAATAGCATTTGTTCAGAATCAATGTATTCGTAATACAGGGTGACAGTGACCAACAGACTTGGCTGCAACACTTGCCCCGGTTTCTGTCTCATGAAACTTATCACCCGTTCTCAGTTTTTCTACCTTTTTGTAGCCCTATGTAACAGCTTACATATCTGGGATCCTGATCCGGTATCCAATACTCAGGATGCAGAGAATACTGAGAAACAGTTCTTTGTAATGAACACACCCGAAGGAGATGCATCATATGCACTTTCTTCGTTTGGACGGCAAAGGAATTCTGGTATTCCCCTATTTCCTGCTCTGTCTTATAACAATTATAAGTTGGAGCGGGACCAACGTTCCCCAGCTCAGTATAACAAGCGGGTTCGGTCAATACATCCATATTATTATCTTGATTAAGGCATGATATGGTCGCTACCAGGAGAGAGAGAGAAGAAAACACTCTGCGTGCGCTCTTGCAAGATCAGATTGGTTATATATTTTATCTAATCAGGATGGCTCCCACTGTTTTTATCAAATCTTCCTTCAAACCCTAAAAGGAAAGACTAGCCGGGATTAATTACACTCTACAAGTTCGCCAATCTTTCAGCCAGGCCAGTGTCGGTACTTTGAGGGAGGTTCCCCGTGCTTTCGCACGGACCTAATTACAGTAAACCTCGTTTTCCCAGAAGCGTAACCCCGTTGACACCTTTCTAGACACCTACTTGATCGGCTAATTGTAAAGTGCAAAACTCTCCCAGGAGTAACAATTACTCGCAGTGGGTATCGGGATCCAACTATCATATAGAAGGTATGCAATCTCATTGCAAATTTCAACACTTGAAACTCCCGATAAAGGTTTTTACCCCTAGCACCTATGACCTTAACTATGGTCAACAAATCATAAGTACTAGTCAAGTTCTACCCGTCATTTCGTTATTAATTAGACCCACCCACATGACCCTTAACTAAGGTCAACAAAGTCATGCTACTGTCCTAACTAATCGCATCATATGCGGTGTAGGAAGACATCACTTAGCTACCGTACACTGTGCCTTGACTATGGTCAACAAACACAGCATGAATACTAAGTACTCTACTTCCTAAAATGACGGAGGGTTGCGGCTGGTTTTTGTGAAAACCTTTAACGCTTTGAACTTGATCTCGTTGCGGAATCAAATGGTTTTTAAATGGAATGTTTTTTTTAAGCTTTTCTAGTTTTGCTAAAGGGGTCACTCCCGGCGAAGGGATCGTCGGCCCTTTCCTCGTCGAATGAGGTGCGGGATATATCATATATATCACTGTGCAAAGCGGAAACTATAGAAGCGATCAAAGACAAACCGAGGGTTGTAGCATCTGCTAGTTATTGCTAAAGGAGTCACTCCCGGTGAAGGGATCTCGGTCCTTTCCTCATCGAATAAGGTGCAGGATGTTCTATAATGAACACCGCGATGCAAAGCAAGAACTGTAGCTACCTGTTTTTATTTTGAAATTCGATTCCACAACATCAATTAGGTTTATTTTCTTTCATTAATCTCATTAATGAATATCCCATCATTTAAGTCCATCTAACCATCACAGATAAATATAACGTACGCTTATGCCATCCGCATTCGCCTCGATGTCCCGTCTGCACCGTTAGGTTAGGTAACTAACGGCAGAGCGAGGCAGGGCTAGCGCGGGTGTAAAACATAAGCAACATTTATATAATATATCATATATACTATATATAATATCTGTCACAGAACATCACATGATCACATCACAGCAGAAGAAACATATGAAATATTGGATATTCTAGGACGTCCGTGTTTTCAATACGAGCCAGTATAAAACACGGATTCCACGGTCGTGATGAATAGCCAATCCCACACCCCTAGACCCCTACGAGAGCGGCAAGTAACCCTACCAATTCTAGGGTTAGGAGACCCGGACTCGACTCCTCGAGATGGTCTCCCTCTGGACCCTAGAACCCGGTTACTTGTGCTCCCCTCCTTGGGTCTATCCTAGTGCAGAAAAATAAATAATATACAAATGGTGACAACATCCGCAACCTGGAAGTGCCCCAATAAAAGAATATTACATACAAGTTTTTACATGAATGAAAATGGAAAAACACTCGTCTCACATAAAAAAAAACCCGGCTATTCAAACACGACGATCCAATATAACATATCCAGCAACACATAACATCATATGTCATCAACGTAAGTAAATATGCGCATCCCAATTGTCGTTGACATATAGCAACGAAACCGGCGATATCACATATTACACTTACGGTCACAGAAAATAAAGTGTAAAACTACAACAGTTGGAATCCGCAACCTTCTCAGACATCGCATGCCTGACCAAATGAAGTACTTAGACATCGCATGCCTACAATTATAAACCCCGCATTTTAGTCTTATTATCGAAAACTCTTTTCAATATCAAGTCGGGCAATTCAACAGGATTCCCGACAATCTGATCGAATGCTCGTCGCAAACTTTAGTAGACGGCCGCACCCCCGAAACCGTCGACGAAGTGTACCAAGGCGGAACACCGCTACCGCGAGCACCCAAACGGATGCTTTCGGCGACGGGGTTCTCCTACAGTCACTTGGTCGGGGCTATGGAGTGAGGCTGTCTATTAAGTTTACTCGGCGAGTATCCGCGTACACTACGTGATTGCGACGGACTTTTGATCACATCAAAATTCCGTGGTAACCGATCAAGTGAGACTAAAGTGCTATGTTTATAACATTCATTCAGTTATCACATAACTTTTGTGAATTCCAATTGTTGTATTACATTCCGGATAAACAGAAAATGTTAAACTTTCCGATTGAACATTCGAACACCCAAGTTTTCCCGAAATAGCTCAACACATGAAGTAAGTCTAACAACATTCAGTTCGTGCCTCAGTACCAACGGTCCAGCCGTAGAAGGGTCAAGCCAACGCCTCACATGTGGCACGCCGTACTGCCCCAAACCCGAAGGTTCAAAGGGCAGTTCAAGACGGTCACATAATCGAGTTAAGGTTTGTTGTCTTCTAGAGGGTCCATCGCGTTACTTGCACTACTTAGAACGTCGTTAAACTACGGAAAAATCCAACAATTGGAAATTTCCCGGCAGGGGAAAAAGTGGGTATTTCTATTCGGTCGAACTTTTTAACATATTCTAAGATTATCCGGAAAAGCACACAGACAGAATTAGACAATCCGATCGATATACCGAGTCCCCAATACGACCCAGAAAATGCAACTCTGGAAAAAATCATTAAAATCCCCAGGAAAACCAGCACAGACAACTAAGAATTACTGTGCTAAATTGGATACACAAAATGACAAAATGGCCGCGGAACCGCCGCATAAGCACGATCATGCCGCGGATCCGCGGCGCCTTTATGGAATCAGGACCACGAATTTTACAGTATGTCTTAGATCTTCCTGCTGATTTTTCTGAATATTTTTAATTCACAAAAATCCACATTTTACAGAAATGTCCAGAGAGCATGTTAAATATTGGGGTTTTGGGTCGATCGGACTTCTAATTCCGTCGGGACTTCGCCTAAGGCTCTAGCTAGGCTCTGATACCACTGTAAGGTTTCTAGGCACCCTAGTGAGGTCTCACAAGTCATCATCCATTCAAATTTCTAAAAAATACGGTGCCGAGAAACCCTAGAACGGATCGTTAACTAGATATATAGGCAAAGCGAGTAAGTAAACGGAAATATAGCTAAAGGAAAGGGGCTACAACCTTTGTAGATCCGGTCCACCACTTCCTAAGCTCCGCGATGATCTCCCTCCGCTGTCCAAATTGAATCCCGAACTCAAGCATCGGCTTCGTCGAAGAAATGGGCGGGCTTGATCGTCGGTTCGATGCCGAAGATGATCTACGTCGAGGCATCACAAGAACGAGCTCCGCCTTCGCCAAGTCAAGAAACTTGTGAAGACAACACACTCTACTACATGGCAAGTAGTAGAGGATGAAGAAATAGGAAGTGGGTAGACTTTAGATTTGGATTTCTCACTTGATTTGGCTAGTTGCCATTGAAGCTATCAACATCTTTCTTCTTGAAGAAGAAAAAGAAGAAGAAGATAATATATGATAAGTTATTAAAAAAATAGAATAAGAATTAAATCTTATCATACTTTTAACCTTAGTTAAGTGTAGAGAAAAGACCATGGTTAATGGAATGGTTAGGGTTAAGGATAAGAACAAAAAAGGAGACTAAGTCAAAACTTCATGAATGTTCAACTAGCAAACAAAAAATGCCACCATTTCATCATTTATCTTTTCCAAAATAAAAAGATAAATAAAGAAATAGATAAATAAGTAAATGAATAAACAAAACCCTAATCATTAGTTTAAACCATGGTTTGATTCTTTACACTTAACCAAGTAAGCATGTATCATCAAACATGATACAAACATGTGCACAAAAGTATATCACATATACAACTTGCACAATTCAAGTGAGAAAATCCATTTAAAGTGAACCAATACTAGTTAATGGAAAGTAATATATCAAATATATAATTATACACTAAATCATTAAATCAACACTTGATTCAATGATCCGGTCATATCGCATATAACCGGCTAGTATCCAATGTATCGGCTTATCGAATCAATCCTTGATTCGATAACTAGGTTATATCGCATACAACCATTCGACACATTCATCGCGAGAATGAAATACGGTATCACATACACGCATTATTCTCGGTCCCGCACATATCTCATATGCGCTCCTATTTCGTTTCGCTTAAGCTAGGAAACCTCTGTGTAGGACTCTAAAGACTCGTCAATACGCCGGCAGCAGATGTTGATCATATCAAACACCCACAAGCCGCAAGCGGTCTGCTAAACGTAACGGCCACCCGGGTATTGAGCGATCAGAAGATCGACGAGCAAGCCCGCTCACACTCCTGTGAATCCAACCAGTAACACTTACCGTACAGTCCGGTCTGTTCGTCTGATATGTCGCATATCTCGCCTAGGGGTGGTAAACGTCAGACCCCAGTAGCTCGATAAGTCATGCCGACTTGAGGTCCATAACATTCGTGAAACTACTGATAACTCTTACCAGTATATCACTGCAACCCTGGCCAGGGATTTCCTGTTATGGCCAGTCATGCATTGCGCAGCATCAACCCCCAATACCGGGAGAGACGAATCCCCTCCTATCGCTCATTGCCTCCATGTGAATCGGGACTGTACCCAAAAACCACCTGTTTGCACGACTCAGTAGAGCCGTGGTAGGGTGGAAATCAAAGCACAGTGGGAGACACACAAGACTCTATGACGATCTCGGGTCAACAGACTAAGCTGTACCAGTGTCACCAGAGAACTGCCATCTGACGTGAGGTATAATACCATCTGAGAGTTCTCGGCGAGTCCGTTTAGTGTACCCAGTCTCTACTGAGCACCCGCATACCATCTCCGATGTCAAACACCAATGGATATAGGATCATCCATCGCCCATCGCATGGGTCGAGAAGATATACGCTAGTCTACTCTGGAATATCGATGCCCCGTCTCGATATTCCCTCGACTAGGAACATTTCAAGGATGTACTCATGGACTATCCAGGCCCCGCTAGTATGATCTGCATCATAGTCCTGGAAGTCGAGTACACATCCTAAGGGCTTTATCAACATGTAACAGAGAGACGAAAAGTATACACGTTAAGATAAAGAGCAACCAGATAGCGTACTATCATGTCGAGCAAGAAAGTCCTTCCTATATATGTCCCAGCATCCACTACAATATGCATCCAATGTACAGTAATTGCCTCTAGGGCATACATATAACTAACATAACTTGACGGGGTTTTATGTAAAATAGTTTTGTTATACTTTCAAAATATACCTCAAGTATTTAATTATCTTCTTTAGAGTTTTCATAGATATTTCTTTTATTCAATGTGAAATTTCTAGCGAATATGACCTAGTTATTAAAATATAAGGTATTTATTTGAAATATTGGAATTGTATGGTATTTTCTTGTAAATGGAATGTTTTTCTTGAATTTTGGAAATGTGAAATATTATAAATATTATAAATAGATATTTTGATATTAATTACTTATACATATTTATTAAAAATATAGGTTTTATTGATAATAGAAATCACATTTTCTAAAGAAAAATGTATTAAAAATCCTTCGAGATCGTATACTCCTTGCGGAGGTCTGCATCTCACTCTAATAGGCTCGAGAATGTACGATAATCCGCACCATGTCGAATGGGTTCCCCAAAATGGGTTGTAGAGGCGCAATTGCAAAGATTTGTTAAATACACTTCTTATAGAAAAAGATTTTATAAGTTGAAGGTAGTTATATGTAAAGTCGTATTTTCCCAAATCTATGTTCCCAAATTCCATCGTTCTATATTAGATATGTGTATTGTGAGGAGGTAGGTCATTACCTCATGAGTTTTCTAAAGTAATACGGTTAAAAGTTATAAACATGTCGATATGAAAAATAAAGGTATTATAATGTAAAAGTGGAATAAAACTTGCTACGGTTATTATTTTGATGCCAAACTTGTTCTATTGTCTTCGTTAATGTATAATGGTCATGACATAAGAGTTTGGTATTATTATGTTTAAGAAAAATAGAACTTTTTAAGGAAAACCGAATTGGAAGTCGGATTAACTCCGCTTCCATCGGGTTTTAGTTTTGAATGTTTTTAGAATAGAGAAAAGAAGGAGAAGTAGGGAATTACTGGCTTTAGAACTAGAGGGGAGAGAGAGGAAGAGGTGGGAGGTGCCGGTGCGTTGTTTCGCCGTCGAAAACTCCTTGAGTTGTCACTGAAAGTTCGTTGGAGTTTCGCCCTTTGCTAACTTCACTTGCACACAGATAGAACTTGGAAATTTTTGTAGAGTTTTTGTAGGAAATTTCAGTGGAAGGGGTGTAAAAATAGAGTGGGTATTTATCGGACAAATTAGGGTTTGGGGTGTGATAAAAATGCATTTAAATTTGCATTAAAATGGGATTTAACGGGATTTTATTATTCTCTGTAAATGTGCAGAGAATTAACAATACTGGAGTTATGAGGGTGGTCCAAGAGTCGCTAGGGTTTGAAAAAATAGGATTTGGTCCAAGTTAGACCTGCGCCGCCGGCCCAATATCAAGTTTTGCCGGTCGGATTCCAGTAAGGAGGGCTCGGATTGGGGCCACATGTCCACGGCGCTTCATCTAGCCTATTTCACCTGTTAGATTATTCTGTAACTTACCCAATTGCGTGTAGTGTACATGTAACTCTGAGGCTTCTAAAAGATTAAAAGAATTTTAAATAAAAAGAATGTGTGGATAATGGGATTTGAACTCTGGTGCTTTGTAACAGCAGTGCAAGGCTTTACCAGTGAGCTACAAGCTCTTTCTTGCTGTTCTAAATTTAATCAAATACATATAGTACTCCCAGGTGTAAATACCCCAAGTATACATTAAATTTTAATCAAATTTATATACACAAGAATTGGAGCTGTTACAGTCCACCCTCCTTACAAAAATTTCGTCCTTGAAATTTACAATTTATTTTAAGGATTAGTTTACAAATAAGTGAGGATATCTTGCACGCATCTCGTCTTTCCTTTCCCATGTCGATTCTCCTAAAGTGTCTTTTCTCCACATCACTCGAGCCAAGTTGACTTCCTTATTCCGAAATGACTTTACATTCCTGTCCAGGATCTCAACATGTTGCTGCTCACAAGATAAGTTGGGCTGTACAGTGAGCTGGGAATGATCGAGAATATGGCTGGGGTCATTCACATACATTTTGAGTTGGGATATGTGGAACACCTTGTGCACTCCTTCCAATAAAGGTGGAAGTGCCAAGCGATAAGCCATTTCACCGACTCGTTCGAGTATATCGAATGGTCTAATGTATCTTGGACTTAGCTTACCCCGTCTTCCAAATCGAATCACTCCACGGTTGGGAGATATCTTCAAGAACACATATTCTCCCAGCTGAAACTCCAAATGACATCGCTTCGCATCAGCCATGTGGTTCTGTCGATCTTGGGCTATGCGCATTCTTTCCCTGATAGTACGAACTACGTCAACCGTTGCTACTATCATCTCAGGTCTAAGGATTTCTCTATCTCCGACGTCGTCCCAACTTAATGGCGATCAACACTTCCTTCTATAAAGTGCTGCAAAGGGTGCCATTCCTATGCTTACTTGGTAGCTGTTGTTGTAAGAAAACTCCACAAAATATAGGTGATCTTCCCACGATTCTCCGAAATCTAGCATACATGCTCTAAGCATATCCTCCAAGATCTGAATAGTTCGCTCAGATTGATCATCAGTTTGTGGATGATAAGCTGTACTAAAGTTCAGACTTGTTCCCAAGCTCGCTTGCAGACTTTGCCAAAATTGCGATCGAAACCTGGTGTCATGATCAGAGACAATACAGACCGGTACTCCATGAAGTCTCACGATTTCCTCCATTTACTTCTTTGCTAATGTCTCGGTTGATTGGCCAACTCGAAATGGGATGAAGTGAGCCAACTTCGTGAGTCGATCCACAAAAACCCATACCGCATCGTTACCCTTTGTGCTGCGAGGGAGTGCAGTCACAAAATCTATTGTAATGTGTTGCCACTTCCATTCTGGGATAGGTAACGGTTGAACTAATCCAGCAGTCCTGTGATGTTCAGCCTTTACTTGGTGACACACCAAGCATTTAGCAACGCTTCTAGCTACTTCACGCTTCATTCCATGCCACCAGTAATTTTGACACAGATCCTTGTACATCTTTGTACCTCCAGGGTGTACTGAGTAGGGAGAGCTGTGAGCTTCTTTCATTAACTCTTCCCAAACAGAACCTTTTGGTATACACAATTTGCTGCCGTACCTCAAAGATCTGTCTTCATGAATGATGAAGTCTGTTCTGAGTCTATTCTCTACTTGTTCCTTGATCTTTTGCAACTTAGCATCACTTTCTTGAGCTGCTTTGATCTGATTGACAATGGTAGATTAAACTTGTAAGTTCATCAAACTTGAAGCGTTACCTGGCATAACCACTTCAATCTCCATTTGATGCAAATCTTGTTGAAGCTTCCACTGGGCGGTGAGATTCATCGATAATGGTTGGCGACTAAGGGCATCAGGTACTACATTCACCTTTCCCGGGTGATATTGCAGGTTGATGTCAAAGTTCTCCATGAGTTCTAACCATCGTCTCTGCCACATATTCAACTCCTTCTGAGTAAACACATATTTCAGACTCTTGTGATCTGTGTATATGTTCACTCGTTCACCAAGAAGATAATGGCGCCAAATCTTAAGAGCAAAGATTATGGCCGCCAACTCCAAATCACGCGTCGGGTAATTAAGCTCATGAATCTTCAGCTGTCTTGAAATATAAGCCACAACTCTTCCGTGCTGATGTAGATTGAATCCAAATCCATTATCGGATGCATCACAATTCACTTCAAAACCACTAGATTGGTCCGATATGACGAGAATATGCGCTGATATCAACCTTGACTTGAGTTCTACGATAGCTTGCTCGCATGCTTCTGACCACACAAAGTCTTCATCTTTACGTGTGAGCTTGGTCAGGAGTGTTGCTATCTTGGAAAATCCTTCAATGAAACTTCTGTAATATCCAGCTAGAACCAAGAAATTTCGAATGTCCTTCATTGACTTTGGTGTGGGCCATTCGCTTACTACTGAAACTTTCGCTGGATCCACAGAGATTCCTTCGCCTGATACAATATATCCAAGAAAACCAAATTGATCTAGCCAAAACTCGCATTTACTATACTTGGCATAGAGTTGATGTTGTCGTGGTGTTTTCAGGACAATTCGTAGGTGCTCGGCATGTTCTTTCCGACTCTTAGAATACACCAGGATGTCGTCGATTAAGATGACAACAAACCTGTCTAAATACTCTCGGAAAACTTGATTCATCAAGTTCATGAACCTTCCGGACTTAGTCGATACGGTGCTTTGATTACCGGTTGTGCTCCTAGTACTAAATCAATGCTGAATTAAAGAGCTCGATCGGGAGGCAAACCTGATATATCGTTAGGAAACACATCTTCAAACTCTCGAACCACTTCTAGCTTTGATCCTTCCTTCGCTTGAATTGCTGCAATCACTGCCTTCTTTGGTTTCGCCTTGTAAGTACTTGGTTCCAGGGTACGGTCTCTAATTTTGAAATAGAAGACCGGATGCTCGGGAATCACGAATACTACCCTCCTTTGACGACAGTCAATGGTAGCATAAAATGTTCCAAGCTAATCCATACCAAGAACCACATCGAAGTTTGGTATGTCTAGCACCTTGAAGTCAGCATAGAATTCTCTGCTGCAGACGACCACTGGACACAGGCTGTATCACATTGTTGCCTTTAGAACGTCATTCCCTGAACTGACATTCCAGCTGGATACAAGTGGTGTGACTGGTATCACATGAGTTCGGACGAACTGTTGCGATATAAAGCAATGAGATGCTCCAGTATCGAATAGTTCTAGTGCAGGAAGTGAGGCTACTAAGATTGTGCCTAAGGTATATGTGGGATATGTTTTAGGTATAAGGAAAAGATATATAGGTATGTCTATGAACTGAAAGAGAATTTGAAAGGGAAGTGTTACCAGTAATGACTTAGCCGGTGGCTTCAGCCTCTTCCACAGTCATCGTGAAAGCTTGTCGCATCGGCACATTCCTCCTTGCCGGAGGAGCATTCCTTGGTCCTTGAGGTGGGTTCCTTTGAGCTTTGATGGAACTGACTAGGAGGAGATGCAGTCGGTCCACGAGTAGGTGGAACAAGTAGTGCAAGTCTCGGAGCAGGTGCCTGAATGGTTGGGCGCTGCGGGTAAGTAATTGCTGGCCTGGGTGCAACATATGGGTTTTGTCTACGAGGACAAGATCCAATATCGTGAGTAGCTGAGCCGCGGACTAAGCAAAGGCAATTTGCACGCCGACAGTCTTTCATCAGATGCCCATCTCTCCTGCAGTATGTGCAAAATACTGGGCTGGGCCGGTTGATTGGTACTCCCGGTCTCCTAGGCACAAATGGTGGCCTTGAAGAGGCTCCTCCTGCCATCTGATTGGCAGGGCGCTTAACTCCAGCAGATTGAGATCTGCCCCTCATCTTTACTACTACCTCATAACGGCGGGCAGCTTTCAGAGAAGATTCATGGGTCGGAAAATCTCCTGTGGCTAATACAGCCTGGATCTCCGGATCTAACCCTTGTTGAAATCGACGGGCTATGATCTCATCCGTCGGTATCAAGTGTGCCATAAATCTGTTAAAGTATTGTGTTAGCTGTGTAGTATGTGATATTTCAAAATCTAAATATTGAGAAGTATCTTACCGACTGAGCATGGTGAACTCAGCATCATATTCATCTACTAACTTGGTTCACATTGAATCTTGTTGCAGATGGATGAACTGTTGTTTCATATCAAAGCGGGCAGTCTCAGGGAAGTACTTTGCATCGAACATGTCACGGAAAGTCATCCATTCAATGGGTTGATCAAGATGGCTTTCTTCCCCCTTTCACCAAACCCGTGCATTGTCCGTAAGCTGCAACTTCGCAATACGAACCCATGCAATCTCTGGCACTTATGCCACTGCCAGGTCATCTTCAATACTTTGAGCCCATACCTCAGCTTCTAGAGGGCTCGCTTTTCCTGAGAATTGCTTGGGCTGCAAGGCCATGAATTGCTTCACTCCAGGTGCTTCTGCCTCTGGTCGGTTCATCAGGATAGCAGTCTGCTGCTGCTGTCCCTCCAGGAGGCTGTGGATCGCCTCAAGCAAAACCGTCTGCTCGTTGATCGGAGTAGCTACGGCAGGTGTGAATGGTGGTGGTGGGGGAGTATTGTTGACATTCGTGCTGGTGTTGTTTGGGGAATCCATAACCTTGAAAGACAAATTTAGGTTAGGACAGGTTCAAAGTAAATGAAATGATAAGATTCAAGAAATATGAATTGTAAAAAATATTTTCAGTTGCTAGTTCTTGTGTTATATTGCTTAGGTTGTCCACGCAGTGCTGACCTGCATGTCCACACAGTGCTGACCTGCATGGGCCACCAACAAAACCTGTCACGCCTCGCTTCCCAATGTACGGGCAGAGGACGCGACAAAACCGCTACGTATTTACTCAGAAGTAAACACGCTAAGCGTATCAAAGCAATATAAAAGTAAATGTACACAAGAGAATAATGTAAATGAACAGCAACTTTATTTATTAACATTCTTTTTACAACACATCTGAAAAGTAAATACATGGAATGGAAAGCAATGCCTAAACAGTGGCATTAAAGAAATGAAAAATACAGAAATGTAAATATGTATAAGGAATCTAAAGCTCTGGATCGAAAGCTAGCTGGTCCAAATCCTCGCTGGTGGGATTGATCTCCTGAAGGTCCGATCCACCTGACAACATTCCAAAGAAGAAAGAAAAAGAATTTCGTCAGCGAACAATCGCTCGGTAAGTCCCAATGATGAGGGAGAAATAGAATAAACAGTGAGAGGGTGCAACTTTTAAAGTTGTATTATATTGTTAACACTGTTGTTTGTAACTTGGTACAGAAGAGTCCAGCGTATACAAGAGGAGTCTCACTATACCAGAGACTACAGTATACAGAGTACAAGGAACCGTTCAGCCACGGTACAACGGCAATGGAGATTCATGTTAGGTATCTTATGGTTGCAGTCTCGTGCTACTTCTAACACCTTCCATACCAGTCTACCCCTTATAAACCCCGGGATATCTTGATTGTATTGTTATATTATTTGTATTGTATATTGAATATAGACGGATGAACTTCCAAAACCATGATATCAGTAATGGAACGGATATAATGGATGATCATGTAAATGGAATATATCCATGGTTCGGGTCAGTCAATATAGATTGATTAGATTGAACAGATTGAATATATAGATTCATGGATTCATGTTGAATTGTTGTTTGATACTTGAATCATATTCAAGTCAGATTGATTATATTGAGACTCGGTCTGAGTCAGACAATTAAAAAAGAAATTGAAGTCCTGAATTATGTTTTGGTGCTATCGGTAACTGCTGCACATGGACGGCAGGATTTGTGTCTTTTTCAAAGACAATTACCGTGTTGATAATATTGTTTGTTAAGTTGTCTACCTTAAATAGGCAAGCACCCATGTCTCCGGCTCCCTGAGGCTCAAGAGACTAGTCCCGCTTAAACGTAAGTTTACTAGGGTCCTTATTGCAATTTAGTAAAACTTGAGGGGGTTTTATGTAAAATAGTTTAGTTATACTTTCAAAATATATCTCAAGTATTTAATTATCATTTTTAGAGTTTTCATAGATGTTTCCTTTTTTCAATGTGAAAATTCTAGTGAATATGACCTAATTTTTAAAGTATAAGGTATTTATTTGAAATATTGGAATTGTATGGTATTTTCTTGTAAATGGAATGTTTTTCTTGAATTTTGGAAATGTGGAATATTATAAATATTAAAAATAGATATTTTGATATTAATTACATATATATATTTATTAAAAATATAAGTTTTATTGATAATAGAAATCACATTTTCTAAAGAAAAATGTATTAAAAATCTTTCGAGATCATATTCTCCTTGCGGAGGTCTGCATCTCCCTCTACTTGGTCCGAGAATATGCGATAATCTGCACCATACCGAACGGGTTCCCCAAAATGGGTTGTAGAGGCGCAATTGCAAAGATTTGTTAAATATACTTCTTATAGAAAAAGGTTTTATAAGTTGAAGGTACTTATATGTAAAGTCGTATTTTCCTAAATCTATGTTCCCAAATTCTATCGTGCTATATTAGATATGTGTGTTGTGAGGAGGTAGGTCATTACCTCGTGAGTTTTCTAAGGTAATACGGTTAAAAGTTATAAACATGTCAATATGAAACATAAAGGTATTTTAATGTAAAAGTAGAATAAAACTTGCTACGGTTATTATTTTGATGTCAAACTTGTTCTATTGTCTTCGTTAAAGTTTAATGGTCATGACATAAGAGTTTGGTATTATTGTGTTTAAGAAAAATAGAACTTTTTAAGGAAAAACCGAATCCGAAGTCAGATTAACTCCGCTTCCGTTGGGTTTTAGTTTTGAATGTTTTTAGAATAGAGAAAGGAAGGAGAAGTAGGGACTTACTACCTTTAGAATTAGAGGGGAGAGAGAGGAAGAGGTGTGAGGTGCTGTTGAGTCGTTTCGTCGTCGGAGACTCCTTGAGTTGTCGCTCGAAGTTTGTTAGACCTTCGCCCTTTGCTAACTCCACTTGCACACAAATAGAACATGGAAATTTTTGTAGATTTTTTGTAGGAAATTTCAGTGTGAACGAATGTAAAAATAGAGTGGGTATTTATAGGAAAAATTAGGGTTTGGGGTGTGATAAAAATGCATTTAAATTTGCATTAAAATAGGATTTAAAGGGATTTTTTTATTCTCTGTAAATGTGCAGAGAATAAACAATACTGGAGTTATGGGGGGGATTCCAAGAGTCGCTAGGGTTTGAAAAAATAGGGTTTGGTCCAAGCTGGACCGGTGGCGCCGGCCCAATATCAAGTCTCGCCCGGTCAGATTCCGGTGAGGAGGGCTCGAATTGGGGCCACGTGTCCACGACGCTTCATCTAGCCTATTTCACCTGTTAGATTATTCTGGAACTTACCCTATTACGTGTAGTGCACGTGCAACTCTTAGGCTTCTGAAAAATTAAAAGAATTTTAAATAAAAAGAATGTGTGGCTAATGGGATTTGATCTCTGGTGCTTTGTAACAGCAGTGCAAGGCTTTACCAGTAAGCTACAAGCTTTTTCTTGCTGTACTAAATTTAATCAAATACTTATAGTACTCCCAGGAATTGTAAATACCCCAAGTATACATTAACTTTTAATCAAATTTATGTACACAAGAATTGGAGTTGTTACACGTTATTACAAATAGGTATACATTTATATGAATAGATTAATTATACCTTACAAAATAGATAATATACATTAGTTATTTCTATAGTGTTTTATAAACCGGTTACTGTTCGCTGTTAAATATTTATCCTGTTTAATACACACTACCTGATATGTTCACGACACATTACCAGACTTGTTAGTTGGATTATTACTAATGCCGACAATCCTGACTTATTGTCCTGATGGACGTGATTTGTGGTCTAATTAGACAAGACCAGTACCCGCTTGAACCTGTGTTGGCAGTGGGTAGATATCGTCAATACCTAACTTGAACACGAAATCTGGGGGAAAAAGGGAAATCAATAATGAAACCTAACTTGTAACTCAACAGTTCACTACTTTCCAGAGACTGATCCGTCGATACAGGCTTCGGGTCCCGGAATGATGATGCTGAAATCATTTTTCTGTACATGATACCCTATTTTTACTGCTTAGCGGCACGTCTCGGATTCAGCCCTGAAGGTCTTGACCGTGGTCCCGGGTACGCACAGGATACTATTGAGTTATATCGACGATTCCATTAATTGATTTCAAAGACTTGTAGAATAGATAACTTAAAAGTACAGACTTTAGGATACACGTGACATACCTGTAGCCCACTGTTTTACACCTGTGATTATGGTTTATACTCATATCTTTTTTATAGCATCCTGTGTTGATTACACTATTAGTTTGATATATATAATGCACTGACGTCTGGGTTTTGCATGGCCCAGATATTTGACATAGCATGTGAGTATTCGACAGGATTGCCGATCAGTGAGGACCACCTCATTGATATAGCTCTTATGTGGGTTAGTTATTTCTTGGATCTCTATTGCTTCTGCTACCTTTTCCAGTTATTGTTCTTGTGGCTATTGGACATGTGATAGATAGATTTAGTAGTTTACTATTCTTGATATCTGATTGACAGCCGTAATGTGACTATGGAAGGATCTTTCCTCGCCATAGGCAGCATTGTTGGCTTTGTTACAAACCGTATTTACATATTTTAGGAAGAAGATCGTGACAACAAATAAAACTTTTCACTATAAAACTCTATTTATGTATACCCCAAGTATACATTAACTTTTAATCAAATTTATGTACAGAAGAATTGGAGTTGTTACACGTTATAACAAATAGGTATACATTTATATGAATAGATTAATTATACCTTACAAAATGGATAATATACATTGGTTATTTCTATAGTGTTTTAATAAACCGGTTACTGTTCGCTGTTAAATATTTATCCTGTTTAATACACACTGCCTGATATGTTCACGTCACATTACCAGACCTGTTACTTGGATTATTACTAATGCCTACAATCCTGACTTGTTGTCCAGATGGACGAGAATTGTGGTCTAATTAGACAAGACCAGTACCTGCTTGAACCTGTGTTGGCAGTAAGTAGATATCGTCAATACCTGACTTGAACACGAAATCTAGGGGAAATAGGGAAATCAATAATGAAACCTTACTTGTAACTCAACAGTTCACTACTTTCCAGAGACTGATCAGTCGATACAAGCTTCGGGCCCCGGAATGATGATGCTGATATCATTTTTCTGTACATGATACCCTGGTTTTACTGCCCAGCGGCACGTCTCGGATTCAGCCCTGAGGGTCTTGACCGTGGTCCAAGGTACGCACGGGATACTATTGAGTTACATCGACGATTCCATTAATTGATTTCAAAAGCTTGTAGAATAGATAACCTATAAGTACAGACTTTAGGATACACGTGACATACCTGTAGCCCACTGTTTTACACCTGTGATTATGGTTTATACTCATATCTTCTTTATAGCGTCCTGTGTTGATTACACTATTATTTTGATATATATGACGCACTGACATCTGGATTTTGCATTGCCCGGATACTTGACATAGCATGTGAGTATTCGACAGGATTGTCGATCAGTGAGGACCAACTCATTGATATAGCTCTTATGTGGGTTAGTTATTCCTTGGATCTCTATTTCTTCCGCTACCTTTTCCTGTTATTGTTCTTGTGGCTATTGGACATGTGATAGATAGATTTAGTAGTTTACCGTTCTTGATATCTGATTGACAGCCGTAATGTGACTATGGAAGGATCTTTTCTCGCCATAGGCAGCATGGTTGGCTTTGTCACGAACCGTATTTACTTATTTTGGGAAGCAGGTCGTGACAACAAATAAAACTTTTCACTATAAAACTCTATTTACAAACTAAAAGCCACCTAAAATTAAATACAATAACACTTAAATATCATACTCATTTATAAAAGTCTTTTATCATAATTTAAAATTTAAAATAACATTTAAAAAAATTAAATAATTATTTAAAAAAATTCCAAAACATTATAATATCCCCCTTAAGAAAAATTCGGTCCCTGAATTTAAAATCTAAATACACATAGCTTCCAAGAGATGGGGAAATTTCTTCCGTATCTTATCCTCGGCTTCCTAAGTGGCCTCTTTGCTATTTGGTCCACGCCATAAAACTTTTATAAAAGGAAGTGCCCTTGATCGCAGCTTCTTCACTTGCCGGTCGAGAATAGCTATCTGCTGTTTAGTGTAAGATAAATCACGCTCTAGCTATATATTCTGATGCTGAATAGCGTGAAAAGGATCAAGAAGGAACTTGCGGAGCATGGACACATGGAATACAAGATGCACATCGGGAAAATTGGATGGAAGTGCTAAATGATATGCTACAGCACCTACCCTCTCAAGAATCTCATAGGGTCCAACATATCTAGGACTGGGCTTCCCCTTTTTCCCGAATCGCATCACACTCTTCATCGGAGAGACACGGAGAAATACATGGTCTTCCACATCGAACTCAAGGCTATGGTAACGGCGATCAGCATAAGACTTCTACCTGTTCTGAGCTACTCTCATCCTATCCTGGATAATCTGGATTTTCTCAGTAGTCTCCTGAACCAACTGAGGCTCTAGGAGGCTGCTCTCGCTAAACTCGGTCGAACAAACTGGCGACCGACACTTTCTCATATATAACGCCTCAAATGGTGCCATCCGAATGGTCTCTTGAAAGCTATTGTTATAGGAGAACTCAATCAAAGGCAAGTGACGATCTCAACTGCCACCCAAATCTAGCATACAAGCTTGGAGCATATCTTCAAGAGTCTAAATCGTACGCTCTTACTGGCCATCGGTCTATGGGTGGAAGACGATACTGAAACTCAAGCGAGTGCCTAAAGCATCCTGAAGCTTCTTCAAGAGACGACTGGTAAACTGTGTGCCTCTATCAGAAACAATAGATGTCGGAACGCTGTGCAACCTCACAATCTCATCAATATAGATCTGGGCATACTGAGCATATCCGAAAGTAGTCTTCACTGAAAGAAAGTGAGCTGCCTTCGTCAACTGATTCACAATTACCCAAATGGAGTCATACCTTCAGGTAGACCTTGGTAGACCCACAATGAAATCTATGGAGATCTGTTCCCATTTTCACTCAGGAACGGATAAAGGCTGCAACTCTTCAGCCGACCTCTGATGTTCGGTTTTGACTTGCTGTCAGGCATTTCGAAATGAAGTCAGACACAACACATTTCACCCCTTCACACCAGTACACGTCTCGTAAATCGTGATACAACTTTTTAGACCCTGTATGAATGCTGTAGGAAGACTGATGTGCCTCCTATAATATCATACGCCTCTGCCCATCAACATCGGGTACACACAACAGAGTCCCAAACCATAGCACTCCCTCGCTGTCAATCGTAAACTCGGAATCTCCATCCTGCCGAACCGCTCCAAAATCTCTGATAATCGTATATCCTCGGACTGTGCCTCACCGATACGATCAAGCAAAAGTGGAAGAGCACGAACATGGGCAAATTGTCCACCTACAGATGTAAACTCAAACTGTATACCATTGCCGCACAGAATCTGGCAATCAGCATCCAACTGCCTCCGAACTAAACCCAAATAAGACAAGCTAATCCCAGGTCTCCTACTCAATGCGTCAACCACTAATTTGCCTTGCCCGGGTGATAAAGAATTTCATAATCATAATCTTTCACTAGCTCCATCCAGCGATGCTACCTTAAGTTCAGATCCCGCTGCTAGAATATAAATTTCAGACTTATGTGGTCTGTAAAGATCTGGCACGATTCTCCATACAAGTAGTGTCTTAAAATCTTCAGTGCAAAGAACACCATGGCCATCTCTAGATCGTGGACAGGGTAGTTCTGCTCATGTTTCTTTAGCTGCCGAGAAGTATAAGTAATAACTCTACCATGCTGCATCAAAACGCAACCTAAGCCCACGCGAGACGCATCACAATATACCGCAAATCCTCCTGAGCCTGAAGGTAAAGATAGAACTGGCGCAGTCGTCAGATGAGTCTTCAACTGCTGTAAACTCTGCCCACATTCCTCGGTCTATAGAAACGGAGTCAAACTGGTCATAGGTGCTGCAATACAAGAGAAGTCATGTACAAAGCGACGGTAATAACCCGCTAAGCCTAAAAAGCTACGAATCTCGGTCACTAAAACAGGTCTGGGCTAATGTTGTACCACCTCAATCTTCTTCGGATCAACCTGCATACCATCTCTCGTAACAATATGACCCAATAATTCCACACTGTCAAGCCAGAAAGTGCATTTCGAGAATTTGGCGAACAACCGATGCTCTCTTAAAGTTTGCAATACAATCCTCAAGTGCTGCTCGTGCTCTTCCCGACTCCTAGAGTAGACCAAAATATCGTCTATGAAAACAATGATAAATTTGTCGAGGAACGGCTTGAAGATCCAGTTTATCAGATCCATGAACACTGCAGGGGCATTGGTGAGCCCGAACGGCATCACCAGGAATTCATAATGCCCGTAGCGTGTCCGAAAGGCAGTCTTCGGAATGTCGTCATTCCGGACTCATAACTTATGATACCCAGACCGTTGATCAATCTTCGAGAAATAACCTGCTCCCTTCAGCTGATCGAACAAATCATCGATACGAGGTAATGGATACCTATTCCGCACAGTAACTCGATTCAGCAGACGAAAGTTGATACACAATCTCATACTGCCGTCCTTCTTCTTAACGAACATGACCAGAGCTCCCCATGGCGATACACTCGAACGAACGAGTCTTCTATCTAGCAACTCTTGCAATTGAATCTTGAGCTCCTTGAGCTCCGTCGAGGCCATTCGATAGGGTGGTATAGAAATAGGCCTCGCGCCGGGAATGTCAATACATAACTCAATATCGCATTCTGGCGGCAAACCTTGCAACTCAGCAGGAAACACATCATAAAACACTCGTACAATCGGGACCTGGTCCAACAGGACCTCTGCGGCTCCAATATCATAAATAAATGCCAAGAACCCACGACACCCCTTCCTCAAAAGCCGTCCAGCTCTAAATGCAGAAATCAAATTGGCAGGAGCGGTGCTGCAATACCCCTGCACAACAAAAATCGGCTTACTAGGAAAACATAATCTAACCGCTTTTTCCCGGCAACCAATGTATGCATGACAAGCAGCCAGCCAATCCATCGGAGTAGTACATCAAAATCTAACATATCGAGAAGAATCAAATCAACTAACGAATCGCTATCACCAATACATATGGCATGATCTGAATATGCATCGGGCTACGAAAGAATCTCCCACCGGCGTAACCACAACTAGCGGTAAATCAAACAACGATGAATCTTTTGCTAGAGAAAGTGAGAATTGTGCAGAAACGTATGAGTGCGTAGAACCGGGATCGAACAAAATATGTGCATCTAGGAAACATACGGGGAAAGTACCAGAAACTACTGCATTGGATGCCTGGGCATCCTGGGGAGTCAAAGCGAAAACCCTAACCTCACCCCTACTTGCATCCTGATATCCTCTCGCTCGGTTTCCTTCTCCCCTCTAAGTACGTCCTGCATAACCATGGCCTCTTGGTGCAACTTCCTGGCGTAGAGTAGCAGCTAGTGGAGGAAGAAATGTCATCGAAAAAGAAGGTGGAGGGAGTAAAGCAGCCTGCGGAATTGTAGTCCCTCCCTAGCGTCTACAATCTCTAGTGAAATTCCCTGGACGTACGCAAATGAAATATATTGACGGCGGCCTCTGCTCCTCGGGGTACGAGCCATACATCCGGCCTTGAGTCCAACTTCGACCACTACTGCATCTTGAAACGAATTTGCCTCGGCCTCTGCCAAACTGCCTAGAAACTAATCCAATAGGTCTGGCTTGCTTTGATTCTGGAACAACCGTCGTCATGTTCAGATGCTTCTCCACTCGAATCGCTGCGTCCATAGCCTGTGCATAGGTATCGAAGTGCTAGGAGCCCATAGTAAGGAACAGCTGCGTATTAATTCTCCTCACAAACCTCTTCACCGTGAGCTCCTCCGTGGGAACTAAATATGGAGTATAACACGACAACTGGGTAAAATGCAAATCATAATCTGCCACAGACATATCGGCAGGTTTCCGCAATGCCTCAAAACTACTAGCTCTGGGGTCTTTCATGCTCTATGGAAGGAATCTAGCAAGGAAAACCTCAGAAAACTCTGCCCATGTCATCGGAAGAAGATCTGCTGCTCGACATCTCTCCATCGACTCACACCATGTCTGAGCAAGTCCCTCCAATCGAAAAGTGGTCAACTCTACCGACCTCGTATCTGAGCATCTTAAAGACCTATCGATCATAGCCATGCTATCAAGAAACGACTGGGCATCCTCTGCTGTGTCTGTCCCTATGAACACCGGAGGTCTCAACCTCATGAATTCTTGGAGTGATACCTCCATAAACCATGTGAGCACTGGTGTGACTGTCTGAACGGGCTGTATCACGGGCTTTACATTAGTCGATGCTTGATCCAGGCTCTGAATATGGGTGGCCTTAGCCAACTTCCCCATCATCTGCTGTAAGCCCAACATGCCCTCCTTCAGTATAGTCATCAGATGGGGAAGAGGAGGATCAACATGTCCTTGTGTCGTCGGGATATCATGTGGGTCAGTTGCCGTCACTGGCAGATTTGTCCGAACTGCATCCCTGCTTGTGGCTCGCCTAGCTAGTATAGCTATAGCAACTGAAACAAAAAACGAGAGTTGGTAAGGTGTAAGAACAGGAACAAACAAATCCAGAGAGTCAAAGGAAGAATTAATCAAGACATACATCCTAAGGTTACTTAGACGGGTATCGTATCGTAAATATGCTGCAGAACATATGTACGGTACGTTGCTCTACCTGAGTTACCTACTCCATCAAACCAAGGTCAATCCAAATAACGAAAGTTCGGGCATAATAACCCCAAAGTCAAGTCTAGGTTCCGTAAGGTTAAGCCCAGGTTCCTAAAATATATAGCCTAGACTCTGCATAGTCAAACCTAAAACTCGACAAAGATTAAACCTAACGATCTGATACCAACTTTGTCACGACCCGAATTCGGCACGTGACCAGCACTTAGATTGTATGACGTCTAAAGACGCCGACACAATCTAAGTAAGCCAGAAATCAAGATCTAAACCCTATTTTCAGAAATAAGGAGGTATGGTTTTAATAAGAAGTAATGAAAATGTGACCACATTTTAATTGCAAAGAATGTTTAGTTTAAAGCATATGTTGAGTGGTTTTTGAAATGAAGTTAAAACAATTGTTTTCGTATTGGAAATTTTGACATCGCCTCCTTTGTAAATTTTGGGAAAAACAAGTACATAATAACTAGTATAACAACATCCCCTGCTTAGGAGCAATATCAATGCCAATCGGTGGAAATAACGCACACAAAGAATATACGGCGCTCAAAATCGAAGAATCACAAGCATACTAAGTAAAAAAAAGCACAACCAACATAACTAATCGATTCTATTCAATTCGACCCAAAATATACATAACCCTCCCCTCGTTTTAAGTCAAATAATATACACGGTCTGATGGAGTGATACTAGATACAAAATATAGAATATACAAAGGGACGATTACTAAACATGTAACCCACCTTGCAAAATATACGACAGAAACTAAGATATGTATCCGCAATGCCGCTATATGTCTACGCGATCTCTTCTGCAAGGAACTAAGGCACAACGAGGGTTGAGTTGCCCACTCAGTGAATAAACTAACATCAAACAGTGGAAGTCATATGCATAACCGAAATAGTGACTAAACCTATGCACAAGGTAGTAATGATATATAATAGCATGAGTATATTAGATGTGAAACACAAATATATCACAATAGTGTATGTATAGAAGAAAACAAAAATCTTATCAAGTATCCCAAAATCATAATCATACCCATCATCTATCATCAAATCCAGTGTCAAACATCGACACAAACCTTCACTTCTTGCAGGCATCGTTCCCCGAACGATCCTGACATCCAACAACATCGGTCAATATCCTCAAGATATCTGCCGTGTTTCTCAAACTATCCCCGGTGTCAAGCGTCCACACTAGGCTTCCCGCCTTGAATGCTGCTTTTCTGCCCCTCGGTCTCGACCGGTTCTATCATGTATCCGACTGTATACTCCCCCACTCAGTCCGAATAATATAAAAATCCATAACCGTATAGTTCCCCCATTCAGTTCGGAATAAAACCAAATCAGAAAAACATCAACTCATGGTAGACATATCATATAAATCACGAGTCCCCATAAAGTTATAAACAATTTAAGTCGTATCAACTATATCATGTAGTGGATGAAAACTCAAAACAACAGAAATCTCATAATTCAATATTGCATAATAAAAGTAATGATAATGATAATGAGATACGATATATATCAACCAACAGCTAATGATGCGTGACAACAGTTATTAATGATACTAGCAATGCACAGTAAAATATATATGACATGACAACTTCTAGTTGTGTACGTGGCATGTTAATTACCGATGGGGTATAGTAGCATGTAAGCATGTGCAAGTGCAATATAAAATCATCGGTAATAGTGCAAGTGTCTGAGCAAGTGTTAAGTAATAGTGTTTAATATGTATGAATGTATACAATGCGATTCTAAGTCTAATTATGCAAACAACATGATTGGAAAACAATTATAACAAGTTTTTGGTTTTGGGCGCTATACGCCATCTATATAATGTCCCCGATAGATATTTAGTCTACTCACCGAAATGAGTCACGGTCTACCCAGATCCAATCACTTCCTTCCCCTTCCTTGCTGCTTTCGAAGTCTCCGCGGTCAATCCTAACATCGAAATACAACTTTCATATATAAGCGGCTAAATTCCGATACGACGAATATGTAAATTCTAAGTGAACTAATTTGCATAACATAAAACGTATAATTATCGTGTGCTATACAGACCTAAAACTAACTAGAGATACCCCAAATCGTCGTATTTTAAGAAAACACCAAAACGTGATACGCAATATCCGTATCATACGCTAAAATATCACAAAACGTATAGCATTTAGCTTCCAGATTTTTATGTAGATAATATGGAAATAATCTATGTATACCAGATACCTTAGATATCATACAGAGAGATACCCAAACAAATGCAACACCCAAGTCCACCTAAAAACCGATGGTAGCAAGAAAACTTGAAATTCCGGCGGTCAAACTATGGGGAATTGGGTCCGGGTTTCAAGGGTGCATTCTAGGTTCTAACGCCATCCTACTGTATTGTTAGATTTATTTTGTGAGTAATATACTTATAGCAGATTCAATTGAGGCTAAAACACTTAAACTAAACAAAAATCAGATATCCTAAATACTCTAGTTGATACCAAAACCCCTAAGAAAACAAAACATGAAAAGATTGGTTTTTACCTATATTGCAGAATTCCACAAAACTCTAAGTATCAAGATGTGAAACAAGGAGTTGAGGAGGCCTAGCTTGAGTGATTTGAACCATCCTCCATGAAAACTCTAACTTTTCTCTTTTTAAGGGTGGAGAGCTATAAGATTTTGGTGCTAAAGTGTTAGAAAATAACTTAGTTCATTTTGATAAAATAAAACAAAAGAACGAGGGTTGTGTTGAAAAGAAAGGAGGAGGTGTCATAAGGGAAGGGTGAGGTGCATATGTGTTAGGATGAGATGTTGTCTCATGGTGCATCTTAAGGTGTGTTGTGCGTGAGGTTTATATTAACCTTAACACCTACCTACACTCATCTTTACAATTAAACCCCTATACAATGTTAATAAAATGTGTATTTCAGTTCTGACTATGCAATATAAGTAATTTCTGTTAAATAAAAGTAAGAAATAACTTGTAGTTTCCTGGTTAAGTCTCTACACTGTTGTCCCATAGCCTGCGTGTTCGAATCTCATCAACACCAATATTTTAAATATTTTCTTTTTGACGGTTTGGAAGCCCAAATGTTTGCATGGGCTTTACATGGGGTTATGAAATATTACAACAGAAAAGAAATACATAAATATGATATTTAAACCCCACAGAGCATGAAGCACGAGCCTCGAGGCAACAACCCACTTCTAGGCTGCCCCTAGGCCGCTTCCGTCGGCCCCCTTGCACCAATTGCCTCTTTCTTTGCAAGGGCAACTCTTTGACTCCCTTCTATCTCTTTTAATATATTAAAATTTCTATTTTGATCCTGAGCACTGACAGTCTTCTTATCTACTCTATTTACACCAATTTAACCATTTTTAATTATCTTTAATTCACCATATCTCTATCTCTCATTCCCTATAAATACCCAGCAAATTTCTTAGTCCTCCCCTTCTGATATAAACTATATCTCTCAAAGTCCAAGAAGCTATTTTCCTTCAAGAAGTCAAGTCAAGTCCTAAGGTTACCTCAAGCTCGTTTTTGGTGTCATCAAGTCTTCTTCTTGCATTGTTACTCTCGGTTCTTCCAACTAAGGCTTTTGTCTTCCTCCTATAAGTATAGTGCAACCAGTAAGTCCCAAATCGATCTCTCTTCTCCTTTTCACTCATCGCCTCAAGATAACAAGGTTTAACTCACAAAGTATTCTTTCTTTGATAATATAAAACCATCATTCTATAAAAATTTGCAATCCATACCTTCTCTATTCGCATATAATTGCTAATTGTGTTTAAAAGAATTTTTGGACATATTAAGAAAATAATCCTAGTTGACATATACAAGTTAACATATAAATACCCTGACCTTTTACTTTTATTAATATTAGTTCCTGTGTTATGTTAATATAGGTCATGCACGGGGTAATGATCTATCCCACATGCACACTTGAAAATCATAGCACGATCATATGCTCGTAGCGTTATTTGTAAAAGAATAGAATTTCACTAAAATACCCTCATGTTATCAAATTAAACCTAGATCATTTCATTTGTAATTGCGTCTCTACAACTCTTGTTAGGAGAACCGTATTGTGGATGGTGCGGATTATCGCACATTCTGGGTCTAGTGGAGTAAGGTCCATATCTCCTCATGGAGCATGGTCTTGAAAGGAAAAAGAAAATACGGTTTTTTTAATAAACGCTAAAAGTGGTAATTCAATCAAATAGGTTTATATCTTTTAAAATCCAATTTTTATTTAGTCTAAAGGAAACAAAGATTCAAACTTCAAATTTTATAAAATACTACTATTTTTAAAAATTAATATTTCTAAATAAAATACCTTGAATTTTCCAAAAAAATAGATTTATCATTAAAATACCTTATACTCTTAAAAACTAGGTTTTGTCACTAAAATACTACGAAATCTAAATTATATTTTAATCAAAACTCTCGACCTTCCAATCGATATATTTTTACCATAAACACTCTCGAGGTTATTTTCAAATAGAATATTTTACATAAAACCTCTCGAGAATTTCAATGTTTATTTGAAATAATACCACTAAATTATAAATGACATCTTTCACATGCATACCTCAGAATTCAAAAGACTAGTCTATATTATGTATTTACGTTGCAAGCTGATTTGAGTGGCGTCTTCTCTCTAGGCCTCGGAAAGTCGGAGACAATGATGCACCACTTACCTCTTCCTAAATGTAGATCGTAAATTCAGGTAAATCAGATCATATAGGACTCGAATTTGAAATTGAACTCGAACTTGAACTTGAACTTGAAAACTTGAACTTGACTTGATCTATATACTTAAAACTTGACATGAATACATAAAACCAACTTGACTAAAACTATGAATACAAATGATATGACCTTGCACTTGACATGACTACATGATCTTGACTTGAACTCAATCTTAATATTACATCATCTTTTGTATTCATGAATTCGATCTAGACTTGTAACATTAATCATACACTAATATACACGGGGTGTTGGGCTAGTTCAAATGTGAATCCAACAGAATCTCAGGAGTCCCCTAGTTCATGAATCCATATCTACTGACACATACAATCTATCTTGAGGGCCCTTATTTCCAAGCCTTTGGGGCCCTACTCTTAAGTTTGAAATACTTCAACACTAGGTTGAAGTCCCTTTTGTTGAGGTCGAAAATTACACCCAACTGCCAAAATCAGAAATCAAGTTCAAGTTCAAAATCAAAACAAAAACCAAAGTCCAAAAGCCAAGTGGGCCCAAGCCTGAGTCAAGTGGGCTGACCCTAAGCCCAAGCATGAAAAGGGACCGACCAAAAAGAGAAGGAGAAAAGGAAGAGATTAAATGTAATTTTTGTTTTAAATAGGCAAAAACCAATTTTGTACAAGCCATGGGGCTAAATATAAAAGATGTAAGCCTATAAAAGCCCCCATGATGATTTGATAACTAATCTTGAATCCTAAAAAAATATTGAGTTCTGAGTAGCTGTTTAGAGCGCAAGTCCCTTTTTCTCTCTTCCTTTCTCTTTTTTTAAGTGCGCACGTCAGGAGGCGTTAAAAAGGGGAAAAGGAGCGCATTTTGATTTTCAAAAGTCAAAATTTTGGTGCTTTTGTACTGTTGTTTCATTGGGTTTCGACCCTACGTACACCGTACTAGGTGCCCATTTGGCTAGGTGTGCATCCCGTTGGGCGCACATCATACCAAGTGCGCAACAGCTCAGGTGCACACCATGCTAGGACCACACTTCCCAAAGTGCGCACATTGTTGAACCTTTTGGCCCATTCGGGACACTTTGGCCCCCTTCACTCCTTCTCACCATGTCAAGTGTGCACCTTGCTAGGTGCGCGTCACGGCAGGTGCGCACTTGTCATATGCGTCCCTTGCTAGGTGCACGTCTCGGCAGGTGCGTACTTGTTAGGTGTGCCCCTTTGCTAGGTGTGCACTGTGCTAAGTGCGCGTTTTGGCCGCACGCACTTGTCATGCGTGCACTTATCACGAGCTCACCTTACCACATGCACACTTGACACACATACACTCATCACCTCTCCCGCTAGAAAAAATTTCTAACGGGGCGCTACCCCATACCCCACAAAGGGGCTGCTAGCCCACTTGACCCTCGCCCTCCATCCGAGTAGCGGATCCCTATAAAAACTCTGCGATGCCCCCGATACGTCCAAGACTCCTTCAAAACATAACACACGCACACTGCATATTGGGTTTGCATGACCAGTATTACTCGTCAATCGCAGGTTAACGGCTGCTTAGTCCGCGGTTGCCGGAGATTCGGATCCCCACAATCAATAAACCACGGCCTATCCTAGGCAGGAGGAATATGTAATACGCCCGACAAGCGACGCGTATTCCTATCTTAATAGGGTGACGAAAAACACTCTACACATTTACTAACATTTAATTCGAGCTCATGATTCCTTGCTCCTGGGGCCCTACCTTGAGTTCGAGAATACTCTTGAGATTGGTTGACATTCACATTTGGATTGACGTTAACTTAGATTACCTTATAGAGATCTGTTAAGACATATACTCATGCTCACTCACTCACACTTATTACCTGTTATACTATACATGCCATATTACATTACATTTTGTACCTGTTAAACATCATAATTCTTTTAAGGACTTACTGAGTGCAAGTTCGCTGACAGACATTCCACCCACCTTTGTTTTTTTGGAATGCTCATCAGATGATCTAGAGACTGTTTACCGTCGAAAACAGAGACGAACTGGGATGGATTGTTTTCCCTGAATTTGGGGGCAGATGCTATTTGGATATATCCATCCACCTTTCCGAAAATACTAAGTTGATTTATGGCACCGTTTATCGGAGATTTGGATAGATGTGACCGTTTTAGCAGACTTTATCATATTCCTCCTTATTTACGAGGGGTTATTAATTATGGGGATGCTCTTCCATGCAGGCGCAAGCCTCTGCAATTAATTACGTTATCACGTTGCGATAACCATTTTCTCCTGCTTCGGTAGTTCACTTCGCGTCTTATGTATTTTGTTTGTTTTGGTTGCTCGTGGATTGTATATGGAGATTATTTTACGTTGTCGTCCATAGGGTGCAGATTAGTCCAAATCTGTATATTTTATATTTGGGTTTGAACTTAGGTTGTATGTTCGTTTAGTTCAAAGAATATTTTATTTTTTTTATTAAAGACAGTTAATCTATGTTTTTATATTAAGATCAACATAAATATATGAGTATTTGGGCTCAATTTATTTTAACTAAGAATACATTAGTCTTATTTGAGACTAAAATCAACTTAGCAGCATTTTCAGGATCATTAAATTTTATTAAGAACCAACAACAGAGCATTTGGGCTCAGCAGCAAGTAACTTTAGAAAGACTTAACCAATTTGGGCTCGATTTACTCGGTCTTAGGCTTTCTCCCTTCATTCAGAAGTGCTGAACACTTATTTGTTGCTCTGGCGCTCACATGAGAAGCACATAAGGCGTAAAGACATGGGCGTTGCTCAATCGGTGCTAAGCACTTAGTTATTTTGACTAGATATATATAGTGCTAAGCACTTTGTATGGCGCTCACGTGGGGAGCACGTGAGGCGTCGAGCCTTCTGCTTTGGGCTCTCACGTGGGAAACAAATAAGGCACTGTAATAGTGCTAAGGGCTAATTTTTCTCTGGTGCTCATAGGTGTTTCACGTGAGGCACCAAGTTCATTTGGCTCAGAGATTTAATCTCTATTAATGATGTTTTGGCCATTGATGGTTGCCAAGATTTATGTTTTGAAGATATGAGATCGATTTTTATTAGAGAACTAAATTCTTCTTTTCTTTTTATAAGAACTAAGTTCTTTATGTAGGGTTAAACCCTGATTTCATAGGAATTAAATTCCTAGAAAATCCGTCTTTTCTTTTTATCTTGTTCTTTCCCCTAAATTTTGAGTCTGAAGAACAGAACCTTCCTGATGAGAATTAAATTCTCTACTTGTGGGGAGATTTTCTTTTCAGATCTCAGATCAGAGAAAAAACTAAGTTATTTTTACGAAGGGTTAAACCCTTGTTTTTCTTTTTATTTATGCTAGGCAAAGAAGATATGCTTATCTCTGCTTTACGTAGGGACGGAGAGAGCTAGGAGATCTTCATCTTTTTAAGGAGAATTAAATTCTTAGTTCTTGTGGAAAACTTATGGAGTCGATTCCTCCTCTTGAGACTTGAAGTCTCGGGTTCTTTATATAGAAGAGGCAAGTTGTTAATTAGTTTGAGAAAATCTCTCATTTGAGAGATACCAATTGGCCTCAAAGATTATGTGGGGATTTTAGCCACCGTTGAATTTTTTATCCAGGGCATTTTTCTATATACAAAATTTAATTCTGTCATACAGTAATTTTTAATCACCATTGGATTTGTAATCTAAGGGTTCTCTGTCTAACAGAGCTCATCTTTCTTTATTTAGAAAGATATAGGAAAATATTTTCTCATCTTATTGGATCTTTGATCAAAAACTTTCTGTTTAACAGAAAATATCTTTCTCATTTAGAAAGATCATGGAGATATTTTCCCCCAATAGAATTTAATTCCATATTTGATGATTTTTAATCACCATTGAATCTTTGATCTGTCGGTTCCCTATTAGTGAATATCTCTCTCTCTTTTTAGAAAGATCAGGGGAAGTATTTTCCCAAAACTAGAATTTAATTCTATATAGAATTTAATTCTATGTGAAGCTAAAAAGTATTCTCACGTGTTTAACACGTGACCCCAGTATAGGTTTTAATCTGTTTATATTTAGCGCTTAAATGCTTTGTGTAGGGTGTTTTTCGTCACCCCATTGAGATGGGAATACGCGCATGCTTGTCAGGCGCATTACAGATTCCCCCTGCCTAGGGTAGGCTGGGGTTTATTGATTGTGGGGATCCGAATTTCCGGCAGCCGCGAACTAAGCTACTGTTAATTCCCCTCGCCATTGGAGCGAGAGAACCTCCGATTGACAGGTCAAACAGGTCATGCGAACTCAATGTGCAGTGTTGTGTTTTGAAGGGGAATTGTATATATCGGGGACCCCGTAGAATTTTTATGGGGGTCCCGTTACCCGGATAGCGGGCTGGGGGTCAAGAGGGCTAGCATCCTCCTTACGGGGTGCGGGGCAGCGCCCCGTTAGAAATTTTTTCTAACGGGAAAAGTGTTGTGGAGTTGGAGTGTGTGTGTGTGTGTGTGTGTATGTATACATATATATAAAAGAAAAGGAAAGGCATCCAAAGGATGCATGGGAGAAGGCGCTAGTGCCTCACGTGCGCGGCACGCGGGCGCTGGGCGCAAGGCGCCAGCGGAAAGTAAAAAAAGGGGGGCTCAGCCCCCCGTACTAGGAGTTGTACTCCGATTGACTTTTAGGAGTTAAACTTCTTAAAAAAAGATGTATTATTATTGTCAATTTATTCCTATGGAGTTGAACTCCCAGAAACTTTGATTTGTGGAGTTAAACTCAAAGAAATTTTTATAAATGCTCAAGGGGATCCCTTTCTTCTCCCCTGAGCCTTGGATCTTTCCCAAAATGGAATCTCTAGATATGGGTCTCCATCCTCCTCTTCTGTCGGCCGGATCTTGGAGAACAAGAGGGGGTGAGATTTAAAAATATCCCATTTTTGAGATATAATGGAAGATCTGAGCTCCCCTTTGTGGATTTTGTGGTAAAAAACTATTTATTTTTGGGAAAAGAAGAGTAAAACTCTTGATTTAATTCAAAATGGGAAGAAGGTTTTAGAACCTTGGGGAAGGAAAAGGAGGCACATACCCTAATTTTTGAGAGAAGGAAAAAGTTTTCCTTTATTTCAACATCATGTTGCCTTATGTAGGCTTACACATTTACATATAGCCCCTTGGGCTTTACAAAAGGGTATTTTACCCATCCCATACCTCATGTGCTCATTTCTTTTGCACATAAGCCATGGGTTTTACAAAAAAATGGCTTTATGCCCATTTTGCTTGCATTCATGCATACAAAATTACATCAAAAATTATTTATTACAAGATTTTTTATTTGCATAGGGGAGGCCGGCCGCTTCATTTTCGGGCTCGACTCGGGCATGAGCCCACTTAATCTGGGCTTCGGCCCACCTGCCTTGGGGTTGACCTTGACTTTGAATTGGTCAACCGGGGTGCAATTTTCGACCCCAACACTTTGCATATGAACGCTCACGTGTTTAGCACAT
Source organism: Agapanthus africanus (assembly GCA_030015575.1). Classification (NCBI taxonomy): domain Eukaryota; kingdom Viridiplantae; phylum Streptophyta; class Magnoliopsida; order Asparagales; family Amaryllidaceae; genus Agapanthus; species Agapanthus africanus. The sequence goes on along the minus strand of JASDDO010000014.1, from coordinate 204,940,008 downwards.
GAGGCTAGTTTGCCCCTTTGGTTTTTTATTTCCAGCGCTTTTATGCTTCACATATAAACGCTCACGTGATTAACACGTGAGACCTGTTCGATCATTAGTTATTTATTTTCAGCGTTTATATACTTTGCATATAAGCGCTCACGTGTTTAACACGTGGGTCCAAACTATGGATTTTAATTCTCCTCAAAACCAGAACGCTCACGTGCTTTGCACATGAGAGGAATTCATTTCTTCTTTTTTTCTCCCCTTTTATTATAAGGGAACTACTAGCTCCGGGCAAAAAATTTTGCGGGAACAAATGCCCCCCACTATTTTGCCTACGTAGGTATGTTCATGGGTTAAGTAATGCATAATTATGCATCTTCGTAGAATTGATGGCTTAGGAGACAGGTTTAGGATCCCTGTCGCCTAAGATTTTTTCAACTTCATGAGCCGTAAGGGTCTCGAGAAGGTTTTTTCTCCTTATGAGTTGAGAGGATCTCACTAGTGCATATTCTCCTTAGGAATCATGGAGATTCCCAAGTGTTTTTCATCTTTGTGAGTCATAAGGATCACACGTAGGTATTTTCTCTTTACGGGTTGAGAGGACTCGTAAGTGGTATCTTCTCTTCATCGATATGCAACTTTTGGCGAATGTGGCCCGTAGATAGTATACAAGAGTCGGTCTTGACCTCCTTGTAGAGCAGCGATGGCTTAGGAAACAGGTTTAGATCTGTCGCCTAAGTTTTTTCAATTTTATGAACCGTGAGGGTCTCATAAAGATGTTTCTCCCTACGAGTCGATAGGATCTCATATATGTATTTTCTCCTTGTAAGTCGTAAGGACTCCTAAGTGTGTTTTCTCTTCAGAGTCGTAAGGATCTCACAAGAGTATTTTCCCTTTACGAGTCGAGAGGACCCGTAAGTGGCTTCTTCTCCTCATTGGATGGAACTTTGGAGAATGTAACCCATGGATAGTATACAAGAGTCGATATCGAACTACTTTTGGGGAAACGATGGTTTAGAAAATAGGTTTTAGATCTGTTGTCGAAGGCTTTTCAACTTTATAAGCCGTGAGGTTCTCATAAATATATTTCTCCCTACGAGTCGAAAGGATCTCATAGGTGTATTTGCTCCTTAAAAGTCGTGAGGACTCCTAAGTATGTTTTCTCTTGAGATTAAGGATCTCACAAGAGTATTTTTCTCTTACGAGTCGAGAGGACCCGTAAGTGGTTTCTTCTCCTCATTGGATGCAACTTTGGAGAGTGTGGCCTGTGGATGGTATACAAGAGTCAGTATGGACCTCCTTGTAGGGCAACAATGCTAAAGAAACAGGTTGATATCCCCGTCGTCTAAGGCTTTTCACCTCTATAAACTTCGAGGGTCTTATAAAGATATTTCTTCCTACGTGTCGAGACGAGTCGAGAGGATCTCGTAGGTGTATCCTAACGTGAAATTTAGATAACCCTTTTTTTGAAAGGGATCCGTTAGTGCAACACCTTAAAACACGATTAGAGTTAATTAAGCGATATAATATGGGTTTTTGATAAATTTAACTAATAATTTTTTTTCACATATTTTATTTAATTAATCAATATTTTATTTAATTATTTATGTACTTGTAGTATTTGTGCACACATATGTGCATGCTAATCTAGCATTAAGGATATGTTAAACTTGTTTGGTTAGCCATGGCACATTAACTATATCTTTATGTTCTTATTAATAATTAAGTAATAAAAAAGGTTTTAATAGAAAAAGAAAAGAAAAGAAATGAAGGCATGGGGAGACAAGGAAGTAAGGGGAGCAATTAATGAAGAGAGAGAAAGTATGGCTATCAAGAGCCATCCCTCTCCCCTCATCTCTCTCAACACTCAACTCTATCTCATTTCTCTTCTTCTTCTTCTTCCAAAAATTTCTTCTTACAAATTTTCCCATCTCAACCTTGAGCCTAGATCACCACTAAACCTCACTTAAATCCTCAATTAAGCATGTTTAGTCTCTCTTGGAGCCTTGGAGCTTGCATAGCTAGGGTTTCTTTTAACTTTTGGTGAGGTAATGATCTAAAACTCTTAATTAGGCTCTAAGGAAAGTCTTTATGTTAACTAGTTTCACTAAACTACCTTAATGTTTTGGATTTAGTGTTAAATATCGTATTTGTTTAAGGTTAGGGATTCTGTTTGAATTTGCTATCAATCCCGAGACCTTTTTGAGAAGTTGCCACTACTAAGAGCTAGTCTTCGAGCCAAGAACATAACCCCAAAACCTGAGCCCTCCCCTCTTCTTCTCGGCCACATATTTAATTGATCTGGCCGCAATTTCCGACCAGTATGGGGACGTTGAGTGTGAGTCTTAGTCGTGGGTTCTCTGGAACTACATGTAGGCTTATGGCATATACAACTTTCCCTAATTGCTGGTATAAGAAAATCTGTGACTGTTTTACTAAATTTCAAGTGTTTCGTTAACGTGCAATACGGATTTATCCGCCTCTCGTTTAGGGTCTTGTGTGGTAAGCAGCCTTAGGGTTTGTCTTGGATGTTGCTGCACACGTTTAGCATGCTTAGATCATATGTGGTATCTTGTGGGAGTTGGTTCGTTCGTTTTGCATATGTGTCCGTGTCTTTATCGAAGATTTTATTAGCCTCACGTGTTATGGTTTTGTGCGATACTAGGATCGTTTGCGTATGTGTTCATGCATATAGTTTTTGCATCCTGATGTTGTACCTTGCTCATGATTGTGTTGCATTCACACTGTCATACATATGCCATCATAACCTCATGCTTAGGATTTGTCGCTATTTCGTGTATACTTTCGATTACACATATGATGTTATTCACTACTCACGAGCTGGCAACTCACCCCCGTTGTGCCACAGTGTCTTGCAAGACTGATCCTCAATGTAATCGCGGTAGTGCACTCTACTTTTCTATTTCTGCAGATATCGCTACTTTTGGGCTTGATATATTTTGTAGGTGGGTGGCGAGTATTCATGTGCTTTTTACTTATTCTCTTATCCTTGTATCTAGTATACTCCATCTACCATATGTATGTATTGACTTAAAGACGAGGTTGAGAGACTTAATATCTGTATTATATATGACTTTGGGTGTCGTGCTCGTGTGAGCCGACTTTTATGCTATGTTGCGATGTTGTTACATTTTTTATTCGCTTATTTCTTCGCCTTTGGCGTCGTATATCTGTTGTGGTTGTGGTTGTGTTCCGCCTTTAGGCGTGAGACTTGCTCCCAAGTGGGGATGTTGTTTTTATATATCATGTTTTGTATCCGTTTTCGGATCAGTTTTTACAAAGGAAATGCTGCCGAAATTTTTAGTAACAGCTTGAGATTTTAAAAAAAAGTTGATATTTTGAGACAAATGTTTTACCACTCTACTTTATTTCGCGGTTTAGATTCTGGGTTTCGTCTTACTTATATTACGTTACTCCTTCAGATGTTGCGTGATTTAAGTGTCGGCCGCGTTCCTAAATTAGGTCATGACAAAGTTAGTATCAGAGCATTAGGTTTTATCTTACGGAGTGTGAGATGGACCTTGGTATGATGGAGTAGGTGATTTAAGCAGAGTGGCGTAGCGTGTGTATGTTCCACGGCATACTCACGACACGAAATTCCTGTTTCTTGTTGGTCAACCTGCCGCGTAGCGTGTGTATGTTCCAGCCACTATACCGCCAAAGACTACGAGGGCCTAGAGGGTTGCCGCTAAAGATGAGGTCAGGGCGGGCTCGTCCGAGACGAAGGCCGATCAGGGTAGTACGCCTACCTTTCAGGAGCAGGTTGATCCACCTTCTCCAGGCTGGATTACTAGGATGGAGGCGAGTACTCAGGACTTGCATCAGACAGTTTGATCTTTGGTTGAGACCAGTAGAGCACCAAGATCAGATGATGTTCCACCTACTATGGGGACCGTGAGTGTGAAGCATCCGGTTTTCCTTGGCACAGACGCAGCAAAGGATCCACAGCCGTTCCTCGACAGGATGGCCCGAATTTGTCGTTCCCTGAGATGTTCCAATGCGAGATCGGTCGAGCTTACTAATTTTCGTCTGGAGGATCTTGCCCAGATTTGGTACGAGTCTATCGAGAGAGGCTGAACCACAGGTCTTCCTCCTATGACCTGGGATGAGTTCGCAATGGTTTTTCTTGCTCGTTTTCTTCTGCAGAGCGTCAGGGATGCCCGAGCTCACGGTTTTGAGTCTTTGTGCCGGACTTCTAGTATGACAGTGGCCGGTTATGATATCCAGTTCTCCTAGCTATCCATATATGCTCTTTATTTGGTAGATACCGAAGAGAAGCACGTCAAAAGGTTCGTGTGAGGTCTTGATACACTGTTGTTCCTCTCTATTGGCGCCCAGCACTTTAATATGTATGCAGAAGCGATGGACGTAGCCCTGCTAGTAGAGGAGCGTATTGCCGAGACTACGGTTGTTCCTGGACCGAAGCAGATTCGTACTGGTGTATCAGCTCCCGGGCAGTCCGGTAGAGGCCGCAGCGGATTTTTTCTAGGACGTGGTGGTAGCAGAGGCTTGAGACAGGGCCAGTTATATAGCTCTTACCCACAGGGTAAGCAGCCGTCATCGGGATGTTTTCAGTGTCGGAGTCCACATCACCGCTTCAGGTATTATACAGAGAGACACCAGGACGAGGCAGCAGTTCCACAAGTCACCATACCACCTTCACCTCCTCCGAGAGCATTGCCTCCTACGCCCGTCGTTACTTCACGCCAGACCGATGCTCAGAGAAGCCATGGTCATAGCGATCTTGTTCAGAGGGAATGAAGTGGCAGAGGTAGAGGACAGGCCTGAGTTTTTGCTTTGACTCCTCAGGTTGCGCAAGCATCGAATGCAATTATGACCGTACTCTTTCAGTGTGTTCTTTCGATGCGCGTATATTGTTCGATCCTGGATCTACGCACTCTTATATATCCACCCACTTCATACCAAGGTAGGGCCAAGATTCGTCTTTATGAGATCAGCCGCTCGTTGTGATTACTCCCGTTGTAAAGTCTTTTATTGCTCGACATGTGTTTCGGTCGTGTACCGTTCATATTGGAGATAGAGATTCTTCCATCGATTTGATCCTTCTTGATATATTGGACTTTGACATTCTCCTCGGCATGTACTGGTTAGCCACTTACTATGCGTCTGTGGACTGCCGTGAGAATGCGGTCAGGTTTTGTTTTCCGGGAAAGTCATTTCTTGTTGTGCAGGGGGGCCGCAGTGCCGCCCCTCACAGTTTGATTTCTGCCCTTTGCGCTAGTCGACTCTTGAGGAAAGGATGTTGGGGATTCTTAGCTTATATTCGTGATAATGGAGCCACAGCGGATCCGTTGGATCAGGTTTCGATTGTGAGAGAGTTTCCCGATATTTTTCCTGATGAGTTACCTGGATTGCCGCCAGACTGTGATGTTGAGTTTTGTATCGACTTGATCCTAGTACGGGGCCTATTTCTGTACCGCATTATCGGATGGCCCCGGCGGAGCTTAAAGAGCTTAAGGATCAATTGCAAGATTTGCTTGATAAGGGACTTATTCGTCCGAGTGTGTTGCCTTAGGGAGCTCCTGTCCTATTCGTTAAGAAGAGGGACGGCAGTATGAGATTGTGTATCGACTATCGTCAATTGAACCGAGTTACGGTACGAAATAGGTATACTTTACCTCGTATTGATGATTTGTTCGATCAGCTCCACGGAGCGGGATACTTTTTAAAGATTGATTTGCGGTCAGGTTATCATCAGTTGCGGGTCCGGAATAATGACATTCGAAGACTGCTTTTCGGACGCGCTACGGGCATTACGAGTTCTTGGTGATGTCGTTCGGGCTTACCAATGCCCCGACAGCGTTCATGGATTTGATGAACCGGATCTTCAGGTCGTTCCTCAACAAGTTTATTATTGTATTCATTGATAACATTCTGGTCTACTCCAGGAGTCGAGAGGAGCCTGAGCAACACTTGAGGATTACATTGCAGACGTTGAGAGAGCATCAGTTGTTTGCTAAATTCTCGAAGTGTGCTTTCTGGCTTGATAGTGTTGACTTCTTGGATCATGTGATTATGAGAAACGGTATACTTATGGACCGCAAGAAGATCGAGGCCGTACAACATTGGCCCAGACCTGTTTCCATGACAGACGTTCGCAGCTTCTTTGGCTTAGCCGGTTATTACCGCCGTTCATGCAGGATTTCTCTAGTATCGTTGCACCGCTGACCGGACTGACCCGGAAGGGAGTTCTTTTTATTTAGATTGAGGCATGTGAGTAGAGTTTTCAGCAGTTGAAGACTCGTTTGACGACTGCACCAGTTCTATCTTTGCCTTCAGGATCAGGCGGCTATGTTGCTTACTGTAATGCTTCTCGAGTGGGTTTAGGTTGTGTGTTGATGCAGCACGGAAGAGTTATAGCTTATGATTCTCGGCATTTGAAGAAGCACTAGTAGAACTATCCCACTCATGATCTAGAGATGGCCGCGGTGGTCTTTGCGCTCAAGATTTGGAGACATTACTTGTATGACGAGTCGTGTCAGATCTTTACGGACCATAAAAGCTTAAAGTACATCTTCCAGCAGCGGGATCTGAATTTGTGACAGCGCCGTTGGATAGAGCTTATAAAGAATTATGATTGTGAAATTCTTTATCACCTGTGCAAGGTGAATGTGGTAGCTGATGCTTTGAGTTGTAGGCCCGGAGGTAGCTTGTTCCATTTGAGTGCGGTTCAGAGACAGTCTTCTATAGATTGGCAGATCTTATGTGAAAGCAGGGTGCAGTTCGAGTTCACTTCCATTGGGGGATAGCTTGCTCATGTCCACACCCGTCCACTTCTACTCGACCGCATTCGAAAGGCACAGTCTAACGATGCCCGTTTGTTTGAGATTAGGGAAGAGATTCTAAGTTTGTGATCGATGTCCAGGGAGTGTTAAGATTTAGGACCCGTCTATATGTACCAAATTCTGAGGGGCTGAGACGTAAGATCTTAGAGGACGCACATCAGTCAACATACAGCATTCATCCGAGTTCCACCAAAATATATCGTGATTTGAGAGATATATACTGGTGGGAAGAGATGAAGAGCGATGTTTCAGATTTCGTTTCGAGATGCCTGACTTGCTAGCAAGTCAAGGCCGAGCATCAGAGACCAGCGGAAAAGTTACAGCCTTTACATATTCTAGAGTGGAAATAGGAGCAGATCTCCATGGATTTCGTTGTGAGTCTACCAAGGTCCAGTTGAGGGTATGACTCCATTTGGGTGATTGTTGACCGGTTGGTGAAAGCGGCTCAATTTCTCCCAGTGAAGACCACTTTTAGATTTGCTCGGTATGCTCAGTTGTATATTGATGAGATTGTGCAGTTGCACGGCGTTCCGAGATGCATTGTATCCGACAGAGGCACCCAGTTTACCAGCCAACTTTGGAAAAAACTTCAGGAGGCTTTAGGAATCCGTTTGAGTTTCAGCACCACTTTCCATCCACAGACCGATAGTCAATCAGAGCGGACTATACAGACTCTTGAGAATATGCTCCAAGCATGCGTGCTTGATTTTGGTGGTAGTTGGGATCGTCACTTGCCCTTGATAGAGTTCTCCTATAATAACAATTTTTAGGAGACGATTCAGATGGCACCTTTCGAGGCCTTGTATGGGAGAATGTGTCAGTCGCCAGTCTGTTGGACCGAACTCACCTAGAGCAGAATTCTGGGACCGCAGCTAGTTTTGGAGACTACGGAAAAGATCTCGTTGATCCAGGACAGGATTAGAGCAGCTCAGTGCAGGCAGAAGTCTTATGCTGACCGTCATCGTTGAAGACTTGAGTTCACAGTGGGTGATCATGTTTTCTTACAGATCTTTCCGATGAAGGGGGTGATGAGGTTCGGAAAGAAAGGGAAGCTTAGTCCTAGATTTGTGGGTCCTTTCAAGATCCTTAAGCGAGTCGGTACCGTTGCCTATCATTTGGCACTTTCAACCAGTTTTCTGGATGTACACTCTGTATTTCATGTATCGAAGCTTCGTAAGTACCTTCATGATCCTTCTTATGCAATTCAGCACTAGACCATCCAGCAGAAGCGCAATCTTTCTTTCACCGAGCAGTAGTTATTCTGGACAGGCAGGTGAAGAAACTTCGGTCAAAGCTTTTACCGTCCGTGAAGGTTCTATGGCATGGCCCGAATAGCGAAAAGGTCACATGGGAATCCAAGAGTGAGACGCAAATAAAATTTCCCCATCTCTTCGAAGGTACGCGTAGTTAGATTTTAAATTCGGGGACCGAATTTCTTTAAGGGCGGAGATTGTAACACCTTAAAACGTGATTATAGTTAATTAAGAGATATAATATAGGTTTTTGATAAACTTAACTAATAATTATTTTTCATATATTTTATTTAATTAATTAATATTTTATTTAATTATTTATGTACTTGTGGTATTTGTGCACACACATATGCATGCTAATCTAGCATTAAGGATATGCTAAACATGTTTGGTTTGCCATGGCACATTAACCATATCTTTTTGTTCTTATTAATAATTTAAGTAATACAAAAGGTTTTAATAGAAAAAGAAAAGAAAAGAAATGAAGGCATGGGGGAGACAAGGAAGTAAGGGGAGCAATTAATGGAGAGAGAAAGATAGAGCATGGCTATCAAGAGCTATTCTTCTCCCCTCATCTCTCTCTCAACCCTCAACTCTCTCTCATTTCTCTTCTTCTTCTTCCTCTTCTTCTTCCAAAAATTTCCTCTTGCAAATTTTCCCACCTCAACTTTGAGCCTAGATCATCACTAAACCTCACTTAAACCCTCAATTAAGCATTTTAGTCTCTCTTGGAGCCTTGGAGCTTGCATAGCTAGGGTTTCTTCCAAGTTTTGGTGAGTTAATGATCTAAAACTCTTAATTAGGCTCTAAGGAAAGTTTTTATATTAACTAGTTTCACTAAACTACCTTAATGTTTTGGGTTTAGTGTTAAATATCGTATTTCTTTAAGGTTAGGGTTTCCGTCTGAATCTGCTATCAACCCCGAGACCTTTTTGAGAAGTTGACACTACTAAGAGCCAGTCTTCGAGCCAAGAACATAACCCTAAAACCTGAGCCCTCCCCTCTTCTTCTCGGCCGTAGATTTAATTGATTTGGCCGCAAATTGCGACCAGTATGGGGACGTTGGGTGTGAGTCTTGGTCGTGGGTTCTCTGGAACTATGTGTAGGCTTATGGCATATGCAACTTTCCCTAATTTCTTGTATAGGAAAATCTGGGACTGTTTTACTATATTTCAAGTGTTTCGTTAACATGCGATAAGGATTTATCCACCTCTCGTTTAGGGTCTTATGTGGTTAGTAGCCTTAGGGTTTATCTTGAATGTTGCTGCACACGTTTAGCACACTTAGATCATACGTGGTATCTTGTGGGAGTTGGTATATTCGTTTTGAGTATTTGTCCGTGTCTTTATCGAAGATTTTATTAGCCTAACGTGTTATGGTTTTATACGATGCTAGGATCGCTTGCGGGGACTTCAGACGCAGCTAGGAAGGGGAAGGAGGTGGTCGGATTCCTATAACTCGAGACCATTCTGGTGAGTAGATTTAACATCTACGAGGAAATTGCTTGTATGGTGTTAAGCGCCGATGGCGAGATTCTAGTTACAAACTTTATACCGCATTCTTATACATTTGTGATTGTGCATGTGTGTCATAGTGTGCATCCCATTACCTATTATACATTGACATATCCTCAGTAAGACACTGTATCATTACCAACGGTTCATGTCGCACGAGCACTGATTCATATGCCCACTCACCCCGTTGGTAATTTCCATGATACGCACACTATAGAAATTGCCATGAATAATTACATTGTATTACATTCTTAATTGGTAGTTATACTCTCGTTATTGTGCTAGTACACATCATGTCAGTATCATACATACATTGCTATTAGTACCATGTTCTTATATGATATTTCATGAGATTTGTGGTTTCCTTGACATGATATTTTATGTCCACCATGGGTTTTCCCGGTTCTGAGTGATAAGTATGCCCGATTCGAGGAGCGAGGAGGAACTATCTGCGGGTACATATTGGGCTTGGTACGGTACCCCGGGCAAAGAAGATCGTATAGAAAGGCGTTGAGCCCGGCAGGGGAGCATTACCTATTGGTGATTGTATGGAAACTCGGCGGATATCCGGAGGATACCGATCGGAGTTATATGATGAGATGGATATGAGGGCCGATCAGAGTGACGGTGCCTGAGATATTGGGATTTGAGTATCGTTGATTAACACAAGATTTTATGATGATTTATCGATGGTATCACTATTTTATTTCACATTCAGGACTTATTATGACATGCTATGTTCATATAGTTGTTGTATCCTGATGTTGTACCTTGCTCATGATTGTGTTGCATTCACACTGTCATACATATGCCATCATAACCTTATGCTTAGGATTTGTCGCTATTTCGTGCATGCTTGCGATTACACGTATGATATTATTTACTACTCATGAGCTGGTAACTCACCCCCATTGTGCCACCGTGTTTTGCAGGACTGATCCTCAGTGTAGTCGCGGCGGGGCACTCTACTTCTTCTATTTCTGCGAATACCGCTACTTTTGAGCTTGATTTATTTTATAGGTGGATGGCGAGTATTCATGTGCTTTTTACTTGTACTCTTATCCTTGTATCTAGTATACTCCATCTACCATATGTATGTATTGACTTAGAGACGAGGCTGAAAGACTTGATATCTGTATTATATGTGATTTTGGGTGTCGTGCTCGTGTGAGCCGACTTTTGTGGTATGTTGCGATGTTGTTACATTTCTTATTCGCTTATTTCTTCACCTTTGGCTTCGTATATCTGTTGTAGTTGTGTTCCGCTTTTAGGCGTGAAACTTGCTCCTAAGTGGGGATGCTGTTTTTATATATCATGTTTTGTATCCGTTTTCGGATCAGTTTTTACAAAGGAAATGTTGCCGAAATTTTTAGTAATAACTTGAGATTTAAAAAAATTGATTTTTGAAACAAATGTTCTACCACTCTACTTTATTTCGCGGTTTAGATTCTGTATTTCGGCTTACTTGAATTATATTACGCCTTTAGATGTTGCGTGATTTAAGTGCCGGTCGTGTTCCTAAATTGGGTCATGAAAGTTATGTTTGTGGTACTAGGTTTAAGTCCATCGTACCGCTCGTTGGCTGATGTATTTCTCGATATGCAGTCCTTTAGGTTGTTGCTCGAGTAGCCCCGCATTTGTCGTGTCTCTGATCCTTTATGGGACTGATCAATACGTCTTCAAGTAATCTTCTAAGGTCGGAATATCCATATTACCGTCAGAATAACAAGCGTTAGGTATTTGCCGTAGCGCTTTTTCTTTGAGGTTAGGCCAAGCCTCGATGAGTCATAACCGCACCCTTCTGGTGTGGGATGATCTCCAAAGGTCTTCAGGCTTTATATGTATTATCGTCAAGACCCAAAACTAGGATTATGTCTTCATTTCGTTTTTGCTTTGATGATGTCACGCTAATTCTTTGCTGAAATATGATAAATATATGTGCGATCTCTATGCTGTATGTATCGCAATCGAGGTCTGGAGCTAGGAATATACCATTTCTCCGAATTTATTTGACCGTTATGTCTGCATCCTGCTGACATAAGGAGGAACGTGGAAGTAGTCTCTAGGTTGTATATATGCCGTCAAGACCCGGAGTAGGATTTTGCCGTTGCTCCATTTTTTGCTTTGACCCTTTGGTTATTTTAATGACGTTGCGTCTACATCCTGCTAGAATGAGGAGAAACGTCGAGGTTCTCTCTAGGCTGTAGATATTGCCATCGAGATATGAAGTTAGAACTATGTCGTCACTCCTCTTTTTTTTGACCCTTGGGTCCTTGTTGACGTCGTGTCTGTACTTTGCTAGAGTAAGAAGGACATCCAAATAGTCTCTAGGCTGTACATGTTCCATCAAGATCTGGTTCTTCTTTTGATGAAATATGGTGGGAAAATATGGTTCTCTTTCTTTCATTTGTGCCCATGAGTTATGTACAAGAGTCAGTATGGATCTACTTGCAGGGCAGAAATTTTTTATTTTATTATATATATTTTAATTTCTGCGATGCTTTATCTTTTCATCTTTTTATATTGCGAAAGTCGCGATTGCCCAATCATTTCTACTATTTTTTGCGGTGCCTAATCATTTCGGCTATGTCAAATTTTTTTATTTTTACTCACTATTTTTTATTGTGGATTGTTCAAACATTTAAGCTGTTTCATATGCATATATATATATATATATATATATATATATATATATATATGAGATTAATGGAGGAAAGAGGCCATAGGAAGGGATTTCCTCCTATGGCATGGAAAAAATACAACATCCACCATTTTTTCCGACGATCGGCACACATCATCATCATCGTTATCATCTAAGATGTGCGTACACCAAATTTCATGTGATTCCACAACTTTTTCACCGTTGATTTAGTGGGTTCAAAATTAACGGTTTACCGACAATAGAACTTTTTACATTGCTAAATCAACGGTGAAAAGGTTGTCGAATCACATGAAATTTGGTGTACCCACATCTTAGATGATAACGATGAAGATGATGGGGGCCGATCGTCGAAAAAATTGGTGGAGGTTGTATTTTTTCCACGCCATAGGAGGAAATTTCCTCCTATGGCCTCTTTTCTTCATTATTCTCATATATATATATATATATGTATATATATATATATACGTTTTCTCGCTGATTTTTATTGCGAGTTTCCCCATCATTTCGGCTATTTTTATATGCATTTTTTTGCGACTCTCTGAGTTTTATTACGAGTCGAGGACTTGGGTTCTGATACCAATTTAGGCATCAGCATCGCTACAACTAGAATGTTGCAGGAGCGACTCATCATTTGCCTTGAAAGGACTTGGAGTTTGACATATGTTTAAGCATCAACATCGCTACAACTGGATTGTTTCCAGGAGAAAATCATCATTTATCTTTGTTGATTTGAACAAAGGTGGCTTAGCAAACAGGGTTAAGATCCTGTCGACTAAGGCCTTTGACTTTATGAGCCATAAGGGTCTCATAAAGATATTTCTCCCAACGAGCCGTGGGGATCTTATAGGTGTATTTTCTCCCTAAGAGCCGTAAGTGTGTTTTCTCTTATAAATCGTAAGGATCATACATGAGTATTTTCTCCTTGTAAGTCGAGAGGACCTACAAGCAGTTGTTCACCATATGGGGATATTTCTCGCCATTGGTGGGACTTGGTGAGGAATCTATTTATTTATACATATGAATTGTATACAAGAGTCGATATTGGACCACTTGTAGGGCAGAAAAACTTTGTTGGGTTTTAGTGGCTTAAGAACATGTTTGGAACCTTGTAACCTAAGGCTTTTGAATTCTATAAGCCATGAGGGTCTTATAGAGGATATATTCTCTTCACGAATCGTGAAGCTCTCATAAGTGCATTTTCTCCTTAGGAATCGTATGGATTCCTAAGTGTATTGTTCCTTTGTGAGTCTCACGCAGGTGTTTTCTTCTCACAAAGTCGTGAGGACTTTGCAAGTGCATTTTTTAACGAGTTCGTGTCCTTTCAGGTTTTCACTAGCTCACCGGTAGTCCTACTATTTTTACTCACGGCGCCCTTTCAGATTTTCATCCATGCCTATTTTGCTTATGGACATACCATTTTTTAGGAGGCCCGTAAGGTAACGCACCATTAGCTGTAGGCCACGATCTTTTCTGAAGGACAGCATCATGTAGGATGTGGGAGAGCTATGAATTGTTTACGCCCGTGGATTGTATACGGTGATCAATATAGAGATCTGCCGTGGGGCTAAACGTGTTAGTTTAGAACATAACGGTCCATTATTGCCGTATTTTGGGACGAGTTTTTTATTTAAAGACTTTTTGGTCCAGCATTCCCGTGTTTAGAGAAAACGCGCTAGTTGAGGGACGTCTTGGTCAAGCATTAGTTTAAGGACGTTTCAGTCGAGCAATAGTTTAGGGACGTTTCGGTCCATTATTCATGTTTTGGTACGAACATCTTTTGGTACTACTTTCACGGGCAATCCAAAATAAACAAACATAACACGACATGAAGTGAACTACTGGAGTAGAAGAAAGTGGTTATCGCACCGCGATAACGTAATTAACTGTAGGGTTTGCATCTGCAGGGAAGAGCGTCCCCACAACGAAAAACCCCTCAAAATGTGGGGTAATCTGATAAAGTCTGCTACAACGGTCGCACTATCCAAATCTCCGATATACGGGGCCATAAATCAACTTGGTATTTTCGGAAAGGTGGGTGGATATATCTAAATAGCATCTGCCTCCAAATTCAGGCTAGACGATCCATCCCAGTTCATCTCAGTCCGGTCTTCAGCGGTAAACAGATTCTAGCACGCCCGGTAGGACCTCTTCTTCATTCCACTCCACACTTCGTATGTCGTATTTTTCCACGAGCAAATTATTGCGGTATATATATGTTTGTAGTTACCCTTAAATGATGAGATACTAAAGCTGGTGTTTTATCTCTATGAAGAATGGCGTTTGCTTCCACTCATAGCAACTCAGGCTCTGTCATGTCTGGTGGAGTCAAATAAGGGCTACTTGAAGTCTTAAATCTCTGCAATCCAGCTCTTTAAGAAATCAATGGGCTTATCTTTGGGTCTATGCTCCCATCTCTTACCCTCGGTGTCTCAACGCCGATAGTGGAAGCCCAGAAGAAGTCTGTCTTCCATGGACCAGATCCTCCAACTTCTACTATGACGACGGAATCAGTCCTCAAACAACTGGCACCTGCCAAAGACCAAGGTCGACGCAGGGGGCAGAATATTCAAGCTCTCAAAGGAAATAGGGACAGGCTTAGTAAAATCCTGAGGCTAATCGAATTCCGGCCGTAAAAACGGTCGACATCGATATCGGCATCATACAAAATGAGCTGGGGGCAGTTCTCCGTTAGCGTTGACTCCACCTGCTTCAACTCTGATGATAAATGCTTCTGTTTCAACCGGGAACAACTTCAAACTGCTGCGAAGGGTCGGACCAAATTCTCCCACCGCGGTATTGAAGAAAACTCTACAGCCCGTGGAAATCCAACGAGAGCAGAAACCTATTCGCTTGCTAAAAGAACTTTCCTCATCTATATATAAGATATGGAAGCAAGTGAAGGACTCATTCTTCAACCGCGGCTCTTCCCCTAAATGCCAGCCAAATTCTGATAAATCCCCTTTCAAATACAAGGGGACTCATCCTAAGACGGTTCCTGATAAAATGGTTCCTCCTAAAGCAGCTTCTCATAAAAAAAAAGAGGCCTGATAAAGCCCAAATGTTCGAAGCAAACTCCGAGGGTCAAAGATCCTTATGACTTGCAAGAGAAAATATCACTTAGGAATCCCCACGATTCCTCAGAAGAAAACACACCTATGAGTTCTTCACGACTCATAGGGAGAAATACCTTTATGAGACCCTTACGGTTCATAAAATCAAAAAGCCTTAGTCGACAGGATCTTAACCCTGTATACTAAGCCACCTTTGTTCAAATCAACAAAGGCAAATGATGATTCGCTCTTGGTAATATCGCAGTTGTAGCGATGCTGATGCTTAAACAGGTGTCAAACTCCAAGTCTTCTCATGGAAAATGATGATTCGCTCCTGGCAACATTCCGGTTATAGCGATATTGATGCCAAAATTAGTATCCGAACCCAAGTCCTCGACTCACAACAAAATCAGCGAGCAAAAATATGCATATGAAATAGCCAAAATGATAGGGCAACTCGCAATAAAAATCAATGAGCAAAAAATATATGCATATGAAACAGCCGAAATATTTGAACAATTCGCAATAAAAAATTGCGAATAAAAAAATGACATAGCCGAAATGATTGGGCACCGCGATAAATAGCCGAAATGATTGGGCACCGCGATAAATAGCCGAAATGATTGGGCAATCGCAACTTTCGCAATATAAAAAAGCTAAAAAGATAGAGCATCACTGAAATATAAAAAAAATTAATTTTTCTACCCTGCAGGTAGGTCTACGCTGACCCCAGTATACAATCCATAGGCTTAAATGAAATAAAGGGAATAATATCTTCCCACCTGGCTCCGTCAAAGAGAGAGCCAAGTCTTGACGGTACATCTACAACCTAAAAACTATCTCGACGTTCCTTCTCGGTGCAGACGCAACATCAATGAAGACCCAAGGGTCAAATAAATGAGGGGTAATAGAAAAATTCTAGCTCCAGCTCGGCGTTCCTTCTCGGTGTAGACGCAACTTCAACAAGGATCCAAGGGTCAAATAAAAGTGGAGCAATGGTATATTCCAGATCTCGATAGCAACATCTGCAGCCTAGAAATCAACTCGGCGTGCTTCTTGTAGGGTTACTAGTGTTAGTTATATGTATGCCCTAGAGGCCATTACTGTACATATGATGTATATTGTAATGGATGCTTGGACATATATAGGGAGGACTTTCTTGCTCGACATGATAGTACGCTATCTGGTTACTCTTTATCTTAACATGTACTCTGATTGTCTCTATATTATATGTTGATAAAGCCCTTAGGATATGTACTCGACTACTGGGACTATGATGAGATCATACTAGTGGGGCCACAGTAGTCGACGAGTACATCCTATAACTGTTCCTAGTCGAGGGTGTATCGAGACAGGGCATCGATACACCCGAGTAGACTAGCGTATACGCATCTTGACCCATATGATGGGCGATGGATGATCCCATATCCATCGGTGTTTGACATCAAGGATGGTGTACGGGTGCTCAGTAGAGACTGGGTACACTGGATGGACTCGCCGAGAACTCCCAGATGATATTATACCTCACGTCAGATGGCAACTCTCTGGTGACACTGGTACAGGTTAGTCTGTAGACCTGAGATCGTCATAGAGTCTTGTGTGATTCCCACTGTGCTTTGATTTCCATCATACCATGTCCAAGAGGGCGTGCAAAAAGGTGGCTTTTAGGTACAGTCCCGAATCACATAGAGGCAATGAGCGATAGGAGGGGATTCGCCTCTCCCGGTATAGGGAGTTGATGTTGCACTGTGTTCGATTGGCTATAACTGGAAATCCCTGGTCAGGGTTGCTGAGATTTACTGGTAAGTGTTATCAGTAGTTTCTTGACCTGTTATAGACCTCATATCGATAAGACTTATCAAGCTACTGGGTTCTGACGTTTACCACCCCTAGGCGAGATATGCGACATATCAGACGACGAGACCGGACTGTACGGGAGTGTTACTGATTGGATTCGCAGGAGAATGTACAGGCTTGCTTATTGATCTTCTGATCGCTCAATACCTGGGTGACTGTTACGTTTAGCTGACCGCTTGCAGCTTGTGGGTGTTTGATATGATCATCACCTACTGCCGGCGTATTAACGATTCTTTAGAGTCCTACACAGAGGTTTCTTGGCCCAGGCAAAACGGAGTAGGGGCATATATGTGATATGTGCAGGACCGAGGATAATGCGATATGAGATACCGTATTCTATTCTCACGATATTTGATATCAGCCGGGTCATCGGATCAAGTGTTGATTCGATGAATCGGAAAATGATATATTAGTCGGTTATATGCGATATAGCCGGATTGTCGGATCAAGTGTTGATTCGATGATTTAATGTATAATTATATATATGATATATTAAATTACATTAACTAATATAAGCTCACTAAAAGATTCTTTTTCTCACCCGGCTAATACATTGATATATATGCGATATATGTTAATTGTATTATTTTATTTTGTTACAATAAATATTATATATGTCATATATAATATTGTAACATGATATGATTACTAATGCAACATGTTTAGTGGAGATTAAACAAGATTAGGGTTTGAATTGGGTTAGTTCATTCATAAACATTCTAGAAGGTTTTTCTTTTGTCATGAGCAAAGATATTTGTGCTTGATATTTTGTAATGACTCATTCTTAACCTAACCCTAGCCCTAGTTAAATCTCTACAAAGGTTTAGTTGACCATGGTTACATTATTAATCATATATTATTTCATTACTCACCACAAAATGTTTTTTTAATTGATTTTTCTTCTTCTTCTTCCTTGAGTTCTTCATGGAAAAAGCTTTCTAGCTTTTTGCTAAGTGATGATTATGAGTGAGTAATTGAAAACAAAAGAGAGCTAAAATCCTACTTCATCATTCTCATCTACCCTTTCCATTTAGATGAGGGTGTTCGCTTCATTTTGTGAGTGAGAGCTTGTGTTAATGAAACTTCAAGGTAGATCATCTTTGTTATCGAAGATCGGAAGCAAGCTAGCATCTTTCTCTTCGTGGAGCCTCTTGAGAGTCCGGAACTTGATGATCGCAGCGAAGGGACCACAACACGGAGCTTATGAAGTGAAGGACCGGATCTACAAAGGTTGTAATCCATCTCACTTAGTGTTAAAGTGTTTAACATACTTGTTTTTGCCTAATCTCTAGTTTAAAGATCTTGGTTTAGGGTTGTTCGGCACGGCTAAATTTTAAATCGGGCATGGTTGATGCCTTGTAGACCCTTGAGAGTATGCCTAGAAACCCTACAACTAGGCACTGTCACAAGGGTCTATAAGGCATCAACCATGCCCGATTTAAATTTTAGACGTGCCAAACAACCCTAATAATGATCTTAGACTAGAGATTAGGTGAAACAATGAGCAAGTAAACAACTTTACTTCTAAGAGTTCGGGATTACAACCTTTGTAGTCCGGTCCTTCACTTCATAAGCTCCGTGTTGTAGCCCCTTCACTGCAATCATCAAGTTCCCGGACTCTAAAGAGGCTCCACGAAGAGAAAGATGCAAGCTTGCTTCCAATCTTCGATAACAAAGATGATCTACCTTGAAGAAACTCAAACCCAAGCTCTTACTTTGATAATCAAGTATTTGCAAAGCAAACACCCTAATCTAAATGGCTATAATAGATTAGGATGATGAAGTAGGAATTTAGCTCTCATTTATTTTTAATTTCTCACTCATTTTCATCACATGTCAAAAAGCTAGAAAGCTTTTTCATGCAAGAAGAAAGAAGAAGAAGAAGATCAAATCCTTTTGTGATGAATAATGAAAACTAAAGTGTGAGGTTAGAAATGCAACCATGGGTTAAGTATGAAGACTTAACCCATGCAGAGAAACAACTATGGTTAAAGAGTTGGGTTGGGTTAAGGAAATATCTATGCAAAATATCAAGGTCAAAGTCAAAGCTTCAAGAAGCTTCTTGAAAGCTTCATGAAAGCTTAACCCTAATCCAGACCCTAACCACATTTATTCTTCACAAAACATGTTGCATTTATAACCCTAACATGTTACAATATTATATATCACATATACAATATTTATTGTAACAAAATAAAATAATACAATTAACATATATCACATATATATCAATGTATTACCCGAGTGAGAAAAAGAATGTTTAAGTGAGCTTATATTAGTTAATGTAATTTAATATATCAAATATATAATTATATATTAAATTATCGGATAAACACTTGATCCGATAATCCGGCTATTTCACAAATAACCGACTAATATATTCTGTATCAGTTCATCGAATCAACACTTGATCCGATGACCCGGCTATATCACATATACCCGGCCGATATCACATATCGCGAGAATCTAATACGGTATCACATACACGTATTGTTCTCGGTCCCGTACATATCATATATGTGCTCCTACTCCGTTTTGCCTGAGCCAGGAAACCTCTGTGTAAGACTCTAAAGAATCGCCAATACGCTGGCAGTGGGTGATGATCATATCAAACACCCACAAGCAGCAAGCGGTCAGCTAAACGTAACAGCCACCCAAGTATTGAGCGATCAGAAGATCAACAAGCAAGCCTGTACATTCTCCCGCGAATCCAATCGGTAACACTCCCGTACAGTCCGGTCTCTTCGTCTGATATGTCGCATATCTCGCCTAGGGGTGGTAAACGTCAGACCCCAGTAGCTTGATAAGTCGTGTCGATATGAGATCTATAACAGTTCGAGAAACTACTGATAACACTTACCAGTAAATCTCAGAAACCCTGGCCAGGAATTTCCAGTTATAGCCAATCGAGCACAGCGCAACATCAACTCCCAATACCGGGAGAGACGAATCCCCTCCTATCGCTCATTGCCTCCATGTGATTCGGGACTGTACCCAAAAGCCACCGTTTTGCATGCCTCATGGACGTGGTAAGGTGGAAATCAAACCTCAGTGGGAATCACACAAGACTCTATGACGATCTCGGGTCTACAGACTAACCTGTACCAGTGTCACCAGAGAACTGCCATCTGACGTAAGGTATAATACCATCTGGAAGTTCTCGGCGAGTCCGTCCAGTGTATCCAGTCTCCACTGAGCACCCGCATACCTTCTCTGATGTCAAACACCAATGGATATGGGATCATCCATCGCCCATCATATGGGTCGAGAAGCGTATACGCTAGTCTACTCTGGTATATCGATGCCCTGTCTCGATACACCCTCGACTAGGAACAATTGAAGGATGTACTTATCGACTACTCTGTCCCCACTAGTATGATCTGCATCATAGTCCTTGTAGTCAAGTACTCATCCTAAGGGCTTTATCAACATGTAACAAAGAGACAATCAGAGGACATGTTAAGATAAAGTGCAACCAGATAGCATACTATCATGTCGAGCAAGAAAGTCCCCCCTATATATATCCAAGCATCCACTACAATATACATCATATGTACAGTAATGGCCTCTAGGGCATACATATAACTAACAATCTCTCACTTGCACTAGGGCCATCTGTTGTGGTATCACACACCCAACAATTAGCTGTGGTTGAAGTATTTCATACTTAACCATCCCATAAAGTCTCTACTGGGAAAAAGGCCTTTGTGAGTGGATCCGTGCTGTTGTCCTCTGTGTCTACTCTCCTAACCTTGATCTCCTTGGAGATCAACCATCTCCATGATCAGTTGATACTGCCTAAGAATTATATCTGGATTTCTAATGTGACGGGGGTTCCTTGGCCAAAGCCATAATTCCATTGTCACACAATGGTTGGAACGAAGTTCATCTCATGAACTCATATATATCCAGACTGCCTCTTTGGTAGCATCCTTGGTAACGATGTATCTTGCCTTTAATCGTCTAGTATGTCACGATATCTTGCTTGGAACTCGTCCAAAATACCGTCCCTCCACTGAGGGTAAAGACAATACCTGTGACTGACATTCAGTCGTCCTTATCACCCTGGAACTTTTCCAGTGATTCTCCCCACGATCGATTGATACCATCTCACTACAACTAGTGAGAATCCTAACATCCAAATAGATCTATCTCATAGATCCATAACCCAGGATTTAGGAGGTATCACCTTGATCCTATAAGGAGAATCATTGTGATAAGCGGAGATTGACCGAGCGTAGCATAGGAAACTCCTTCCCTATCAAGAGTATGTCATCCACATACTATACAAGGATCACCACCATACTCCCTACTACCTTTTTGTATATATATAAGGTTTATCTACCATTTTGATGAAGTCAAACTCTTTGACTACCACATCAAAATAGATGTTCCAACTCCGCGATGCCTGATTTATCACATAAAAAATCTTGCACACGTTTCCGCTGCTCCCTCTGTCTACGAAGCCCTCTGGCCGTGTACTTATAGACACTCTCTTCCAAATCATCATTTAGAAAAGCAGTCATGACACCCAACCACCAGATATCGTAGTCATGGTATGTAGCAGTGGCAAGTAGGATCTGGATGGACTTAAGCATAGCTTTGAAAGTCTCAACTTTTCCATGTACACCAAGTAATCTTCTCAAGATATACTTGCTCCTGATGGGGATTTAACCCTTTCAGATAAAGCAACCAAAGTCCATACTTTGTTGGTGTATAAGGATTCCATCTCAGATCGCTTAGCATCCAGCCATTCTTACAGAGTCTCACTCCTGATGGCCTGCTCGAAACTAGTTAGGTCATCATCTCATGATGCAATCCTAGCTCCCATTGTCATAGAGAAACCGAAGTATCTCTCAGGTGGATGAGGAACCCTACCAGATCGGCGGAGAGGCTGAGGTTCATTGGAAACTATTGAATCCACATTCAATAGGTATGCAGCTTCTCAAGTGCATAACCCTATAAGAAAATAGGCAACTCAGTAGTACTCATCATAGAGCACACCATATCATATAGGGTGCGATGGCTCTGCCCCGATACACCGACATGCCGTGGTGTATACGGAGGAGTAATACTAAGAGAGAATCTCATTCTCCTAGTCCAGGAATTCCGTGCTCAAGTATTCTCCTCCTTGATCTCATCAAAGAACATAATACTTATACACGTTTTTGGTTCTCTACTTCTAACTTATATTCTGTGAATATCTCAAAAGGTTTGGACTTGTGTTTCAACAGGAACATATGTCTGAATTTTGAGAGATCATCAGTGAATGTAATGAAGTACAAAGAACCGGTCCTCGCATATGTAGACAGGGGACTTTCATACATCAGCATGTATCAATCCCAAGAGTTCAGTAACTCTTTCTCTATTTCTAATAAACGGAGCCATGGTCATCTTATCTTTGTGACATGACTGGCAAGTTTTACAAGATGTAAATTCAAACTAATTTAAATATGCATCTAAATATAACTTAGCTAGTCAGGTCGCATTGATATGACCTAGTCTACAATACCTCAAGAAGGATTCATTCATTTCTGAACTCTTCCTTTTGTGTGTGTTCTGTACGTTAAGAACTGTGGTTTGATTTAGAACGTTTATACTTTTAGATAACGTGCCTGAACCGATCAACTCTTGATATAGGAAATGTTCAAAACATTATCCAACAATACAAAATTATATCTTTCTTTACTAATAAAGAGACTGATATGATATTGTATTTCAGGTTCGGTATCTAATAACATTCGTTCAGAATCAATGTATTCTGGTAATACAGGGTGATAACTGCCAACAGACTTGGCTTGCAACAATTGCACCATTTCCAACTTTTGAAACTTATCACCCGTTCTCAGTTCTCTACCTTTCTGTAGCCCATGTAACAAATCACATTTCCGGGATCCTGATCTAGTATCACTTACCCGGGACGTAAAGGATATTGAGAAACAGTTCTCGGTAATGAACATACCCGAAGAAGATGCATCAACATGTACTTTCTTCATTTGGGTGGCACTGAAATTCTGGTAATCGCCTATTTCCGGCTCTGTCTTATAACAATTATAAGTTGGAGTGGGACCAACGTTCTCTAGCGCAGTATAACAAGCGGGTTCGGTCAATACATCCGTATTATTATCTTGATTAAGGCGTGACATGGTCGCTACCTGGAGAGAGAGAGAAGAAAACACTCAGCGTATGCTCTTGCAAGATTAGATTGGTTATTAATATACCTAATCAGGATGTTTCCCACTATTTTAGTCAAATCTTCCTTCAAACCCTAAAAGGAAAGACTAGCCGGGATTAATTACACCCTACAAGTTCCCCAATCATTCAGCCAGGCTAGTGTCGGTACTTTGAGAGAGGTTCCCCGTGCTTTCGCACGGACCTAATTAAAGTAAACCTCGTTTTTCCATGGGCGTAACCCCGTTAACACCTTTCTAGACACCTACTTGATCGGCTAATTGTAATGTGTAAAACTCTCCCAGTAGTAACTCTTACTCGCAGCGGGTATCGGGATCCAACTATCTCATAGAAGGTATGCAATCTCATTGCAAATTTCAATACTTGAAATTCCCAATAATATTTTACCCCTAGTACTTATGACCTGAACTATAGTCAACATATCATAAGCACTAGTCAAGTTGTACCCGTCATTTCATGATTAATTAGACCCACCCACATGACCCTCAACTATGGTCGACATAATCACATGACTGTCCTAATTAATCGCATTATATGTTGTATAGGAAGACATCACTTAGCTACCATACACTATGCCTCAACTAAAGTCAACATACGCAGCACGAATACTAAGTACTCTACTTCCTAAAATGATGGAGCGCTACGACAGGTTTTTAAGAAAACCTTTTGCGTAATGAACTTGATATTGTTGTAGAATAGAGTGATTTTTAAATGGAGTGTTTTTG
Organism: Agapanthus africanus; assembly: GCA_030015575.1. Taxonomy (NCBI): domain Eukaryota; kingdom Viridiplantae; phylum Streptophyta; class Magnoliopsida; order Asparagales; family Amaryllidaceae; genus Agapanthus; species Agapanthus africanus. The sequence continues at coordinate 204,915,943 of JASDDO010000014.1, read as the reverse complement.
AGGCCTTTTCTAGTTTCGCTAAAGAGGTCACTCCCGGTGAAGGGATCGTCGGCTCTTTCCTCATCGAATAAGGTGCAGGATATTTCACAAATATCACTATGCAAAGCAAAAATTATAAAAACAATCAAAAGACAAACCGAGTTTGTACCATCTGCTAGTTTTGCTAAAGAGGTCACTCCCAGTGAAGAGATCTCGGCTCTTTCCCTATCGAATAAGGTGCTGGATGTTCTACAAGGAACACTGCTATGCAAAGCAAAAACTAGAGCTACCAATTTTTAAACAAGTTTCTACAACATCTTTAGGTTTCTTTTATTTCATTAATCTCATTAATGAAGTCCCATTTTATTATGCTTCACAAGCATCACATTTGAAACGAAATCAACAATATAACATATATCTCATATATATAATATAAATATTCGTCTCAGGCAGTAACATGATCTCATCACAGAACATTGCAGCAGAAGAACATATATGAAATATTGGATATACTAGGAGGTCCGTGTTTTTAATACGAGCCTGTATAAAACACGGATTCCACGGTCGTGATGAATAGCCAAACCTATATCCCTAGACCCCTACGAGAGTGGCAAGTAAGCCTGCCAATTCTAGAGTTAGGAGACCCGGTCTCGACTCCTGGAGATGGCCTCCCACTGGACCCTAGAACCCGGTTACTTATGCTCCCCTCTTTGGGTCTGCCTAATGCGGAAAAGTAAATAATATACAATGGTGATATCATCCTCAGCCCGGAAGTGCCCCAATAAAAGAATATTACATACAATGAATTTTACATGAATGAAAAAGAAAAGCTCTCATCTTACATAAAACCCTCGGCTATTCAAACATGACGATCCAATATAACATATTACAGCAACACATAATATCACATATCATCAACGTAAGTAAATATGCGTATCCCAATTATCGTTAATGTATAGCAACGAAATCGGCGATACACCACATATTACACTTACGGTCGCAGAAAAGAAAGTGTAAAACTACAACAGTTGGAATCCGCAACCTCCTTAGACATCGCATGCCTAACCAAATGAATTCCTTAGACATCGCATGCTTAACAATTATAAACCCCGCATTTTAGTCTCGATCTCGAAAACACTTTTCAATATCTAGTCGGGCAATTCAACAAGATTCCTGACATCCTGATCGAATGCTCGTTGCAAACTTTAGTAGACGGCTGCACCCCCGGATGCCGTCGACGAAGTGCACTGAGGCGGAACACCGCTGCCGCAAGCACCCGAACGGATGCTTTTGGCGACGGGGTTCTCCTACAGTCACTTGGTCGGGGCTATGGGGCGTGGCTATCTATTAAGTTTACCCGGCGAGTATCCGCGTACGCTACGTGATTGCGACGGACTTTTGATTGCATCAAAATCCCATGGCAACCGATTATCTGAGACTGAACTGCTAGATTTATAACATTCAAATTAGTTATCTCATAACTACTTGTGGATTCCAAATATTGTATCACTTTCCAGATAAATAGACAATGTTAAACTTTCCGATCGAATAAACAAACACCCAAGATTTCCCAAATAGTTCTCAACACTTGAAATTAGTTTAAAAGTATCCATCACATGCCACAATACCAATGGTCCAGCCGTAGATGGGTCAAACCAACGCCTCACATGTGGCAACGCCGTACTGCCACAAACCCTAATGTTTAGAGGCGGTTCAGACGGTCACATAATCGAGTTAAGCTTTGTGTTCTTCTAGAGGGTCCACTGCGTTACTTGCATGACTAAGAACGTTCTTAAACTACGGAAAAATCTAACACTTGGAAACTTTCCGGCAGGGGAAAAAGTGAGTTATTGATATCCGTTCGAACTTTTTAACACGTTCTAAATTACCCGGAAAAATTAAAACGAAGTTAAACTTTCCGATCGAATCAACAAATAGAAAAGATCTCCAGAAAACTCAACACTTGAGTAGAATTAAAAATTCCCAGAAGCATGTAAAATTAACCAAGAATATACCCCAGAAGTACTAGCACCAAACGCTTTAAGATGGCCACAGAACCGCCGCCAAACGCATGGTTTGGCCGCGGTTCCGCGGTCCAATGAGGGAATTAGTGCTCCGTACTTCACAGTAATTCTTAGAATTCCTTGCTTAATTTTCTAAGAATTTTTAATACGAGAAAATCAACATTTTTAAAAATTTCCAGAGAAGGGGTTCGTGTCGGGGTTTCGGGGTTCGATCGGACTTTTAACTTCGTCTAAACTTCGCCTAAAACTCTAGCTTGGCTCTGATACCACTGTAAGGTTACTAGGCACTATCACAAGGGTCTATAAGGCATCAACGATACCCGATTTAAATTTTAGACATGCCGAACAACCCTTACCATGATCTTAGACTAGAGATTAGGTGAAACAATGAGCAAGTAAACAACATTACTTCTAAGAGTTTGGAATTACAACCTTTGTAGTCCGGTCCTTCACTTCATAAGCTCCGTGTTGTAGTCCCTTCACTGCGATCATCAAGTTCCCAGACTCTAGAGAGGCTCCACGAAGAGAATGATGCAAGCTTGCTTCCGATCTTCGATAACAAAGATGATCTACCTTGAAGAAACTCAAACCTAAGCTCTTGCTTTGTTAATCAAGTATTAGCAAAGCAAACACCCTAATCTAAATGGTTAGAATAGATTAGGATGATGAAGTAGGAATTTAGCTCTCATTTGTTTTCAATTTCTCACTCATTTTCATCACATGTCAAAAAGCTAGTAAGCTTTTTCAAGCAAGAAGAAGGAAGAAGAAGAAGATCAAATCCTTTTGTGATGAATAATGAAAAATAAAGTGTGAGGTTAGAAATGCAACCATGGGTTAAGTATGAAGACTTAACCCATGTAGAGAAACAACTATGCTTATAGGGTTGGGCTGGGTTAAGGAAATATCTATGCAAAATATCAAGGTCAAAGTCAAAGCTTCAAGAAGCTTCTTGAAAGCTTCATGCAAGCTTAACCCTAATCCAAACCCTAACCACATTTATTCTCCACAAAACATGTTGCATTTATAACCCTAACATGTTACAATATTATATATCACATATACAATATTTATTGTAACAAAATAAAATAATACAATTAACATATATCACATATATATCAATGTATTACCCGAGTGAGAAAAAGAATCTTTAAGTGAGCTTATATTAATTAATGTAATTTAATATATCAAATATATAATTATACATTAAATTATCGGATCAACACTTGATCCGATAATCCGGCTATTTCACAAATAACCGACTAATATATTCTGTATCAGTTCATCGAATCAATACTTGATCCGATGACCCGGCTATATCACATATACCCGGCCGATATCACATATCACAAGAATCTAATACGGTATCACATACACGTTTTGTTCTCGGTCCCGCACATATCATATATGTACCCCCACTCCGTTTTGCCTGAGCCAGGAAACCTCTATGTACAGAATCGTCAATACGCCGGCAGTAGGTAATGATCATATCAAACACCCACAAACTGCAAGCGGTCAGCTAAACGTAACAGCCACCCAGGTATTGAGCGATCAGAAGATCAACAAGTAAGCCTGTACATTCTCCCGCGAATCTAATCAGTAACACTCCCGTACAGTCCGGTCTCTTCGTCTGATATGTCGCATATCTCGCCTAGGGGTGGTAAACGTCAGACCCCAGTAGCTTGATAAGTCGTGTCGATATGAGGTCTATAACAGTTCGAGAAACTACTGATAACACTTACCAGTAAATCTCAGCAACCCTGGTCAGGGATTTCCGGTTATAACTAATCGAGCACAGTGCAACATCAACTCCTAATACCGGGAGAGACGAATCCCCTCCTATCGCTCATTGCCTCCATGTGATTCGGGACTGTACCCAAAAGCCACTGTTTTGCACGCCTCATGGACGTGTTAAGGTGGAAATCAAAGCACAATGGGAATCACACAAGACTCTATGACGATCTCGGGTCTACAGACTAACATGTACCAGTGTCACTAGAGAACTGCCATCTGACGTGAGGTATAATACCATCTGAGAGTTCTCGGCGAGTCCGTCTAGTGTACCCATTCTCCACTGAGCACCCGCATACCTTCTCTGATGTTAAACACCAATGGATATGGGATCATCCATCGCCCATCATATGGGTCGAGAAGCGTATACGCTAGTCTACTCTGGTATATCGATACCCTGTCTCGATACACCCTCGACTAAGAACAATTGAAGGATGTACTTATCGACTACTCTGTCCCCACTAGTATGATGTGCATCATAGTCCTTGTAGTCAAGTACTCATCCTAAGGGCTTTATCAATATGTAACAAAGAGACAATCAGAGTACATGTTAAGATAAAGTGCAACCAGATAGCATACTATCATGTCGAGCAAGGAAGTCCTCCCTATATATGTCCAAGCATCCACTACAATATACATCATATGTACAGTAATGGCCTCTAGGGCATACATATAACTAACACTTCTCATGCCAGCAGGATACAGACGCGATGTCAACCAGGACCCAAGGGTCAAATAAAATTGGAGTGATGGTATATTCCTAGCTTCAGACCTTGATAGCGATATATACGGCCAAGAGGTCATATGGATGTCTACCTGACTTCAGCAAAGAATCGGCGTGACATCATCAAAAAAGATGAAGTGACGACATATTCCTAGTTTCGGGACTTGACGGCAATACATACAAAGCCTAAAAATCATTGGAGATCATCTCACCCCAGAAGGGTGCGGTTATGACTCATCGGGGCTTCTAATAAAGCCTAAAATCAAGAAAAAGTGCCATGGCAAATACGTAACTCTTGTTCTTCCGACGATAATATAGATATTCCAACTTAAGAAGATTACTTGAAGACGTCTTGTCCAGCCTCAGAAGAGATCAAAGACATGACAGTCGCGGGGCTACTCAAGCAGCAACCTAAGGGACTGCATATCGAGGAATACATCAGCTAACGAAATGGTAAGATGGACTTAACCTAATGAACTCCTGCCATAAAAGAGTGGGGGTTATCTACATTTCACGTTAGGATACACCTGCGAGATCCTCTCAACTCGTCTCAACTCGTAGGAAGAAACATCTTTATAAGACCCTCGAAGTTTATAAAGGTGAAAAGCCTTAGGCAAAGGGGATAGCAAACTGTTTACTAAGCACTGTTGCCCTACAAGGAGGTCCATACTGACTCTTGTATACTATCCACGGGCTACATTCTCAAAAGTTGCATCCAACGAGGAGAAGAAACCACTTATGTGTCCTCTCGACTCGTAAGGGAAAAATACTCTTGTGAGATCCTTACGACTCTCGAGAGAAAACACACTTAGGAGTCCTCACAACTTCTAAGGAGAAAATACACCTATGAGATCCTCTCGACTCGTAGGGAAACATCTTTATGAGACCCTCATGGCTCATAAAGTTGAAAAGCCTTACGCAACAGATCTAAAACCTGTTTTCTAAGCCATCGTTGCCCTATAAGTAGTTCGATAACGACTCTTGTATACTATCCACGGGCCACATTCGCCAAAAGTTGCATATTGATGCAGTGAAAAAGCCATTTACAGGTCCTCTCGACTCGAAAGGAAAAAATACCTGCATGAGATCCTTACGACTCACGAAGCTGAAAGACACTTAGGAATCCCCACGATTCTCAATAAGAATATGCACCTGTGAAATCCTCTCGGCTCATAGGGAGAAAAAACGTTCTCGAGACCCTTACGGCTCATGAAGTTGAAAAGGTCTTAAGCGACAGGGATCCTAAACCTGTCTCCTAAGCCATCAATTCTATGAAGGTGCATAACTCTGCACTACTTAACCCATGTACATACCTACGTGGGCAAAGTAGGTGGGGGGCATTTGTTCTTGCCAAAATTTTTGGCCAAACCTTGCTGTTCCTTTTATAAAAATGGAGGATAGCCCCCACATGCAAAGCACGTGAGCATTCACGTGCAAAGCCCGTGAATGCCTGCTGCAGTTAGGATTAAATCCTATAGCAGCGCCCACATGTTAAATACGTGAGCACTCACATGCAAGGCATGTGAGTACCGGCTTCAGATAGGATTAAATCCTATGATAGCCTTACGTGTTAAACACGTGAGTTCCTTTGCCGCGTTCTTTTGGTAGCACTCACATGCAAAACAGGTGAGCGCCCCAATTTAAAATACTCTCATCTGATAGAATTAAATTCTATGTGATAGAATTAAATTCTATTTGGGAAATATTTTCCCTGATCTTTCTAATATGGAAAGATCTTTCTTTAATAGAGAATCTTTGGATTTAAAATCCAATGTTGATAAAATATCACCAATTAAACCATATGATATAATAAAATTCTATGTTAGAAAAATATCCTCCTAATCTTGTTAAACTGACAATATATTCATCTGATATAATAAAATTCTATTTTAGGAAAATATTTTTCTAATCTTATTAAACAAACAAGGAATCTTCTCTGTTAAACAGAGAGCCCTTTGATTAAAATCTAACGGTGAATAAAATTTACCGGTTAATTTTTAAGAACATTTTGATTGATTATGAAATCAATCATGATCTCTCAATGAGAGATTTTCTTAACAAATTGATTATTCTCTTCTCCTATAAATAGGAACAAAGAGATTAAATCTAAAGAGAGGAGACCAACCCATAAGCTTCTAAGAAAATATACATAAGGCATTCCAAAAGCTTCTATAAAACAATAGAGGACTTAATTCTCAATAAAGAAGATCGTCTCCATCCTCAAAACCCTAGATAAAGAAAATATCGAGATCAAAATATCTCATTTACCTAACATATCTAAGGGTTTAACCCTTCTCAAAGAACTTAATTCCTTCTCTGGATCTGAGATTCACAAGATAAATCTTCCACAAGTTGAGAATTTAATTCTCATCAAGAAGATCTTGTTCTTGAGAATCAAAGATTCAGGGGAGAACATGGATACAAGAACATGAAAAAGATGGAGTTCATAATACTCCAGGATCTTGGTTCCTTCAAATCAAGAACTTTGTTCTTAAATAACCTAATCCCAGATCCTCAAAATAGTGATCTTGGCGATCGTTAATGGTCAAAATACCCTTAACAGAGATTTAACCTCTCACAAAACATAAGCATGAGAACATGGATAAAAGAACATGGAGAACATGGAGTCTATACTACTCCAGGAACTTAGTTCCTTCAAATTAAGAACTTAGTTCTTAAAGAACTTGATTTGAGATCCTCAAAATAGTGATTTTGGTGATCGTTAATGGTCAAAATACCATTAACAGAGATTTAATTTCTCTAAAAATATCAACAGAGATTAAATATCCAAAGAATTTAGCGCCTCACGTGAAACACACGTGAGCGCCCAAAACTCAGCGCTTTATATGAAACACACGTGAGCGCTCAAAAGAAGCCAAAGCTTAGCGCCTCACGTGAATACACGTGAGCTCCAGACGCTCAGCGCCTCATGTGAAACACACGTGAGCGCCAGACAAAATTAGTGCTTGGCATTATTATAGCGCCTCACGTGATATACACGTGAGCGCTATATGCAACTGAGTGCTTAGCACTGCTAGGTGTTACAGAAACCTAATTTTTGCCCAAATCGGCTAAGCTAATATTCATGATATCCAAACTAATCTTAGTCCCATACATGACTAACAATCTTCATTCCATACCTTCTAAGTTAATCTTAGTCTCAAACAAGACTAATGATTCTTGGATGATCCATCATGATCTTTTCCCTTAAATACGGGATTTGGTTTAAGGGTACATCTCTTCACACCTCTGATATATATCGTTATAATTTCTCAACATCTTCAGAGAGGTAGCGGGTCCTGACAACCAACAACAACTTCTCGTCCCAACTTTATGAAAGATATGAAAGTTCATCAAGATAAGGAATGATATATCCCACATTTTTGTACTTCCACATCGATGTGAACACTTCAAATTTGATCGCACCCCAAATTGGGTACATCCCATGTCACCATCGTTTAGTTTGCCACGTAACAAATACACGTGCATGAAAGATGAATGTTAAACTAAAATGTTCTTAAACTAATATTCATCCCAAATATGGGAATGTTGGACTGAAATGTTCATAAACTAATATTGGCCTCAAACATGGCAATAATTGACCGAAATGTCCTTAAGCTAAATTTCGTCCCAAACATGGGAATGTTGGAACGAAATTTCTCTAAACTAAACTTCGTCCCAAACATAGGAATGATGGACCGAGTTGTCCCTTAGCTAGAGCGTCGCCCCAAACATGGTGATGATGAACCGAAACGTCCTTAAACTAATATTCACCCCAAACATGGAGATAATGGACTATGATATCCTTAAACTAATATAATTGAGCCCATATACTCACTGTTCATAAGTCGATCTTAGTCTCAAATATGACTAAGGATCCTTAGATCAAACCCAAATATCTCATGAACTGATAGACCTCATTTATATGAGATCTGCATCCTAAATTCATTCCTATAGGAAAACCAAGCTCCCAACGTGGACCCCATCATGCAAATCCTTAACCCAAACCCAAATCATGAAAATATATGTACAGATTTGGACTACTCCGTGCCCTACGGACGACGATATAAATTAGTCTCCGTATACAATCCACGGGCAACCTAAAATAGACAAACATAACATGACACGAAGTGGACTACTGGAGTAGAAGAAAGTGGTTATCACACCGTGATAACATAATTAACTACAGTGGTTTGCGCCTACAGAGAAGAGCGTCCCCACAATCAAAAACCCCTCACAAATGAGGGAGAATCTGATAAAGTCAACTACAACGGTCGCATCTATCCAAACTTTCGATATACGGTGCCATAAATCAACTTGGTATCTTCGGAGAGGTTGGTAGATATGCCAAATAGCATCTGCCCCCAAATTTAGGCTAGACGATCCATCCCAGTTCATCTCAGTCCGGTTTTCGGCGGTAAACAACTGGTCTTCAACCTAATTTTTGAAGATGTAGCAATCTTCAATTGGGTGGTTCACTATTTTTTGATAGGAGCAGTGGTTGGTGTTGTTAACATCGCCGACTAGTGCTGGATGCTGCGGGTCTGGCAATGTGATGAGGTTATGATGCATCGCTAGTTCAAACAGTCTCCTCGTCTTGTCGCGAGGGAATGAGTATGCATGTCCCAACCTTTCTTCTAAGGACGGGCGTTTACGTGCGTTGTTTTGGTGAACAGCCGGTTTTGGACCGCTCGGTTGTTGTTGCTTATTAGCAACGAAGGCCATTTTCCCTTTACCCATATTATTTCAAGGGTTCTTATTTAAAGAGGAGGGGCCAAGACCTATTTGATCCATTTGGGCCAACTTGTTTATCAGCGCCTGGAAGGTTGTAGGTTTGAAAAATGTCATGAACTGAGACGCAGTCGATTAAGGAGCGAGGGTCCCGATGAACATGCCCACAGCTGGAGACTCTTCGATGCGATATTCGCATTTAGATCATAGGTTCTGCCACCGAATCGTGTATTAGACCAACGTTTCTCCTGGCTTTACCCTAGCATTGATCAGTGTCATGATCGAGGTGCGTTCATTTGCGCTGGCGAACCGTTACGTGAACAGCAGTTCCATTTCGGAGAAGGTTTTCACGGAGTCATTTGGGAGCTATGAGTACCATTCAAAAGTTGTCTCTGACAAGCTTCCGACAAATTGGCGAAGCAACAGTTTGTCGTGGTCTTCAGTATTGCCGCATAGTGCTATAAATTGTGTGACATGCTCATGAGGATTGCCCGTTCCTTTATAGACATGGAACTTGGGGATTGTATATCACGGTGGGTACTTGATTTGGTTATACCAGGCCGGATATGGTCACCCAGTTTTGATGAGTTGTCCGACGGATTCATTTGCCTGGTGTGCTCTAATTTGTTGCGCAATGTAGTCATCCAGAGCCACCTTGGAAATGGTTTCTTCTTTGGCAGCTGATAAGGACGGAAGAGGGTTTAATGTTTCCCCTCTGTCATCCTCAATAACTATTTGTGAATCTTCGGCCGGATGTTCCAGTTGGATCATTATTCCCACCGTGTTTTGGAATATACGCGCCATCTGCTTGATGCTAGCAGCTTGCTCTGCAGCTTCTTTGTCTTTTCTTTCTAGCACTCTTCGCAAGAACTCTGTATCGGTCTCTTGCTTTTGGCGTTGTTTGGCTTCTTTATCCGGACTCACTTTTTTTCCGACAAGTGCTGCCATTTTGTTCAACATTTCTTGGAGCTTTTACTGTTGCTTATAAGCCTTTGTCAACGACCGAGTTTGCGGTCGGTGACTTATCGAGGTATGTCTCTCTTCTTTCCCGTTGACCATGTAGATCGTATGTACGGTAATGCCCCCAGACCTGGGGTGTTTAGATCTTTCGCCATTGGATTTTGCCACCGGCGGTAAAGATTTCCCCAGTCTCGTTCTTTTGTGAGAGATTTGAGTTGAAGGAGCAGTTGTGACAGACGCCTGTTTAGAAAAAGTCCCCCGTTGTATGGCAGAGGAGCAGTCTTCTTCTTGTTGGCCCTTAGATTTCTTGGGTCGACGAGAGAAATTTTTGCCAAGCACAGAGTCATGGACTTTTCCCCAGACTCTATATATTCGTGAGAAGAGCCATTGGCAAGGATGCTCCGCTGTTGCTGCACAGGGACCTCTACTGACGGAGGTGATTTTTTCAGCACTGCCGACATAGAGCTCTTGCGGACTTTCCTGAGCGGATCAAAGCTGTTCCCGGTTGGAACAGTAGCGTCGACTACTACCATAGGAGCAGGTGAGGTAAGCCCAGAGGGGGATTTGCCCCTAGAATGTCTTACTCGGTGCTAGTCGCTACGTCGAGCGTGCCTTTCTGCAGGAACCCCCTCAATATCGGAGGCGACTTCATCATGCCCCTAGCTTTGCTAAGAAGCTCCGGTTAGCGTCAGCCTGTCGAAGACCGAAATCTTTGATTGAGTTGGAGTAGGGTTGGCCTATCTTTGGAAGACTGACCGTCGGGGAGGGGACGCACTTTTGCTGACTTCACCTGTAGCAGGAGCAGAGAAGACTAACCATTTTGGGGTGGTTCCCTCAGGTATCACGGGCTTCTTTACTGGCCTACTTGAGTTCTTTCTCATCCTGTTAAAGCTTGAGACATCAGATTTGGACGGCTTGCTGATAGAAGCTGCTATGGTTGCCATCCGATCAAAGACCAACCTTCTGGGAGCTTATTCTTGAGGCGTTGAGACGCCGAAGTTCACAGGCGGGAGCATGGTCCCGAAGAAGAGCCCGGTAGTGGCCTGTGTGACCTGCCCCACTGGCATTAAGAAAATGGAGACCGCATTAGTCCCGTATGTCACTCCTCCAGCTAGGGCAGAGAGGGAGTTATTGTTGTAAGCAGTGCAGTGAGAAGCCATTGATTCTGCACATAAGCGAGACACCAGGTTTTAGTACCTTGAACCCAAGGGCAACCAATATATAGTGAACCACGATTTTGTTTGCGATCACGACACACGAAGTGTGGAGTGGAAAGAGTAAGAGGTCCCACCAGACGTGCCAGAATCTGTTTACCACAAAAAATAGATACGAACTGGGATGGATCGTCTTTCCTGAATTTGGGGGCAGATACTATTTGGACATATCCATCCACCTCTCCGAAGATACTAAGTTGATTTATGGCACCGTTTATCAAAGTTTTGGATAGATGCGACCGTTATAGTAGATTTTATCAGATTCCCCCTCATTTATGAGTGGGTTTTTATTGTAGGGACGCTCTTCCCTGCAGGCCCCTACAGTTAATTACGTTATCACGTTGTGATAACCATTTTCTCCTGCTCCGGTAGTTCACTTCACATCACGTGTATTTTGTTTGTTTTGGTTGCCCGTGGATTGTATACGGAGACTATTTTACGTTGTCGCCCGTAGGGTGCGAATTAGTCCAAATCCGTAAATTTTATATTTGGGTTTGATCTTAGGTTGTATGTTCTTTTAGTTCAAAGAATATTTTATTTTTTATTAAGGAACATTAATCTGTGTTTTAGATTAAGATCAATTTAAATATATGAGCATTTGGGCTCAATTTATTTTAACTAAGGATAGGTTAGTCTTATTTTAGACTATGATCAACTTAGCAATATTTCCAGGATCATTAAATTTTATTAAGATCCAACAACAGAGTATTTGGGCTCAGCTGCAAGTAACTTCAGAAAGACTTAGCCAATTTAGGCTTGGTCTGCTCGGTCTTAGGCTTTCTCCCTTTATTCAGAAGTGATAAGTACTTATTTGATACTCTGGCGCTCACATGAGAAGCACGTGAGGCGTACAGACATGGGCGCTGCCCAATTGGTGCTAAACACTTAGTCATTTTGACTAGGTATATATAGTGCTAAGTACTTTGTATGACGCTCATATGGGGAGTACGTGAGGCGTTGAGCCTTCTATTTTGGGCTCTCAACTGAGGCACAATAATAGTGCTAAGCACTAATTTTTCTCTGGTGCTCATGTGTATTTCATGTGAGGCGCCAAGTTGTTTTCCCTTAGAGATTTAATCTTTATTAATGATATTTTGGCTATTGATTATCACCAAGATTTCTGTTTTGAAGATCTGAGATCGGTTTTTATTGTAGAACTAAGTTCTTCTTTTCTTTTTATAAAAACAAAGTTTTTTATGTAGGGTTAAACCCTGATTTTAGAGGAATTAAATTCCTTGAAAATGTATATTTTCTTTTTATCTAGTTTTTTCCCCTAAATTTTGAGTCTGAAGAACAGAACCTCCCTGATAAGAATTATATTCTCAACTTGTGGGAAGATTTTCTTTTCAGATCTCAGATTAGAGAAAGAATTAAGTTCTTTTTACGAAGGGTTAAACCCTTATTTTTGTTTTTATTTATGCTAGGTAAAGGAGATATGTTTATCTCTGCTTTACCTAGGGACGGAAAGAGCTAGGAGATCTTCTTATTTTTAAGGAGAATTAAATTCTCAGTTCTTATGGAAAACTTATGGGGTCGATTTCTCCTCCTGAGACTTGAAGTCTCAGGTTCTTTATATAGAAGAGGAAAGTTGTTAATTAGTTTGAGAAATTTCTCATTTGAGAGATACCAATTGGACTCAAAGATTATGATGGGATTTTGTCCACCGTTGGATCTTTGATCCGGTACATTTCTGTTTAACAGAATATATTTTCCTATTTTTTTAACAAGATGAGGGAAATATTTTCCCATAAATAGAATTTAATTCTGTCATACGGTGATTTTTAATCACAATTGAATTTTTAATCCAAGTGTTCTCTGTTTAACAGAGCCCATCTTTCTTTGTTTAGAAAGATATAGGGAAACATTTTTCCATCTTATTGGATCTTTGATCAACAGTTTTTTGTTTAATAGAAAAATATCTTTCTCATTTAGAAAGATCAGGGAGATATTTTTCCCCAGTAGAATTTAATTCTATATTTGATAATTTTTAATCACTATTGGATTTTTGATCTGACGGTTCCCTATTAGAGAATATCTTTCTCGTTTTTAGAAAGATCAGGGGAAGTATTTTCCCAAAAATAAAATTTAATTCTATATAGAATTTAATTCTATGTGAAACTAAAAAGTATGTTCTCACGTGTTTAACACGTGACCCCAGTGTGGGTTTGAACCTGTTTATATTTAGCGCTCATATGCTTTGCAAATGAACGCTCACGTGTTTAGCACGTGAGGCTAGTTTGCCCCTTTGGCTATTTATTTCCAGCGCTTATATGCTTTGCCTATAAACGCTAATGTGTTTAACACATGAGACCTTTTTGGTCTTTAGTTATTTATTTTCAGCGCTTATTTGCTTTGCATATAAGCGCTCACGTATTTAACACGTGAGTCCAAACTATGGGTTTTAATTCTCCTCAAAACCAGAATGCTCATGTGCTTTGCACATGGGAGAAATTCGTTTCTTCTTTCTTTTCTCTCCCTTTTTTATAAGGGAACTATAAGCGATGGGCCAATTTTTTTTGCGAAAACAGGGACTAAGGAGGTGGAACCGACTACCGAGGACTACGACCAGCTTAGCTCACAAGCCGACTCTTAGATTTCTCTTTCCAATTTCAGTTTATGTATGCCACTTGTTCAAGAATTTTATGTCATTGTATTTTCTTTTCAAACAATCTATCGATATAATCAAAGTTTGTTGAAGTGAATGTAAATAATGTAGCTTATTAAAAAATTTATTCCCCTATCATTCTTGCACTGAGTATAATTGCTTATTTATGCTTAGTATATTTATTTTAAGAAATGACCTTAAAATAAATATGTTACGGGCTTATCATGTGACCGCTACTGTTCTTTAGGAAGTGGAGCGTGATATGAGTTATCAATATATTTACAAACTGATTCAGATGTAGAGTATAGTACATTAGAGGAAATGGATGTTTTAGCGTGGTGGAAAATCAACGGACATATATATCTGGTGCTTTCTGCTATGGCCTGTGATTTACTAACCATTTCAGTGTCTACAGTAGTGTCGGAAAGTGCTTTTAGTACATGTGGCAGGTATAAAGCGAGAAGAGATGCAGTTTGGCGTACGACAACATGGAGTGCATGATTTGCTCGCAAGATTAGGAAGCAGCGGCTAGGAAACAAAATGCAATCACTTTAGACTCGAATTATCTACCTGAAGAGCTTACAGGATCGGACGAGACCAATACCGAAAGAGGAACCACAACCGGCACCGACGAGTAATGAGTAGGATATGTAACAATAGAAAAAGAACTACGTAGACCTGATTCTCTCTCATTGTGATTGAGCTCAAAATTTAGGAGGGATACATAGGCAGCCCGAGTCGGTTCGGTTTCTAATGTAAGAAAAATAAAAAATTGTACTATGAAATTATAATTTGATTTATTTTAATAAAAAATTCGGTTCAATTTTTATTTTTTGTTTAATTTTTTAATTTTTAGGAAAAAATGCCAGAGTTAGGCGAGTTGACTCGCCTGACTCGTCTGCCTCGCCTCGTCTCGCGATTCGCCTAAGTGAGGCGGCGAGGCGAGCGGGTTCAAGCTCCGGCACTGTTAGCCTCGCCTCACCTCGCCAGACGGGCGAGGCGAGCTGACTCACTTCGTCGGTCTCGATGAGTTAGCAAATAGCAAGGCAAACTTCCTCGCCTCGCTTCATTAACCACGCTTAACAGAAGCCTAGGCTTCTTAAAACTTTAGGTTCTAAAAAACTTTAGAAAGATAGACCCTTTTGTCTAACAATGCGTATGCGCCGGCTCCAATGTTATGTCTGCCAAGACATACGCAGCGTTACGTGGAATGGACGTGCACCAGCGCCAATGCTTCTTTCTACAAAGTATACGCAGTGTCACGTGCAATGCTGTTAGTTATATGTATGCCCTAGAGGCCATTACTATACATATGATGTATATTGTAGTGGATGCTGGGACATATATAGTGAGGACTTTCTTGCTCGACATGATAGTATGCTATCTGGTTGAACTTTACCTTAACGTGTACACTGATTGTCTCTCTATTACATGTTGGTAAAGCCCTTAGGATGTGTACTTAACTACCTGGACTATGATGCGGATCATACTAGTGGGGACATGGTAGTCCATAAGTACATCCTTCAAAGTCCCTAGTCGTGGGTGTATCGAGACGGGGCATCGATATACCAGAGTAGACTAGCGTATACCTTCTCGACCCATACAGATGGGCGATGGATGATCCCATATCCATTGGTGTTTGACATCAGAGATGATATACGGGTGCTCAGTGGAGACTGGGTACACTGGACGGACTCGCCGAGAACTCCCAGATGGTATTATACCTCACGTCAGATGGCAGTTCTCTGGTGACACTGGTACAGAGTAGTCTGTTGACCCGAGATCGTCATAGAGTCTTGTGTGGTTCCCACTGTGCTTTGATTTCCATCTTACCACGTCCAAGAAGGCGTGCAAAACGGTGGTTTTTGGGTACGGTCCCGAGTCACATGGAGGCAATGAGCGATAGGAGGGGATTCGTCTCTCCCGGTATAGGGAGTTGATGTTGCGCTGTGTTCGATTGGCTATAACAGGAAATCCCTGGCCAGGGTTGCTGAGATTTACTGGTAAGTGTTACAAGTAGTTTCTCGAATAGTTATAGACCTCATATCGACACGACTTATCGAGCTATTGGGGTCTGACGTTTACCACCCCTAGGCGAGATATGCGACATATCAGACGATCAGACCGGACTGTACGGTAGTGTTACTGGTTGGATTCACTGGAGTGTGAGCGGGCTTGCTCGTCGATCTTCAGATCGCTCAATACCCGGGTGGCCGTTACGTTTAGCAGACCGCTTGCGGCTTGTGGGTGTTTGATATGATCATCATCTGCTGCCGGCGTATTGACGAGTCTTTAGAGTCCTACACAGAGGTTTCCTGGCTCAAGCGAAACGAAATAGGAGCGCATATGAGATATGTGCGGGACCGAGAATAATGCGTGTATGTGATACCGTATTCCATTCTCGCGATGAATGTATCGAATGGTTATATGCGATATAACCTAGATATCGAATCAAGGATTGATTCGATAAGCCGATACATTGAATACTAGTCGGTTATGTGCGACATGACCGGATCATTGAATCAAGTGTTGATTTAATGATTTAATGCATAATTATATATTTGATATATTACTTTGCACTAACTAGTATTGGTTCACTTTAAATGGATTTTCTCACTCGAATGTGCACATTGTATATTCGATATAGTTTTGTGCACTTGATTGTATCATGTTTGATGATGCATGGTCACTTGTATTTGTGTGAAGATTGAACCATGGTTATATGAATGTTAGGGTTATGATTATTTATTCATTTATTTATCTATTTATTCTTTTTGGAAAAAGGAAGGCATGAAAAGAAAATGGTGGCTTGTTTTGTATTCTAGTTGAAGCTTCATGAAGCTTTGACCTAAGTGACCATTTTTGTCTCATGCTTAACCCTAACCATTCCAACTAACCTTGGTTTAATCTCTACACTTGACCATGGTTTACATTATGATAAGTTTTGATTTTTCTATCTAATTTTAATTAACTTATCATATCATCATCATCTTCTTCTTCATCTTCCTTCATGAAGAAAACAATTCTTCATCAATGGTGATTGATGAGAATGAGTGAGAAATCCAATTCTAAAGTCTACCCACTTCCTATTTCTTCATCCTCTACCTCTTTCCAAGTAGTAGAGTGTGTTTTCTTCACAAGTTTCTTGACTTGGTGAAGTTGGAGCTTGATCTACCGATGCCTCGACGTAGATCATCTTCGGCATGGACATCGACGACCTAGCTCGCCATTTCTCCGATGAAGCCGACGCAAGAGCCCGGATTTCGATTTGGACAGCGAGGATACTTCGTTGCGGAGCTATGGAGGTGGAGAACCGGATCTACAAAGGTTGTATTTCCGTTCACTCAGTTAAAGTAGTTAACTAGTTGCTTTTTCGCCTAGACATCTAGCCAACGATCCGTACACTAGGGTTTCTCGGCACCATAATTTTTGAAATTGGCATGGTTGATGCCTTGTGAGACCTCTTGAGAGTGCCTAGGAACCCTACAGTGGTATCAGAGCCTAGCTAGAGCCTTAGGTGAAGTCTAGACGGAATTTGAAACCCGATCGAACCGAAACCCAACCCCAAAAATTGCTCTCTGTACTTTTTCTAAAATCGTGGATTTTTCCAAATTAAAAATATGCAGAAGACTCAGCAGGGAATTCTAAGAATTACGGCGTAAAAAGTTTTGCATGAATAGTGTAATCGGCGGCGGAACCGCGGCATAAGCCTAGCTTATGCGGCGGTTCCGCGGCAGAAGTGTGACGTCAGCAGTAATTGTTTGCACAGTAATTCATTATTTCAGGTGCTGAGTTCTCTGGGTATTTTTAAAATTTATTCAAGAGTTGAATTTTCTGGGGTTGTTTTGGGGATTCGAATATTCGATCGGAGTATCAGATTTTGTCTATGTGGCTTTCCGGATAAATTTTAGAATATGTTAAAAAGTTCGACCGGATATAAATACCCAATTTCTCCCCTGTCGGGAAATTTCCAAGTGTTGGATTTTTCCGTAGTTTAACGACGTTCTAAGTAGTGCAAGTAACGCGATGGACCCTCTAGAAGACAACAAACCTTAACTCGATTATGTGACCATCTTGAACTGCCCTTTGAACCTTCGGGTTTGGGGCAGTACGGCGTGCCACATGTGAGGCGTTGGCTTGACCCTTCTACGGCTGGACCGTTGGTACTGAGGCACGAACTGAATGTTTTTAGACTTATTTCAAGAGTTGATCTGTTTCGGGAAAACTTGGGTGTTTGACTGTTCGATCGGAAAGTTTATCATTTTCTATTTATCTGGAATGGGATACAATAATTGGAATTCACAATAGTTATGAGATAACTGAATGAATGTTATAAACATAGCAGTTTAGTCTCACCTGATCGGTTGCCACGGAATTTTGATGTGATCAAAAGTCCGTCGCAATCACGTAGCGTACGCGGATACTCGCCGGGTAAACTTAATAGACAGCCTCACTCCATAGCCCCGACCAAGTGACTGTAGGAGAACCCCATCGCCGAAAGCATCCGTTCGGGTGCTCCCGGCAGCGGTGTTCCGCCTTGGTGCACTTTGTCGACGGTATCGGGAGTGCAGCCGTCTACTGAAGTTTGCGACGAGCATTCGATCAGGATGTCGGGAATCTTGTTGAATTGCCCGACTTGATATTGAAAAGTGTTTTCGATAATGAGACTAAAATGCGGGGTTTATAATTGTTAGGCATGCGATGTCTAAGAAATTCATTTGGTCAAGCATGCGATGTCTGAGGTGGTTGCGGATTCCAACTGTTGTAGTTTTACACTTTCTTTTCTGTGACCGTAAGTGTAATATGTGATATCGCCGGTTTCGTTGCTATATGTCAACGACAATTGGGATGGACATATTTACTTACGTTGATGACATGTGATGTTATGTGTTGCTAGATATGTTATATTGGATCGTCGTGTTTGAATAGCCGGGGGTTTTTATGTGAGATGAGTGTTTTTCATTTTCATTCATGTAAAAACTTGTATGTAATATTCTTTTATTGGGGCACTTCCAGGTTGCGGAAGTTGTCACCGTTTGTATATTATTTACTTTTCTGCACTAGGATAGACCCAAGGAGGAGGGCACAGGTAACCGGGTTCTGGAGTCCAGTGGGAGACCAACTCGAGGAGTCGAGTCCGGGTCTCCTAACTCTAGAATTGGTAGGGTTGCTTGCCGCTCTCGTAGGGGTCTAGGGGTGTGGGTTTGGCTATTCATCACGACCGTGGAATCCGTGTTTTATACTGGCTCGTATTGAAAACACGGACGTCCTAGTATATCCAATATTTCATATGATTCTTCTGCTGCGATATCTATGATGTGATCATGTGATGTTCTGTGATAGATACAGTATATAGTATATATGATATATTATATAGGCGTTACTTATGTTTTACACCCGCGCTAGCCCTGCCCCGCTCTGCCGTTAGTTACCTAACCTAACGGTGCACGAGGGGACATCGAGGCGAATGCGGATGGTATAAGTGTACGTCGTATTTATCTGTGATGATTAGGTACTTAAATGATGGGACTTCATTAATTTGATTAATGAAATAAAAGAAACCTAAGATGTTGTAAAATCGAATTTCAAAATAAAACAGGTAGCTACAGTTCTTGCTTTGCACAGCGGTATATGTGATATATCCTGCACCTTATTCGATGAGGAAAGGACCGAGATCCCTTCACCGGGAGTGACTCCTTTAGCAATAACTGGCAGATGCTACACACTCGGTTTGTCTTTTGATTGCTTTTAAGAGTTCTGCTTTGCACAGTGATATATATGATATATCCCGCACCTCATTCGACGAGGAAAGGACCGACGATCCCTTCACCGGGAGTGATTGGATTATTAAAATCATTTGATAATCATTTGATTCTACAACGATATCAAGTTCATTACGCAATAGGTTTTCAGAAAAACCTGTCGTAGCCCTCCGTCATTTCAGATAAGTAGTAGTTAGTATTCGTGCTACGTTTGTTGGCCTGCGTCAAGGCGTAGTGTGTGGTAGCTAACTGGTGCTTATCTGTATAAGCATATGATGTGATTGGATTAGGGTAGTCGTGCGACTTTGTTGGCCTGCGTCAAGGGTCGTGCGGGTGGGTTTAATTCAATCAGGAAATGACGGGTTGAACTTGACTAGCGGACTATGGTTTGTTGGCCTGCGTCAAGGTCATAGGACGCTAGGGGCAAAATTATCGGGAATTTCAAGTGTTGAAATTTGCAATGAGATTGCATACCTTCTATGAGATAGTTGGATCCCGATACCCGCTGCGAGTAAGTGTTACTCCTAGGAGAGTTTTATACATTACAATTAGCCGATCAAGTAGGTGTCTAGAAAGGTGTCAACGGGGTTACGCCTCTGGGAAAATGAGGTTTACATTAATTAGGTTCGTGCGAAAGCACGGGGGACCTCCCTCAAAGTACCGACACTGGCCTGGCTGAAAGATTGGCGAACTTGTAGTGTGTAATTAATCCCGGCTAGTCTTTCCTTTTAGGGTTTGAAGGAAGATTTGATAAAAAGCAGTGGGAGCCATCCTGATTAGATAAAATAATAACCAATCTATTCTTGACAGAGCGCATGCTGAGTGTTTTCTTCTCTCTCTCTCCAGGTAGCGACCATATCACGCCTTAATCAAGATAATAATACGGATATTTGACCGAACCCGCTTGTTATACTGAGCTGGGGAACGTTGGTCCCGCTCCAACTTATAATTGTTATAAGACAGAGCAGGAAATTGGGGATTACCAGAATTCATGTGCCGCCCAAACGAAGAGAGTGCATGATGATGCATCATCTTCGGGTGTGTTCATTACAGAGAACTGTTTCTCAGTATCCTTTACGTCCTGGGTATGTGATATCAGATCAGGATCCCAGATATGTAATATGTTACATAGGGCTACAGAAAGGTAGAAAACTGAGAACGGGTGATAAGTTTCATGAGGCAGAAAACGGGGCAAATGTTGCAGCCAAGTCTGTTGGTCACTGTCACCCTGTATTACAAATACATTGATTCTGAACGAATGTTATTAGATACCGAACCTGATATACAAAATCATATCAATCTCTTTATTAGTAAAGAAAGGATATAATTTTGTATTGATGGATAATGTTTTGAACATTTCCTATATCAAAAGTTGATCGGTTCAGGCACGTTATCTAAAAGCATTGATGTTCTAAATCAAACTACAGTTCTTTTGTATACGGAACACACACAAGAGGAAGAGTTCAGATATGAACGAATCCTTCTTGAGGCATTGTAGACTAGGTCATATCAATGCGACCCGACTGGCTGAAGTTACATTTAAGATGCATAGTTAAATCAGTTTGAATCTACATCTTGTGAAACTTGCCAGTCATGTCACAAAGATACAATGACACCAGCTCTGTTTATTGGAAACAGAGAAAGAGTTAGTGAACTCTTGGGATGATACATGTTGATGTATGTAGGTCCCCTGTCTACACATACCAGGACTGGTTCTTTATACTTCATTATATTCTCTGATAATCTCTCAAAATTCAGACCTATGTTCCTGTTGAAACACAAGTCCGAACCTTTTGAGATATTCACAGAATATAAGTTAGAAGTAGAAAACCAAAATACGGGTATAAATATTATGTCCTATGATGAGATCAAGGAGGAGAATACTTAAGCACGGAAATTCCTGGACTATTCTAAAGGAGAATGAGATTCTCTCTCAGAATTACTCCTCCGTATACACCATAGCACGATGGTATATCGGGACGGAGCAGATACACCCTATTGGATATGGTGTGCTCTATGATGAGTACTACTGAGTTACCTTTTTTCTATTGGGTGTTATGCACTTGAGAAGTTGCATACCTATTGAATAGGGTTCCAATCAAATCAATTGCCTACCACTTCATATGTGATATGGAAGGGGAAGAGCCCATATCTTAAGTTAGTTAAGATTTGGAGTTGTCCGGTCTATGTCTAAAAGCAAAATCCGGACAAGCTCGAGGCAAGGTCTGTAATGTAGAACTGGAAAGGTTCCAGCTATACAAACTACAGCTGATGATTTGATAGAACCAAAGGATTCAATAGTTACCAATGAACCTCAGCCTCTCCGCCGATCTAGTAGGGTTCCTTACCCACCTGAGAGATACTTTGATTTCTCTATGACAGTGGGAGCGAGGATTGCATCATGAGATGATGACCCAACTAGTTTCGAGCTGGCCATCGAGAGTAAGACTCTGTAAGAATGGCTGGATGCTTAGTGATCTGAGATGGAATCCTTATACACCAACAAAGTATGGACTTTAGTTGCTATATCTGAAGGGTTAAATCCCCATCAGGAGCAAGTAAATCTTGAGAAGATTACTTGGTGTACTTGGAAAAGTTGAGACTTTCAAAGCTAGACTAGTTAAAGGTTTTCGTCATCGACCAGGCGTGGATAATGATGAAACCTTTTCCAGTACCTATGCTTAAGTCCATCCAGATACTACTTGCCACGGCTACATACCATGACTACGATATCTGGCGGTTGGGTGTCATGACTGCTTTTCTAAATGATATTTTAGAAGAATGCGTCTATAAGTACACAGCCAGAGGGCCTCGTAGACAGTGGGAGCAGCGGAAACGTGTGCAAGATGCTTTATAGGATAAAGCAGGCATCGCGGAGTTGGAACGTCTATTTTGATGTGTTAGTCAAAGAAGTTGACATCATCAAAATGGTAGATGAACCTTGTATATACAAAAAGGTAGTAGGGAGTATGGTGACGATCCTCGTAGAGTACGTGGATGACATACTCTTGATAGGGAAGGAGTTTCCTATGCAACGCTCGATCAATCTCCGCTTATCACCATGATTCTCCATATAGGATCAAAGTGATACCTCCTAAATCCTGGGTTTTGGATCTATGAGATAGATCTAAATAGATGTTAGGATACTCACTAGTTGTAGTGAGATGGTATCAGTTGATCCTGGGGAGAATCACTGGAAGTGTTCCAGGGTGATAATGACGACTGAGTGTCAGTCACAGGCATTGTCTTTACCCTCAGTAAAGGGACGGTATGTTGGAAGAGTTCCAAGCTAGACACCGTGACATACTAGACGATAAAGGCAGGATACATCGCTACTTAAAATGCTACCAAAGAATCAGTCTGGGTGTATATTAGTTCATAAGATGAACTTTGTTCCTCCCATTGTGTAACAATGGAGTTGTGGCTTATGCCAAGGAACGCCGGTCCCATTAGTGATCCAGACATATTCTAAGGCAGTGTCACCTGATCATGGAGATGGTTGATCTCCAGGGAGATCGAGGTTAGGAGTGTAGACTCAGAGGACAACACAGCGGATCCACTCACAAAGGCATGTTCCCAGAGAGAGACTTTTAAGGGATGGTTGAGTATGAGATACTTCAAACCACTGCTACAGATGGCCCTAGTGCAAGTGGGAGATTGTTAGTTATATGTATGCCCTAGAGGCCATTACTATACATATGATGTATATTGTAGTGGATGCTGGGACATATATAGTGAGGACTTTCTTGCTCGACATGATAGTATGCTATCTGGTTGAACTTTACCTTAACGTGTACACTGATTGTCTCTCTATTACATGTTGGTAAAGCCCTTAGGATGTGTACTTAACTACCTGGACTATGATGCGGATCATACTAGTGGGGACATGGTAGTCCATAAGTACATCCTTCAAAGTCCCTAGTCGTGGGTGTATCGAGACGGGGCATCGATATACCAGAGTAGACTAGCGTATACCTTCTCGACCCATACAGATGGGCGATGGATGATCCCATATCCATTGGTGTTTGACATCAGAGATGATATACGGGTGCTCAGTGGAGACTGGGTACACTGGACGGACTCGCCGAGAACTCCCAGATGGTATTATACCTCACGTCAGATGGCAGTTCTCTGATGACACTGGTACAGAGTAGTCTGTTGACCCGAGATCGTCATAGAGTCTTGTGTGGTTCCCACTGTGCTTTGATTTCCATCTTACCATGTCCAAGAAGGCGTGCAAAACGGTGGTTTTTGGGTACAGTCCCGAGTCACATGGAGGCAATGAGCGATAGGAGGGGATTCGTCTCTCCCGGTATAGGGAGTTGATGTTGCGCTGTGTTCGATTGGCTATAACAGAAAATCCCTGGCCAGGGTTGCTGAGATTTACTGGTAAGTGTTACCAGTAGTTTCTCGAATAGTTATAGACCTCATATCGACACGACTTATCGAGCTATTGGGGTCTGACGTTTACCACCCCTAGGCGAGATATGCGATATATCAGACGATCAGACCGGACTGTACGGTAGTGTTACTGGTTGGATTCACTGGAGTGTGAGCGGGCTTGCTCGTCGATCTTCAGATCGCTCAATACCCGGGTGGCCGTTACGTTTAGCAGACCGCTTGCGGCTTGTGGGTGTTTGATATGATCATCATCTGCTGCCGGCGTATTGACGAGTCTTTAGAGTCCTACACAGAGGTTTCCTGGCTCAAGCGAAACGAAATAGGAGCGCATATGAGATATGTGCGGGACCGAGAATAATGCGTGTATGTGATACCGTATTCTATTCTCGCGATGAATGTATCGAATGGTTATATGCGATATAACCTAGATATCAAATCAAGGATTGATTCGATAAGCCGATACATTGAATACTAGTCGGTTATGTGCGACATGACCGGATCATTGAATCAAGTGTTGATTTAATGATTTAATGCATAATTATATATTTGATATATTACTTTGCACTAACTAGTATTGGTTCACTTTAAATGGATTTTCTCACTCGAATGTGCACATTGTATATTCGATATAGTTTTGTGCACTTGATTGTATCATGTTTGATGATGCATGTTCACTTGTATTTGTGTGAAGATTGAACCATGGTTATATGAATGGTTAGGGTTATGATTATTTATTTATTTATTTATCTATTTATTCTTTTTGGAAAAAGGAAGGCATGAAAAGAAAATGGTGGCTTGTTTTGTATTCTAGTTGAAGCTTCATGAAGCTTTGATCTAAGTGACCATTTTTGTCTCATGCTTAACCCTAACCATTCCAACTAACCTTGGTTTAATCTCTACACTTGACCATGGTTTACATTATGATAAGTTTTGATTTTTCTATCTAATTTTAATTAACTTATCATATCATCATCATCTTCTTCTTCATCTTCCTTCATGAAGAAAACCATTCTTCATCAATGGTGATTGATGAGAATGAGTGAGAAATCCAATTCTAAAGTCTACCCACATCCTATTTCTTCATCCTCTACCTCTTGCCAAGTAGTAGAGTGTGTTTTCTTCATAAGTTTCTTGACTTGGTGAAGTTGGAGCTTGATCTAGCGATGCCTCGACGTAGATCATCTTCGGCATGGACATCGACGACCTAGCTCGCCATTTCTCCGATGAAGCCGACGCAAGAGCCCGGATTTCGATTTGGACAGCGAGGATACTTCGTTGCGGAGCTATGGAGGTGGAGAACCGAATCTACAAAGGTTGTATTTCCGTTCATTCAGTTAAAGTAGTTAACTAGTTGCTTTTTCGCCTAGACATCTAGCCAACGATCCGTACACTAGGGTTTCTCGGCACTATAATTTTTGAAATTGGCATGGTTGATGCCTTGTGAGACCTCTTGAGAGTGCCTAGGAACCCTACAATGCGCGTGCGCTAGCGCCAAACCACACCAAGCGTGCTAGCGCCAAGTTTCATTGCGCTGCGCGACGTGAAATACACGTGCGTATGCACCAACACCAAATCCAACACCATGTCCTACTGAGCGCAATGCAAACCAGGAGTGCTCCGTGCAACGCATGTGAACTAGCACCATGCACAATACAGGTGCCCCACGTGCAACACACGTGCGCCAGTGCCAAACGCACATGAGCGCCAAACAGAACCCAAGACTTAGCAAAATTGGCTAAGTGTTGAAGCTTAAGCTTTCCCTATGATCCCAATGATCAATAAACAATAGAATTCTCAAGCTACCTATGTTGACCTAGTTCTCAAATGAGACTAAGTGTTTCTCGCACCTGTTCAAGTGCGTACTTGATGAAAAATGACCCGATTGACTTGCACACCTATATACATGCGCATATGAAAGCTAATGCATGAAACGTGTGCATATGCTAATGACGGGCTCTTACAACAAAAGCAACGTCATTTCAAAAAAAAGTACGAATATAAAAAAAGAGAAGCGTTTTCATTCGAATGGAAGGAAAGGGTGGATTACAAACTACCGACTACTGAAGAGTAAAAGATAAATAAGACAAAGACTGTTACATCATCCAAAAGTTCATAACGGTAGTATATTGACAGAGTTATAAGGATGAGTAAAATTATAAACAGCCTCTGAAAAAGACTCGAAAGCCTTATCCTCCATCGCTGTAGGCATCTGTTTGCCTCTATCATAAGCGGACAAGATCACTCTCCATTGGAAGATTACATGTATAAGGGCAGTTGTACGATCTCTCAACCCATCCGAGATGAACCCCATTAAGAAAACTGAATGTACTTTGCCCATGGCTAGGTCAAAAGCAGGGAGGGGTATTACGCCCATGCCCTCAGGAATGACATTATGGATGGCTTGAAATATCAGCTGAAACAGAGTGGAACGCCGATGAAGTTTTCGCCCACCATAAGCCTCATAATGACGGAGAACGACTTCGCATTGAGCGTCTGTGAAGGCCGGTTCGTAAAAATGGATGTCGGCATAGGAAACGATCTCCCTGATGGAATATAGACAGTTAGCCATGGTACCTGAAAGAAAAGACTGAAAAGGCATCAGTTCACTAAAGGGGGGAATATAAATATCCAACTTCGAACCTAAAAGATAAAATTGGGTGATAGAGCTAAACTTGAGTGGCGTCCTTGAAATTAAAGAAACATTTTAAAGTTATCTTAAATTAAATCAAGTGCGCAACCAAAAGGGTATGCCAGCTTAATCAAATGCGCAACCAAAAGGGGTGCGCGGCTCAGTTTAAGCTAAGTGCGTAAAGGCAGAGGTGCGTATGCGCATTTACCGAGTTAATAAAGAAGTAAAGGTTTCTAATAGAAAGCAAAGGCTTCAGAAAGAGTATAACTCTATAAGAAATGACACCTATTTATCGGGTCTAATAAGATAGTTCGCATTTCTACGAATCTCGAGACAGATCCAATGGATCACAGCTTGACACGTGAGCGCCGCCTTGAAAACATGCGAAGATGTAGGTGCGCAGCTATTAATCAGTAGGTGCGCATATAGCTAAAATCTATCTCCAACAGGTGCGCACATGTTTAAATGAAAAAAGTCATTAAGTGCGATGTGCGCATGTAAAGGTCGTGCACACATGCTAGCCACAGGCACGTGCAAAGAGAGCGTGCATTTGACAAGTGCGCGTATGTTCCATATGCACATACAACGCACGTGCACATTGCACACTTAATTAAAAAACCGTCCCAACAATAACAACTTAAATAAACTTGGGATCGAAGATCCAACGGTGCAAATTCATTTTAAACCAATTTGATAAGTGTGTTGTGCACTTCTTGAAACAGACGCTTATTAAAAAGGAAAATATTCTGTTGGTTAAGTACCTTAACAAACAGATCTATGGATCAAAAATCCAACAGTGCGCATGTCACCTTCGATTAATAAGAATCAATTAAATTTAATTCAATCTAAAATTAGATTGAAATCGAAATAAAATCAAAACAAATCAAACAAACCCTAATTTCTTATCTCCTATAAATAGAAGGCTCATATGAAGAAATTATATACTGAAAACCCCGATAAGCTTGAGAAAAATTCCAAATCTTCTTTTTCTTCCGTGAACAAGTGCGCAAGGTAGAAATAAAGAGAAAAAATTCTCTATTCCTCCATTAAAAAAGTTTTTACTTTTATACAGAAGCTTTCACTTCCTTTTAAAGGATCGGATAATCTTAGGGTTCATCCCTCGGTCATAAAGTATATACTTTTGCAAGAGATTGATCCTAAAATCCAAGAAAATAAGATGCGTACCATAAAACACATATAAATGACTTGGAAAAGATAAAGATCCCGGTTTTTACTTCTTTAAAAATAAAAGAAGAAGGAAAAGAACAGAGAATAAAAGAAACAGAAGCCATTATTTCTCTGTGAAAACTATTGCTTTCTGATCGAAATAAGTGCGCGCCCAAATAGTGCGCACTTAGTTTGAAAATTGCTGCACACGAAAAATATTCCCTGGGAGATATGCTCATCACGTGCTACCCGCGTGTGCGCACTTGTTGGATGTTGTCCATAAAGGGATGCGTGTCACGTGATATGCACGTGTACGCACTTGTTGAAAATGGCCGATGAATGTGTGAGCGTCACGTACAATGCGCATTGACTTATTAAATACATACGTACATACATGTATGCGCACATACATAACTTTGAAACCATAATAGATACATCATGCGATACACATGTACGTAACATTTTTGAAATAAAATAGTGCGTAATAACATGCATCACACGTGCACATCCTTTTCAAATGAAATAAACGGGCATGTGCGTCATATATACTTGTGCAATTGTATAATAAATCATTTTTTGATCACTTAATCAAAATTGAATTAAGTGATGAAGTTTTTGGTTTTTCATATGCAATATATTGATCAAAATATTAATAAACCTAAATGATTTTAGTCTCAAAAATGACTAGAAATTATTAATTTATACTTGTTAAGTTGATCTTAATCTAAAAACAGGATTAACGAGTCTTAACCATATTCCTGAGTTGATTTGAGTCTCAAAGATGACTAACGATTCTCAGATGACATATTTCGAATTTATGAACCTCGTTTACACAAGATCTGCATCTTAATTTCGACCCCAAATTTATAATTTATATACGGATTCGGACTAATCCGAACCCTATGGGCGACGACATAAACTAGTCTCCGTATACAATCTACGGGCAATTTCATATAAACAAGCATAACATGACACGAAGTGGCCTGCCTGGAGCAGGTGAAAGTTGTTATCGCAACGCAATAGCGTAATTAAATGCAGAGGCTTGCGCCTGTAAGGAATACCGTCCCCACAATCAAAAAACCCTCAAAGGGAGGAAACTGATAAAGTCACGCTACAACGGTCGCATCCATCCAAACCTCCAATATACGGTGTCATAATTCAACACTGCATCTTCGGAGAGGTGGATAGATAAGTCCCAAATAGTATCTACCCCCAAATTCAGGCAAGACATTCTAACCCAATTCATATCTATTTTCGACGGTAAACAAGTATTCCTAGGCTAAACCTATATTCTACAAACCATCTAAGTAGACCTTAGTTTTCAAATGAGACTAATGTGTCCTTATACATGGCTTATGATTTCAAAATAAAAGAATTTATAGACCTCACAATGTGAGAATTGAACCATAAGTTCACTCCCGGTGGCAAACCAAGACACCAACATGGGCCCCAGTCAAGCAATACTTGACCAAAAATATAAAATATATATGGATTTGGGCTAATCCGCGCCATACGGGTGATGATGAAATTAGTCTCCATATACAATCTAAAGGCAAACCAAATAAAAACTAAAGGACACGAGACACGAAGATGAAAGTATGTCTTAGCACCTCTGCTAGGTTTCAATGAGATTCAAGTATGCAATTTTAAAAATGTAGAGGGCTAAGTATACTAAACAAGAATCGAACTAGAGAATTAGGGTTTCAAAGTTAAGCAAAAAAGTTCTAAACTAAGTGAAGAGAGTCTACAACCTTTGTAGTCTAGTCTTTCACTTCTAAAGCTCCAAGTGGTAGTCGCTAGAACACTTCTTTGACTCCACTTGAAGGATAAAACGAGCTTGCTTGTAGTCTTCGTCGTCGAAGATGATCTACTTTGACAACT
Organism: Agapanthus africanus; assembly: GCA_030015575.1. Lineage (NCBI taxonomy): Eukaryota > Viridiplantae > Streptophyta > Magnoliopsida > Asparagales > Amaryllidaceae > Agapanthus > Agapanthus africanus. Next base: position 204,886,078 of record JASDDO010000014.1, on the reverse strand, counting down.
CACACTCAAGCTCACACTTCACTAATCAAGGTATTAGTGAAGATAAAAATTTATACTAATTTGCTAGAGTAGTGTAGGTTGATGAAGTAGGAATTTTGCTCACTAAAAAATTTTCTTTTCTTTTTCTCACCCTAGAAAAACTAGTAAGGAGATGAAGAAGAAAATGAACTTGGAAGTATGAGAGTTAACCATTGAGGATAAGATGAGATGAGATTGACAGATATCTATGAATAAAACAAAGAAAAATAGGTGAGTCATGGCTTCTCCAAGCAACCAAAAAATGATTCATTCACTTTTTCTTTAATTCATAAATGTAAACCATTATCTTCTCATCTTTACTTCTAATGTGATTCTCACACATCCATATTCCATGTATCATCAATCATGATACAAATGCATATATATATATATAAAGAGAAGAAAATCTTAAGTGAGCTTAATATTAGTTTATATATATATATATATATATATATATATATATATATATCAAATCATTAAATCATCACTTGATTCAATAATCCGGTTATATCACATATAACCTGCTAATATTTAATATTAGTTAATATCTATATATATATATATCAAATTATTAAATCAATACTTGATTCAATAATCCGGTTATATCATATATAACCTGGCTAATGTCAAATATATAAACATATATATATAAATCAAATTATTAAATCAACACTTGATTCAATAATCCGGTTATATCATATATAACCCGGCTGACATCAAAAATGCTGGATTAGAATACGGTATCATATACTCGTATTTAATCTAGGTTCTGCACATATCTCCATACATGCCCTACTTCGTTTTGCTTGAGCTAGGAAACCTCTATGTGGGACTCTAAAGACTTGTCAATAAGCCAGCAGTAGGTAATGATCACATCAGATACTCACAAGCCGTCAGCGGTACTAATTGGATGTAACAGCTACCCAGATATTGAATAATAGAATATCAACAAGCAAACTTGTCCAAATTCCAGTAGAGCCTATAAGCAACACTTATCGTACAGTCCGTTCTCTTCGTTTAATATATCGCATATCGATTCTAGGGGGTGGAATCGTCAGACCCCAATAACTCAATAAGTCATGTCGATATGTGGCCTATAACTTTTCGAGAAACTACTGATAACACTTATCAGTAAATCTCATCAGCCCTTCCCAGGGACTTGCTGTTATAGCCAATCGAGATTAGCGCAACATCAACTCCCAATACCGGGAGAGACGAAACCCCTCCTATCGCTTACTGCATCCATGTGACTCGGGACTGTACCCAAAATCTACCTATTTGCACGACTCATTTGAACATGGTAGGGATGAAATCAAAGCACAGTGGGAACCATACAAGACACTATGATGATCTCGGATCTACAGACTAACATGTACAAGTGTCATCAAAGAACTGCTATCTGACGATAGGTATGGTACCATCTACGAGTTCTCGACGAGTCCTGTTCGGTGTACTTATTCTCCAATGAGCACCTGTGTACAATCTTTGATGTCAAACATCAATGGCTGTGGGATCAACCATCATCCCATACAAGGTCAAGAAACGTACACACTAATCTACTCTGGAATATCGATGCCCTGTCTCGATACTCTCTCGACTAGGAACTATTAAGGATGTGCTTGTGGACTACACAAGCCCCACTAGTATGATTTGCATCATAGTTCTGATAGTCAAGCCAACATTCTAAGGGATTTATCAACATGTATCAATGAGATAATAAACTAAAACAAGTGCACATATTAAGATAAAGAGCAACCAGATAGCATACTATAATGTCGAGCAAGAAATTCCTCTATATATATGTCCAAGCATCCACTATAATATACAAAAATGGCCTCTAGGGCATACATATTCCTAACAATCTCCCACTTTCACAAAAGCCAGTTGTTGTAGTATCGCATACCCAACATCCCAAAAAGTCTCTCAAACTGTGTCTGGGGGAGGGGCCTTCATGAGTGGATCCACCGTGTTGTCCATCATGTTTACTATCCTGACCTCGATCTCATGGCGATCAACTATCTCCCGGATCAAGTGATACCGTCTCAGAATATGTCTGGATCGCTGATGGGACCGAGGTTCCTTAGCCAAAACCACAGCTCCATTGTTATCACAATACAAAGGTATTGGATCTACAATGGATGGAACCACACCAAGTTCAATAATGAACTTTTTCATCCAGACAATCTCTTTGGCAGTATCGTTGGCAGTGATGTATTCAGTCTCCATCGTCGAGTGTACAATGGTATCTTACTTGGAACTCTTCCAACATACCGCCCCTCCGTTGAGGGTGAAAACAAAATCCGAGACTGACTTACTGTCATCCTTATCACTCTGGAAGCTCGAATCGGTAAAGGACTCCACTTGGAGTTCTCCGTTACCATACACCAAGAACATCTCTTTAGTCCTTCTCAAATACTTAAGAATGTTCTTCACAGCTATCCAGTGCTTCTCCCCTAGGTCTGATCGATACCTACTTACCATATTAACTGTGTAAGTTACATTCTGTCTGGTGCATAATATCGCGTACATGATAAACCCAACTGCTGAAGCATAAGGTATCGCGTTCATGCGAGCACTTTTCAAATCAGTCTTGGGAGACATCTCTTTGGAGAGAGTGATTCCTAAAAAAGCGGGTAAATTACCACGCTTAGAATCTTCCATACTAAACCTCTTTAGTATGGTGTCTATGTACCTGTATTGGGACAATCCTAACATCCTTTTAGATCTATATCTATAGATCTTTATCCCCAGGATGTAGAAAGCATCACCCAGATCTTTTATGGAGAACTTTTGTGATAGGAAGAGTTTGACCGAGTGCAGTATAGGAACATCATTTCCTATCAAGAGTATGTCATCCATGTATAATTCGAGAAAAACAACCATACTCTCTACTACCTTTTTATATATACATGGTTCATCTACGTTTTTTATGAAGTCAAACTCTTTGACTGCTACATCAAAATAGATGTTCCAACTCCGCGACATCTGCTTTAATCCGTAGATTGATTTAAGTAGCTTGCACACCTTTCCGCTGCTCCCACTGTCTATGAAGCCCTCTGGCTGTGTCATATACATGCTCTCTTCTAAATCACCATTTAAAAAAGCGGTCTTGACGTCCATCTGCCAAATTTCATAGTCATGGTATGCAGCAATGGCAAGTAGGATCCAGATGGACTTAAACATTGCCACTGGAGAAAAGGTCACATCATAGTCGACATCTGGTCGTTGACAAAAACCTTTTGCTACAAGTCTGGCTTTGAAGGTCTCAACCTTTCCGTCTACACCAATTTTCTTCTTGAAGATCCATTTGCTCCCAATGGGTTTTACCCCTTCAGGAGCAACTTCCAAAGTCCATACTTTGTTGGTGTATATGGATTCCATCTCATATCACATAGCACCCAGCCATTTCACAGAGTCCCCACTTGGGATGGCCCACTCGAAACTAGTTGGGTCATCATCTTCCATGATGCAATCCTCACTCCTACCGTTTATGAAAAAACCGTAGTATCTCTCAGGTAGGTGAGAAATTCTACTAGATCTGCGGAGTGGCTGAGATTCATCTGGGACTATCGAATCTTCCGGTTCTACCAAATCTTCAGTTGTAATTTGTGTATCTGGAACTTCTTTCAGTTCTACCTCATTACCACTGATTTCTTTTACAAGAAATTTCTTTTCTAAAAAGGTGGCGTATTGAGCAACAAATACCTTTAGTTCCTCAATGTGGTAGAATAGATATTCATGTGAATTCTTTGGATATCCCACAATCTTGCAAAGAACTGATCGTGTATCGAGTTTGTCCGGATTTTGTTTCTTAACATTGGCCGGACAGTCTCTTTCCACTCCATATCTCATATGGTGTTTTAGGTATAGATTTTGAAGGAACTTGATTCAATAGGCATGCAGCTGTCTCAAGTGCATACCTCCAAAAAGAAATAAGTAACTCAGCAGTACTCATCATAAAGCGCACCATATTTAATAGGGTGCGATTCCTCCGCTCTGATACACCGTTGTGGTGTGGTGTATACGGAGGAGTAAGCTGAGAGAGAATCTCATTCTCTTTTAGATATTCTCGGAATTCCGCGATTAAGTATTCACCTCCTCGATCAGATCGAAGGATTTTGATACTTTTACCCGTCTGGTTCTCAACTTCGCTCTTATATTTCTTGAACTTATCAAAAGCTTCAGATTTGTGTTTCAACAGGAACACATGTCCGAATCTTAAGAGATCATCGATGAATGTAATGAAGTACAAGGAACCATTCCTGGCACGTGTAGACATAGGACCTCATACATTACTATGTATTAGTCCCAAGAGTTTAGTAGTTCTTGCTCCGTGTTCCGTAAACGGGGTTTTGGTCATCTTTCTTTTGAGACAGGACTAACAAGTTTCATAAAATGTAAATTCAAATGGTTCCAAATATGCATCCTTATGCAACTTAGCTAGTCTGGTCACATTGATATGACCAAGTCTACAGTGCCACAAGAAGGCTTTGTTCATTTCTGAATTTTTCCTCTTGTGTGTGTTCTGTATATTTAGAACTGTATTTTAATTTAGAACATATAAACCATTACACAACGTACCAAACCAAATCAACACTTGATTTAGGAAAATGTTCATAACATTTTTCTCTAATGCAAAGTTGTATCCTTTTTTATCTAATAAAGATATGGATATTATATTGCACATCATCGACGGTACGAAATAACAGCTGTTCAAAATCAATGTATTACCATTTGGCAATACTAGGTGATATTCGCCAACAACTTCGGCAGTAACAATTGCTCAATTCCATACTTTGAGAGACATATCACCGTTTCCTAGTTCTCTACTTTTCCTTAACTCTTGTAACAGATTACAAATATAGGATCCTGATCTAGTATCTAATACCCAGGACGTAGAGCAGACTGAGAAACGGTTCTCAATAACTAATACACTAATGTTTTTTCTTCATTCGGGTTGCGTGGAAATCCTTACATTCCCCTATCCCTTGCCCAGATTTATGACAATTGTCATAAGATAGAGCGGAACCAACGTTCCCCAGCTTAGTATAATAAACGGGTTCGGTCAATACATCCATGTTATTACCTTAATTAAGACGTGACATGGTCGCTACCTGAAGAGAGAAAGAAGAAAAACACTTTAGCGTGCACTCTTACAAAATTAGATTGGTTGTTATCTCATCTAATCAGGATGGCTCCTGTTCACCGCCGAAAACAGAGACGGACTGCGTAGGTCGTCTTGCCTGAATTTTGGGGCAGATGCTATTTGTATTTATTCGTCCACCTCTCCGAAGATGCCAAGTTGATTTATGGCGTCGTGTATCTGAGGTTTGGACGGATGCGGCCATTGTAGAAGACTTCATCTAATTTTCCCTCATTGTAAGGGGTTTTTTTTATTGTGGGGACGCTCTTCCCTGCAGGCGCAAGCCCCTGCAGTTAATTAGGTTACCGCATCGCGGTAACCACTTTTTCCTGCTCCAGAAGTTCACTTCATGTCATATGTGTTTGTTTTATTTTTGGTTGCCCGTGGATTGTATACGGAGACTAATTTATGTTTTCGCCCGTAGGGCATGGATTAGTCCAAATCCGTATATTCTTAGATTTAGGTTTGGTTTGATTTAAGGATCGTTAATCTTGTTTGAGATTAAGATCCACTTAAATGTTTGTTGAAGATACGGTAGTCCAATTTTAGACTAAGATCTATTCAACAGGATTTTGGGATCATTCAGACCCAACAAAAGAGCATTTGGGCTCTATTGCTTTAGTTTAAGGACGTTTCGGTCCGTTGTTAGTTTAAGGACGTTACGGTCCGTAGCTAGTTTTAGGACGTTGTGGTCTGTTGTAGTTTAAGGACGTTGCGGTCCGTATTGGGATGTGCTCATCGGTTTGGAATTGCACAAAAGAGTTGTTGGTTGTCGGGACCCGCCATCTCTCTGAAGACGTTGAAGAATTACAACGACATGTATCAGAGGTGTGGAGAGATGTACCCTTGAACCAATTTGCAGATTGAGAGGAGATGTGGGATGAATATCCGTCGGAAGATCATTAGTCGTGTTTGGGACTATGATCAGTTTAGGAAGACATAAACATGGGGAGCTCGATTGATTGGAGATCAAAGATATTTTAATCTCAAGAAGACTTAGCCAACTTGAGACTGGAGTTGACTTCTCATAGTGTTAAGCACTAGTATACATTCAGCACTCACGTGTTCAAACGTGAGGTTCTAAAGCAGTGTTAAACACTGAATTTTGGAGGGGCGGTCACGTGTGGCACGTGAGGCACCTCAAAGCTGGTGTTGTACATTGGGTTCAAGTCCCCGTTTATATATAAGTGTTAAACACTTAAATCTTGTGGCACTCACGTGTGAGCACGTGAGGCGCCCCAAAGTTGTGTACTGTCATTCTGGGTTTTACTTCCCTCTTCTTTTATAGGTGCTAAGCATTTGGCTCACTTGTGAGCACGTGAGGCGTCCGAAATGGAAACTGTTCTCTGGATTTTATTTCTCTTTCTTTTATAAGTGCTAAGCACTTGGACCCTGTGGTGCTTACGTACGAACACGTGAGGCGCCTTCAAAATGTGAGCGTTGTTTTTGGGTTTATTCCCTTTTTATATAAGTGCTAAGCACTTGATTGGGGGTTGCGTGGAAAACACGTGACTACCCTAAAAAGCATTACTTGTTCTTCTTTTAGGTGCTCGCGTGGGAAACACGTGACTCGGTATCAGCCATTCTTTTTTGTTCCTCAGAGGTGCTCACGTGAGGAAACACGTGAAGTTTTGTTATAATATTGAACACTAATGAATCGCCAGTCTTTCCTTCTACGTGCATGAAGATTTTGATCTCATATTAACGAAGCCGGGATCTGAGTTTAGAGGATTTCAAGTTTCTTGTCTTATAAGAATTAAATTCTTTACAGGGTTAAACCCTAACGTTATCAGAGGAATTAAATTCCTATATACTTGTGTAAGAATTAAATTCTTTGAACTTAGTTCTTTCCCCTAAGTTTTGAATCTGCATAACAGAATCTCCCTGATGAGAATTAAATTCTCAACTTGTGAGGAGATCTGCTTCTGCAGACCTCTAGCAAAGAAAGAACTAAGTTCTTGTACGAAGGGTTAAACCCTTAAAGAGGCGAAGAAGGGATAGGATAATCTCTTCTATTTTCTTATTACCTAGTTTTTTTTGTTTTAGAAAAGGATCTTCTTCTTTCAGAGAATTGAATTCTCTTTCTCTTTTCTCTTTTTTTTTGTATGTTTCTTTCTCTCCTTTTTTCTTTTTCTCTTCTCCTTTTTTAACTTAAAGTCTTGGGTTCTTTATATAGTGGAGAGAAGTTTGTTAATTAGTTTTAGGAAATCTCTTATTGAGAGACTTCAATTGATTTGGGGGTTTTACTCGCTGTTGGATTTTTGATCCAAGGGTTTCTGTCTTACAGAACATATTTTCTTGTTTTTTAAACAAGATTAGAAAAATGTTTTCCTATACAGAATTTATTCTCTAGATTAGTGATTTTTAATCACCGTTGGATTTTTAATCCAAGGGTGCTTGGTTTAACGAAGCACCATTTTTTTGTTTTAAAAAGAGATGAAAAATATTTTCAAACTCATGGAATTTTTGATCCGCCAACTTTTTGTTTAACAGAAAATATCATTTCCCATTTAAAAGTTCAATAGAATTTAATTCTATCATCATTGGATTTTTGATCCAACGGTTCCTTGTTGAGTAGGGAAGTGCCCTCACATGTTTAACACGTGAGGCTTATTAGCTTGGCAATTATTTTAATTGATGTGCCTATATGTGTTGCATATAGGCACTCACGTGTTTAACACGTGGGGCTGTTTTAGCCTAGCAATTGTTTTAATTGATGTGTCTATATGCGTTGCATATAGGCACTCATGTGTTAAACACGTGGGGCTGTTTTAGCCTAGCAATTGTTTTTAATTGCAGTGCCTATATGCGTTGCATATAGGCACTCGCGTGTTAAACACGTGAGGCTCTTTGGCCTTGCAATTGTTTTAATCGATGTGCCTATATGCGTTGCATATAGGCACTCACGTGTTAAACACATAGAGTTGTTTTAGCCTAGTAATTATTTTAATTGCTATGCCTATATGCGTTGTATATAGGCACTCACGTGTTAAACACGTGGGGCTGTTTTAGCCTAGAAATTGTTTTAATTGATGTGCCTATATGCGTTGCATATAGGCACTCACATGTTAAACACGTGGGGCTGTTTTAGTGAGGAACTTTCCCTCATCCCTCTTTTTATAAGGGAACAAATTCCCCCCAGCGTTGCTCTCGCGTGGCTTGCATGTGAGTGCAACGCTGTCTATCCTTACAGCCGTTGGATTACCTAGGGGAATGGGAAGATGAACCGCTCCCCATCATGTCTTATAAATACAAGGCTTTTGCCTTTGGGAAGCCACTGTTCTTTCATCTTCTTCCTTACTTGTTTTCCTTGAGAATTTAATTCTCTTCTTCAGAGCTTAGTTCTCTGCTTGCTGGAATCTCAGAGTTAAACTCTGTTAAAACCTTTTCCTTCGTAAGGATCATGAATGGAACCCCCCTCCCTTTTTTTGTTCTTTTCATCATGGATTTTAAATCCGGGGATAGAGCGTTGCTCTTTCAAAGATCCAAATCATGCATTTTTTTGTAGATTCTAAGATCTTGAATCAATGTGGATCATTGATCCTACTCATAGGGTTTTACCCTATCACCGATCATTAATATCCTTGGAATTTAATTCCATTTTCCTTGCCTCCTTGCCATGGGGATTTTCTTGGATTTAATCCCTTTATTAAAGGAATTTAATTCCTTCTTCACAGAGCTTGGCTTTAAGAGAGACTCGGATATTTTTGGGAATTTTATTCCCTAATGCTCTTGAGTATTTGAAGGTTTTAATGCCCCTAAAACAGATTTGAATCTATCGTGCTTTTAGCAGAACTTGCTTCAAGAGTTTGTTTGAACTTTACTGTTTGCTTAATGAGAATCTTTTTAGATTCTCATAATGAGCACTTTCTTGATCGTTTTGATTGCTAACCTCCAACTGATTTTTCTTTTCAGATATTATAGCTTCTCATCTTTACGATCTCGACGAGATTATCTCTTATGAGGACATTCGCATCCAGGGCCATTGCCAAGGCCAAGAATTTACCGACGCTCAATGTGCTGAGGTGATGCGTCGTTTCGACGACTACAACGGTCGGTTACTCCCCCGCCGTTCTGCTTTCTTGAACATTATCGTTGGGTCGATCTGGGCAGCAATTCCAGGGCTTGACGAGGGTATGCCAATCGAGGCGCTTGATGATGGTGAAGATAAGGTGCATTCAGTATATTTGATGAGCCTGATCTCAAAGAAGAGAAGGGATGACCTTGTCGATATTCTGCATCGCTTCTTCCGACAGAAGGCAATAATATCTGCATACCAGTGGATGGACGACATTAGTGGAGATCCTGACGCTTGTATTCGTAAGAGGATGCATAAGAAAATAGTCAGAGAAGCCAGAAGCACTTTACTCGGACTTGCTTCTAAATTCCTAAATCTATGTCCGGAATTTACTATTTTACCATTGTAAACATTTTGATAATATTTTTTATTATCCATTTATAAAATTTCTGAAGTATGGATGACAAAACTTCTCTTTCTTTTATACCATTGTTCATATGTGCCTCATGTGTCATCCGCGCGGGGTGTTACTGAGGGAATCGTTTCGTCTTCTTTATATATTCGTATATGTATCTCATCTCTGTGCATGAGATTTATACTTTACGCTTAGGAATTTTTGCTAAGTGCAAACACCGCCGTTGTGTCATGTGCTAAACCTTCTCACACATACATAAATCAGCACACTTTGAATGCAGTTGTGAGTGAACGCTTAATCGGGTATGAATCAAATGCTCTCCTTACTGCCTCGCATAGCATACGGTTGGTTCCCATAGGTTGCGCCTTTCTGTCTTGACTTGACGTAAAGTAGTTTATATACTCATTTCAGAGTTTGTAGTTTATTCACTCATTCTGGAGTCTCTAGTTTATGAACTCATTTCTGAGCTTGTAGTTTATTCACTCATTTCAGAGTCTCTAGTTTATGAACTTATTCCGGAGCTTATAGTTTATTCACTCATCCCGGAGTCTCTAGTTTATGAACTCATTTCGGAGCTTGTACTTTATTCACTCATTCCGGAGTCTCTAGTTTATGAACTCATTTCGGAGCTTGTAGTTTATTCACTCATCCCGGAATCTCTAGTTTATGAACTCATTTCGGAGCTTGTAGTTTATTCACTCATACTGGAGTCTCTAGTTTATGAACTTATTTCGGAGCTTGTTTAGTTTACCTTCCTTGGGCTCATAGGCAAACTGATCCTAACATCGCAGTTAACCGCTGCTCTTTATGACAGAGGTCCATTAGGGTCTGTGATACTAGGGTTTTATCCGTTGTACCGTCGCGTTGGCTGTTGCATTCCTCGATATGCAATCTTGCTATTTGAGTAGCCCTACGACTGTCGTGTCTCTGATCCCTTCGGGGGCTGGAAAATGCATCTTCAAGTAATCTCCTAGGTCATATTACCGTCGGAAGAACAAGCGTTAGGGATTTTCCATGCCGCTTTTTACTTTAGGTTAGGCTCAATTTGGGAGCCCCGATGAGTCATAACCACTCCGCGCTGGTGTGGGATGATCCCCGATAGTCTTTCAGGTTTATTTGAGTTGCCGTCAAGACCCTGAAGCCAGGGATTTTCCTTTTCTTCGTTTGCTGGCATTGCGTCTGCTGTAACGAGACAAATGTCGAGGTTGTCTCTAGATTATCTGTGAACCGTCGAGGTATGGAACTAGGGACTTTAAGATGACTCCGTTGTTTTGACCCTGGGGTCGGTTGTTGACGTTGCATCTGCATCTTGCTGGAGTTGAGAAGGAAAGCCGCTATTGATCTCTAGGTTGTCTGTAAACCGTCAAGACCTGGGACTAGGGACTGTGCCATGGCTCTGTTGTTTTGACCCTGGGGTCAATTGTTGACGTTGCATCTGCATCCTGCTGGAGTTGAGAAGGAACGCCGGGGTGACATTGCATCTGCTGTATCGATACGGACGTTGAGGTGGTCTCTAGGTTGTTTGTGAACCGTCGGGACCTGGAACTAGGGACTTTGCTAGGGCTCCAAGGTAGTCACTAGGTTGTTGGTGAACCGTCAAGACTTGGAACTAGGGATTTTTCCATGGCTCCATTTGTTGACGTTGCGTTTGCATTCTGCTGGAGTGTGAAGAAACGCCGTTGTTGATCTCTATCTGTAAACCGTCGAGATTTGGAACTAGGGACTTTTCCATAGCTCTTTTTTGTTGACGTCGCGTCTGCATCCTGTTGGAGTGAGAAAAAACGCCGTTGTTGATCTCTAGGCTGTCTGTGAACCGTCGAGATTTGGAACTAGGGACTTTTCCATGGCTCCGTTTTGTTGACGTCTCATCTCCATCTTGTTGGAGTGAGAAGAAACTCCGTTGTTGATCTCTAAGTTGTCTGTGAATCGTTGAGATTTGGAACTAGGGACTTTGCCATGGCTCCATTTTGTTGACGTCGCATCTGCATCCTGTTGGATTGAGAAGAAATGTCGTGTTGATCTTCTAGGCTGCAGATGTTGCCATCGAGATCTGACTCTCTCTTTGATGGAGCCTGGTGGGAAAATGTGGTTCCCTTTTCGTTTGTGCCCATCGATGTATACAGGGGTCGATGTGGACTCACCTGCAGGGCAAAAGTTTCATTATTTTTTTTATTTCTTTTCGCGATGCTCTATCATTTCAGCGTTTTATATCGCGAAAGTCGCGATTGCCCAATCATTTCGGCTGTTTTTATCGTGATACCCAATCATTTCGGTCATTTTTCTTTTTACTGACTGCTTTTTATTGCGAGTTGCCCAAACATTTCGGCTGTTTTTATATGCATATATTTTGTTCGCTGATTTTTTATTACGATTTGCCCCATCATTTCGGATATTTCATATGCATATATATTACTCGCTGATTTTTATTGCGAGTATGTAACTTGAGATCTGATACCAATCCTGGCATCAGCACCGCTGCGACTGGAATATTGCCAGGAGCGAATCATCATTTGCCGTGAAAGGACTTGGAATTGACACCTGTTTAGGCATCAGCGTCGCTGGGACTGGAATATTGCGAGGAGCGAATCATCATTTGCCTTGAAAGGACTTAGAATTTGATACCAATTTAGACATCAGCATCACTACGATTGGAATATTGCCAGGAGCGAATCATCATTTGATTTTGCTGATTTAAACAAAGGTGGCTTAGTAGACAGGGTTAGGATCCTATCGACTGAGACTTTTCGACTTTATGAGCTATAAGGGTCTCATAAAGTTATTTCTCCCTACGAGTCGTGAGGATCTCGTAAGTGTATTTTCTCCTTAGAAGTCGTGAGGACTTCTAAGTGGCGTTTTCTCTTATAAGTCGTAAGGATCTCATTCATTCGACATCGTGATGGATTGAAGCAAAGTCCGAGCAAGTCGAGAGGACTTACAAGTGTCAATCACCATATGAGGACATTCCTCGTGATTGGTTGATTTATTTGTGACCATGGATTGTATATAGGGGCCAGCATTGTACCGCCTGTAAGGCAACTTGAGGAGTATGGCGGGTTAAAGACAGGTTTGGATCTCTGTAACTTAAGACTTTGAATCCTATGAGCTGTAAGGGTCTCACAAGGGGAGTTCTTCTTACGAGTCGAGAGGATCTCGTAAGTGAAAAATTTTACGAGATTGCACCCTTTCGGGTTTTCACAAGCTTGCCGATAGCCCTGCTGTTTTCACTCACGGAGACCTTTCGGGTTTTCATCCGTGCCTATTTCGCTTGTGGACATACTTTTTTATATATATACAACGAGATTGTGCCCTTTCAGGTTTTCACAAGCTCGCCGGTAGCCCTACTGTTTTTACTCACGACACCCTTTCGGGATTTCATCCATGCCCATTTCGCTTATGGACGTACCTTTTTTTAACCCTTCTATTCGTCAATGGAACTTGTGGAGGACTTCGTCACCGGGGCAGCTGTGTAGCCAACGGGACTTGAGTTGCAGTCTTCGCTACTGGGACTTGTGGACTTGAATTCCACCATCGCCGTGTTTGAGGCGATGTATTTTGTTTAGGGACATCTCGGTCCGTAGTTAGTTTAGGGACATCTCGATCCATTGTTAGTTTAGGAACATCTCGGTCCATTGTTAGTTTCAAGACGAAGTCTTGCCGGATACTACTTATAGAGTCTTGACTCAGGAAGACAGCAAGCGGACACGAGCGTCGTTATCTATCAATAACTTGAGTTGTGACTTGTCGGGCATAGTATTTCTTAAGGAACCGGCCGTTTATTGGCCGGAAGGGTCTTTCGCCATGCATATCTATGAGCAAGTAGGCCCCACCTTGGTAGACCTTGTCTATGATGTACGGACCCTCATAGTTTGGCTCGAATTTCCCCTGCTTTGCATGGTTGAGGATCATAGGTCTTTTTACGACTAGCACGAGTTCGCCTTGGCGGAATGTTCTTGGCCTTGTTAGTCTTTCGTATGAGCGCGTCATCCTTGCTTTGTAAGATTCCAGGTTTTGTTGTGCCATGAGACGAGTTTCATCGAGGGCATTGAGCTCTTCAAGCTGCAGATGGACATTTTCTTCATCCATCGGCTCGTATCGAACTGCCACTCGTAGAGAGGGTAGCTCTATCTCCAAAGGAAGTATCGCTTCCGTGCCGAATACCAACACGAGTGACGTTGTATCCGTGGCCGTTTTGAACGTGGTTCGATAAGCCCAGAGGGCTTCATGCAGTCTCTCGTGCCAGTCCTTTTTATTTCTGGACACCGTTTTCTTTCTGATCTTCGTTAAGGTCTTGTTGAAAGCCTCAGCTAGACTGTTATCTCGGGATTATAGACTGAAGAGTATCTCCAATCTATATTATCTTGCTGTGCGAAGCGACTGATCTTATGGCTCCTGTAGGCTGGCCCATTATCCTAGATAATCTGTCGCAGAGTGCCGAACCGATAGATGACATATGTCTTGAAGAAATGCAGGATGTTCACCGTCTTCACTTCCCTTAGCGGTACTGTCTCTGCCCACTTAGAGAAGTAATCGATTATTACAAGGATGAACCGATGTCCTTTGGATGACGCTGGTTCGATGGGCTCTATTATATCGGTTCCCGACATCTCGAACGGCCGGCTAACCACCGTTGGGTGTAGAGAATTTGGATGCTGATGAATGAAGTCCCCATGAATCTGGCACGAGTGACATTGCTTTACATATTCAAGGCAGTCCTGAATTATTGTGGGCCAATAGCAACCCATTCTCTTGATCTTTAGCTTCATCTTTGGCCCAGCTTGGTGAGAACCGCAGAGTCCATCGTGAGTTTCTTGGACGACTCTCCTTTCTTCTTTTGGTCCCAGGGATCTTAGACATAGACAGTCAAATGATCTCTTCTATAGAGTATCATTGACGAAGGTGAAAGACAGAGCTCGTTTCATGAGCCGATGTCTTGATGATGCATCTTTGGGCATTTGATGAGATTTGAAATAGTATATGAAGACTTCTCTCCAATCTGTAGCCTCTTCTTCGTCCTCTATTTGGCAGGCTGCTTGTTTGGTCGCTTCCTTCCTTTCAGACGATTCCGGAGATATTTCTGTTGGTGCGAGAATCCGGCGGTTTTGCACAATGATCCTTACGTCATCGAGGTCTTCGTTGGACAGTTATTTAGCGAACTTGGCTAATGCATCCACCTTACTATTTTCCGCCCGCGGTATGCTTTCCAAGATGTAAGAGGGAATTTGAGTCAGCAGTTGCTGCACTCTTTCGCCATATTTTACCAACTCTGGTTTATACGTCTGATAGTCGCCATTTACTTGGCTAACGACTAGCTGGGAGTCTCTATATGTGAGGAGGTTTTCGATGCCCATGTCAATAGCAATCTCAAGACCCGCTATCAAAGCTTCTTACTCAGCCTCATTGTTTGTCCTCGGCTCTGTTAAGGAAAGGGCAAAACGCATTATCCCTCCTTGCGGGGCCACGAAGATAAGGCCCACCCCGGCTTTAATTATGGGGATGCTTTGCTTTCGCTTCTTCAAGGAAGATACTCTGTCGAAGTATAGTTCCCATTGGACATTATTTCTTTCCTTCCCTCCTTCGATTGCATCGAACGCTTGTTTGTCTAGCAATTCGCAATTTAAGGGATAATCGGCTGGTATTGGATGTTCAGCGAAGAAGTCGGCGATGGCCTGGCCCTTCACTGCCCTGAGGGGTTGATAGATTATCGAGAACTCCATCAAGAGGATGGCTCATTTGGCAAGCCTTCCTGTTAGTATGGCTCTTGACATCAAATATTTGAGAGCATCCACCTTTGATATAAGACAGACCTCAGGCATAATGTCGAAGCTTCGTTATCGCAAAGATCGGTTCCAGGCAATGCTTTTCAATGGGGGAGTAGTTGTTTTCTGCCCCCAGGAGAACTCGACTCAAATAGTAAAGAGCTCTCTCCTTCCCCTGATCGTTCTCCTATGCCCATAGCGTGCCTAAAGAACCTTCAAGGGCTGTTGTATATAGGATAAGGGGCTTTCCCTTAACTAGAGCGGTCAGTACCCGTGAGTTCTACAGATATTGCTTGATTTCGTCCATCGCATTTTGGCATTTACTATCCCAAACGAACAGGGTCTCCTTCTTCATTAGATGGTTGTAGGGGCGGCATTTGCCGGAGAGGTTAGCTATGAACACGCGAGCTTTCCTTGGAGAGACCGCAATTGTTTGAGAGTTCATGGCATAGGCATTTCCATAATCGCTTTAATCTTTGATGGGTCTATTTCGATGCCTCGGTGTCGTACGATGAATCCTAGGAATTTGCCTGAGGAGACTCCAAACGCGCATTTCAGAGGGTTCATTTTCAGATTATATTTTCGAAGACGCTGAAACACTATTTTCAAATGCTCCCAGTGCCCCTCATACGATTTGCTTTCCATCATGAGGTCGTCGATATAACATTCGACAATCTGGTGTATGAAGTCATCGAAGATCTTCCTCATGGCCCTCTGGTAGGTAGCGCCGATGTTTTTCAAGCCGAAGGGCATCACCTTATAGCAGAATATGCCTAGCGGAGTCCGGAAGGCAGTGTGCTTTTGGTCTTTAGGATGCATTTTTATTTGATTGTAGCCTGAAGATCTATCCATGAAGAAGAAGACCTCATGGGTGGACGTGGTATCGATCATCAGCTCGGTAACAGGCACTGGGAAGTCATCCTTCGGGAAAGCTTTGTTGAGATCCCGAAAGTCCACGCAGATGCGTACTGACCCATTTTTCTTCATCACTGGGACAATATTGGCGATCCAGTCAGGATATTGAACTTTTTGGATGAAGCCGGAGTTGATTAGTTTCTTGACTTCGGCGTTGATACTCATCTCAAGTTCGAGCCGCATTCTTCTTGGCGCCTGTTTGACTGGCTTAACGTCCGACGATATAGCCAATTTATGCACCGCTATTTCCGGATCTAATCCTGGCATTTCAGAATAGTTCCACGTGAAGCAATCTTTATACTGCATAAGCACGTCCTTTAGCGTGGCCACTTGCTTTTCAGACAGCAACTCACTGACGAATGTAGGCAATGGCTCGTTTTCTGTCCGCAAGTCGATTTTCCTCAGGTTGTCCGCTGTGGTGTGTATCCCATCTTCCAGCTCTTTTGGTGCCTGTGGAAATTCTAAAACCACCTCGTCCTCGTCCTCATTTGCGAAGCACCGGGAGAGGTCGTCCATATTCTTGTGCTCTCCTTCTTTTGATAGTATTATCACGTGGCAGGTACGAGCTCGTTTCCAAGCTCAATGATGATCTAGACTTTCCCTCGCAATGTAGGTTGCTCTTGGCTCATGCTTTCGTGGTGGAGCTACCCTCCAACTGTCGGATAGAGCAAACCTGCCTTGCTGATACTGGTCTTCGACCCAGTCTTCGAAGGTGAAGCAGTCTTCAAGCGAATGTCCTATTACTCGGTGGTAGTAGCAATAATTCGGGTGATGGACCTCGTTTACTTGCTCGGGATGCCGAGACTCCGGGAGCGTCATCATTTGATGCTTGATGACAAGGTTAAATATTTTCCTTGTCTTGTCTCGGGGGAAAGAGTATTCCCGATCCATCTTCTTCATAAAAGACGGATTCCAGATGACTTTTTCTTGATCGCGTGGCTTCTTGGATCCGCTTCACTGTTTTTGAACGCCATTCCCGTTCTTCACCTTGTTTTTCCTTCTGCGTCGGACTTTTCCATTTCCACAAGAGCGCACAGCGGGTTGAGGGTGAAGGAAATTGTAGTCTTCTCTTTCCGCAGACTGATGTATAAGACTCTGCGTCATGGCCTTCTCGTAAATGGCCATTTCGCGACTGTAGTCATCCCGAACCTTCTGACCGGCTTCTCTCATTAGCTTGTCAATTTGTTCTTCAAATGACGGATTTGGCATTTTTACTGCGGGATGTCACTCTGGTTCAATATTAGCACTGTCTAGAAAAGCATTCCCTTCTCTACCGGAATTATTTATGACACGGCAGCCATGAAATCGCTCTCGTTTCTTGGACCGAACATATCCAAGCCCCGTTGTCTCCATCTTCCCGTTGGGAATCTTTCGCTGAGTCCCGGGAATGTCCCAAATCTTATTGTAGAACTGGGCTTGTCGATCAGTTTATCTGAAGGGTATGCCTTGGCATCTTAATAGCCTTTTCAATCTCTCTGCGTAATATCTGGACAGACGGATTGGTTGAAGCCTATCAAGCGTAAGTTCGGCACCATGCCAGACTTCTCTCTCCAGTTTGGTCTCCATAGACTGATAGAAGAGGATCGTCTCTTCACCTCGTCGTCTAGGAGGGACATAGAAGGTCTACAACTCTTGCACGCCATATGTATCGAGCGCATCAAGTTCCCTGTAATGCAACTCAAAACCATGGTAATTTGTAAACTCTGATCAGCTCCAGTGATGGTTTGTACTGACGGGAGAATGGAGAATACAGCGTTGGCCTCATCTTCAGAGTCACTGCCAAAGACAAAAATAGGAGTAGATGGTCCTGGCTTGTTGCCTTAGGATTGCCCCGAGTAGTCTATTTGTTCATCTTCCTCGGTATCGCTCCCAAAGATCGGGATAGTGGCAACGGCTTTTTGTTGGTTCTCCGGTTTACGACGTCTTTCCGTGTCTTCGAACTCTGGTAGGAAGTATTTAGCGTCTTCATATTTGCGGACTTCATTTACGAAGAATGGATTTAGCTCCCCCATAACGGTATACTCGAGGCCGTCTTTGAAGTACTTCATACACTGATGTTGTGTATAGAGGATGATATTGTACTCATGTAATCAAGGCCAGCCGAGCAGAGCGTTGTAGCAAGCCTTGGCGTCGATGACATGAAATTTGATGTCGGTGACGAGCATCCCAAAGAGTAATGTCAATATTACGGACCCCAGCGTCCGTGATGACTGGGAGTCGAAGCCGAAGATGGTAATTTTGTCCTGGGCCAAGTGCTGAACGTTCATGCAAATTTCCTTCAGCACCTTCATGTTGAGAAGGTTGACGGAGGACCCGTTATCGACCAGGATCTTCCCTATCTTAATGTAGTGGCAGTACCCGGTGACATATAAAGGACGGTTGTGCTCGCATGTTCCGAGGAGGAGATCTTCATCGCCGAATGTGATGTCAGCTGTATGAACCTTTGCCAGCTCGTCCTTCATCTTTTCTTCCGCGAAGAAAGCTTGGAACTGATCAGACTCTTGCAGTGCCTTGATCAGAGAATCTCATGCTTCTTTGGACAGGAGGAGAGCATCCAGTATACTCAGTTGTGAGGGTATCTTCCTCGGGTGTGCCAGGACATTATAATCCACCTTATTTTTCTTAGGCGGGTCCTTAGCCGCGAGCTCTTTGACGTCTCTATCATCGAGGGCAATTTCCTCAGGGACTTTCTCTTTCCCCTTATCTCTTTTATTAGAACCCTTGTTTGTAGGCCCGAGGTTCTTTTCAGGCAACGTACGGTTACGCAGATGAATGTTCACGCGGTTCTTCTCTTCTTCTTTTCCAGAGGTGGATTCTTTGAAGAGAGGGCCGAGGGTTATTTCTTCCTCAGAATCGCTCCCGAATGTAAGAACTTGAGATTTTCCTTTTGTCGAAGTGGTATCAACCATATGACAGTTGCCAGTTGTTCCTTCATGCTCTTCTGTCGCGCTTCTTTGCTGTGGAAGGGCATCGCGCTTCATCTATTTGAAGTGTTGTCGATGGGCAACGTATCCTTGCCACCACTTCTTGAAAGCATTGCTCTCTTCGGTGGGGTGTGTGACCCTCCGATGGTATAAGCAGTAATTCGGATGTACATCCGCTTCATCAAGGCACGTACTCCCGGGAGTATTTCCTTTGAAAGGTGGCAGCTTCATTCCCATCGACAGGGCTTTGGCAAACCGTTTCCCTATTTTAAACCTGCTTTTGTCTGCCGCGGGTGTGCTTTGGCTTGGTTACGGTGCTTTACGACTCATCCTTACCGCAGCCTCTTCAACCTGACGCCGATGCTTGGCCTTTTCGTATATGGACGTCTCACGTTCTCGGTCAGTTCTGCTCCTTTGAAGGGCTTCATTTAGCAGCCTGTCAATACGGTAGCAGTTTTGTAGATTTTAGCGCCGATCCTGCCTCCAGTTCCTCTGCGTTGCTTTCCGACACCGAGGGGGTTTCTTCATCATTTAACGACGAATGAGAAACCATGTGGCAACTCGCTACATAATCCTCGGGTTCTTCTGACGAGTCGTTTCCTTCATCAATGTCACTGTCTCCGTTCTTAAGGATATGGTTGAGAAATTCTTCGAGAGTGACTGGGGTCCACGCCTTTTGGTTGTACTCCTCCAGTGCGTCGATGTATTTTGCAGGTCCGTACGCTTGTCATCAGGCTGTATGGGCTTCTTGGTCTTCTTCTTTCCTTTCGAAGACTTCGAAGGCTTGACCTAGGTGTTTTTCCATCGTTACCAGCTTTCGGTGTTAGGTGCAGTTTAAGCATCCGCTCAATGATCTCAGGCTCCAGCGAGCTTTTCCATTTGATCACCGGACATGCTTGAAGATCCTTTAGCATTCTTTTAGTTTTAGCTGAAAGGACCACTTCCCAAGGAGCTTCTTCTACAAACAAGCATGATGCCCCCGGCGTATCCACCTTTTTAGGAGCGTGCTTCTGTGGCGGGTTCACCCTCCAGTTTTCGGACAGCGCAAACTTTCTTTATTGGTACTAGTCCTCGATCCAATTTTTGAAGACATCGCAATCCTCAATTGGGTGGCCCAATACTCTGTGGTAGGAGTAGTAGTTGGGATTGTTAACGTCACCAGGCTGCAGTGGCCGTCTCGGATCCGGCAGAGCGATAAGTCTGTTGCGCACTGCCATTTCGAACAGTCTCCTCATTTTATACTGGGAAAACGAGTAAGTGTAAGTGCACGGCGGCGCCCCGGTCGTCAATCCGACGGCCAAATGCGGAAACGGTGATAAACTTTAATTTTGCGGACTTTGCAAACCGGCACCACCGCGCACTAAACTCCGGATCGGGCCATTAAACTAGGTCTAGCTAAAAACAAGACGGGTTAGAGATATACCGACATATCCGAGTCCTCCGGTCTTCATCTCCACTCCGATCTCCTCGCGGAAACTCCGGTCGTCGCCTCTTCGCCGGAAGGGCATCACATCGCCTGCATCTTTTACGGGCTCCCGCCTCTATACCGAGGCAACTCGGGCGCGAAGCTGGCAAGTCGACGTGCCCAAGATGTGCTATAGAATGTGTAGTGCTTAGTCTCTTTGGGGTTATGTTGCCTTGATGGAGGAATCAAGATGATATGAACTTGGAGATTTTTGTGGCAATGAAAATGATATGAATGATTAATTTCCCACACCAAATGAAAACCCTCGCATTCTCTCACCCTCTTCCAAATTTGTGGCCGGCCAATGTCAAATGGAAATGGTGGAGGAGGTGATTGGTTGGAAAAAGTGTGTTTGTTTGTAGTTAACCGCAATCAGAACGGTATCGCGTATAGCTAGACCGAGATGAGTACGGGTCGTCCTCTGGGAAACGTGGAACCTTTTACTTTTACTTTAGATGTGTTGAGAAAGAGAGGAGGAAGAAAGAATTTGTTGAAAGATTTCTAGATCTACGTTAAACAAGAATGTAAAATATAGATCTAGATTATTTTAGAGATTTAAATAATATAATAATAGGGCTTGTAGGGTTCGTTAGGATTTAGTAGTTATGGACGATTAATTAAAGTTACCCTTTTTATCCATTAATAGATTTAGAACTAGAACGACGGTGATGCGTGTAGATTAGGGTTTCTGGAGGGAAAAGGAATCCCACTCTTAACCCTTATCTCGACACGGAACTCCGTTCATATCTAGCCTTTACCAAAACAATCATTAATCTAATCTCTAATCGTGGTCGGAACTAGCAAAGAATTGCTAGCGCGCCCGATTAGGATGTTAATGATTCTTTTGATAAAGTTCCTAAACTTTATAGGACTTAAAAAGGGTTTAATTATTTTCATCGCCCATTAGCCTACCCTAATCCTACGAACCCTAACAAGCGGAGAATTACTCGCGCATGTTGGGAGAAGAAGATGAAAAGAGAGAGAGGGAAAACATAATGTAAAAAAACAAACAATTAAATAAGAAACTGCCTTTATTAATCAACTCTTTCAAACTACACTTTTAATCCATAGAAAATGATTACAAAACTTGATTTGCTTCTCGATCTTTCCTAAGGAGGTAGTCGAACAGTCGATGATCAGCCTGGATGCGTGAGCGTCGGGAGCTTCGTGATCTCTTCGGCTTGATAGCTTTTCCAAGAGGCTCTCGGTGCCTTTTTATAGTGCAAAGCCAGAATCTTATTGTTGAAAACTTGGTAAAATTCAGCAGAGAATAATGCCCCAAAATCTTGCACTCCAATTCCATAATATTGCGGCGGATCCGCGGCCCAAGGGTGGGTTTGGCCGCGGATCCGCGCTCAAAGGTGGGGATCATTTGATGATTTTTCTTGTGCTTTCATCTGGTGACATTTGGCAATCCTAGGCATCTTCATATTTCAGAAATCTTCTCTCGGTTGCTTCCAGACTTGGTTTCCAAGTTTGCTTCTTAATTTGGCAAGATTTCTTCAACAACTTGATTTGCTTGATTCTAGCCTTGAAAAATTCTGCACAACTTGGAAATATTCTGCATAACAACTCAAATAATATTTTAGTAGACTTTGTTCTACTAGGATTAGGTCAATAATATTATTTGCATACATTTTCCTACCAAATGATAATTAAAATATATTAACACATGGAAAATAATGTTTTTACACATAAACCCTCATATGTATAATATATTATAATAAAGTCCTTTTTTAATATAAAAATGGTAGGAAAAATGTACTACAAATGTGCAGTTTTATCGACTGAACAAATACCCCCAAACTTATCTTTAATCGTCCCGAGCAAACTAGTTTATTTAAGAGGAGAAAAAGAAAGGAGAAAACTAAGCACACTTTCGTAGGCAGACACGATTGCACTGAGCACGTGCAACAAGCCGTTAAACCTCTAGGTGTCCCTAGTAGGAGGAGTGTTGTCTCCTGAGGGTTTTCAGCGGATTACACCCATAAAATCCTATAACAAAAGAAAGATGGTGAAATTTTCATATAAAGACAAGAACCATAAAAGAAAGACTTTGAAAAGAAGAGTTTCCAACTATGCTAGCTTTTCAGTTGTCATGAGCCCTATCTTAATAGTCATGAAAAAATGTTAGAAATCACATCATCCCTCAATAAAACATCGTCTTTATTCTTCATTCCTACCTTTCTTCCAAACATTGATCATATAACCCCACGTGTGTGAAATGGACATCCCTACACTCGGAGAATTCAATTCAAGCTATCATACCCTTGTCCATCTACCTTAGTACTTTTAATTTAATGAATATTAAAGATTTGCTCACACATTTTCATGCGACCGTTAATACTTCTTGAGGTACTAACCGACCGATTACTCATGTGCTTGCTAATTAGGTGATAATATTTTCCTCGTCTTGCACCACCTAAGGCTTAGCAGTGACTCCCAGACCAGTTGGCCTTAGGGCACTAGGTGAAGAGGCACCCTCGCTATATTTTTTTATTGCTGCCTTGGCGATACAAAACCAGTGTTCATTTTTTTTTCTTTTCATCATTTTTATTTTTTCTTCATTTTTTTCACTTCCTTCATACTTTGGTTTTTAGACAAGAGCATTTCAAGGTATCCTCTACTATCTCGAGTTTCAAGACGTGTGTAAGTGCATATAGTAAGGTATCAACATTCAAATGTTTGGCTTCCAGAATAGAAACTATTTTTCAGACTTATTTTTATCCTCAGATTAGTGACTTCCTTCATCTTACTAACCCTTGGGACAACAGCTCATAACTACTTATTACTAGTTCGTGTAAGAAAACTTCTAATTTTCTTGGTTTTCTTAAACTATTCCTATCTTTTGGATGTAATGTTTCACTTTCTACTCTTTTATTATAAAAGAATTTTTTTTTAATTTTTAAAAATGTTGTGCTTATGCAAAGTATGATGCAAATTGATATGTAAATAAGCACAAACCTCCCACAAACCTGTTTACAGCAGTGTCCTCACTGATGTCATCCGTTAAGCTCAAAAACCTGTAGACTTGGGAGGAAATTATTAATGGGGTCAAGAATATATGAAAGTGAAAATCCTCTCCCAAACTTATTTTAGGCTCACAATTTTGTAAAAATCATTTTCTTTCAAAAGCCAAAATATACCATCCCCTCCCCCAAACTTGAGTTAAACATTTTTAATCTTTTAAAATCACACGAGGGGGTCAAGGTTATTGGTCAATGCCAAGCTTTGCAAAGACCGAAGGTCAACACCAACCATTCAAAAATTTTATCAATGAAGCACCAAGGTTGGTGGAAGAACATGTCACCTATTGACGTGAAGAAGTGGGGAGGTGACAAGAGGTGTAATGGAAAAGGATTGCGTCTCAATTTGGAGAGACGGCACAGTGATAGTGATGATGGATTACTCGCATTATCATGATTGTCCAAAAGAAGGGGTGGAGGTCCAATTTCTTCATCTTGGAGTTTATTCATCTCAACACCCGTGTTTTGTAAAAATGCGAGTTCATCAGCGAAAATTTCCTCAAAGCTTTCATCGATACCCCGAAGAATAATGTCATCAGAAAAAATGGGGTGATCGTCAGACTCTATAAAAAGTTCCTCATCAGATGTTGACCCGGACAACTCGGTGGAAGAGTAAATGGTTGGGTCAAAGAACAACATATGAAAAGAGTCTGTATCATGAGATTGATCGAATTCGCTGCTGTCGACATCCATTAATTCGACAGAACACACATGAGCATAGGGTTCGGAGGGTTCACTTCCCAACTTGTAAATGTTAAGCTCAATTGACTTCTTTCTAAAGGATAGGGTCATAGAGCCGTTTCTACAATTAATTACTGCGTTGGAAGTGGCCAAAAAGGGTCGACCGAGTATCACCGGGATTTGATTGCGTGGGTTTGCCACAGGTTGTGTATCAATAACGATAAAGTCCACAGGAAATATGAATTCCCCGACTTTGATTAACACATCCTCTAGCTCACCCCTTGGTTGGGTGATAGATCGATCGGCCATCTGAAGAGTGCAATGCGCAGGTTTTAACTCTCCGATCCCTAATTGCTCATAAACCGAATACGGAAGCAAGTTAACACTAGCACCTAAATCGAGTAGAGCACGATTGATGTTTTTACCCCCAATAGAAATTGAAATTGTAGGACTTCCGGGGTCCTTTCGTTTCTTGGGAAGTTGTTGTGTAAAAGCAGTGCTCACAGTACTCGCAAGGAAAACTTTTTTAGGTACTTGAACTTTTCTCTTCCTAGTGCACAAGTCCTTTAAGCCTAGTGCACAAGTCCTTTAAGATTTTTGCATATAACGGAACTTGTTGAATAGCATCTAGGAAAGGAATGTTTATGTTAACTTGCTTAAAAATTTCCACAATCTTCTCCATTTGTGGACTAGGTCTGTTGCCCCTTAACCTGTTTGGATAAGGTGCTTGATCAATAAGTTTTGGGTCCAACGTTTGTGGAGAAGACTGTGGGGATGGATTCGATCCCAAAATTGGAGTGGGCATCGACTTAGATAGATTTGGTGAAATGGGCGAAGGGTTCGAGCTTTGGGGAAAACGGAGAATAGGCTCGGGTGAAGGTGGGAGACTAGACGAATTAGGGGAAGAAGAAGAAGCTGGGGTATCATTGGTGTCACTATCATCACACTGCTCACCCACTCGGTCATTCAGCACTTTTCCCGATCTCAACGTGGTAACAGCACTCACATTATAACTTTGTGAGTGGCCAGGATTAGGTATGGGTTGAGATGGGAGTTTCCCTTTCTCTCTCGCACTCATTACGGCGTTTAACTGTGCGATTTGGTTTTCTATTGATTTAATACTCTCACCATGGGAGGAGGAGTTTTTCGTTAGGGTATCAATAGAAGACCTTATCTCAGCCGAATTTTGCATGGATTGTTTCATGAACATATCCAAAGTTTGTGCAAGCGAGTTGTCAGTACCGGCCACTTGTGGTGTAGAAATGTTGGCCGGATTTTGGAAATTCTGTGACTGAAAGGGGGGCTGATTATGTGGTTGTGGTTGCTGTGGAGGAGGTCTTTGATAATTACTTTGTTGGTTTTGATTCCAAGCAAAGTTAGGATGATTCCTCCATCCTTGATTGTACGTGGAAGAATAAGGATCGTTTCTAGGTCGCTGCTGAAAAGCAGCATTAGCTTGAAACGATGCATTCATAGGGCATTCTTCCGTTAAGTGTGAAGGATCCGAACAGCAACCACAGACAGTCTTAGGAAGCGTGACGTGATTTAGGGAGAATGATGAGAATTTGTTTTCAATAGCGTCGAGTTTCTTTTGAATTGCAGCCATTTCGGCTTTTACTGCGATAGAAACACCGAGCTGGTGAATACCTCCCTTAGTTGAAGGTGGTCTTACGCTTTCCCACTGCAACGTGTGTTCAGCAAGGTCTTCCAGATATTTCCAAGCTTCACCGTCATCTTTAGACATGAAATTGCATTGACACATTGTTTCAAGCATCTGCTTTGTCGCTGGATTAATGCCCTCATATATAATCCGACATAAATCCCATCTTTGTATTCCGTGATGGGGGCATTGGACAAGCAGATCTTTGAAACGTTCAAAGCACTTCCAAAATGGTTCATTGGGAAGCTGGGTGAACTGGTTAATCTCGCTCCTAATACGTGCAGTCTTATGATTTGGGTAAAACTTCTTAAGAAATGCTACGACGAACTCATCCCAATTAGTGATAGAGTGTGCGGCAGTATTATAAAGCCATTTTTCTGCCAAGTCGCACAGTGTGAATGGGAGAAGACGTAAGCGCATAGCATCTAAGGTCAATTGTGAAGTACCCATCATTGCGCATACGTTTTCGAATTTGGTGATGAAAACGTACGCGTCTTCCGACTCAAGCCCGTGAAATTTGGGCAGCAGATTGATGTAGTGGGGTTTAATTTCGAAATTATCCCCGTTCGGTGGTGGAAGAGATAGACAAGTAGGAAGAGGACCACGAATAGGATAGCATCTCTCTTGGAGAGACATACGCGGTGGATTCTGCTCACCTGCGGGCGGTGGCAGCGTGGTGTTATAATTGGATGGAGTGCCGTCCATCACGGTCGATGTGGTGTGTGGTGGGGGAAAAGAAGATGAAGAAGTACCGACTTCGGCGTCGATAGCAGGAACGCGGACAAGACGGGCACTAGGATCCCGTGTCCAGCCGAGCATGCACTAAGCGGGTTTAGTGCAAGTGGCAGCGTGTGTGTGATTTTAAAATTGGCTTGTTTTGAAGAAGTGGGACTCAACACAAATCACCCTATGATGCACAAGCAACCCTAGAACTAAGGTCGCCTAGGTCTGCTAGACAGCTCCTAACTAAGGCTAGAAATAGGACCTCAAACCGCCTCTTCACGGACAAGTACGACCAGGTAAGTGGGAAGGAACCACCACTACAGTGGGCCTAATTAAAAACCACTAGCCTAGACACCGCAATGTCAGTTAGGATAAACGGCCGATGCCTATACTAGTCTTTTTCCTATTGAGCTCGACAGTCCTTAGAGTCTGGTCTAGATATTTTTTAAATTAATTAAGGGTTGATCTGTATGCTCGGTTTGTGATTTGTGGGGCTTAGGAAGGGTGATGAAATCCCCACCTAATCTTGATTTGGTCTTTGCCACTTAGAGTTCGTATTAAATATGCAAAACAAAACCAATAACAAAACTTTTGCAAAAAGATTTTTGAGCGGCGCAATTTTGCAAAGAATCCTGCAGAAAATAGATTTTATTGGATTTGAGGGGAGAGAGAAGGAGTTAAGAAAGATACCAGAGAAATGTGAAACCCTAGATCTCCTGTTTCCTCAAGTCCGTGACTCTAGATTCCCTCGCAACATTCACACACAAATCGTTAAATATGCAATTTGCAGTTTTGTGTTAATAATGATATGAATCGTCTAAGAATTCAACACAAATAGTAAAAATAAAAAATTACGCACGTATCCCCGGCAACGGCGCCATTTGATTGGTTGGAAAAAGTGTGTTTGTTTGTAGTTAACCGCAATCAGAACGGTATCGCGTATAGCTAGACCGAGATGAGTACGGGTCGTCCTCTGGGAAACGTGGAACCTTTTACTTTTACTTTAGATGTGTTGAGAAAGAGAGGAGGAAGAAAGAATTTGTTGAAAGATTTCTAGATCTACGTTAAACAAGAATGTAAAATATAGATCTAGATTATTTTAGAGATTTAAATAATATAATAATAGGGCTTGTAGGGTTCGTTAGGATTTAGTAGTTATGGACGATTAATTAAAGTTACCCTTTTTATCCATTAATAGATTTAGAACTAGAACGACGGTGATGCGTGTAGATTAGGGTTTCTGGAGGGAAAAGGAATCCCACTCTTAACCCTTATCTCGACACGGAACTCCGTTCATATCTAGCCTTTACCAAAACAATCATTAATCTAATCTCTAATCGTGGTCGGAACTAGCAAAGAATTACTAGCGCGCCCGATTAGGATGTTAATGATTCTTTTGATAAAGTTCCTAAACTTTATAGGACTTAAAAAGGGTTTAATTATTTTCATCGCCCATTAGCCTACCCTAATCCTACGAACCCTAACAAGCGGAGAATTACTCGCGCATGTTGGGAGAAGAAGATGAAAAGAGAGAGAGGGAAAACATAATGTAAAAAAACAAACAATTAAATAAGAAACTACCTTTATTAATCAACTCCTTCAAACTACACTTTTAATCCATAGAAAATGATTACAAAACTTGATTTGCTTCTCGATCTTTCCTAAGGAGGTAGTCGAACAGTCGATGATCAGCCTGGATGCGTGAGCGTCGGGAGCTTCGTGATCTCTTCGGCTTGATAGCTTTTCCAAGAGGCTCTCGGTGCCTTTTTATAGTGCAAAGCCAGAATCTTATTGTTGAAAACTTGGTAAAATTCAGCAGAGAATAATGCCCAAAATCTTGCACTCCAATTCCATAATATTGCGGCGGATCCGCGGCCCAAGGGTGGGTTTGGCCGCGGATCCGCGCTCAAAGGTGGGGATCATTTGATGATTTTTCTTTTGCTTTCATCTGGTGACATTTGGCAATCCTAGGCATCTTCATATTTCAGAAATCTTCTCTCGGTTGCTTCCAGACTTGGTTTCCAAGTTTGCTTCTTAATTTGGCAAGATTTCTTCAACAACTTGATTTGCTTGATTCTAGCCTTGAAAAATTCTGCACAACTTGGAAATATTCTGCATAACAACTCAAATAATATTTTAGTAGACTTTGTTCTACTAGGATTAGGTCAATAATATTATTTGCATACATTTTCCTACCAAATGATAATTAAAATATATTAACACATGGAAAATAATGTTTTTACACATAAACCCTCATATGTATAATATATTATAATAAAGTCCTTTTTTAATATAAAAATGGTAGGAAAAATGTACTACAAATGTGCAGTTTTATCGACTGAACAGGAGGCAAAGTAAAATCCAAGAGGGAGGCGAGTGTAGGAGATAGAAATGGTGACCACATCCATAAAGCAAAGAAACATCAACCATACTTAAAACCCATACCCACTCAAATCTCATTAAAGCACCATTATGGATGAAAAACAAAAATGCTTATCATAATGAATACAAGTGCAAGAAACCCCCTCCACAAATGTTATTTGCACAATTGCAAATAACCCCCTCCATCGGAAAAGTCCGGCCGGGAAAGAACAAACGAAAACCGGCCGGAACGGAATGCAAACTGGCAACTCCAGAAAACTGGTCCCGTAATAAATTACAGGAAAACCCCGATACTGTGCATACACACCCGCATCTGTATTCCGTCCGGATATAAATGCAATGAGACAAAATCTACACTGTACTATACTAGGATCCGGCTTAAACCAAAGCCGGCTAGTAATATCCGTCCGATCCTGATCCATGCAATACCGCACGTATCTGATCGAACCATGCCATATATCTATACGGCCTCTAGTACAAACCTTCCGATCCGGATCCGTGCAATACCGCACGTATCTGATCGGACCCTGCCATATCTCCATACGGCCTCTACAGCGTTTCGCCCGAAAGCTGAGTAACTGAATGTGTGGCGGACTCTAAAGACTCGTCAATACTATGGCTGTGGATTTAACCACTAGCACGTCAGAGGTACGAGCCAATACGTGACGGGACACCAGCTATTGACCAAAAGGGACGTCGATGAGCGAACTCATCCTGACACCCTACTGAGCCTGTCAGTGACAATATCCGTACAGTCCGGTCCGTTCGTCTATGAGCATCGCATGTCGGGCCTAGGGGGTTGGTAAAAGTCAGACCCCCAAAAGCGGTACAAGTCGTGTCGGAGTGTAGCCCAGAACACCCTGAGATACTACTGGAATACCTACCAGTAAATCTCCTGCCTTGGCCAAGGACTTCGTGTAATGGCTCTCCTAGACACAGCGTGACCTCACCCCCAATACCGGGAGAGACGAACCCCCGAAGATCCGCTCACTGCCTCCATGTGGCTCGGGACTGTACCCAACTAAAAGCTGTTTGCACGACTCCTTTGAGCCGTGGTAGGGTAGTAATCAAAGCACAGTGGGAACTCACACGAGACAAATGACGATCCCCAGGTCGATGAACTAACCTGTACACATGTCACCTGGGAACTGCTATCTGACGTCAGGTATAAGACCAACTAGCATGTTCCCGGCGAGTCCTGTCCGGTGTACTCATAACCCAATGAGCACCTGTATACATCTTAGGTGATCCAACTGACACCAGTGGTTTGTGAGACCGGCCACCGCCCCTCGTCGGGGTCTCGACTGTATACACTAGTCTACTCTGGAGAATCGATACCCTGTCTCGAAACTCCCACGACTAGGGACTTTTTAAGGATATTCTTGTAGACCCCAGCTCTCACGTATATGATCGCCCTCATACTGCCGGCAGTCAAGCAAGAATCCTAGGGGCTCTATCAACGTGCAATAGCGACCTGTCAGGTCACCTAAAGCAGTACACGATGATAAATGTAAACCAGATAGCATACTATCATCTCGAGTAAGACTGTCGTACCGGGATAGGTCCTCCCTCAATCATTGCAATCACGTGCCTGTGATCCAATAATTGACTCTGAGGGCACTATCTCCAACAATCTCCCACTTGCACTCAAGGCTAATTATTGCGATGTCGCATACTCACAGCCCGTGTGATACCGAACACCCAACTCCTCTACAGGTCAGTCTCACAAAGCTCGTTTGCGAGACTATTGCGTTCGAGGAATAGCCTCAGCGAGTGGATCCGCTCGAAGTTTCTTTCTATGTCTCTCTCTATATCTCAGGTTCGCGGAGAAAACCATCTCCCGAAATGAGCAATACCTGTCTTAGAGTATCTGGATGTCTGATGGGACCGAGCTCATAAATGAACTCCAAATCCAAACTTCTTAGACTGTATCGTCAACTGAACTTAATCAGTATCCTGCGCCATGCCACCCTCAGTATTGCCTTGGACCACCTGTCCAAAATACTGCCCCTCGTCAGAGGGAAAACTATAACTCTGACGATCACCCTGTCGTCCATGTCACCTTGGAAGCCTGGAGTGATAACCGTCTCCTAAAGGAGGCAGCCGTTATCATATCCCTAGAACATTCACTTATGTTCTAAAACTGCTTCCGACTGTTCCTCCAGGATTGGATCAATATCAACTTATTGCATCTAGTGCAAGAACAACATCTGG
The DNA here is from genome assembly GCA_030015575.1 of Agapanthus africanus. Classification (NCBI taxonomy): domain Eukaryota; kingdom Viridiplantae; phylum Streptophyta; class Magnoliopsida; order Asparagales; family Amaryllidaceae; genus Agapanthus; species Agapanthus africanus. The sequence continues at coordinate 204,854,738 of JASDDO010000014.1, read as the reverse complement.
TGTGGTACTTGACATCTCATGATTGACTCAATTCCCTAAGCAAGTGATCTGCCAATCATGCGCATCCCTCTCTACTTTAGTCTATAAGACACCTTTAGAGAGGGTGACTCCATCACCTGCAGGTACACTACCGTGCCAGGAGTCGTCCATTCTAAATACTCTTAGAATGCTGTCAAAGTACCCTGATTGGGAAACCACCCAAATCTAGATCTAAAAACATGGATCTAGTAACCAGTATGTCGATATAATGTCCAAGTCCCATGTGGAGAAAACACTGTGTGACGACCAAAGTATAACCGATCGTAGTATAGGAATATCACTTCCTACTACCTTCTCAACAGATCCATCCCCTATTCTGATGACGTCAAACCTATGACTGTCACATCAGAAACAGATGATCTAACTCCGCTATATCTGCTTTAGTCTATAAATAGACATAAGCCTGATGTCCACCAATGCTTCCGCTGCTCCCACTGACTACGACAACCCTCTGGCAGAGTCATATAGATGTGCACTTCTAAAGCTAGTTTAGAATGACGCTATACTCATCCTCCTGCCGGGTCTCGCAGCCTGGAACAACAACAATGGCAAGTGTGGGTAAACAAGAACTTCCCTGTCACCGTCCTTGAGGCTACCGGAGTACCTCTCGGGTGCCTGAAGCTACCCACCTTATCTGCGGAGTGGCCAATGGAATGTCAAATCAGATTGAATCTTTAGGTTCCTTATCAAATCTTCAGTAATCGTTTGTGGTTCTGGAATCACTTCCAGTTCTACCATACTCCCAGTACTGTTTTTGAAAATATCCATTTTTAATAAAACTGCGGCGAGTCAAGAACAATATTACTATTGATCTCCCAGATGGTAGAAAAGCTAACCCTCGTCATAGCCTGGGTCAACCCACAAACAGCCATTACAGAAACGTGCCTTTGAGTTATCCAGAGTCTGGTTTTAAGCATAATCCGGACAACTCCCCGTACCTTAACAACGTTAAGATATGAACTGTTCTATATCCAATATAGAACCAGAGGCACTGATTTAATTTAACCAGATTCAAATCATGCAGCTGTCTCCAGTGCATGTCAACTAAATGGAGAGAGGCCGATCAGCGTTACTCAACTTAGGAATGCTTCCAATTATGAGTAACCTGAAAGAGAAGCAATTTCTCTTTATCATTACTATCAACTGAATACCATACACAAGTATCTACATCTTCGATCACTTTGAAGAATCCCGATACTTGCTACACCTGGTTCTCTACTCTATTCAAATACCTATAACTCCTCAAAACTTAGACCCTGTGTTTCTACGAAACACATGTCTAAGAACTAGAGAAGTTAAAAGTAAACAGAATATAGTATGAGGACCAACCCCTCTGTTCTAATGGACACTGGACAACATACAATACTCTGTATAAGTCCGCCGAGTTTAACAACTCTTTCACTGTGTGTCGTAGGTTGAAAACTGTACTTATGGTTAAGAAGAATTACACCGCTGTTTAATGCTCCTTACCTAACCATCCACTGATATAGGTAAATGTCGTCGACATAATATCAAAAGGTATATCTCACTCTATTGAAAATAGACGTACAGATATATCAATTTGAAATTGGTGCACAACAGCGGATATTCAAAACCAAACATTTGCCGACCGGCAAACAGCCCAGGTGATCTCCTCAAATATCACCGATTACAACGAATCCCGATATAATGAGGATGATCACCCAATTCCCAATAACTTACTCCCACTCATCATCTGTAAAGCCATACAGATGTGAGAATCAAACCTGGTAAATACATACCCTGGAGCAAGTGTCTAATCAGGAAATCAGTTTTCTTTTAACAGTACACAGTTGAACTGAAACATTGAAATGTTTCGATGGGGTATCCTGGTATTCCTAGTAATGCCTCTACCATTATCCAGATTCACAACTATAACCGCATAATTCTTTGCCACCTCGTAAAATCCCTTTATATGTCTTTAGTCGTTACCTTCTGCACACCCCTTAGGCCAAATGGTTTTCTTCCTTCCCTACCGTTCGGCACCAGCCTATGGTTTGGAAGAAGACTATCCAGTAAGCATAATGGGTGTACTGTCCTAGCCTTAGGAGCACTCGCAATGCGAGAGAAGGTGAAGATAAAAGACAACCGAATAAACCTTATTCCTATTTCTCCTAGACCAGAATCCATCCCCGAACTGGAACAAGTTCCTTTCGAGTTCGTATATAACCATACGATGGAGTATCCAATAAACTGTGGATCTTCGTAGTGATACGGAGTGTTCTGGAGAAATACAAAGGTGATTTAGGATTGGCGAAGAAATACTTGGTTTAGTCGTGAATATCAGTCGCAATTTACTTTGCCCTCTTACTAATCCCTTGCTTTATCTTAATCTTAATACCTTCTGCACACCGTTTAGGCTAATTGGTTTTCTTCATTCCCTACCGGTCGGCACCAGCCTAGGGTTTGGAAGAAGACTATCCAATTTGCACAATAGGTGTACTATCTCCTAAATCAAGGAGTACTCACAACTTGAGAGAAGGCAAAAGGGAAAAGACAACTGAATAATCCTATCCGTTTTCTCCAAAACCGGAAACCATCCTCGAATTCCTTCGAGTTCGTATCTAACCATACGATGGTTTTGTCCAATGGGAGTGGACGTTCGTAGTAATACGGGGTGTCCTGGAGAAAAGGGTAAAAGTAGGAGTGGCAATGAGGTCTGCAACTCTGACAATCCAAAAGCCAGTGTTAAGAAGGTTCGGTCAACTTGGTCACTGAGTCATAGTCTTAGGGTCGGGTCAATGGTCGCTGCCGGAGAGAGAGAGAGAAAAGAAACACTCAGCGTGCACTCTAACCTAGATCAGAATGGTTACCAATTTATCTAATCTGGAAACCTCCCACTGTACCTCAAATTCTCCTCCAAACCTGAAAGAAAAATTAGTCAGGGATACCCGAGGAGTAAACTAACTCATCAGTGGGAATCGGGATCCAACTCTCATCGCATGATAAAATGACGGAATCCGCTCACGTTATCACACTCCAGAAGGTATGCGCATATCTTGCAAGTTTCAGTTCTTTTGAAACTCCCGATGTGATTTCTTCCCCATGCTCTTATGACCTTGACGAAGGTCAACAAATCATAAGTCACATGTCAAGTTCCACCCGTCATTGTCCAGGTTAATTTGAACCAACCCGTACAAGCCCTTGACGAAGGTCAACAAGGCTATACGACTGTCCCAAACCAACACATCTATCTATGCAGCAGAAAGGCAACAAGCAGCTACCATACACTATGCCTTGACGAAGGCCAACAAACATAGCATGAATACTACGTGCTACCCGTCTGAAACGACGGAGGGCTACGAATGGTTTCTGGCGAAAACCTTTAACGTAATGAACTTGATATCGTTGAAGGAACGGATAGCTTTTTAGAAAATATAGTGACGAAAACCTTTACTAAAGAGGTCACTCCCGGTGAAGGGATCTCGGCTCTTTCCCCGTAGAATGGGGTGCTGGATATTCATAACCGAATATCACTGTGCAAAGCAAAAGTAATCGGCTATAGTGAAGTTAATGCCCTGACGCAAACTTTTGTCCAAGGGATCACTCCCGGTGAAGGGATCTCGGCCCTTGCCTCGTCGACTGAGGAGCAGGATATTCCAAATGAATACCACGATGCAAAACAAAAATGAACGTCCTTACAATAACAGCTTTTTGAAAAGTGTTCCAACAACATCAGATTAGGTTTGTTTTAACTTGCATTGATCCGAATCAATGCAGTCCCATCAATTGATCACACCATAAAGAACGAAAATATACTGACGTACGTATATGCCATCCGCATTCGCCACTGGGTCCCGTCATCACCCGTTAGGTTAGCTAACTAACGGCAGAGCGGGGACTGGACTAGCGCGGATGAAAAACATATACAACATCTACTAATATATATACCAATATATTATATTTCGCTCAAGGCGTGAATAAAATGCAACATCACAGAAATATACAGCATCACAGAACAATACAGATATCTGGGATCCCCGGGTTTCACAGAGCCACTACTGAAACCCGACGTTCCCCTGGTCGTGTGGATAGCCTGTGCAATGAAATCCTAGACCCCTACGGGCGCGGCAAGTCACCCGCCAAAACCTGAAGCGAGGCAGCCCCCTTCAGCACCGTGAATGGACCACCCAGCACTTCACGGAATCCGGTAACTTGGGCACCCCTCCTGGGTCAACCTGTACCCCCTACGAGTGCGGCGAATAGCCCGCCAATTCCAGACTGAAGCCCCCTCCGTCTCAATGCCCTGAGATGCGGGCCCGCTGCCTTCTAGAACCCGGCTATCCGTGCACCCCTCCGCGGGGTAACCCTAGTACAGAAAGTAAAATATACATACAACGGGTACATCGACCACAACCAGGTCGTGCCCCAAAAGAATAATACAAACAGGCAGTGACGGCAGTCCACATGTCGGACGCTCGCCCCGCAATATCAAATGTACATAATACAACAACACTGTACTAGCATTGCATCCAGGCTATCCCCCACGACCGATCCGCAACATCACAGCAAATACAAAGAACATCAACGTGAAAGTCACGTTCGCAAATCCGTCTAACCGGGCTATAGCAGTTAGACCGGATTTACCGATCGAGTGACATTCACGGTCGCAGATATAATGTAAATACTGTGAAATAATGTGTTTAAAATATCCGATCGATCAAAAATTAACAAGTGGGCCCCCAAGCAATACTGTTGCACTCACAGAAAATCTGGGCCCAATTTTAATATTCCAAAACCCCAATTTAAAGCCCAGAAGCCCACTGGAAAAAATCCATACAGTGAAGACACCAATTAGCGGCGGAACCGCGGCCCAAGGGGGGTTTGGCCGCGGTTCCGCGCTTAAGTCATCGACTGACTGTGTCGAATTTTCCCAGTAGTCTTAGGTCTTCTAGCACAGTACTTTTATACAACCTGAAAAATTTTTGGAAACCAAAAAATTTCAACAGAAAACTGTCGTGAACAAAAATGCAAGTTTTGGAATTTTGGTCGATCGGAAATGCAAAACACATCAAACGAAGCTAGACGAAGTTAATGGCGAGGCTCTGATACCACTGTAAGTGCACGGCGGCGCCCCGGTCGTCAATCCGACGGCCAAATGCGGAAACGGTGATAAACTTTAATTTTGCGGACTTTGCAAACCGGCACCACCGCGCACTAAACTCCGGATCGGGCCATTAAACTAGGTCTAGCTAAAAACAAGACGGGTTAGAGATATACCGACTGATCCGAGTCCTCCGGTCTTCATCTCCACTCCGATCTCCTCGCGGAAACTCCGGTCGTCGCCTCTTCGCCGGAAGGGCACCACATCGCCTGCATCTTTTACAGGCTCCCGCGTCTATACCGAGGCAACTCGGGCGCGAAGCTGGCAAGTCGACGTGCCCAAGATGTGCTATAGAATGTGTAGTGCTTAGTCTCTTTGGGGTTATGTTGCCTTGATGGAGGAATCAAGATGATATGAACTTGGAGATTTTTGTGGCAATGAAAATGATATGAATGATTAATTTCCCACACCAAATGAAAACCCTCTCATTCTCTCACCCTCTTCCAAATTTGTGGCCGGCCAATGTCAAATGGAAATGGTGGAGGAGGCAAAGTAAAATCCAAGAGGGAGGTGAGTGTAGGAGATAGAAATGGTGACCACATCCATAAAGCAAAGAAACATCAACCATACTTAAAACCCATACCCACTCAAATCTCATTAAAGCACCATTATGGATGAAAAACAAAAATGCTTATCATAATGAATACAAGTGCAAGAAACCCCCTCCACAAATGTTATTTGCACAATTGCAAATAACCCCCTCCATCGGAAAAGTCCGGCCGGAAAAGAACAAACGAAAACCGGCCGGAACGGAATGCAAACTGGCAACTCCAGAAAACTGGTCCCGTAATAAATTACAGGAAAACCCCGATACTGTGCATACACACCCGCATCTGTATTCCGTCCGGATATAAATGCAATGAGACAAAATCTACACTGTACTATACTAGGATCCGGCTTAAACCAAAGCCGGCTAGTAATATCCGTCCGATCCTGATCCATGCAATACCGCACGTATCTGATCGAACCCTGCCATATATCTATACGGCCTCTAGTACAAACCGTCCGATCCTGATCCGTGCAATACCGCACGTATCTGATCGGACCCTGCCATATCTCCATACGGCCTCTACAGCGTTTCGCCCGAAAGCTGAGTAACTGAATGTGTGGCGGACTCTAAAGACTCGTCAATACTATGGCTGTGGATTTAACCACTAGCACGTCAGAGGTACAAGCCAATACGTGACGGGCCACCAGCTATTGACCAAAAGGGACGTCGATGAGCGAACTCATCCTGACACCCTACTGAGCCTGTCAGTGACAATATCCGTACAGTCCGGTCCGTTCGTCTATGAGCTTCGCATGTCGGGCCTAGGGGGTTGGTAAAAGTCAGACCCCCAAAAGCGGTACAAGTCGTGTCGGAGTGTAGCCCAGAACACCCTGAGATACTACTAGAATACCTACCAGTAAATCTCCTGCCTTGGCCAAGGACTTCGTGTAATGGCTCTCCTAGACACAGCGCGACCTCACCCCCAATACCGGGAGAGACGAACCCCCGAAGATCCGCTCACTGCCTCCATGTGGCTCGGGACTGTACCCAACTAAAACCTGTTTGCACGACTCCTTTGAGCCGTGGTAGGGTAGTAATCAAAGTACAGTGGGAACTCACACGAGACAAATGACGATCCCCAGGTCGATGAACTAACCTGTACACATGTCACCTGGGAACTGCTATCTGACGTCAGGTATAAGACCAACTAGCATGTTCCCGGCGAGTCCTGTCCGGTGTACTCATAACCCAATGAGCACCTGTATACATCTTAGGTGATCCAACTGACACCAGTGGTTTGTGAGACCGGCCACCGCCCCTCGTCGGGGTCTCGACTGTATACACTAGTCTACTCTGGAGAATCGATGCCCTGTCTCGAAACTCCCACGACTAGGGACTTTTTAAGGATATGCTTGTAGACCCCAGCTCTCACGTATATGATCGCCCTCATACTGCCGGCAGTCAAGCAAGAATCCTAGGGGCTCTATCAACGTGCAATAGCGACCTGTCAGGTCACCTAAAGCAGTATACGATGATAAAGGTAAACCAGATAGCATACTATCATCTCGAGTAAGACTGTCGTACCGGGATAGGTCCTCCCTCAATCATTGCAATCACGTGCCTGTGATCCAATAATTGACTCTGAGGGCACTATCTCCAACAGTAAGGACATCCTAGCTTCTATTCGAGGGATCGGCGTGGGCGTGTGTTGCTTTGGCAAGCAACCGCTTTTGGGTCAATTGGTTGCTGTTGAGTGTTGGCAACGAAGGTCGCTTTCCCTTTGCCCTTTTCATTCTGGGGATCCGTTTTTGAAGAGGACGGCCTATGTCCCATCTGGTCCATTTGGGCCAGCTTGTCGATCAATGCCTAGAAGGTGCTCGGTTTGAAGAACATCATAAATTGGGATATAGTCGTCTGAGGATCAAGGGTCCCTACGAACATGCCCACGGCAGGAGCTTCTTCTATGCGTTGTTCGCATTTTGACCATAGGTTCCGCCACCGAATTGCATATTGAACCCAGGTCTCTCCTGGCTTCACCTTGGCATTGATTAATGTCGTGATCGGGGTGCGCTTGCTTGCGCTTGCGAACCGCTGTGTGAATAGTAACTCCATCTCCGTGAATATTTTGACAAAGTCGTTTGGGAGCTCGGAGTACTATTCAAATGTCGTCTCCGACAAGCTGCCAATGAACTGGTGAAGCAGCAATTTGTCGTCGCCTCCAGTATTGCCACACAAAGCTCTGAGTTGAGCAACGTGCTGGTGTGGATTACCCGTCCCCTCATACACATGGAACTTAGGGATCATATATCCTGGCGGGTACTTGATTTTATCGTACCAGCCTGGATAAGGCCGCCCAATTCTGACGACTTGGCCAGCCGCTTCACTCGCTTGATGAGCTCATATTTGTTGAGCTATGTAATCATTATGGGCAGCCTTGGAGATCGTTTCTTCCTTGGCTGCTGAGAAATTCGAAGGAGGGTTTGACATTTTCCCTCTGTCGTCATCGATGATTATCGGAGGGTCTTCGGCTGGAGGTTCCGGCTGGATCATCATCCCAACCATGTCTTGGAATAGGAGCGCCATCTGTTTTATATTAGCGGCTTGTTCCACAGCCTCCATATCCTTTCTTTGTGGCACCCTCCGCAGGAACTCGGTGTCGGTCTCTTGTTCCTAGCGCTGCTCAGACGTTGATTCCAGGCTTTCTTTCTACCCTGTGAGTGCTGACATTTTCATCAGCATTTCTTGAATCTTTTGTTGTTGCTCCTGGGCTTTCTTCAATGACCGAGTGAGTGGTCGATGACCTACAGAAGCACGGCTTTCCTCTTTCCCGGAAGCCATGTACACCGTGTGCACGATCATGCCCCCAGACTTGGGGCGTTTGGGTCCAGTGCCTTTGGAATTCACCGTAGGCAGTGGGGTTTTCTCCGGCCTTCTCCTTTTGTGGGAGGTTGAAGTTGGAGGGGCCGTTGCAACAGATACCTATGTAGACGATGCCTTCCGTGGTACGACGGAGGGATGGTCCTCCTCTTGCCGAGCATTCGTTTTCTTCAGTTGGCGAGAGTAGTCTTTATCGATCATAGAATCTTGGACCTTCCGCCAAACTCTGTGGATTTTGGAGGATAACCACTGAGGGGGTTGCTCCGGCTTTGCCTGCATCATATTTTCAGCAAGCGGGGGAGACTTCTTTAATACAGCGTTTGGGGAGTTCTTTCGCACCCTCCTGAGCGGATCGAAACTGTTCCCAGTTAGAACAACAGCATCAATTTCTACTATTGGAGCTGGTGGGGTAAGTCCAAAAGGGGAACTGCCCTCAGTTTTCCTCACTCGACGCCAGTGGCGACGTCGAGCATGCCTTGCAAACGGGATTGCCTCAGTTGTGGGAGTGGCTTCCTCATGCCCCTGCTTTGGTGAAGGGCTACAGTTGATGTCAGTCTGTCGAAGACTGACGTCCGTTGATAGGGGACGGTCAATCTTTCGAAGGCCGACCATTTGGTAGGGGAAGCAGTCTTGATGACTTCACTGGAAGCAGGAGTTGGAACGGCCAATCTTGCGAAGACCGATCTTTTAGCAGGAGAAGCCCTGTCGACGACTTTATCCGCCGGAGCTGGAACAGCTATCCGTTTCGGGATAACCCCTTCAGGTATTGTGAGCCTCTTTGCAAGCCCACTTGAGCTGTGGCTCAGCCTGTTGAAGACTAAGGCGTTAAAATTGGACGACCCGTTGAGAGATGCCATGGAGATTGGAAGTCGATCGAAGACCGACTTCTTGGGAGCTTCTTATGGAGGCACTAGGGCACTGAAGCTTGCTGGCGGGATCATGGTCCCAAAGAACAGTCCAGTGGTGGCGTGAGTCACCTGCTCCACTGGCATTGCAAAGATGGAGGCCACATGGGGCCCATAAGTCACTCCTCCAGTCAGGGCGGATCGGGAATTGTTGTTGCAGTTGGTGCAGTTGGAAACCATCGATTTCTCTTCTCGTCTGCATAGGAGCAAGACACCAAATCTTAGTACCTCGAATTCAAGGGAAACCATAGCAAACCACGATTTGTTCGCCAACACGACACACGAATTATGAACTGGAAAGAGGAAAAGGTCCCACCGGGCGTGCCAGAATCTGTTCACCGCCGAAAACAGAGACGGGACGCGTAGGTCGTCTTGCCTGAATTTGGGGGCAGATGCTAGTTGTATTTATCCGTTCACCTCTCCAAAGATGCCAAGTTGATTTATGGCACCGTGTATCGGAGGTTTGGACGGATGCGGCCGTTGTAGCAGACAACGTCAAATTCCCCCTCATTGTGAGGGTTTTTTTTATTATGGGGACACTCTTCCTTGCAGGCGCAAGCCCCTGCAGTTAATTACGTTACCGTATCGCGGTAACCACTTTCTCCTGCTCCACAAGTTCACTTCGTGTCGTATGTGTTTGTTTTATTTTTGGTTGCCCGTGAATTGTATACTGAGACTAATTTATGTTGTCGCTCGTAGGGCGTGGATTAGTCCATATCCGTATATTCTTAGATTTGGATTTGGTTTGATTTAAGGATTGTTAATCTCATTTGAGATTAAGATCAACTTAAATGTTTGTTGAGGATACGTTAGTCCAATTTTAGACTAAGATCTACTCAACAGGATTTTGGGATCATTTAGACCAACCAAAAGAGCATTTGGGCTCTATTGCTTTAGTTTAAGGACGTTTCGGTCCGTTGTTAGTTTAAGGACATTACGGTCAGTAGCTAGTTTAAGGACGTTGCGATCCGTTGTACTTTAAGGACGTTGCGGTTCATATTGGGATGTGTTAATCGGTTTGGGATTGCACCAAAGAGTTATTGGTTGTCGGGACCCACCATCTCTTTGAAGACGTTGAAGAATTACAATGACATGTATCAGAGGTGTGGAGAGATGTACCCTTGAACCAATTTCCTGATTGAGGGGAGATGTGGGATGAATATCCGTCGGAAGATCATTAGTCGTGTTTGGGACTAGGATCAATTTAGGAAGACATGAGCACGGGGAGCTCGATTGATTGGAGATCAAAGATGTTTTAATCTCAAGAAGACTTAGCCAACTTGAGGCTAGAGTTGACTTCTCATAGTGTTAAGCACTAATATACGTTCAGCACTCACGTGTTCCCACATGAGGTTCTAAAGCGGTGTTAAACACTGAATTTTGGGGGGAGCTCACGTGAGGCACCTCAAAGTTGGTGATGTACATTGGGTTCAAGTCCCCGTTTATATATAATTGTTAAACACTTAAATCTTGTGGCACTCACGTGTGAGCACGTGAGGCGCCCCAAAGTTGGGTACTGCCTTTTTGGGTTTTACTTCCTTCTTCTTTTATAGGTGCTAAGCATTTGGCTCACCTGTGAGCACGTGATACGCCCGAAATGGGAACTGTTCTCTGGATTTTATTTCTCTTTCTTTTATAAGGGCTAAGCACTTGGACCCTGTGGTGCTCACGTGCGAACACATGAGGCGCCTTCAAAATGTGAGCGTTGTTTTTGGGTTTATTCCCTTTTTTATATAAGTGCTAAGCACTTGATTGAGGGTTGCGTGGAAAACACGTGACTACCCTAAAAAGCATTACTTGTTCTTCTTTTAGGTGCTCGCGTGGGAAACACGTGACTCGGTATCAGCCATTCTTTTTTGTTCCTCAGAGGTTCTCACGTGGGGAAACACGTGAGGTTTTGTTATAGTGTTGAACACTAATGAATCGCCAGTCTTTCCTTCTACGTACATGAAGATTTTGATCTCATATTAACGAAGCTGGGATCTGAATTTAGAGGATTTCAAGTTTCTTGTCTTATAAAAATTAAATTCTTTACAGGGTTAAACCCTAACGTTATCAGAGAAATTAAATTCTTATATACTTGTGTAAGAATTAAATTCTTGAACTTAGTTCCTTTCCCTAAGTTTTGAATCTTCATAACAGAATCTTCTCGATAAGAATTAAATTCTCAACTTGCGGGGAAATCTGCTTCTACAGACCTCAACCAGAGAAAGAACCAAGTTCTTGTATGAAAGGTTAAATTCTTAAAGAGGCGAAGAAGGGATAGGATAGTCTCTTCTATTTTCTTCTTACCTAGTTTTTTTTTGTTTTAGAAGAGGATCTTCTTCATTCAGAGAATTGAATTCTCTTTCTCTTTTCTTTTTTTTTGTTTCTTTCTCTCCTTTTTTCTTTTTCTCTTCTCCTTTTTTAACTTGAAGTCTTGGGTTCTTTATATAGTGGAGAGAAGTTTGTTAATTAGTTTTAGGAAATCTCTCATTGAGAGATTTCAATTGATTTGGGGGTTTTACCTGCTGTTGGATTTTTGATTCAAGGGTTTCTGTCTTACAGAACATATTTTCTTGTTTTTTAAACAAGATTAGGAAAATATTTTCCTGTACAGAATTTATTCTGTAGATTGGTGATTTTTAATCACCGTTGGATTTTTAATCTAAGGGTGCTTGGTTTAACGGAGCACCATTTTTTTGTTTTAGAAAGAGATGAAAAATATTTTCCAACTCATGGGATCTTTGATCCGCCAACTTTCTGTTTAACAGAAAATATCATTTCCCATTTAAAAGATTAATAGAATTTAATTCTATCATCATTGGATTTTTGATCCAACGGTTCCTTGTTGAGTAGGGAAGTGCCCTCACGTGTTTAACACGTGAGGCTCATTAGCTTGGCAATTATTTTAATTGATGTGCCTATATGCGTTGCATATAGGCACTCACGTGTTAAACACGTGGGGCTGTTTTAGCCTAGCAATCGTTTTAATTGATGTGCATATATGTTTTGCATATAGGCACTCACGTGTTAAACACGTGGGGCAGTTTTAGCCTAGCAATTGTTTTAATTGTTGTGCCTGTATGCGTTGCATATAGACACTCACATGTTAAACACGTGGAACTCTTTGGCCTTGCAATTGTTTTAATTGATGTACCTATATACGTTGCATATAGGCACTCACGTGTTAAACACGTGGAGCTGTTTTAGCCTAGCAATTATTTTAATTGATGTGCCTATATGCGTTGCATATAAGCACTCACGTGTTAAACACATGGGACTGTTTTAGCCTAGCAATTGTTTTAATTGCCGTGTCTATATGCGTTGCATATAAACACTCACGTGTTAAACACGTGGGGCTGTTTTAGTGAGGAACTTTCCCCCATCCCTTTCTTTATAAGGGAACAGCTCCCACTTGTAGGGTGTTTTTCGTCACCCCATTGAGATGGGAATACGCGCACGCTTCTCAGGCGTACTACAGATTCCCCCTGCCTAGGGTAGGGCGGGGGTTTAATGATTGTGGGGATCCGAATCTCCGGCAGCCGCGGACTAAGCTGCCGTTAATTACCCCTCGCCTTTGGGACGAGGGAACCTCCGATTAACGGGTTAAACTGGTCATGCGAACTCAATGTGCAGTGTACGTGTGTTTTGTTTTGAAAGGGGGTTTTGGATATATCGGGAGCCACGCAGAGTTTTTACGGGGGTCCCGCTACCCGGATAGCGGGCTGGGGGTCAAGGGGGCTAGCAGCCCCCTTGCGGGGTTCGGGGCAGCGCCCCGGCCCGAAAATTTTTTGGAGGGGGAGAATGTTGCGGAGTATGTGTATGTGTACATATGTATATATATACATGTATATATAAACAAAAGGGGGGGAAAGACATCCAAAGGATGCATGGGGCCAGCGGCTTGAGCGCTGTGCGCTTAGGTGCTGTGCGCAAGGCGCTGGAGCGCAAGCGCGTGCGCCACGTGTCGGCACGTGGGCGCTTTGCGCTCGGGCGCAGTGCGCTTGAGCGCAAGCGCGCCACGTGTCGGCACGTGGGCGCTTTGCGCTCGGGCGCAGTGCGCGGGAGCGCAAGCGCGTGCGCCACGTGTCGGCACGTGGGCGCTTTGCGCTCGGGCGCACTGCGCTGGAGAGCATGCGCGCGCGCCACGTGTCGGCACGTGGGCGCTTTGCGCTCGCGCGCAGTGCGCTGGAGCACAAACGCGCCACGTGTCGGCACGTAGGTGCTTTGCGCTCGAGCGCTAGTGCGCCGGCGAGGAAAAGAGGGCTTTTGACCCCAGAAACTCCCGGAAGAGAAATTAGAATGGAGTTGGACTCCTGAGTGTGTTTTGTTTGTTTTTTTTTTATGGGAGGGGTTCTTCTTCTTCCTCCTCTGTTAGCTGGATCTTGAAGATCAAGAGATATGGGATTTTAAAAATCACTCCTTTTTGAGATCTAACGGAAGATCTGAGTTCCCCTTGATGGGTTTTGTGGTGAAAAACTAATTTGTTTTATAAAAAGGAGAGTAGAACTCTTGATTTAATTCAAGAGAAAGAAGAAGGTTTTGGAACCTTGAAGAAGGAGAAAGATCTCAGATCTGAAACCTTTTTTTTGGAGAGAGAAAAATTATTGAGATATTTCGTTATCTTTGCCTTTATAGGCTATACACTTTACACATAGCCCCTTGGGCTTCACAAAATGGCATTTTGCCTATCCCATGGCTCATGTGCCATTTCTTTTTGCACATAAGACATGGGCTTCACAAAAATTTGGCTTTATGCCTATTTTTCTTACATTTATCCATAGAATAAAACAAAAGAAACACAACAAAAATTGTTTATTACAAAATTTTTATCTTAGCGTGGGGGAGGCCGGCCGCTTCATGTTCGGGCTCGACCCGGGCATGGGCCCACTGGGTCTTGGCTTGAGGTTGACTTGGATTTTGACTTGGTCAACCGGGGTGTAAATTTTTACCCCAACAAATTGCCCCCCATCAATAAATGCACACCACATATGTGGGTCGTGTGCATGAAATTGATGGATCTTCTTTTACCTGGAGGCGACCTGATTTGGTTCCCGCTTTTTGGGAAGCTGGCACTGCCCTTTTTACGACATGGACGGTCGTTGCTTGACATGTCTTCGAGACGGAGTGTCCGTGATAGACGTTTTCCCTGGCCCGGAGTGATCTGGTTCCCGCTTTGTAGGAATCCTGCGCTGCCCTTTTTGCGACTTGGACGGTCGGTGCTGCCCTTTTTGCGACTTGGACGGTCGGTGCTGCCATTTTAGCGACGTGGACGGTCGGTGCTGCCATTTTAGCGACTTGGACGGTCGGCGCTGCCCTTTTAGCGACGTGGACGGTCGGTTCTGCCCTTTTTGCGACTTGGACGGTCGGTGCTGCCCTTTTAGCGACGTGGACGGTCGGTGCTGCCCTTTTTGCGACTTGGACGGTCGGTGCTGCCCTTTTAGCGATGTGGACGGTCGGTGCTGCCCTTTTAGCGACGTGGACGGTCGGTGCTGCCATTTTAGCGACGTGGACGGTCGGTTCTGCCATTTTAGCGACGTGGACGGTCGGTGCTGCCATTTTAGCGACGTGGACGGTCGGTTCTGCCCTTTTTGCGACTTGGACGGTCGGTGCTGCCCTTTTAGCGACATGGACGGTCGGTTCTTGATTTGACTTGCTCTGCTTCTTGTAGTGTCAGGGGTAGACTTGACTTGCTCCGCTTCTTGCGGTGTCGAGATTGGATTCTGACTTGCTCCGCTTTCTGCGGTGTCGGAGTGGAAGTTGATTTGTTGATTTTGATTTGGGTTGACATCAGCATCGCTATACTGGAATATGGTACCAGGAGCGAATCATCATCTGTCATTGAGAGGATTTTGGGATTTTGGTTTTTGTTTGGCATCTGCATTGCTGCACTGGAACAATGCCAGGAGCAACTCATCATTTGCCCCGGGAGGATTTTGGAATTGTTTTTTTTTTTATTATTATTATTTTTTATTTTTTATTTTTTTGGTGGGACTTTGAATGTGGTCTCACCGGTAGGACTTGGGAGAGGTTGGGATTGTTTTACGCCCGTGGATTGTATACGGTTTTGCAGGATGTATGATCCAGACCGTAGGGCCGGAAAAATTTCGGGACTTTGTCGGCGTCTGCATCGCTGCACTGGAATATGGTACCAGGAGCGACTCATCATTCGCCGTTGGGGTATGGGATTTGGAATTTGGTTAGCGTCTGCATCGCTGCACTGGAATATCGTACCAGGAGCGACCCATCATTCGCCATTTGGGGATTGGGGAGCGATGGCTTAGGAGACAGGTTTAGATCCCTATCACCTAAGGCTTTTCAATTTCATGGTCCGTGAGGGTCCCATAAAAGCATTTTCTCCCTACGAGTCGTAAGGATCCCGCAGGTGTATTTTCTCCTTAGGAGTCGTGAGGACTCCTAAGTGTGTTTTTCCTTTATGAGTCGTAAGGATCCCACAAAGGTTTGTTCTCCTCATATATCGTGAGGACACATGAGTGGGTCTTATCAATGGAGCATCATTCCCAAAGCGGAGACCAGCCGCGTAACTGGTGATTACAGTGGGGCATGGGTATGATGAGAATTATTTGAGCCCGTGGATTGTATACGATGGTCAACTTAGGGACCCACCGTAGGGCCGGGAGAATTTTGAGAAATTGGATTTTGGTTGGCGTCTGCATTGCTGCACTGGAATGTGGTACCAGGAGCGACTCATCATTTGCTGTTGCCCGTTGGGGAACGATGGCTTAGGAGACAGGTTTGGGTCCCTATCACCTAAGGCTTTTCAATTTTATAGGCCGTGGGGGTCCCATAAAAGCATTTTCTCCCTACGAGTCGTAAGGATCCCGCAGGTGTATTTTCTCCTTAGGAATCGTGAGGATTCCTAAGTGTGTTGCTCCTTTGTGAGTCGTAAGGATCTCACGCAGGGGTTTTCTCCTCACAAGGTCGAGAGGACTTTGCGAGTGTATTCATCTCTTTTCACGAGTTTGCGCCCTTTCGGATTTTCACAAACTCGCCGGTAGTCCTGCTGTTTTTACTCACGGAGCCCTTTCGGGTTTTCATCCGTGCCCGTTTTGCTTGTGGACATACCTTTTTATTTTTCTTTTTTTTTCTTTTTTTTCTTTCCTTTTTTTTTGCCGCTGGTGGGACTTTAAAAGTAGTCTCACCGGCAGGATTTGGGAGAAATAGGGGTCATTACGCCCGTGGATTGTATACGGTTTTGCAGGATGTCTAATCCAGACCGTAGGGCTGATGTGCTCAATTCGCCTGCGACTTGGAGCATTTATGTGTAGTATTTCTTGAGATATCGGCCATTGATGGGTGGCATGGGCCTTTCTCCCTCGGCACTTATTAGTTGGTAGGATCTTCCGTCGAACACTTTCTCGATGACGTATGGTCCTTCCCAGTTCGGCTCGAATTTTCCCTTGGCATGTCGATTGGGGATGATCGGTCTTTTGAGGACCAACACCAATTCACCTTTCTTGAAAGCGCGGAGACGGGTTATCTTGTTATAGGCCCGTGATATTTGGGCTCGGTATAGCTCCAGATTTTGCTGCACCGCGAGCCTCTTTTCTTCGAGGGCATCGAGTTCTTCAAGTCGAAGGAGCATGTTTTCTTCCTCCGTCAACTCATGTTGGACGGCCATTCTTAAGCTTGGAACTTCAACTTCGAGGGGGAGGACCGCCTCCACTCCGAAGAGCAATGAGTATGGAGTGGACTGAGTTGGAGTACGGTGCATGGTACGATATGCCCACAACACCTCGTGAAATTTGAGATTCCAGTCTCTCTTGTTGGCTGAAGCATTTTTCCTCAGGAGCTTGCATAGAGTCTTATTGAAGGCTTCGGCTAGCCCATTGGCTCTTGGATTATAGATGGAGGAATATCTCCAGTCTATCTTGTGCTGAGTAGCGAACCTTGAGACATTGAAGCTCTTGAAAGAAGGCCCGTTGTCAGAAATGATTCTTCTTGGTGTACCAAAGCGGTATAGAATATTATGCTGGAAGAATGTAAGAATATCTTTCTTCTTGACTTCTTTTAGCGGGACAGCTTCAGCCCATCTGGAGAAGTAGTCTGTCGCGGCCAGTATGAACCGGTGGCCTTTGGATGACGGAGGATCAATTGGGCCAACAATGTCGGTGCCCCAGACTTCGAAGGGCCACGATGCCACCGTAGGATGCAACGGATTGGGATGCTTGTGAATGAAATCACCATGGATTTGGCAGATCTGACATTTCTTTGCATGCTCCTCGCAATCCCGTATCATGGTGGGCCAGTAATACCCAAGCCGTTTGATTTGAAGTCGCATCTTGGGGCCAGATTGGTGAGCACCGCAAACGCCCGAGTGAACATCTTTCATGACCTTTTGGGCTTCGGCCGATGACAGGCACCTGAGCCAGAGTTGGTCATATGACCTGCGGTATAACGTGTCATTTACAAACACGTATCGGAGAGCTCTTTTCTTTAGCTGAATCCTCGTAGATTTTTCTTCGGGCAGCTTGTCGTATCGGAGGTACTCTATGAAGGGTTCTCTCCAATCGGGCTCGTCTTGGATGATCGAAGCTTCTTCGGCAGGACTGCTCTCCTGTTCCGCGCTTTCCTCTTCTCGTAGAGAGACTGGGGGTAGAATTTGTCGGCTCCTGACTGTGATCAGAATTTCGTCCAAGTCAGGATCAGCCAGCTCCTTGGCTAGGCTAGCGAGTATGTCGGCTTTTCCGTTCAATGCTCTAGGGACCCTTGTTAGTTCAATGTGAGTGAACCGTTTCATGAGTTCCACCACCCGGCTTCTGTACCGAGCTACTCGGGTTTGTATATCTTATAGTCGCCGCTTACTTGGTTGACGACAAGCTGGGAGTCACCGTAAAACCGTAGCCGACGGATTTCCATTTCTATGGCGAGTTCCAAACCAGCTATCAGGGCTTCATACTCAGCTTCGTTGTTCGTTCGAGGCTCGGTGAGAGCGAAAGAACGCCGTAGGGTTCCCATTGATGGTGTGATAAACACCAATCCTATCCCTGCTTTTATCTCCGGGACGCTTGATTTACTGGAGGTCCTTATTGATGAGGCTCCATCGAAGTAGAGCTCCCAACATGGCTCATCTTCCTCGAGGTGCAGCACTTGTTCGTCGGGTAACTCACAATTTAGCGGCGACCCTTCTGGTATGGGATGAGCAGCGAGAAAGTCTGCAAGAGCTTGCCCTTTTACTGCTTTCTGAGGAGTGTAAACTATGTCAAACTCAAGTAGCATAACAGCCCATCTTGCCATTCTGCCGGCTAGGCTCGCTCTGGTCATCAAGTGTTTGAGCGGGTCGACCTTGGAGATCAGCATAACCTGATGAGCGAGCAGATAGTGCCTCAGTTTCTTCACAGCAAATATCAGAGCCAGACATTGCTTTTCAATTGGGGAATAGTTGTGTTCCGCCCCGACTAGAGTTCGACTGAGGTAGTAGAGGGCATTTTCTTTTCCCTCCTCGTTATTCTGGGCAAGGAGCGCACCGAGTGACTCATCCAGCGCGGCAGTGTAGAGAATCAGCGGTTTAGTTGGAATGGGAGCGGCCAGCACTGGAGGGTGCAACAAGTACTGTTTGATGCTTTCGAACGCTGCTTGACATTCAGCATCCCAGATAAAAGGAGCTCCTTTCTTCATGAGCTTCGAGAAGGGCCTACATCTCCCCGATAAATTTGAGATAAACCTCCGTATATAAGCAAGCTTTCCTTGAAAAGACCTTAACAGCGTCAGACTCTTCGGAGGGGGCATCTCCATAATGGCCTTTATCTTTGATGGGTCAACTTCGATCCCTCGATGCCGGACTATAAAGCCCAGGAATTTTCCCGATGACATGCCAAAAGCACACTTCAGAGGATTCATCTTCAGATCGTATTCCCTCAGTCTGGTGAGAACGGTCCTAAGATCTTGGATGTGGTCGGCCTTGGCTTTAGTTTTGATGACCAGATCATCAACATAGCATTCAACGACTTTATGGATTGGGTCATCAAAGATATTAGTCATTGCCCTTTGATATGTAGCGCCTGCGTTCTTTAGTCTGAACAGCATCACTTTGTAGCAGTATATTCCGATCGGGGTTCGAAATGCTGTGTGCTTCTCATCCTCAGGCGACATCTTGATCTGATTGTATCCAGACGAGCCATCCATAAAGGTGAATAGCTCGTAATTTGAGGTGTCATCGACCATCATTTCCATGACCGGTAGCGGGAAGTCGTCTTTAGGACATGCCTTGTTGAGGTCCCTGAAATCGACACAAACTCGGATCTGCCCATTTTTCTTCTTCACTGGGACTATGCATGCGATCCAGTCCGCATATTTCTCTTCCCTGATGAAGCCGGCATCGATGAGCTTCTTAGTTTCCTCGATGACATTTTCTTCTAGTTCCCTTCTCATTCTTCGAGGAGCTTGTTTGACTGGCTTAGCATCAGAAGATATAGCCAACTTATGTACGGCCACTTCAGGGGAAAGGCCAGGCATTTCTTTGTATGTCCACGCGAAGCAGTCGACGAACTCATGCAGCAGGGCAATTATTTGCGCTTTCATTTCCTCTGACAAGAGCGAGCTGATGTAGGTCGGCCTTGGATTATCGGGCGTTCCTAAGTCAATCTCGGTTAGCTCATCAAAGGTTGCTTGTCCACCATCTTCGAGCTCTTGAGGAGCTTCTTCTGGCTCGGCTATCTCGTCATCACCATTTGATCTTTCGCTGGCCTCACCAACATGGATCATGTAGTACGCTTTGGAATCAGGTTGAATGTAGCCTATGCCCCGTCTATCTGGAATTCGTCCATCGATGACTGCTCGGACCTGGGGCGGATACCATAGCCCTTCGTAAAACTTTGCTTCGGACTCCGTTTGATATAGCCGGCATCCGCACTTCTTAAAGTATTCCCGCATCTCGGGCTCATAGTATCTGGGATTGAGGACGGCTCTTATGCCTCTCTCATATGGAAGGCACGCGACAGACAAATCGTCCGGGTGCACAACGGGGTTTGACCCATAAAACAGGATGCCTTTCTGTCCACTTTTCCTCCCGGGAACGTAGAAAGTTTTCAGCTGGTCCATGGTGGAGACTGATAACGCATCGAGCTCTTTGCACATCTGCTCTGGTACCCTTGTGACGGCTAAGGACCCTTCTGTAACTTTGAAGGTCTCTCGTAGTTTCGCTTGTTGCATAGGGGTCCAATCTGCATCGCTATTGCACGGCAGGTCCTCTTCCTCCGACTCTTCAGTGTCGCTGCCAAGATGAGGGCGGACTTTGCTGCTAGATGGGCCTTCAGTAACAGATTCGTCCGTACCGCTGCCGAAACGAGGGCGAGTTTTACAGAAGGACGGGCTTCCAGCGTCAGACTCATCAGTGTCGCTACCGAAATGCGGGCGCACTTGGGCGTTTTTGCTTTTGAAAGTGACAGCCGGCGCAGATTTGCTTTTGAGTCTTGGGGCCGGTCTATCCTCAGTCAGTTGTGGCTTAGCATTTTGGTGGTTCATAAAGTACCGAGAATCTTCATAGCGGACTTCATGCACTCCGAATGGCTGGATGTCTCCGTTGATGCGTTTTTCTTCGCCATTTTTAGTATACTTCATGCATTGATGGAGAGTTGACGGGACAATGCCATAATCGTGGAGCCACGGCCGTCCCAAGAGAATCTTATAAGACGTGTCGGCATCGATCACGTATATCTTAGCTTCGGTCTGCAGATCCCCGAATTTGATTGGTAAAGCTATAGACCTCAGAACTTGCTGGCAATTTTGGTTGAAGCCTTGAATGACAATCCTTTCCCTTGACAGGTGTCGGACGTCCATTGACAAACTCTTCAGAGTTCGCAAGTTCATGATGTTCACTGAGGACCCCGGATCAATCAATATGCGATTAATTCGATCTCCGTCGCTGTACCCGGTCACGTAAAGCGGCCGATTATGCTCAGCCGTTCCCAGTAGCAAGTCTTCATCCTTAAATGTGACTGCGGCGGCATGCAAAGCGTGCTGGGCTTCTTTCATATTAATTTCCGCAAAGTGAGCCTGATACCGCTCGGGGTTTTGTAGAGCGTGAATGAGAACATCTCTAAGCTCCTTAGATAGGACCAAGGCGTCATAGATGCTCAGGAGAGACGGAAGCTTCCGGAGATGTGCCAAGACATTATAGTCCACCGAGGAAGGACTTATGTTTTCATCGGCCGGTTCTCTGCCATCTTCTTCATTAGCGACTTGTTTTTCCTTCCCTTTTGGGGCATTGCCCTGATTTGGCGGTAGAGCCCTGCCGCTTCTGAGCCGGATTTGATTGGCCGTTGTGGCAAGCTCTTCGTCCTCTTCGGGAAAACAGAGCTCATCCTCGGAGTCGCTGCCAAGATGGATGGCGTAGCAGGTCACTACTGGGATCTCTTCATTGGAGTCTTCTTCTAACTCCTCCAGAATTTCAGCCGCTTGTACAGGGAAGAACTCCTTCAATTGAATCAATGTTCTTTCCTTTTGTTCATATTCTTCGAGAGAATCGATATATTTTTGAATGGTCGATTTCCCTGCAGACACTTTTCCACGCCGAGCTGCACTTTTCTTCTTCTTAAGCTTCTTGGATTTTGAGCCTGATGGAGCCGCATTGGCAGCTGGACTGGTAGGCTTCTTCTGCCCTTCCCATTCCATCCTGGGTTCCTTCCGAAGTAGCTTTATCATCTTCTTCGTCTTATTAGATATGTGCGTACTCCACGGAGGCCGCGATGAGTCCGTTTCATTTCTCAGGGCAGCGGGTTCGGTTGTCTGCTCCCAGAAGGCTTCAGTTTCTGTCTGTATAAAGTTGGTGGTTGCAACTTGATTGTTCATCAACACACTTTTGGACAGCTCGATTTCTCCAGCCTTGTACTGCTTCTCGACCCAATCTTTGAAGATATAGCAATCCTCGATCGCATGGCTCACTACTCGGTGGTACGGGCAATACAGAGGATTGTCGGTCATTTTTGCTTCTTGGGGTCTTTTCGACTCCGGCAATTGTAGGCCGTTGTTCAAGGCATCTTTAAATATCTTGCGGACCTTGTCCCTTCTGAAAGAGTAAACCTTGTTCTTCTTCTCTTCTAGGGAAGGCCCATCTCCTCCCAGCAATGGCTTTCGAGACCGGTTGGTTTTGGATTCGCCCGCCCTTCGCTTTTCTTCACCGTCGGACGCATTGAAGACATTGGTACTGCTGGAACTTCCGCTTCTACGGTTGTCGTCCCGCTTGCTTTTCCAAGTTTTGTCTCTCTGAGAATCCGGCGGGGACTCTTGCTTCGAGCGTTCCAGCATTTGTACTTTCTTGGTTAGCTCCTAAAATGTCTTGAGGCCCGCTGTACACAAGAATGGGACTATCCAATTGCTGAGGTTCCCAACGAGAAGGCTGAAGGACTGGTCCTGCTCCAGCGGCGGTTCACACTTGACTGTGAGATTACGCCATCGGGCGATAAAGTCGGTGTTGCTTTCATTCTTCCCCGGCTTGGTCCTCACAAGGTCGGCAATGAAGATTTTATCACTGACGCTCATGAACCTTTGCCGGAACAGAGACTCCATTTGGGCAAAGGTAATGACGGACCTGTTTGGTATACTCGCGTACCAGTCGAAGGCGACACCGGTCAGGCTGTTGACAAACTGACGAAGAAGGAGCGCGTCATTGCCCCCTGTATTTCCGCACGATGCTTTGAAGTGGGCGACGTGCTGATTTGCATTCCCCGTTCCATCAAATCTTCCGAACTTAGGAATAACGTAGCCGCTTGGGAACTCAATCAGATCGTACTGCGCGGGATATGGCCGCCCGCTACTGCCTATTTCTTTCTGAGCTTCAGCTTCGGCCACCAATGTTTTAACCTTGCTGGTGACCAAATCCATTATCCGATCCTGTGTTAGCGGGATAGTGTTATCTGGGGTCAAGGCGTCCCCAGAAGCGGAATGTGGCCATCTTTCATGCGGCTCGACCAGTCTTGGTCCCAAAGGAACAGGCATTGGCTGCCTCGGATTGTCATCACCCGGCTGATTAGTAGTGGCTTGTGCTTGATTGGGAGGCGCTCGAGCAATTTGAGCCGTAAGCTGCATCACCACGTTCGTTAAGTTGTCAATCTTCGAATAGAGCTTGGCCATCTCTTTATCTTTGCTCCTGAGCTGTTTTCGAAGCTCTTGAAGCAGCTCTTGCTCCGCAGTCCTGGGGCGGAAAGTCGGCTCTTCCTCGCTGTCCGAGCTTGACTCTGCATGGACCGAGGGGTCTTTCTGCCTATCATCCTCATCGAGAGGGTTTTCTTCATCCAGCGGGGGCGGCTGTTCTTGGGCAGTGGCAACCACATTCGGGCTAGATTGAGCTTGGGATGTGGTGGCCCCATCCTTGCTTTTGCTGCGAAGGTTGTCGCTGGGGCGACCGCCCGCCATATAGACCGTATGGATGATATATCCGGCCGTCTTTCTATCATTGGCAGCTGATTTCATGGATTGCTGTCTTGACCCCCTTGTTTCGGTAGCTGGTAGTCGATTGAAGGCGGCTGGCCTAACCAGGTTCTTGAATGGTGCTGGCGCTTTTTTTCTGGGTTTGCCCCGCTGCTTTCGTGCGGCACAGAGTGCTTGATAGACTCTTGAAGAGACAGTGTCATACTTCTTCTGTTGGGACCGGGACACGTCTCTTCGTGGCACTATTCGGACCGCTGCCTTCTTGATTCTGGCGGTCATGGCATTTTTCTGAACCCACTTCAGAGGCTCGAAGGAATTGCTGATTCTTACGTCCGACTCAGCCGTCGTCGCTGGGCAACCCTGCACTTGGAACTTCACACGATTCCATTTGGCCGAAGCCTTGGCCCTCTTGTTGGCTCGATACCTGAGCCGCTTCTGCCTTAACTTTTCTGTTCTAAGCACCTGGAAGACTTCGGCTTTTTGGGAAGACGCCGCAGACCGGGCGATGGAGGGCCTTGGAGATACGCTCGATTGTGCATTTGTTGGAGTTATCGCCTGAGCTCGTCCGCAACATTTGATGTTGCCTTTTGTACCGAAGTTCTTGCCCCCTGCTGGAGCACCAGAGAATCGTTCAGATAGCGTCTTAAGTTTCGGTTGTGGTGCCTTGGCGATCACGACATTCGGCCTCTTGCCCCTTCAGACCGGCTTGGCCACCTGTTCCGCCGGGATCTCTGCCAGATGAGCGCTTCCGGCAGGGTAGATGATGACGGAGCCGAACTGGCGGGGCGGTTCCTCCCACTGTCGACTGAGGCTTGCGGGGAGAACCACACGAGCGTTGATCTTGACCACGTACAGAATCGGGGTCACGTTGGAAGCTGAATTCGTCTGGGGAGACATTGTCGTCTAAGGTTGATTGCTTGAAAATCTGCATGAAAAAGCATTATTTTTAGTATAAATACGGGTATGTATATTGATTGAGTTCGCAAACGTTTAACCCGAAATATGGGAGGAGAGATTCGTCCCACCGGGCGTGCCAGAATCTGTAGGGTGTTTTTCGTCACCCCATTGAGATGGGAATACGCGCACGCTTCTCAGGCGTACTACAGATTCCCCCTGCCTAGGGTAGGCAGGGGTTTAATGATTGTGGGGATCCGAATCTCCGGCAGCCGCGGACTAAGCTGCCGTTAATTACCCCTCGCCTTTGGGGCGAGGGAACCTCCGATTAACGGGTTAAACTGGTCATGCGAACTCAATGTGCAGTGTACGTGTGTTTTGTTTTGAAAGGGGGTTTTGGATATATCGGGAGCCACGCAGAGTTTTTACGAGGGTCCCGCTACCCGGATAGCGGGCTGGGGGTCAAGGGGGCTAGCAGCCCCCTTGCGGGGTTCGGGGCAGCGCCCCGGCCCGAAAATGTTTTGGAGGGGGAGAATGTTGCGGAGTATGTGTATGTGTACATATGTATATATATACATGTATATATAAATAAAAGGGGGGAAAAGACATCCAAAGGATGCGTGGGGCCAGCGCCTTGAGCGCTGTGCGCTTAGGTGCTGTGCGCAAGGCGCTGGAGCGCAAGCGCGCGCGCCACGTGTCGGCACGTGGGCGCTTTGCGCTCGGGCGCAGTGCGCTTAAGCACAAGCGCGCCACGACTTGGCACGTGGGCGCTTTGCGCTCGGGCGCAGTGCGCGGGAGCGCAAGCGCGTGCGTCACGTGTCGGCACATGGGCGCTTTGCGCTCGGGCGCATGCGCTGGAGCGCATGCGCGTGCGCCACGTGTCGGCACGTGGGCGCTTTGCGCTGGAGCGCAAACGCGCCACGTGTCGGCACGTAGGTGCTTTGCGCTCGAGCGCTAGCGCGCCGGCGAGGAAAAGAGGGCTTTTGACCCCAGAAACTCCCGGAAGAGAAATTAGAAAGGAGTTGGACTCCTGAGTGTGTTTTGTTTGTTTTTTTTTTATGGGAGGGGTTCTTCTTCTTCCTCCTCTGTTAGCTGGATCTTGAAGATCAAGAGATATGGGATTTTAAAAATCACTCCTTTTTGAGATCTAACGGAAGATCTGAGTTCCCCTTGATGGGTTTTGTGGTGAAAAACTAATTTGTTTTATAAAAAGGAGAGTAGAACTCTTGATTTAATTCAAGAGAAAGAAGAAGGTTTTGGAACCTTGAAGAAGGAGAAAGATCTCAGATCTGAAACCTTTTTTTTGGAGAGAGAAAAATTATTGAGATATTTCGTTATCTTTGCCTTTATAGGCTATACACTTTACACATAGCCCCTTGGGCTTCACAAAATGGCATTTTGCCTATCCCATGGCTCATGTGCCATTTCTTTTTGCACATAAGACATGGGCTTCACAAAAATTTGGCTTTATGCCTATTTTTCTTACATTTATCCATAGAATAAAACAAAAGAAACACAACAAAAATTGTTTATTACAAAAATTTTATCTTAGCGTGGGGGAGGCCGGCCGCTTCATGTTCGAGCTCGACCCGGGTATAGGCCCACTGGGTCTGGGCTTGGGCCCACTTGGCTTGAGGTTGACTTGGATTTTGACTTGGTCAACCGGGGTGTAAATTTTTACCCCAACACCACTGTTTTAATCAAATCTTCCTTCAAACCCTAAAGGATAAGATTAGCCGGGATTAATTACACTCTACAAGTTCGCTAATCGTTCAGCCAGGCTGGTGTTGGTGCTCCAAGAGAATCTCCCCGTGCTTTAACATAGAACTAATTAAATAACCTTGTTTCTGCAGGGGCATAACTCCGTTAACACCTTTCTTAGACACCTACCGGATTAGCTAATTGTAAAGTGGAAAACTCTCCTAGGAGTAACGCTTACTCGTAGTGGGTATCGGGATTCAACTATAACATAGAAGGTATGCAATCTCATTGCAAATTTCAACACTTGTAATTCTCGATAATTGTTTTTATCCCATGCGGTTTATGACCTTGACAAGGTCAACAAACCATAAACCGCAAGTCAAATTCAACCCGTCATTTCGTGACTGATTTAAACCCACCCACACGACCCTTGACAAAGTCAACAAAGCCGTACGACTGCTCTAACCAATCGTATCATCATGCGACAGAAATGCTCTAATCAGCTACTGAACACAACATCTCGACAAGGTCGACAAACGCAACACGAATACTAAATAGTACATATCTGAAATGATGGAGGGTTATGACTGATTTTGAAGAAAATCTTTAACATAATGAACTTAATATTGTTGTAGAAACTAGTGATTTGAAAAGGAGTGGTTTAAGCTCCGCTTTAAAAATCGAGTAGTTTTCAAAACAAATCGAGTAGGTTGTAGCATATGTTATTTTTTGCTAAAGAGGTCATTCCCAGTGAAAGGATCTATGCTCTTTCCTCATCGAATGAAGTACTGGATATTCATAATAGAATACTGTTATGCAGAGCAAGAACTGGAGCTACCTATTTGAAATTTTGATTCCACAACAACTTTTAGGTTTCTTTCTTTTCATTAATCTTATTAATGAAATCCCATCAATTATGTTTCCTAAATATCATAGAAGAAACAAAAATAAAACACACATATATGCCATCTGTATTCGCCACAGGGATCCGGGTCTTCACCGTAAGGTTACTTAACTTACGGCAGGGCGGGTCAGGACTAGCACGGATACAAAACATATATAGTGTCTACTAATATATCATATATATAAGTAGCATTCGTTTCGCGCAGTTATATGATCATATCACAGAACAGAACAGCAGAAGCAGATATATGAAATATAGGATATATTAGGAGGTCCATGTTTTAGATTAAGCCAGTAACGAAAAACACGGATTCCACGGTCATGATGAATAACCAAGCCCATATCCCTAGACCCCTATGAGAGCGGCAAGCAACCCTGCCAATTCTAGAGTTAGGTAACCGGTCTCAACTCCTCGAGATGGCCTCCTACTGGACTCTAGAACCCGGTTACTTGTGCTCTCTGCCTTGGGTCTATCCTAATATGGAAAAGTAAATAATATATATCGAATGGAGACAACAACCTCAATTCGTAAGTGTCCCAATAAAAAAATATCACATACAATTATTTACATGAATGAATATTGAAAAACTCGCATCTAATGTAAAAAACCCCGGCTATTCAATCACGATGATCCAATATAACATATCGATAGAAACACAATAACATCATATGTCATCAACGTAAGTAAATTTGTATATCCCTAATATCGTTGTCGTATAGCAACGAGGTCGGGGATACTACTACATATTACACTTACGGTCGTAGAAAAGAAATGAAAACTATAATAATTAGAATCTGCATTTATGGACATCATAAACCCAGATTATCACATATTCCGAATTTCATGCCTAACCCTATAAACCTTACATTTAAGTCTCAAATTGAAAACACTTTTCAAAGATTAAGCCGAGAAATTCAACAAGATTCCCGATTGATGATTCGAAAGCTCGTCGGGAACTTTAGTGGATGGTTGCACCCCCGAGGCCGTCAACGAAGTGAACTTGGGCGGAACACCGTGGCCGTGAGCACCCGAGTGGATGTTCTTGGCCATAGGGTTCTCCTATAGTCACTTGGTCGGGGCAAAAGGGCGTGGCTGTCTACTAATATCTCCCGGTGAGTATTCGCGTACGATACGAGACTACGACGGAGTTTCGATCCAAATCCAAACTCCATGATAATCCATCATTTGAGACTAAAATACGAGATTTACAAATCGGTAACTAGTTTTCGCAAAACTAATTAATGTGGATTCCAAAAATTGTATCTCATAACCAAAGCAATATAAACGATGTTAACATTTCGATCGATATTTCAAACAATAATTCACAGAGATCTCAACCACTTGAGCCTTATTAAAAATATCCAAAAAATCCAAAATATGGAAATGAAGCAGCACAAGAAAAACAAGCTCCTAACTCCACAATTATGCGGCGGAACCGCGGCCAATACATGATATAGGCGGCGGT
This sequence comes from Agapanthus africanus, assembly GCA_030015575.1. Taxonomy (NCBI): domain Eukaryota; kingdom Viridiplantae; phylum Streptophyta; class Magnoliopsida; order Asparagales; family Amaryllidaceae; genus Agapanthus; species Agapanthus africanus. The sequence continues at coordinate 204,825,971 of JASDDO010000014.1, read as the reverse complement.
TCTGAAGCCAAGTGGTGGAGTTACATGCTCGGATTTCTTGAGTCTTCATAAAATTACCAGCATGATTTTCTGAGAATTTTTATTCTTGAAAAAATTGAAGTTTCAAAAAATGGACAGAAACATGCAAAATTGTGACTTAAAACGTCGATCGAACACTTTAACTTCGTCTAAAACACTCATAAGCCTCTAGCTTGGCTCTGATACCATGAAAATATATTTTAGCACCTCTTCTAGGATTCAATGAGTATCAAATATGTAATTTAAAAATCTAAAGGCCTAAGTAAACTAAACAAGAATCGAACTAGAGAATTAGGGTTTCAAAGTTAAGCAAATAAGTTCTAAACTAAGTGAAGAGGGTCTACAACCTTTGTAGTCTAGTCCTTCACTTCTAAAACTCCAAGTAGTAGTCCTGTTCATATCAGAATTTTACATTATTATATCCCCCATTCTTATTCATATTACAAATAAATAGGTGCTTTTGATCCATGTCTGCTAAATAGTTGCAGCTTACAGGTTCTCAGAACAATACAGTGAAATTCATGAAAAGACGCTACAAATGTGAGACTACGACCAATAAATAGATGAATCTGTATGATGCTGCCTACCAGTTTAAGGAACAAACAAAGATCAGTAGACAGTTCAATGCACAAAGTACAAGAGTAGCACGGGATTAAAGACTTCAACACGAAGCTCGCGGCAAAAACTCCAAAACATTCTGCACTGTAGGAATATGGAAGAAAGTAGAAAAGATTCTGAGGAACCAAGTGAAGAAAACAGAAGGAAATAGCAACATGAAGCAGCCCTGAGAATTTGGACTCATGACCCTACTATATGGCCGTGGAACACCGGCCAAACATGGCATTCTGCCGCGGTTCCACGACCGTGCAGTGCACGTGTCGGTGCACGTGTCGGTGTTTTGACCCGGCTTTCTTAAGGTAGTCTTGTAATTTCATATATAGATTAGATGTAAAACCTAGGGTTTCTCCTATCTATAAGTAAGAAAGCCAGAAGCCTAATGGGGCATGCCTCTTTTTATTTTTCTAGATTAAAATTTTCTTTCCTTGTAATCATTGAAGAGGTCATCAATAAAAGTAAGTGTTTTTAATTTTTATCTTGCATTCTTATTTGAATTTAATTCATGCAATTTTTATCTGTCTTTATTTATCTACAGGTTAATTAGTTTATTAAAAAGAGAAAAATTATAAAAATGAATTTTATCATAACTTTCCTAATGAGTGAGTAATTCCTTACTTGTTAGAGTTAGGATTGGGTAGGTTTGAGAGATGGAAATCTCTCATTCCTTTCTTGCCTATATAATATTTTAATTAGGACTCTATTTGAATCAAACACACACTGCTCACTACGGCACCCTATCCTACGAGATAGCGGTGATTCCCTAGTTAGATCGGTTTATGGTTGATTTACATAGAGGTTAGGGCTAAGAGTAAAGAAAGGACGGACAAGGACCAAAAGGAATAAACGAAGTTTCTTCCTAGTCATGCTAATCCTCTTTGTTGACTATTACCCTAACACCTATGTTCTTAATTAGGGCAAAGGAAGCAGTGAGTAGAGTTCTTTTTCCAAACTAACCTAATCCTAACCTTAGCAAGGTTTTAAATCAAATTAATTTCAATCTTAGATTTTTAAATCAAAACCTACCAAAAATAGGACTTAACTCGTAAGAACTTAAAGAAAGAACACGTTTTCCCTGTGGACCGACCCATACTCAACCGACTAGCTACCAAGCGACACCGTTATTGATTGCGGTATATTCTTGATCTATCTTTTAAAACGCACGTACGCAAAAGACAACCAATCAAATGGCGCCGTTGCCGGGGAAAACGGTAGTTATTTTCTTTTTGTAATTTCGGGTTAATTGAAATTTTAAAAAATTATAAAAATTGAAAAAACAAAAAAAATAAAAATAAAAATTATCTTGTTATTTTTGAAAGGTTTTTGTGCAAGTATGCAGGCTTGGAGCAAACACTGATTCAGATCTGGAGCAAGCCCAGTGAACAAATCAAGAAACAGAGAATCTGAACAGACAGAGAAGAACCATAACAGCAAACAGAAAAATTTTGAAGATCCAAACCAACCAAACTGCCGTGGAAACGCGGCATAAAATGGAGTTTGACCGCGGCTCCGCGGTCAATTGCTAACGTCAGCACCCCAAAATTTTCTGTAAGTATTTTTCTCCCCTCTCCTACCCTGATCTCCACTGAAAATTTTTCCTGCAGGGTTCTTTGTGCAAAATCTTTCTCCCTCTCCAATAAATTGTTTTTGTGCAGGATTCTTTGCGCTGCCAAATAAAAAAAAATTGCAAGTGTTTTTGGTGTGTTAACTGCTTTGCATAATTAATACGGACTTTTAAGGGGCTATAACACCAATCCAGATTGGGTGGGGATTTCATTACCCTTCCTAAGACCCCAGAAACCACAAAAAGCATATGCATCACCTTTGAACTAATTAAAAAAAATATCTAGACTCGGCCAATTAAGGATTGTCGCGCTCATTAGGACAGAGGAAGGTTGTGGGCAATTAGTCGTTTATCTAAACCTAACTTTGTGGTGCCTAGGCTAGATAAGTGAGAAAGGTAATTTTAAAAGGCCCGTCTCACGGTGATTCATGAGCGGATCCCTCCTTTCTTCACTTATGCTTACCTGGCCACAATTGGCGGTGAAGAGGCGATTTGAGGGATATCTCACAACTTGTCGCTTTGGACTAGTTAGGAGCAGTCTAGTTGACTTAAGAGACCCTAGCTCTAGGCTTGATTGTGCATGCTTAAATTTTGATTCTGCCGTAGTTCCGTACAAATTTTTTCAAAATTCTTTCTAAAAAAAACACTTTCAAAAATTTCAAAACTTCAAAAACAAACAATTTTTTTTAAAAACAAAAAATATAAATAAAATAAAATAAAATAAAAAATCACATTCTTTTTCTTCTCCTTTCTCTCATCACATCACATCATGGGTACCCCACCTCGCAAAACTCTTGCCGAACTTTGGTTCCCTCAACCAGACATTACTTCCTATGCTTCTTATTTTGGTCGAATTTCGAACGAACCCTCCATGCCCAAAATTTTTTTGAAAGATCGAATAGACGTGTCTAAAACAATCAATTGGACTCCGCAATCCACCTTATATCAACCATTTCAACCTTCACCACTTTCTTACGTTGATACCCCTTTTTCGAGTTCTGTTGTAACTCTGAAACCCATGTCTATTGCTGAATATATTGAACAATATCGTAACCAATCTTTCACTCCTTTCACCACTGCGAATTCTTTGGATCAACAATTCCATTCACCTTCGTATCCAAATATTGATCCTACTCCTGTCCAACTATTCAATTCCTACCAGTCCTTCCCGACTTTTGCACCTTCCCTAGACATTGGTTCTATACAGCCATTTGGGAGTTTCACGTATCCAAACAACTTTGAATCTTTTACTGAAACCCCATCACAACCCATGTCTAGTCTGGAACAGTCTTTGGAAGACTTTAAGGTAGCGACATGCCAACAGATGAGGGATTTGAATGCGTCCATGGCCGCCCTTATACAACCTAGTGACCCGATAGCTAGTTTCCAACTAGCTCCAAATTTTCCAATGACTGTGCACCCTTCCAAATCAAACCTACCCATCCCCAATTGAATCCCACAATTCCAGTTTTGAATGTCTATCAAGTGTTTCAAATGATTCACCGGTTGAAAATAAAACATTTAATGAGTTGTGCGACTTTGTAGTGTTTTATTTACCTAATTGTGAAGGGTCCCTTTCGAGTGAAACCATCACTAATCCTTTTGACCTCTACACCTCCACTCTAGAACCTGAATTGATTAATATCCTTGCTTTTGATGAGATGTCTGAAAAAATTGATTTTCACTTGATTGAGGATATAGACGCTGGGAATATTTTGGATGATGAACCCACAGATTTGGATGAGTTTCTCTCTCCAATTCATCATCCCGAGTCATTAACTGTTTTTCCCGAACTTCATATGCGTCTTGATTTTGATGAGAATTGCATGGATAAGCTAAAATTTGAGGAGAATATTGAGGAAATTATTGAGGATGAAGCAGTTTTACTTAAGGAGTCGGATTTTCCAATTCATTCTATCCCTTTCATTGACTGCACACACCCTCCTGAATCTTTAACCGATACCCTTCTTCAATCACTTCCCTCCATCCTCGTTCCGACCTTGCAAGAAACCGTTACACTTTCATTTTTTATGTCTGGTTTACCAAGTTCGACGTACCCATGTTTTCTCACAAATCTTTAGGGATCTGACCTCATTTCTCAGTGGGTTGATAGATTAGCACAATCTCTTTTTACACATCGGTCATTACAAATTGTGCTAATTTATACACTCCATCTCCACCCTTAAGTTCGTATTCAACCTCTTTCTCCCACTTTCTCAGGTTCTTCTTATATTCTTCCTATAATTTCAGTGAGTGTTGATGAATCACAATCCGATAATTCAAGTTTGATCATTCCAGAAAACCAACTTGATTTGGATACTTTTGAAAATGAGATAGATGATTTTGAGTCTCCTACCTCCATAATTTTTGACAAATCAAGTATGATAAATTCTGGCACAAAACTTACTGATAGTAAAATGTTCAATTACATCGATGAGAATTTTGAAGAACATTTCGCTGATGAACTTGCATTCCTAAACAACAAGGATTTTGTGATTAATCAACCTCCACCTATAGAATTTGAACCACCACCCTTTCTTCTTATAAAATACGAGAATGCCAATATTCCACTCATTTCTGATCATTCACATTCTCGTTTTTATTTATCATCACCTCTTATCTCCTCACATTCACGTTCACGCAAACCCTTTCCATACCACCACTTATCTCTTCCCCACTTCTTCTTGGCTCTATATAACATATTCTTCCACCAACCTATACGTTACATTGATAAATTCTTCAAATGGTTGATGTTGACTTTTGGTCTTTGCAAAGCTTGGTATTGACCAATAATTTTGAACCCCCTCTTTAAAAGCTTAACATTGTTTAACTCGAGTTTGGGGGGGTTTATAATTTGGCTCTTGAAAATAATTATTTCTAACTCAAAGTGGTGAGCCAAAAATAAGTTTGGGGGAGATTTTCACGATCATATTTCATGTTCTCGTTGATAAATTTTTCCTCCCAAGTTTACAAGTTTATGAGATTTAAAAAATGGCAACAGTAGAAACAGTGTTTCACTTAAGTTTGGGGGGAACCTTTTTGTGTATATATATTTTGTTTTCTTTTTCTGTTAATAATAAAAATAAAATTTAAAAAAAGGGGGGAGTGCCGATAATTTTAACCCTCTTGGTGTAGCCTGACAGTGAGGGCACTGTCAAGTTTAAGTTTGGGGGTGTGCTCGGTAAGCTTTCTTCCTTCGCATTCATATGTATATTTTTGCATTTGCATACTAAAAATTGAAAAAATTTAAAAAATTATAAAAATTGAAAAGTTCAATTTTGATCATATTTGACTTAAGTTTAACATGACGGTTAACTAGTTAGGAAAAACTAGATCCTAAACTTACTAAATTAAAAACCCTAAAAATAACATTTCTTAAAATTTAACTGTAGAAAATATACGTCCTTATAGTTTATTTAAAAATAGGAAAATTTTGAGTTCAGTTCTTGGGCTAAATCGAAATAAGGGAAGAGTATTGAAAGCTCTATTTGAAATATAAGTCTGAAAAATAATTCTGAACCTTAAGTCCAAGTTCTGAAAATATATACCCTATTATACGCACTTACACGCACCTTGAAACTTGGGATAGTAGAGAATACCTTGAAATGCTCTTGTCTAAAATCCTTAGTATAAAAATAGAATTTTAAGTATAAGTGTGAATAAAGAGATATAAAAAAAATGAACACTGGTTTTGTAATTACTTAAGGCTGCGTAAAATAAAAAAATATATAGCGAGGGTGCTTTATCACCTAGTGCCTTAGACCAACTAGTTTGGGAGTCACTGCTAAAGCCTTAGGTATTACAAGACGAGGAATTACGTCTAAATGCGCAAACACATTTTGTAATCGGTCATTAGTACCTCAAGAAGTATTAACGGTCGCATTAAGAATGTGTGAGCAATTTCATCTAAAATTCACCAACTAAAATTACTTTGGACGATGAACAAGAGCATGATAGCTTGAATTGAATTTCTAAGTGTATGGATGATAATCACACACACGTAGGGGTATCTGATAAGGGTTTGGATGAGAGATAGGAATAAAAGATAGGGCTTATATTTTCAGTAGAGATGATAAAAATTTCTAAGTTGAGATGGAACCTTAGACGGAAAATTAAAAAGATACTGAAAGCTTAATAAATTTGCAGAACATATATGATCTTAAGTTAAATGATAAGTGAGTGTGAAAATACGGGTTGATGATTTCTAAGTTAAAGATAATAGAATATCTTGTTAGAACACCGAATTGAAGAATAAAAGTCAACAGGCCAAATTGATCAGATTTTGTGGGTAGTATCCGCTGAAAACCCTCAGGAGACAACACTCCTCCTACTAGGGACACCTAGAGGTTTAACGGCTTGTTACACGAGCTCAGTGCAATCGCGATTCCCTGCGAAAGTGAGGTTAGGATTTTGTTGAGAATAAAATAGCTTTACTCGGGACGAGCAAAAAATAAGTTTGGGGGTATTTATTCATATCAGAATTTTGCATTATTATATCCCCCATTCTTATTCATATTACAAATAAATAGGTGCTTTTAATCCATGTCTGCTAAATAGTTGCAGGTTACAGGTTCTCAGAACAATACAGTGAAATTCATGAAAAGACGCTACAAATGTGAGACTACGACCAACAAATAGATGAATCTGTATGATATTGCCTACCAGTTTAAGGAACAAACGAAAATCAGTAGACAGTTCAATGCACAAAGTACAAGGGCACCATAAGATTAAAGACTTCAACGCGAAGCTCACGGCAAAAACTCCATAACATTCTGCACTGTGGGAATCTGGAAGAAAGTAGAAAAGATTCTGAGAAACCAAGTGAAGAAAACAGAAGGAAATAGCAACATGAAGCAGCCCTGAGAATTTGGACTCAAGACCCCACTATATGACCGTGGAACCGCGGCCAAACATGGCATTCTGCCGCAGTTCCGCGGCCGTGCAATGCACGTGTCGGTGCACGTGTCGGTGGGTGTCGATATTTTGACCCAGATTTCTTAGGGTAGTCTTGTAATTTCATATATAGATCAGATGTAAAACCTAGGGTTTCTCCTATCTATAAATAGGAAAGCCAGAAGTCTAATGGGGCATGCCTCTTTTTATTTTTCTAGATTAAAATTTTCTTTCCTAGTAATTGTTGAAGAGGTCATCAATAAAAGTAAGTATTTTTAATTTTTATCTTGCATTCTTATTTGAATTTAATTCGTGCAATTTTTATCTGTCTTTATTTATCTGCAAGTTAATTAGTTTATTAAAAAGAGAAAAATTATAAAAATGAATTTTATCGTAACTTTCCTAATGAGTGAGTAATTCCTCACTTGTTAGGGTTAGGATTGGGTAGCTTTAAGAGATGGAAATCTCTCACTCCTTTCTTACCCATATAATATTTTAATTAGGACTCTATGTGAATCAAACACACACCGCTCACTACGGTACCCTATCTTACGAGATAGTGGTGATTCCCTAGTTAGACCGGCTGTGCTTGATTTACATAGAGATTAGGGCTAAGAGTTAAGAAAGGACGGACAAGGACCAAAAGGAAGAAACGAAGTTTCTTCCTAGTCGTGCTAATCCCCTTTGTTGACTATTACCCTAACACCTATGTTCTTAATTAGGGCAAAGGAAGCAGTGAGTAGAGTTCTTTTTCCAAACTAACATAATCCTAACCTTAGCAAGGTTTTAAATCAAATTAATTTCAATCTTAGATTTTTAAATCAAAACCTACCAAAAATAGGACTTAACTCGTAAGAACTTAAAGAAAGAACACGTTTTCCCTGTGGACCGACCCGTACTCAACCGGCTAGCTATCAAGCGACACCGTTATTGATTGCGGTATATTCTTGATCTATCTTTTAAAACGCACGTACGCAAAAGACAACCAATCAAGTCCCCAGAACTTTTCTTTGACTCCACTTGAAAGATGGAACGGGCTTACTTGTTGTCTTCGTCGTCGAAGATGATCCACTTTGAGGAAACTCATACTCAAGCTCACATTTCACTAATCAAGGTATTAGTGAAGATAACAGCCTATACTAATTTGCTTGAGTATTGATACTCATTAAAAAGATAAAGAAGAAGTATGGGAGTTAACTATTGAGGATATGATGAGATGAGATTGACAAATATTTTTGAATAAAACAAAGAAAAAGAGATGAGTCATGGCTTCTCAAGGCTTCTCCAAGCAACCTAAGAAAAATGACTCATTCTCTTTTTCTTTAATTCATAAATGTAAACCATTATCTTCTCATCTTTACTTCTAATGTAATTCTCACGTATCCATATTCTATATATCATCAACCATGATATATATATACACACACACACACACACATATATACATATATATACATATAAAGAGAAGAAAAATTTAAGTGAGCTTAATATTAGTTTATATATATATATATATATATATATATATATATATATATATATATATATATATACACATATTAAATTATTAAATCAACACTTGATTCAATAATCTGGTTATATCATATATAACCCGGCTAATATCAAATATATATATGTATATCAAATCATTAAATCAACACTTGATTCAATAATCCGGTTATATTACATATAACCGGCTAATATTTAATATTAGTTAATATATATATATATATATATATATAGTGTTGATTCGATAATCCGGTTATATCATATATAACCCGACTAATATCAAATGTATGTATGTGTGTGTATCAAATTATTGAATCAACACTTGATTTAATAATCCGGTTATATCATATATAACCCGACTGACATCAAAAATGCTGGATTAGAATACGGTATCATATACTCGTATTTAATCAAGCTCCCGCACATATCTCCATACGTGCCCTACTTCATTTCGCTTGAGTTAGAAAACCTCTATGTGAGACTCTAAAGACTCGTCAATATGCCAGCAGTAGGTAATGATCATATCAGATACCCATAAGCATCCAGCGGTACTAGCTGGACGTAACGGTTATCCAGGTATTGAACAAATAGAAGATCAACAAGCAAATTTGTCCAAACTCCCGTAGAGCCTTATAAGCAACACTTGTCGTACAGTCCGATCTCTTCATCTGATATGTCGCATATCGAGTCTTGGGATGGAATTGTCAGACCCCAATAACTTGATAAGTCATACCGATGTGTGGCCTATAACATTTCAAGAAACTACTGATAACACTTATCAGTAAATCTCATCAGCCCTAACCAGGGACTTGCTGTTATAGCCAATCGAGCTTAGCGCAACATCAACTCCCAATACCGGGAGAGATGAAACCCCTCCTATCGCTCACTGCCTCCATATGACTCGGGACTGTACCCAAAAACCACCTGTTTGCACGACTCATTTGAGCCGTGGTAGGGAGAAAATCAAAGCACAGTGGGAACCACACAAGACACTATGACGATCGGGTCTACAGACTAACCTGTACAAGTGTCACCAAAGAACTGCTATCTGACGATAGGTATGATACTATCTAAGAGTTCTCGGCGAGTCATGTTCGGTGTACTCATTCACCAATAAGCACATGTGTATAATCTTTGATGTCAAACATCAATGGTTGTGGGATCAACCATCGCCCCATATAGGGTCAAGAAACGTACACACTAGTCTACTCTGGAATATCGATGCCCTGTCTCGATACTCTCTCGACTAGGAACTGTTAAGGATGTGCTTGTGGACTACATAAGCCTCATTAATATGATCTGCATCATAGTCCTGGTAGTCAACCCAACATCATAAGAGCTTTATCGATATGTAGCAATGAGATAGTAAACTAAAGCAAGTGCATATGTTAAGATAAAGAGCAATCAGATAGCATACTATCATGTCGAGCAAGAAAGTTCTCTATATATATGTCCAAGTATCCATTATAATATAAAATAATGGCCTCTAGGGCATACATATTCCTAACAGAAGAATCAATATGGAGTGTAGAAAGTTGTTATTGTTTGCGATAACGTAATTAACTATAGAGGCTTATGCCTGTAGGGAAAATGCGTCATCGCAATCAATATACCTCTCACCCTGAAAAGGAATCTGAAGTCAGCTACATCGGTCACATCTATTCAAACCTCCGATGTATGGCAGTATAATCCCTTAGTGTATTCGGAGAGCTGAATGGATCAACCCATGTATCTGCCTTCAAATTCAGGCAGACGTTCTAACCCAGTCCGTTTTCGGTTTTCGACAGTAAACAAGTGGTATTTAGTTGGGCATGCCGAATGAGGCAGGACAGAAAAAGGATAGATCAGCCCAAACCACTTGAGGTCAAATCAATTACTTAAGGAACCGGCCTGAGATAGTCAAGGGAGATATGAAAAATTAGAATGGGATCTCATGAGATATTTGCAATCAATCAGAAACCAGTGGTTGCGAAACTTAACCACCGAGTAAAAGTGCAATTGATACCTGAATCAAGAAAAATCTATGGTTTTGACTGCTTCCTAACAGACCCTAGTCCTATAAAAACCAGAGTTCAAGATGAAAAGAAAGGATCTATCTCTCAATCAATCAACCAATTATCAATTTTTCTAATTCTAGGGCTTCTCAGCCACCTTATCATAGTTAATGTAATTTAAACTCCGGCGACTAACGCTATCTCCATCGAGGCCCTGTCGAGACTTGAAACGACCAGCCCTTCTCGATCAGGTATACCTCCACGTTCCTTTAAATTTACAAAGAGCGAAGTATGAGGATGAAAGAATGTCCCTCGGCCCTTCTTTTGGCACGCCAACACTCATATAAAACCGATTGGGGTATGGAGGAGGGCGTCGATGGCCAGTTCGGGGTTGTTATCATGTCTACGAGAGGTTCGGAAGTCCATCCCTACTCTTGTAACATGGTATTAGAACCGATCTCGGCCTCTAACCGTATCAAGCTTGGTGGTCACAACATAGAAGATGTAAACGTCCATTCCTGCCCTTGCGTTGTGATTCAGGGATTGGTCTCGGTCTAGACAAGACGATCGGCCCTCCACTCCGTCTGGTAATAAACGACCGAGCGATTTAGACGTCTATTTCCGCGCTCAGGTATTGAGAGTAAGTCGAGCGGTATGGCCAATATATCATGATTTGGCTTGAGACTCACGGTGTAGGAGATTTAGATATCCATCTCTGCTCTTACACTCGGTCTTCAAGACGAGTTCATGATCTAATGGTTTGATAGTTTATTATTATCGTCAAAGCACTTGTAACTGTAACTTAAATTTTAACAATAATATGATGGCCGAATGACTGTTATCCTTGTTGTATTATGTGTGAATTATGTCCATGCAACCAAGGGGGTTTATTTCTATTTATTTAAAGAAGAATGTTCTCTCCTTCCTCTAAAGATGATCCATCCGTCGAGAGAGACAAAGTCACGCTAATTATTTTTGTTTTTGGTGCAGATCTAATTTTAGAGCAAACATCGAGACAAATTGTGAAATGGTTAGTTCTTTGTGTTCGAATTAGAAATGTGACAAATTGTGAAATGGTTACTTCTTTGTGTTCGAATTAGAAATGTAACAGATCTTTTTGTCTTTATCATAGTCTTGAGGTTAGGGCGGTTGAGAACCGTACCTGTTGAAAACCGATCGAGCTAAGTTACCATTCATGCTACATTCTTGTTGGCTCCAAATATTTTGAAATCAATGGACGTCCTAAGGGTTTAGTATTTTAAGCAGCACATGTTTTCTAAAATTAATATTGGAAGATAAGAAGAACTTAATATTCGAAGATAAGAAGAACAAAATTATCCTCGTTGCTTTTCCTGCACTCAAATTTAATACTGGTTACATGATTGAGAAGCCAAGAGCATGCAATGAACAAAGCATAATCTCATATTTAATTATGGCACTAGAGTGGCACTAGAATCATGGCAAAAGTAAAGCGGACATGCTATTAAAACATATAAGCATAGCCAAACATGCAGCTTAAGAGATAAAGTGTCGAAGGTAGAGCGTTTTTATGCGTCAATAATTGACAAAAAAGCTAATATTCACAATACCATCAAACTTTCATCGGCCATCGGCTAGTACGACCGCTCTACACATCACTTAAGTACAAATCAAGCCGTGAATGAGACGATTAACCACCGATGGGCAGAAGAATAACAAATCATTGGTTATGTGGCCAAACTAGTTTTATTAGTACATCAAAGGGATCGCGGGTGTGTGTGTGTAGAGAGAGAGAGAGAGAGAGAGAGAGGGGAAAGATGCCGTAGGAAGGAATTTACGCCTATGGCATCGAAAAAATACACCCTCTCATTTTTTCCGCCGATCGGCACCCACCATCTTCATCGTTATCATCTAAGATGTGAGTACACCAAATTTCATGTGATTCTACAACCTTTTCACTGTTGATTTAGCAATGTAAAAGATTATATTGTCGATAAACCGTTAATTTTGAACCCACTAAATCAACGATGAAAAGGTTGTAGAATCACATGAAATCTGGTATGCCCACATCTTAGATGATAACGATGAAGATGGTGGGTGCCGATCGTCGGAAAAAATGAGTGAGGGTGTATTTTTTCGACGCCATAGGAGGAAATTCCCTCCTATGGCCTCTTTCCGTCATTATGAGTGAGGGTGTATTTTTTCGACGCCATAGGAGGAAATTCCCTCCTATGGCCTCTTTCCGTCATTAACCAATGCAAAAAAATACTAGTCGACGATATAAGAAAATTAAATTAAATTAAAAAAATGTGCGCACAGCGCGCGCTGTGCGCATATTTTTTTAATTTAATTTAATTTTCTTATATCGTCGGCTAGTATTTTTTTGCATTGGTTATATGGCCAATCGGTTGCTAACTTCCCTCTCTGGGGAAGAGTATAGGGTTCGATCTGCGGTGAGAGAAGTGGCCCCAATTTTAAGCTTTCGTGGCAAATTCATGGGTCCACTGTATGTGTGTGACGTGGGTGTGTTGTGTGTGTTGTAGGGTTCCTAGGCACACTCAAGAGGTTCCACAAGATATCAACCATGCCAAAATCAAAAATTTAGGTGCCGAGAAACCCTAATATAGATCGTTAACTAGAGATTAGGCGAAACATGTGCAAGTAAACAACTTTATTGCTAAGTGAAAGGGACTACAACCTTTGTAGATCCGTTCCTCCACTTCTTTAGCTCCATGATGACGTCCCTTCACTGCGATCACCGGGATGCCGGACTCTTGCGATGGTTTCGTCGGAGAAATGAGCGGGCTAGGTCGTTGACTTCGATACCGAAGATGATCTACGTCGAGACAACTCTAACTCAAGTTCCATCTTCACTTGGTCATGAAATTTGTGAAGATAACACACTCTACTACATGGCAAGTGGTAGAGGATGAAGAAATAGGAAGTGGGTTCACTTTAGATTTGGATTTCTCACTTGGATTTATCACTTGGAAATTTCTAGCAATGGTTTCTTCAACTCATGAAGAAGATGAAGAAAAAAAGGAAAGTGAATAATCAATTATCTCCAAAAGAAAATCAAGTGATGGTAATCATTTAGCAACCATGGGTTAGTAAACTCATGTAGAGAATAAACTAGGGTTTAGGTAATGGTTAGGTTTAGGATAAAAACAAAATGGTAGACTTTCAAAGCTTCATGAAGCTTCAAGGGTAAAACAAAACAAGCCTCCATTTTATTTTTGCCAAAATGAATAAAGAAAATAAATAAAACAAATAAACCTAACCATTAACCTAATCATAGTTTAAAGCAAACACAAACCCAAGTTTGCATGTATTATCAAACATGATACAATCTTGTGCACAAAAATATATCACATATACAATGTGCACAATCAAGTGAGAAAAACATCTTAAGTGAACCAATATTAGTTAATGTAAAGTAATATATCAAATATATAATTATACATTAAATCATTAAATAAACACTTGATTTAATGTTCCGGTCATATTGCATATAACCGACTAATATCATGTGTATCAATATATCGAATCAACACTTGATTCGGTAACCCGGCTATATCTCATATAACCGTCCAATGATACAGATCGCGAGAATAGAATACAGTATCACATACTGGTATTATTCTCGGTCCCGCACATATCTCATATGCGCTCCTATTTCGTTTCGTTTAAGCCAGAAAACCTCTGTGTAGGACTCTAAAGACTCGTCAATACGCCGGCAGCAGGTGATGATCATATCAAACACCCACAAGCCGCAAGCGGTCTGCTAAACGTAACGGCCACCCGGGTATTGAGCGATCAGAAGATTAACGAGCAAGCCCGCTCACACTCCTGTGAATCCAACCAGTAACACTTACCGTACAGTCCGGTCTCGTCGTCTGATATGTCGCATATCTTGCCTAGGGGTGGTAAACGTCAGACCCCAGTAGCTCGATAAGTCGTGTCGATATGAGGTCTATAACAGTTCGAGAAACTACTGGTAACACTTACCAGTAAATCTCAGCAACCCTGACCAGGGATTTCCGGTTATAGCCAATCGAACACAGCGCAACATCAACTCCCTATACCGGGAGAGACGAATCCCCTCCTATCGCTCATTGCCTCCATGTGATTCGGGACTGTACCCAAAAACCACCATTTTGCACGCCCTCTTGGACGTGGTAAGGTGGAAATCAAAGCACAGTGGGAATCACACAAGACTCTATGACGATCTCGGGTCTACAGACTAACCTGTACCAGTGTCACCAGGGAACTGCCATCTGACGTGAGGTATAATACCATCTGGGAGTTCTCGGCGAGTCCGTCCAGTGTACCCAGTCTCCACTGAGCACCCGTATATCATCTCTGATGTCAAACACCAATGGATATGGGATCATCCATCGCCCATCTGTATGGGTCAAGAAGGTATACGCTAGTCTACTCTGGTATATTGATGCCCCGTCTCGATACACCCACGATTAGGGACCTTGAAGGATGTACTTATGGACTACCATGTCCCCACTAGTATGATCCGCATCATAGTCCAGGTAGCCACGTACACATCCTAAAGGCTTTACCAACATGTAATAGAGAGACAATCAGTGTACATGTTAAGGTAAAGAGCAACCAGATAGCATACTATCATGTCGAGCAAGAAAGTCCTCCCTATATATGTCTAAGCATCCACTACAATATACATCCTATGTATAGTAATGGATTCTAGGGCATACATATAACTAACATGTGTTGTATCCATATGTTACGGCTTACGAGATTACTGGCCAGTGCCAAAAAAGAAAAAAACAAAACAAATATGAACATTAAGAAGACAATAATCCCCTTCCTTAGACCAACCGACCCACCCTCGTCCCTTCCCTACAAGCTGGTCACCTTCCATCGTAGCCTTCCATTGATTGACTGATTGAGTTCCCCCAGGTCTTTATGTATCAAAAAGAGGATATTACTGATTTTGTTTATAGTGTTTTGAGTTGTAGACCATACAAATGAGGATAGCGACCAACAAATTGTTGGTCGAGACCAATCCAATTAATTTTTTTCTTACATGAATTCCTATCGTACAAAAGATACCTGCCCACTTCTGCCCGTATTTGATGAATAAGAAATCCCGTCAAATCCTGCCCGCTTCTAAATTGAGCGGGTTTTAAATAGATTAGTTTTAAATCAGGCAAGTTTTAAAATTATAAATTCGAACACAACCCAACTAGCACCTGTCAACTACTCGAACCCGTCCACATCCGACCGAGCAGAACATACATGTAATTATGTACCTGTAGTATTTTGTAGCTGGTTATGTAAATTAAATGGCAGCTTTATCTTTTGCTCAATTTTCTATTCAAATTTTTATATACAAGGATCGATGTTTTGCAACCTGTTTTTACATTATTGAGTTTTAATTTTGTACTGTGATATTAGGGTGCGACCCAATCCTATCCATAAACACCCGTAGGCACTACGTTCGAAATTTGACTGCAATTTTATACTAACTGTGAAGTTAATTTTATTAGACGCAGTGCCATGGATTTTTCTTGAAAAAACCAAGAGTAATCAATTCATATTCCACAGAAAGAATGATGACACTTGAATAAAAACAACACAAGAGACAAGGTCAGCTACATATTCGGTTTGGATCGCATCAATCAACCCAAAATAAAAAAAATAAAAAAAAATCCATCAATCAATCAACAACCATTGTTTCAAGAACCTTCTACTTATTATATCCATGCATGATTGATATATAAGCGGACTTGTCTATTTTCTACACATTAAAAGCAACAACCAAACAAAATGCTTTAGAAAATGCAATCTGCAGCCAAACAAATGAAACTACGAGCTGTATGGCTCCTCGAATTAGAAAATGGAAATAATGTGTGTGTCATGTAATGGTGTTTTTGTTGTCTCTTATCATTAATTACCATTTCATTGTTTGTTTGCAAAGAATCATGTTATGTTTTGTCCCCTTGATTCTATTCCTTAGGAATAGTTTGGTTGTTTTAAAATGAAATAGGAATTGGATTTTGGGAATTGATATATAGAGTCATATATATGGATGAGCTTAAAAGGCGCTCACACCATAAGAATTAAAAAAATGAAAAGCTAAAAGTAAAAGATGATTAAAAGGAAGGTAACCATAATCCATTTTTCAATAAATTAAATATATAATCCTACGTGTCTTTGATAATAGTCAATTCCTCTCAAAATAGCTCGGAATGTGAATTGCCAAAATGCTAATCTCAATTGCCAAAAATCTGATGCCAATTCTCAAAAGTTGAGATTCTCATTCTTTGCAAACAAACGATGAAATGGTAATTCCATCACTTTTCATTTTTCTGAATATTATCTTATCTTTCCAGTTTTCATTTCTTTTGACAATTCTCGACAAAGTAAATTGCATTCAATTTCCTTAAAAAGTACTACTGATTATTTTATACGTCGCATAGTTGGAATATTTTAATATAGATTGTGACAGTCAATTTTGACATTTGACAATCTTTGTATTAATATACAAGATAAATTATATAAAAACATGCTAGAAAAAATTAATATCTTATACAATATTTATTTAAACTGTTTGTTAGTGTATCTTGAAATGAAAAATAAATTGAAAGTTTCTTCTCATCCTTTTCAAAAAAAATTTTACACAAAAAGATATCATCAATTGAAGACATGATCTATGGCTTCGATGTTTATATCATAGTATAATGAGAATAATGAAGAAAAGAGGCCTTAGAAGACTTTTTCGTTAAATGACATCAAAAATCTATATCCTCTGTGATTTTTTTCGACCATCGACACCTATAATCATCATCTTTATCACGTAAGATGTTGATACACGAAATTTCGTGTGATTCCACCACCTTTTCATCGTTGAATTAGCAATGTAAAAAGTTCTATTGTCAGTAAACCGTTAATTTTACACGCATTAAATCAACGATGAAAAGGTGATGGAATCACATGAACTTTGATGTATCCACATATTACATGATAAAAATGATGATGATGGGTGCCGATCGTCGAAAAAATTCATAGAACAAGTATTTTTTCGACGCCATTGAAGAATATTCCCTTCTATACACCTTTTCTAGGTTACCCTCCAATATAATATCATATAGATACATGTCAAAATTTACTTCTGCAGTGACAAAGAAGTACTATTTTGTTAATTACTTAATTTGTAACTTGGTGAGATTATAACGGTTGTTGTGTCATTCATAGTGATCGATCTATGTAAGCAAATTGTTTGTACTAGTTTCGAATATAGAAGCAGGCAGAGGGCATGCATAACGCTCTAAATTAAAATTAGAGCAAATTATCTGAAATGTCAAATGTCATGCAATAATTAATAAGGATATAAAAATATACTTGAGTTTGGATGCAAATAATTTTGTTGATTAATGTTAGTTTTCTCTCTCGTGGCTGAATACATCATTCATACCTGAAGTTTTCCTTGTATCTTTATACCGTACACCTTTTTAAAGCAGATTGTCTCATGCATGTACATATATATGCATATATATGCATGCTTGCATTATAATAACAAAAGTTGACTGTAGTTTGTCCAAATTCAATGTTCATGTGTCACCAACATTTTTTAATCTATCCAATATAAACTTCGGAAAATTGAATGTTATTGATCCGGGCATATGATTTTAACCGTTTCCAAAGATCTGCACATGTTTGTAGTAGTGATAGATACTGTTTAGTTCGGACATATGAACTAGGCATGGTTGTGCTGGTCCAAACTGCATAATGCATATACAAATTAAGCGAGTAATTTATATTTTATAAGTTTTCTTTTAGATGCATGCATATTTAATTTACGTTTATTGAAAATCAAAAAAACAATCGATTTCATATGTTTCTTTTTCTTGATAAGAACAGACAAATTATTAGTAAGGATAGGATCGGGTGAGCAATAAAAGTATATTTTCTACAAAGTTTGGTACATAACGACTAATAAAGGTTAGTTGATCTGCTCTTTTTTTATTTAAATAATAATAATAATAATAAATTTAGAAGTAAAAGGTCCATATATAATTAATTTATGGGTTTTACTAATGAGTGCATTAAGGGCACCTGTTAAACCTCAATTAATGGCCTAACTTTCTCTTGTTCCTAAACTAATTAATGCTTTTCATGCTACCCTTTATTGTAACTTATGCAACTGATATAAATATTGCATTTGATTTTTCTTTTGTTCCCAAATTACTCCTCTTTTCTAAGTTTTTTTTTATTTCCTTGGCCTATTTGTCGTTCTTTTCCGCGTTCATCCTAAAAATTTAGGTATGATGTAACACCCTAGTACGGTTATACCACATTAATTGGTATTCTAACAGTTACTTTATATTTCTTCCATTCTATCTATTGGGACGCGAATGATTCGAATAGTAGTAGTCGTTATCCGACCCGACCCGCAAGTTTAGAACCCAGTATGATGCAAGATTGTATCTGAGATTTACCAGTAAAGTGTATCTATATGAATCTAGTATAATATCTACATTATATTTTTAGATTTTTATATATCATATATCTAGATCATCATATATCTTTTAATAGCCACAAATTAAGAATAAATTATATTTTGTTAATTGTTATCATATGATTGCCATCCCGTATTTTATTTTACTTTTATCTTTTATATTTAAATCTCAAAATATCTAATATCAAATATTTACTAAATCTAGATATATTTTCAGAATCCTTTTAAATATTAAATTAGGGGTATGAGTTATTTAAAATATATTCTTGCATTATGGTAGAGAAGTTTACATATGTGCATTATTTTCCAAAATATATTTTTGATGAGATTTTGGTGGAGATTGGTTGTACTTTGATATTATCTATATACATTAAAACTAATATATATTTATAACCTAATTTAAACTATACTATATATATTTATATTAAACACACAACCTCTCTCTCTCTCCACATAACATATCTCTCCTTCATCAATTTATATATTCTCCTTTTTCGTTTTTCAAGCCCACACTCATTCTCGCCGACGCAACTCCAGCCGCATCCTAGAATCTTAACCGAGCTATCAAAACTTGGTGTTGATTTGTATAGCGTCATGCTACTTCCGTTCATCGCGTTTGTTTCGAGGCAAGTTTACAACTTGCTACATGCTATACTTTATGTAATTTACTTATATGTTGTCGTATTATTATTATTATAATCATCATACAGCTATATTTATATAATTTATACAACGTAGTTATTTAGCGTTAATCAGTTTTATAATATACAATGTATGCAAGTTTACAACTTGCGACATGCTATATTTATATCTATAAATATATATATCATCATAATATTTCTTATTATTATCATTAATTAGTTTACAATCTGCATTTTATAACATTAAACAAAATATAGTTTGAAAATATTATAGTTTACACATGAAACGTCGTCGCAAAGCAGATACGACAAATCTGAAATTTACTGTATACCTTACCTTATAAAATTCATTATAAATCATAAAAAAATCATTAGCATACGTTCTTTAGTTCGTTACGAAGCTAACTCAGAACATTATAACCCTGTGAAATATTTACTTACAAAATAAATTGTTTAAATAAATTAAATTATAAATGAAAGTACCTCTAAACTACTGTCCTGGGAAATTTCAGCAGCAAACTTTCAATTTCGAACGTTCATAACTTTTTTTAGTAACAACCTGAGATATTTTAACTTATAAAAATGAAAATATTATTTAATTAGCTTTGTTTTGGTATATGACACGTCCATTTTGGAGGACGTTTGTTATTTTTAAGTTATTTTACAAATCAGAGTGACGCTGAATTTCTAAACGGAACGTTCTTGTGCATGATTAATCAATACCACTTTTATAGTTATTAATCAGATTGAATATGTTATTCATGTTAATGTTATTATATCAATATCTATTTAATAAATAATAGTGCATGTGTTTTAATATTCAGCAAATATTACCGATTTACAGTTTTTCAGTATCTGTCTGTATCCGTACTGATAATAGTTTATCTAGTTGCATGCCGGAACGTCACAGCGTTATCATACTAATATATTAGTTCAATATGTTATCTATATTGCATCATACATGGTAATGGAATAGTAATGGTTATTACAGATAGATACATATGCATCCTGGTATTAGTCGTGTTCCGATATCGATTACAGTTTCACATTTGGATATCTATTAGATACATATGCATCACATGACATGTTCACGACAAACTATTTGACTTTTTACATGGATCTTGTTACTAATGGCAACGATATTAACCTGTTGTCCTGACGGACGTGACTTGTTGTCTGCATAGACGAGAACTGTACATACTTGATCCTGTGTTGGCATAAGATCTATATTTACAATACCTTACTTGAACACACAAACCTGGGGGTAAAGGGGAAATCAAGAATGTAACCAAAACGTAACTCGAGAGAATATTATTACATGTTTGCCGTTTTTCCGGACGTTAAAGAATAATTTTACCCGTTTTCCGTTTTTCCGGGCGTAACAGAATAATTACTTGTTTGTCGTTTCTCCGGACGTTACAGAATAAATCCTGTTACCGTGATCCTGTGGGGAATGAACGGGATATATTCTGTTGGGTTACGATGAGGATTATATTAATTGATTTCAAAGACTTTTAGAATAGATAACTTAGAAGCACGGTTTTAGGTTACACATCACAAATCACATACATACACATACCTCACTGTTTCATATCCGTGTTATTTATTTATATTCATGTTTGCTTATATCGTTACATCCTGCTTATCACCGTTTCTTTGGTTTTATGTGAAAGTATGTCTTAGCACCACTACTAGGTTTTTAGAAGTATCAAGTATACAATTTTAAAAATTCTAGTGTGCTACTGCATGCTATCCTAGAATCGAATTAGAGAATTAGGGTTTTTAAACCAGTAAAAAAGTTTTACACTAAGTGAACAAGGAATACAACCTTTGTAGACCGGTCCTTCACTTCTAAAGCTTCAAATAGTAGTCCCTTAGCTCCAAGTAGTGGTCCCCCGAACTCTTCTTAGGCTCCACTAGGCGAAAAGAACAAGCTTGCTTAAAGATCTTCGAGGCCGAAGATGATCCATATTGAGAAATCTCTAACTCAAGCTAGCTCTTCACGAACTAAGGAATTAGTGAAGTAAACAAGCTATACTAAAGGACAAGTTTGGAACAGATTGATGAAATATGAATTTTGCTCACTTTAGAATTTTGTTTCTCTTTTTCTTTTTCAACTCATGAAAAGCTAGAGGAGAAATGTGAGATGAAGAAGATGAACTTGTGAACAACCATGGTGAAAAAATATCTCAAATGATATTTGTAGAGACTTAACCATAGCTAGAGATAATGGTTGGGTTAAAAAATATCTAGAGTAAAACAAAATTAGTGGACTAAGTCAAGACTTCTACATGCTTCCACAAGCATCTTAAACCATGACAATTTCCACCTAATTTTGGTTTATCCCTTAATAATTAAATCACCCAAATTATCTTTAGTTTGGTGTGAGTCTCATACACCCATGTCCAATGTATCATCTACCATGACACAATAATATATGTAATATAGACACACACACACACACACATACACACACACACATATATATATCACATAAATGTATATATCATCATATATACAAATCAAGAGAAGAAATTCTTTAGTGAGCTAATATTAGTCAACATATATTAATATATCAAATATATAAATATATATCAAATTATTAAATCAACACTTGATTTAATAATCCGGTTATATCATATATAATTGATTAATATCATTTATATGTATATCAAATTTACATATAACAAATCATTGAATCAACACTTGATTCAATAATCCGGTTATATCACATATAACTTATGTCACGAGATTTGAATACGGTATCACATACATGTATTTAATCAAGATCCCGCACATATCACATATGTGCCCTACTTCGTTTCGCTTGAGCTAGGAAACCTCTGTATGGGACTTTAAAGACTCATCAATACGCCAGCAGTATGTGATGATCACATCAGTCACCCACAAGCCGTCAGCGGTACTAGTTGGACGTAACGGCTACCCAGGTATTGAGCAATCAGAAGATCAACAAGCAAGCTTGTCCAAACTCCCGCAAAGCCTATAAGTAACACTACCGTACAGTCCGGTCTCTACGTCTGATATGTCGCATATTGAGTCTGGGGGTGGAATCGTCAGACCCCAATAACTTGATAAGTCATGCCGATGTGAGACTCATAAGGGGTCAAGAAACTACTGATAACACTTACCAGTAAATCTCATCAACAGCCCTGGTTAGGGACTTTCTGTTATAGCCAATCGAGTATAGCGCAACATCAACTCCCAATACTGAGATAGACGAAATCCCTCCCATCGCTCATTGCCTCCATGTGACTCGAGACTGTACCAAAAATCCACCTTTTTGCACGACTCCTTTGATCCGTGGTAGGGAGGAAATGAAAGCACAGTGGAAACCACATAAGACTCTATGACGATCTCGGGTCTACAGACTAACTTATACCAGTGTCACCAGAGAACTGCTATCTGACGATAGGTATAATACCATCTAGGAGTTCTCGGCAAGTCCTGTTCGGTATACCCATTTTCCAATGAGCACCTGTGTACAATCCTTGATGTCAAACACCAATGGATGTGGGATCATCCATCGCCCCATACAGGGTCAAGAAAAGTACGCACTAGTCTACTCTGGAATATCGATGCCCTGTCTTGGTACTCTCTCGACTAGGAACAATTAAAGAATGTGCTTACAGACTACCCAAGCCCCGCTAGTATAATCTGCATCATAGTCCTGGTAGTCAAGCTAACATCCTAAGGGCTTTATCAACATGTATCAGAGAGACGGTATAACAATACAAGTATACATGTTAAGATAAAGAGCAACCAGATAACATATTATCATGTCGAGGAAGAAAGTCCTCTCTATATATGTCCAAGCATCCACTATAATATACAATCATGTAAAATAATGGCCTCTAGGGCATATATATAACTAACAATCTCCCACTTGCACTAAGGCCAGTTGTTGTAGTATCGCATAACCAACATCCCAAAAAGTCTCTCAAATTGTGTTTGGGAATAGCCTTTGTGAGTGGATCTGCCGTGTTATTCTTCGTGTCAACTCTCCTGATCTCAATCTCCCAGCGATCAACTATCTCCCGGATCAAGTGATACCACCTAAGAATATGTCTAGATCGCTGATGGGACCGGGGTTCCTTAGCCAAAGCCACAACTCTATTGTTATCACAATACAAAGGTATTGGATGCTCAATGGATAGAACCACACCAAGTTCAGTTATGAACTTCTTCATCCAGACAGCCTCTTTGGCGGCATCGTTGGTAGCGATGTATTCAGCCTCCATCTTCGAGTTTGCCACGGTATCTTTCTTGGAACTCTTCTAACATACCACCCCTCCATTGAGGGTGAAGATAAAATCTGAGACCGACTTACTGTCGTCCTTATCACTCTGGAATCTCGAATCGGTAAAGGACTCCACCTGGAGTTCACCGTTACTATACACCAAGAACACTTTTTTAATCCTTCTCAAGTACTTAAGAATGTTCTTCACAGCTGTCCAGTGATTTTTCCCAGGATCCGATTGATATCTGCTTACTACACTAAGTGCGTAAGTTACATCCGGTCTGGTACACAATATCGCATACATGATAGACCCGACTGCCGAAACATAAGGTATCTCTTGCATGCGAGCCCTCTCCAAATCAGTCTTGAGAGACATCTCTTTGGAGAGAGTGATCCCTGAGCAAGTGGGTAAATTTCCATGCTTAGAATCTTCCATACTAAAACTCTTTAGTATGGTGTCAATGTACCTGAATTGGGACAATCCCAACATCCGCTTAGATTTATCTCTATAGATCTTAATCCCCAAGATGTAGGAGGCATCACCCAGATCTTTTATGGAGAACCGATGTGATAAGTAGAGCTTGACCGAGTGTAGCATAGGAACATTATTTTCTATCAAGAGTATGTCATCCACGTACAATACGAGGAAGACAACCTTACTCTCTACAACCTTCTTGTATATACAAGGTTCATCTACGTTTTTGATGAAGTCAAACTCTTTGATTGCCACATCAAAATAGATGTTCCAACTCCGCGATGCCTGCTTTAATCCGTAGATTGATTTAAGTAGCTTGCACACCTTTCCGCTGCTCCCACTATCTACGAAGCCCTCTGGCTGTGTCATGTACACGCTCTCTTCTAAATCACCATTTAGAAAAGCGGTCTTGATATCCATTTACCAGATTTCGCAGTCCTGGTATGCAGCAATGGCAAGTAGGATCCGGATGGACTTAAGTATAGCCACTGGAGAAAAAGGTTTCATCATAATCCACACCTGGTCGTTGACGAAAACCTTTTGCTACAAGTATAGATTTGAAAGTCTCAACTTTTCCATCTACACCAAGTTTCTTCTTAAAGATCCACTTGCTCCCAATGGGTTTTACCCCTTCAGGAGCAACTTCCAAAGTCCATACTTTGTTGGTGTATATGGATTCCGTCTCAGATCACATAGTATCCAGCCATTTCACACAGTCCCCACTCGTGATGGCCTGCTCGAAACTAGTTGGGTCATCATCTTCCATGATGCAATCCTCACTCCCACCGTCAATGAGAAAACAGTAGTATCTCTCAGGAGGATGAGGAACCCTACTAGATCTGCGGAGTGGCTAAGGTTCGTCGGGGACTATTGAATCCTCCGGCTCCACCAAATCATCAGCTGTAGTTTGTGTAGCTGGAACTTCTTCCAACTCTACCTCTTTACCACTAATTTCTTTTACAAGAAATTTCTTTTCTAAAAAGGTGGCATGTTGAGCAACAAACATCTTTTGTTCCTCACTGTGGTAGAATAGATATCCATATGAATTCTTTGGATATCCAACAAACTTGCAAAGAACTGATCTAGTCTCGAGTTTGTCCGGATTTTGCTTTTTGACATAGGCCAGACAACCCCATATCTTAACTCGTTTAAGATATAGTCTCTTTCCACTCCATATCTCATATGGTGTTTTAGGCACCGATTTTGATGGAACTTGATTCAATATGTATGCGGCTGTCTCAAGCGCATAACCCCAAAAGGAAATAGGTAACTCAGTAGTACTCATCATAGAGCGCACCATATCTAATAGGTGCGGTTTCTCCGCTCCCATATACCATTGTGCTGTGGTGTATACGGAGGAGTAAGCTGAGAGAAAATCCTATTTTCTTTTAAATAGTCACGGAATTCCGTGCTCAAGTATTTTCCTCCATGATCAGATCGGAGGATTTTAATACTTTTACCCATTCGGTTCTCTACTTCGCACTTATGTTCCTTGAATTTCTCAAAAGATTCAGACTTATATTTCAACAAGAACACATGTCTGTATCTTGAGAGATTATCGGTGAATGTAATAAAGTACGCGGAACCATTTCTGGCATGTGTATACATGGGACCGCATACATCACTATGTATCAGTCCCAAGAGTTCAGTAGCTCTTTCTCCATGTCCAGTAAACGGAGTTTTGGTCATTTTGCCTTTGAGACATGACTAGCAAGTTTCATAAGATGTAAATTCAAACGGATTCAAATATCCATCCTTATGTAATTTAGCTAGTCGTGTCGCATTGATATGACCTAGTCTACAATACCACAAGAAGGATTCGTTCATTTCTGAACTTTTCCTCTTGTGTGTGTTCTGTATGTTAAGAACTGTATTTTGATTCAGAACGTATATACCGTTACTTAACGTGCCAAAACCAATCAACACTTGATTTAGGAAAATGTTCATAACATTATCCTCCAATACAAAATTATATCCATCTTTATGTAATATAGATACTGATATAATATTGCACATCATTTCTGGTACGTAATAACAGTCGTTTAGAATCAATGTATTACCATTAGGTAATACTATGTGATATGTGCTAACTGCTTTGGCTACAACCATTGCACCATTCCCTACTCTAAGAGAATGATCACCTATTCCCAGTTCTCTATCTTTCTTTAGCCCATGTAACGTATTACAAATGTGGGATCCTGATCCTGTAATACCCAAGACGTAGAACAAACAGAGAAATAATTCTCGGTAACGAACACACCCGAAGAAGATGCATCATCATGCTCATTCCTCGTTCGGGTCGCATGGGAATTCGGGTATTCCCCTAATTCATTCTCAGACTTATAAAAGTTATAAGGTAGTGCGGAACCAATGTTCCCCAGCTCAGTATAACAAGTGGGTTCGGTCAATACATCAATATTATTATCTTGATTATGGCGTGTCATGGTCTCTACCTGGAGAGAGAGAGAGAGAAGAAAACATTTTAGCGTATGCTCTTGCAAGATTAGATTGGTTATTATCTTATTTAATCAGGATGGCTCCCACTGTTTTTATCAAATCTTCCTTTAAACCTTAAAAGGTAAGACTAGCTGGGATTAATTACACCCTACAAGTTCGCCAATCGTTCAGCCAGGCAAGTATTGGTACTCCGAGGGAATCTCCCCATGCTTTCGCATGGAACTAATTAAATAACCTCTTTTCCGCAGGGGCGTAATCCCGTTAACACCTTTTTTAGAAACTTACTGGATCGGCTAATTGTAAAGTGGAAAACTCTCCCAAGAGTAACTCTTACTTGCAGTGGGTATCGGGATCCAACTATCTCATAGAAGGTATGCAATCTCATTGCAAATTTCAATATTTGAAATTCCCAATATATGTTTTTGCCCCAAGCGATTTATGACCTTGACAAGGTCAACAAACCATAAACCGCAAGTCAAGTTCAACCCGTTCATTTCCTAATTGAATTTAAACCCATCCGTACGACCTTTGACAAAGGTCAACAAGGCCGTATGACTACCTTAATCCAATTGCATCATATGGTTACAGATAATCACTAATCAGCTACCGCACACTACGCCTTGACAAGGTCAATAAACGCAGCACGAATACTAAATAGTCCTTATCTGAAATGACAGAGGGCTACGACTGGTTTTTAAGAAAATCTTTTGCGTAATGAACTTGATATCGTCGTAGAATCGAGTGATTTGAAAAAGGAGTGGTTTAAGCTCCGCTTTTTAAAATCGAATAGTTTTCAAAACAAGCCGAGTGGGTTGTAGCATTTGCTAGTTTTTGCTAAAGAGGTCATTCCCGGTGAAGGGATCTCAGCTCTTTCCTCATCGAATGAGGTGATGGATATTCATAAAGAATACCACTATGCAAAGCAAGAAGTAGAGCTACCTTTTTGAAAATTTTGATTCTACAATATGTTTAGGTTTCTTTTTCTTTTCATTAATCTCATTAATGAAGTCCCATCATTTATGTTTCCTAAATATCACAGAAGAAACGAAATACAACGTATGCTTATGCCATCCGCATTCGCCACGAGGCCTTGTCATTCATCGTTAGGTTACTTAACTACCGGCAGAGCGGGGGCTGGACTAGCGCGGGTGCAAAATATAAGCAACGTGTATTATATATCATACATATAATATAAAGCATTCGTCGCATGCAGTTATATGATCTCATCACAGAACTTTGCAGCAAAAGTCAATATATGAAATATAGGATATACTAGGAGGTCCGTGTTTTAAATCAAGCCAGTAAAAAAACACGGATTCCACGGTCGTGATGATTAGCCAAACCCACATTCCTAGACCCCTACGATAGCGGCTGTAAGTGCACGGCGGCGCCCCGGCCTCCATCCCGAGGCTAAATGCGGAAGCGATGGTTAACTTTAAATTTTCTTGAACCGGCACCACCGTGCACTAAAAACCCGGATCGTAACCATTAACCTAATCCTAGCTAACAAGAGAATGGGGTAGAAGTTATACCGAGCGATCCGTGTCCTCCGGTCTTCGCCTCCACTCCGATCTCCCGCGGAATCTCCGTCCGTCACGACCTCGTCGGAAAGGGCATCACGTAGCCGAGTTCTTTTACGGGCTCCCACCTCTAGACCGAGGCAACTCGGGCGCGAAGTTGGCTAGCCGACGCGTCCGAGATTTGCTATAGGTGTAGTGTAGAACTTGTCTCTTTTGGGGTTTAGTGTAGTTGCCATAATATGATGGAGGTATGAAGAACTTTGGAGAGAGCTAGAATTTGTGTAGCAAGAGAAAAATGAGAGATGAATAATTTCCCTCATCCAAATGAACCTCTCTCATCCTCTCCCCTCAAAAATGTGGCCGGCCCCCCTCAAGGAAATGGTGGAGAGAAAAAACAATAATCCAACAAGGGAGGTGAGTGTAGGAAACTCAAAGAGGTGACCACATCAAAAGGAAATGATAACCATATCAAATCAAAATCAAGATCAACTCTAATCACTAAGAAATGATGTATAAAGCATCTCATGATGATAGAAGCCACAAATGCAAGAAACCCCCTCCACAATAAGTTATTTGCAAACTTGTAAATAACCCCCTCCATCGAAAAGTCCGGCCGGGAAGGAACAAAGGAAAACCGGCCGGAACGGAATGCAAACTGGCAATATCAGAAAACTGATCCCGTAATAAATTACAGGAAAACCCCGCGACTGCATATACATGCCCGCATTTGTATTCCCACTGAACACAAATGCAAAGAGACAAAATCTACACTGTCTAATACTAGGATCCGGCTTAAACCAAAGCCGGCTAGTAAAAACCGTCCGATCACGATCCGTGCAATACCGCACGTATCTGATCGAACCCTGCCATATCTCCATACGGCCTTTACAGCGTTTCGCCCGAAACTTGAGTAACTGAGTGTGGTGGACTCTAAAGACTCGTCAATACTATGGCTGTGGATTTAACCACTAGCACGTCAGAGGTATCAGCCATACGTGACGGGCCACCAGCTATTGACCAAAAGGGACGTCGATGAGCGAACTCATCCTGACACCCTACTGAGCCTGTCAGTGACAATATCCGTACAGTCCGGTCCGTTCGTCTATGAGTATCGCATGGCGGGCCTAGGGGGTTGGTAAAAGTCAAACACCCAAAAGCGGTACAAGTCGTGTCGGAGTGTAGCCCAAAACACCCTGAGATACTACTGGAATACCTACCAGTAAATCTCCTGCCTCGGCCGAGGGCTTTGTGTAATGGCTCTCCTAGACACAGTGCGACCTCACCCCCAATACCGGGAGAGACGAACCCCTGCAGATCCGCTCACTGCCTCCATGTGGCTCGGGACTGTACCCAACTAAAACCTGTTTGCACGACTCCTTTGAGCCGTGGTAGGGTAGTAATCAAAGCACAGTGGGAACTCACACGAGACAAATGACGATCTCAGGTCGATGAACTAACCTGTACACATGTCACCAGGGAACTGCTATCTGACGTCTGGTATAATCCCAACTAGCAGGTTCCCGGCGAGTCCTATCCGGTGTACTCATAACCCAATGAGCACCTGTATACATCTTAGGTGAACCAACTGACACCAATGGCTTGTGAGACCGGCCACCGCCTCTCGTCGGGGTCTCGACTGTATACACTAGTCTACTAATGGAGTATCGATGCCCAGTCTCGAAACTCCCACGACTAGGGACGTTTTAAGGATGTGCTTATAGACTCCAGCTCTCACGTATATGATCGCCCTCATACTGCTGGTAGTCAAGCAAGAATCCTAGGGGCTCTATCAACGTGCAATAGCGACTCGTAAGGTCACCTAAAGCAGTACACGATGATAAAGATAAACCAGATAGCTTACTATCATCTAGAGTAAGACTGTCCTACCGGGATAGGTCCTCTCTCAATCATTGCAATCACGTGCCTGTGATCCAATAATTGACTCTGAGGGCACTATCTCCAACAATCTCCCACTTGCACTCAAGGCTAATTATTGCGATGTCGCATACTCACAGCCCGTGTGATACCGAACACCCAACTCCTCTACTAGTCAGTCTCACAAAGCTCGTTTGTGAAACTATTGCGTTCGAGGAATAGCCTCAGTGAGTGGATCCGCTGTGATGTTTCTTTCTATGTCTCTCTATATCTCAAGTTCGCGGAGAAAGCCATCTCCCGAAATGAGCAATACCTGTCTTGGAATGTCTGGATGTCTGATGGGACCTAGCTCATAAATGAACTCCAAATCCAAACATCTTAGACTGTATCGACAACTGAACTTAATCAGTATCCTGACCCATGCCTTTCCTTCAGTATCCACCTGGACCACCTGTCCAAAATACTGCCCCTCATCAGAGGGAAAACTATAACTCTGACAGCCAATCTGCCATCCAGGTCACCTTGGAAGCCTGGAATGATAACCGTCTCCTAAAGGAGGCTGCCGTTATCAAATCCCTAGAACATTCACTTATGTTCTAAAACTGCTTCCGATTGTTTCTCCAGGATTGGATTAATATCAACTTATTGCATCTACTGCAAGAACAACATCTGATATGGTACTTGACATCTCATGATTGACTCAATTGCCTAAGCAAGTGATCTGCCAATCATGCGTATCCCTCTCCTTTTTAGTCTGTAAGACACCTTTAGAGAGGGTGACTCCATCACCTGCAGGTACACTACCGTGCCAGGAGTCGTCCATTCTAAATACTCATAGAATGCTGTCAAAGTACCCAGATTGGGAAACCACCCAAATCTAGATCTAAAACCATAGATCCAGTAACCAGAATGTATAATATAATATCCAAGTCCTGTGTGGAGAAACTACTGTGTGACAACCAAAGTATAACCGATCGTAGTATAGGAATATTACTTCCTACTCTGTGTATGTCATCCAAATACCAGGACATCACACGCTACTACCTTCTTAACAGACCGATCCCCTATTCTGATGAAGTCAAACCTATGACTGTCGCATCAGAAATAGATGATCTATCTCCGCTATATCTGCTTTAGTCTATAAATAGACATAAGCCACCTGTCCACCAATGCTTCCGCTGCTCCCACTGACTACGACAACCCTCT
The DNA here is from genome assembly GCA_030015575.1 of Agapanthus africanus. Taxonomy (NCBI): domain Eukaryota; kingdom Viridiplantae; phylum Streptophyta; class Magnoliopsida; order Asparagales; family Amaryllidaceae; genus Agapanthus; species Agapanthus africanus. The sequence continues at coordinate 204,794,476 of JASDDO010000014.1, read as the reverse complement.
GGCAGAGTCATATAGACGTACACTTCTAAAACTAGTTTAGAACGACGCTATACTCATCCTCCTGCCGGGTCTCATACTCTGGAACAACAGCAATGGCAAGTCTGGGTAAACAAGAACCTCCCTGCCACCGTCCATGAGCATACCGAAGTACCTCTCGGGTGCCTGAGGTTACCCACTATACCTGCGGAGTGGCCAATGGAATGTCAAGTCAGATTGAATTTTTAGGTTCTTATCAAATCTTCAGTAATCTTTCGCGGTTCTGGAATCACTTCCAGTTCTACCATACTCCCACTACTGTTTTTTTTGTAAAAATCCATTTCTTTTAAAAATGCGGCGAGTCAAGAACAATATCACTATTGATCTTCCAGATAGTAGAAAGTCAACCCTCGTCATAGCCCGGGTCAACCCACAAACAGCCATTACAGAAACGTGCCTTGAGTTATCCAGAGTCTGGTTTTAAGCATAAGCCGGACAACTCCCCGTACCTTAACATCGTTAAGATATGAACTGTTCTATATCCAACAGAGGCACTGATTTAATTGAACCAGATTCAAATCATGCAGCTGTCACCAGTGCATGTCAACTAAATGGAAGGAGGCCGATCAGCGTTACTCAACTTAGAAATACTTCCAATTATGAGTAACCTGAAAGAGAAGCAAGTTCTTATTACTATCAACTGAATACCATACACAAGTATCTACATCTTCGATCACCTTGAAGAATCCCGATACTTGCAATACCTGGTTCTCTACTATATTCTTATACCAATAACTCCTTAAAACTCAGACCCTGTGTTTCTACGAAACACCTGTCTAAAACCTAGAGAAGTCATAAGTAAACCGAATATAGTAAGAGAACCAACCCCTCTGTCCTGATGGACCGTGGACATTATACAATACTCTGTATAAGTCCCTTGAGTCTGATAACTCACTCACTGTGTGTCGTAGGTTGAAAACTGTACTTATGGTTAAGAAGAATTACACCGCTGTTTAATGCTCCTTATCTAACCATCCACTGATATAAGTAAATGTCACAGACATAATTTCAAAAAGATATGTCTCACTCTATAAAAATAGGCGTACAGATATATCAATTTGAAATTGGTGCATACAGCGGATATTCAAAACCAAATATTTGCCGACCGGCAAACAACCCAGGTGACTTCCTCAAATATCACCGATTACAACGAATCCCGATATAATGAGGATGATCACCTAATTCCCAATAACTTACTCCCACTCATCATCTGTAAAACCATACAGATGTGAGAATCAAACCTGGTAAATACATACCCTGGAGCAAGTGTCTAATTGGGAAATCAGTTTTTCTTTTAACAGTACACAGTGAAACTGAAACATTAAAATGTTTCGATGGGGTATCTTGGTATTCCTAGTAATGCCTCTTCCATTATCCAGATTCACAACTGTAACCGTATAATTCTTTGCCACTTCTCCAAATCCCTTTATATGTCTTTAGTCATTACCTTCTGCACAGCCCTTTAGGCCAAATGGTTTTCTTCCTTCCCTACCGTTCGGCACCAGCCTATGGTTTGGAAGAAGACTATCCAATAAGAATAATGGGTGTACTGTCCTAATCCTAGGAACACTCGCAATGCGAGAGAAGGTGAAGATAAAAGACAACCGAATGAACCTTATTCCTATTTCTCCTGAACCAGGATCCATCCCCGAACTGGAACAAGTTCCTTTCGAGTTCGTATATAACCATACGATGGATTGTCCAATAAACTTGGGATCTTCGTAGTGATACGGAGTGTCCTGGAGAAATACAAAGGTGATTTAGGATTGGCGAAGAAATACTTGGTTTGGTCGTGAATATCAGTCGCAATTTACTTTGCCCTCCTTCTAATCCCTTTCTTTGTCTTAACTTAATACCTTCTGTACACCGTTTAGGCTAACTGGTTTTCTTCATTCCCTACCGTTCGGCACCAGCCTAGGGTTTGGAAGAAGACTATCCAATTTGCGTAATAGGTGTACTATCTCCTAAACCAAGGAGTACTCGCAACCTGAGAGAAGGTAAAAGGAAAAGACAACTGAATAGTCCTATTCGTTTTCTCCAGAACCGAAAACCATCCTCGAATAAAATCCTTCGAGTTCGTATATAACCATACGATGGTTTTGTCCAATGGAAGTGGACGTTCGTAGTAATACGGGGTGTCCTGGAGAAAAGGGTAAAAGTAGGAGTGGCAATGAGGTATGCAACTCTGACAATCCAAAAGCCAGTGTTAAAGAAGGTTCGGTCAACTTGGTCACTGAGTCATAGTTTGGGGTCGGGTCAATGGTCGCTGCCAAAGAGAGAGAGAAAAGAAACACTCAGCGTGCACTCTAACCTAAATCAGAATGGTTATCACTTTATCTAATCAGGAAACCTCCCACTGTAACCTCAAATTCTTCTCCAAACCTAAAAGAAGAATTAGTCGGGATCACCCGAGGAGTAAACCAACTCATCAGTGGGAATCGGGATCCAACTATCATCGCATGATAACTTGACGAAATCCACTCAAGTCACCACACTCCAGAAGGTATGCGCATGCCTGGCAAGTTTCAGTTTCTTTAGAAACTCCCGATGTGATTTCTACCCCTAGGACTCAAGTGACCTTGACGGAGTCAACAAATCAAAGAGTCCTAGTCAAGTTCAACCCGTCATTATCTGGATTGCATTAAACCCACCCGTACGTGCCCTTGACGGAGTCAACAAGGCCGCACGACTGTCCTAACCAATCCCTTTTATGCAGCAAACAAGCACCACTTAGCTACCGTACACTACGCCTTGACGGAGTCAACAAACGCAGCACGAATACTAAATAATACCCATAGGAAATGACGGAGGGCTACGGCTGGTTTTTGGCGAAAAACCTTTAACGTAATGAACTTGATATCGTTGAAGGAACTGCATAGTTTTTTATAAAAATATAGTGGCGAAAACCCTTTGCTAAAGAGGTCACTCCCGGTGAAGGGATCTCGGCTCTTTCCCCATAGAATGAGGTGCAGGATATTCCAACTGAATACCACGATGCAAAGCAAAATGTAATCGACTATAGTGAAGTTATTGCCCTGACGCAAACTTCTGTCCAAGGGGTCACTCCCGGTGAAGGGATCTCGGCCCTTGCCTCGTCGACTGAGGAGCAGGATATTCCAACTGAATACCACGATGCAAAACAAAAGTGAACGCCCTTGCAATAACAGCTTTTTGAAAAAGTGTTCCAACAACATCAAATTAGGTTTGTTTAACTTGCATTGATCCGAATCAACGCAGTCCCATCAATTGATCACACCACAAAGAACGAAAATATACTGATGTACGTATATGCCATCCGCATTCGCCACTGGGTCCCGTCATTACCCGTTAGGTTAGCTAACTAACGACAGAGCGGGGACTGGACTAGCGCGGATGCAAAACATATACAACATCTGCTAATATATATACCAATATATTATATTTCGCTCAAGGCGTGATAAAATGCAACATCACAGAAATGTACAGCATCACAGAACAATACAGATATCTGGGATCCCCGGGTTTCACAGAGCCACTATTGAAACCCGACGTTCCCCTGGTCGTGTGGATAGCCTGTGCAATGAAAATCCTAGACCCCTACGGGCGCGGCAAGTTACCCGCCAAAACATGAAGCGAGGCAGCCCCCTTCAGCAACGTGAATGGACCACCCAGCACTTCACGGAATCCGGTAACTTGGGCACCCCTCCTGGGTCAACCTGTACCCCCTACGAGTGCGGCGAATAGCCTGCCAATTCTAGAGTGAAGCCCCCTCCGTCTCAATGCCATGAGATGCGGGCTCGTTGCCCTCTAGAATCCGGCTGTCCTGCATCCCTCCGCGGGGTAATCCTAGTACAGAAAGTAAAATATACATACAACGGGTACATCGACCGCAACTTGGTTGTGCCCCAAAAGAATAATACAAACAGGCAGTGACGGCAGTCCACATGTCGGACGCTCGCCCCGCAATATCAAATGTACATAATACAACAAAAAACTGTACTAGCATTGCATCCAGGCTATCCCCCACGACCAATCCGCAACATCACAGCACAATCACAGAACATCAACGTGAATGTCACGTTCGCAAATCCATCTAACCGGGCTATAGCAGTTAGACAGGATTTACCGATCGAGTGACATTCACGGTCGCAGATATAATGTAAATACTGTGAACTAACGTGTTTGATATATCCGATCGATCAAATTTACCCAAGTGGGCCCCAAGCAATACTGTAGCAGTTAAAGAAATTCTGGGCCCAAAAAGAATATTCCAAAACCCCTATTTTCATCACAGGAGCTCTCTGGAAAAATTTGGTACACTGATCTGCATATACTGCGGCGGAACCGCGGCCCAAGCAAGGGTTTGGCCGCGGTTCCGCGGTCGTATGGAGAGATCACGTGATCAAATTTCTACAGAATTCTTATAATTCTCTGCACATCATTCTGAGATAACCTGAAAAATTTTTGGAGACAAAAAAATTTCGACAGAAACTGATATGCATGAAAACGCGGGTTTTGGGATTTTTGTTCGATCGGAAATGTAAAACACATTAGACCAAGCTAGACTAAGTTAATGGCGAGGCTCTGATACCACTGTAAGTGCACGGCGGCGCCCCGGCCTCCATCCCGAGGCCAAATGCGGAAGCGATGGTTAACTTTAAATTTTCTTGAACCGGCACCACCGCGCACTAAAAACCCGGATCGTAACCATTAACCTAATCCTAGCTAACAAGAGAATGGGGTAGAAGTTATACAGAGCGATTCGTGTCCTCCGGTCTTCGCCTCCACTCCGATCTCCCGCGGAATCTCCGTCCGTCACGACCTCGTCGGAAAGGGTACCACGTAGCCGAGTTCTTTTACGGGCTCCCACCTCTGGACTGAGGCAACTCGGGCGCGAAGTTGGCTAGCCGACGCTTCCAAGATTTGCTATAGGTGTAGTGTAGAACTTGTCTCTTTTGGGGTTTAGTGCAGTTGCCATAATATGATGGAGGTATGAAGAACTTTGGAGAGAGCTAGAATTTGTGTAGCAAGAGAAAAATGAGAGATGAATAATTTCCCTCATCCAAATGAACCTCTCTCATCCTCTCCCCTCAAAAATGTGGCCGGCCCCCCTCAAGGAAATGGTGGAGAGAAAAAACAATAATCCAACAAGGGAGGTGAGTGTATGAAACTCAAAGAGGTGACCATATCAAAAGGAAATGATAACCATATCAAATCAAAATCAAGATCAACTCTAATCACTAAGAAATGATGTATAAAGCATCTCATGATGATAGAAGCCACAAATGCAAGAAACCCCCTCCACAATAAGTTATTTGCAAACTTGCAAATAACCCCCTCCATCGAAAAGTCCGGCCGGGAAGGAACAAAGGAAAACCGGCCGGAACGGAATGCAAACTGGCAGTATCAGAAAACTGATCCCGTAATAAATTACAGGAAAACCCCGCGACTGCATATACATGCCCGCATTTGTATTCCCACTGAACACAAATGCAAAGAGACAAAATTTACACTGTCTAATACTAGGATCCGGCTTAAACCAAAGCCGGCTAGTAAAAACCGTCTGATCACGATCCGTTCAATACCGCACGTATCTGATCGAACCCTGCCATATCTCCATACGGTCTCTACAGCGTTTCGCCCGAAACTTGAGTAACTGAGTGTGGTGGACTCTAAAGACTCGTCAATACTATGGCTGTGGATTTAACCACTAGCACGTCAGAGGTATCAGCTATACGTGACGGGCCACCAGCTATTGACCAAAAGGGACGTCGATGAGCGAACTCATCCTGACACCCTACTGAGCCTGTCAGTGACAATATCCGTACAGTCCGGTCCGTTCGTCTATGAGTATCGCATGGCGGGCCTAGGGGGTTGGTAAAAGTCAGACCCCCAAAAGCGGTACAAGTCGTGTCGGAGTGTAGCCCAAAACACCCTGAGATACTACTGGAATACCTACCAGTAAATCTCCTGCCTCGGCCGAGGGCTTTATGTAATGGCTCTCCTAGACACAGCGCGACCTCACCCCCAATACCGGGAGAGACGAACCCCTGCAGATCCGCTCACTGCCTCCATGTGGCTCGGGACTGTACCCAACTAAAACTTGTTTGTACGACTCCTTTGAGCCGTAGTAGGGTAGTAATCAAAGCACAGTGGGAACTCACACGAGACAAATGACGATCTCAGGTCGATGAACTAACCTGTACACATGTCACCAGGGAACTGCTATCTGACGTCTGGTATAATCCCAACTAGCAGGTTCCCGGCGAGTCCTGTCCGGTGTACTCATAACCCAATGAGCACCTGTATACATCTTAGGTGAACCAACTGACACCAATGGCTTGTGAGACCGGCCACCGCCCCTCGTCGGGGTCTCGACTGTATACACTAGTCTACTAATGGAGTATCGATGCCCAGTCTTGAAACTCCCACGACTAGGGACGTTTTAAGGATGTGCTTATAGACTCCAGCTCTCACGTATATGATCGCCCTCATACTGCTGGTAGTCAAGCAAGAATCCTAGGGGTTCTATCAACGTGCAATAGCGACTCGTAAGGTTACCTAAAGCAGTATACGATGATAAAAATAAACCAGATAGCATACTATCATCTTGAGTAAGACTGTCCTACCGGGATAGGTCCTCCCTCAATCATTGCAATCACGTGCCTGTGATCCAATAATTGACTCTGAGGGCACTATCTCCAACAGCGGCAAGCAACCCTACCAATTCTAGAGTTAGGAGACTCGGTCTCGACTCCTCGAGATGGTCTCCCACTGGACTCTAGAACCCGGTTACTTGTGCTCCTCACCTTGGGTCTATCCTAATGCGGAAAAGTAAATAATATACATCAATGATGACATCATCCTCAACCCGGAAGTGTCCCAATAAAAGAATATTACATACGAATTTTTACATGAATGAAAATAAAAAACTCTCATCTCACGCAAAAACTCCCGGCTATTCGATCACGACGATCCAATATAACATATCACAGCAACGCATAACATCACATGTCATTAACGTAAGTAAATATGCGTATCCCAATTGTCATTTACGTATAGCAACGAAATCGGCGATACACCACATATTACACTTACTGTCGCAGAAAAGAAATGAAAACTACAACAATTAGAATTCACAACACCTTAGACATCATAAACCCGGAATATCTCATACTTCGGATTTCATGCCAAACACTATAAACCTGGCATTTTAGTCTCAAATTGAAAACACTTTTCAATAACCAGTCGGGCAATTCAAAAAAATTCCCAACAAATGATCGACTGCTCATCGGAAACATTAGTAGACGGCCGCACCCCGATGTCGTCGACGAAGTGCATTTAGGCGGAACACTGCAACCGCGAGCACCTGAGCAGATGCTTTTGGTAAAGGGGTTCTCCTACAGTCACTTGGTCATGGCGATGGGGCGTGGCTAAATAGTAGTGTTATCCGGCGAGTGTTCGCGTACTATACGAGATTGCGACGGAGTTTTGATCCGAATCGAAATACCGAGGCAATCTATCAAAAGAGACTAAATTGCTATATTTACAAAACACTAATTAGTTTTCACAAAACTAATCATTGTGAATTCCAAGTATTGTATCACATATCAAATATATCTAGACGATATTAAACATTTCAATCGATATCTCAAACACCCACAAATCACAGAGACCTCAACACTTGAGACTCACTAAAAAATTTCCCTGAGAATGTAAAATAACAAGATGGAGCAGCACAAGAAAGACGATCCAACAATTCCTCATTACCGCGGCGGAACCGCGGCGGAACCATGTGTTTGGCGGCGGTTCCGTGGCAATATAATGTAATTATGGCGTCTAACTTCTTGGGGCTCCATAAAATAATCTGCATGATTTTCTGAGAATTTTTAATTTGAAAAATTCCAACTTTTGAAAAAATTTCCAGAAACTTGGATTTACGGGTTTCGAAAAGTCGATCGAACACTTTAACTTCGTTTAGACCACTCCTAATACTCTAGCTTGGCTCTGATACCATGAAAGTATGCCTTAGCACCACTACTAGGTTTTTAGAAGTATCAAGTATACAATTTTAAAAATTCTAGTGTGCTATTGCATGCTATCCTAGAATCGAACTAGAGAATTCGGGTTTTTAAACTAGTAAACAAGTTTTACACTAAGTAAACAAGGAATACAACCTTTGTAGACCGGTCCTTCACTTCTAAAGCTCCAGGTTGTAGTCCCTTAGCTCCAAGTAGTGGTCCCCCGAACTCTTCTTAGGCTTTACTAGGCGAAAGGAACAAGCTTGCTTAAGGATCTTCGAGACCGAAGATGATCCACCTTGAGAAATCTCTAACTCAAGCTACATCTTCACTAACTAAGGAATTAGTGAAGTAAACAACCTATACTAAAAGGCTAGTTTGGAATAGATTGATGAAGTAGGAATTTTGCTCACTTTAGAATTTTATTTCTCTTTTTCTTTTTCAACTCATGAAAAACTAGAGAAGAAATGTGAGAGAAAGAAGATGAACTTGTGAACAACCATGGTGAAAAAATATCTCAAATGATACTTGTAGAGACTTAACCATAGCTAGAAATAATGGTTGGATTAATAAATATCTAGAGTAAAACAAAATTAGTGGACTAAGTCAAGATTTCTATATGCTTCCACAAGCATCTTAAGCCATGGAAATTTCCACCTAATTTTGGTTTATCCCTTAATAATTAAATCATCCAAATTATCTTTAGTTTGGTGTGAGTCTCATACACCTATGTCCAATGTATCATCTACCATGGCACAATAATATATGTAATATATATATATATATATATATATATATATATATCACATAAATGTATATATCATCATATATACAAATTAAGAGAAGAAATTCTTTAGTGGGCTAATATTAGTCAACATATATTAATATATCAAATATATAAATATATATCAAATTATTAAATCAACGCTTGATTTAATAATCTGGTTATATCGTATATAACCGACTAATATCATTTATATGTATATTAAATATACATATAACAAATTATTGAATCAGCACTTGATTCAATAATCCAGTTATATCACATATAACCTATGTCACGAGATTAAAATACGGTATCACATACACGTATTTAATCAAGGTCCCGCACACATCACATATATGCCCTACTTCGATTCGCTTGAGCTAGGAAATCTCTGTGTGGGACTCTAAAGACTCGTCAATACGCCAGCAGTAGGTGATGATCATATCAGTCATCCATAAGCCGTCAGCGGTATGAGCTGGACATAACGGCTACCCAGGTATTGTGCGATCAAAAGATCAATAAGAAAGCTTGTCCAAACTCCCGCAAAGCCTATAAGTAACACTACCGTACAGTCCGGTCTTTTCGTCTGATATGTCGCATATCTAGTTTAGGGGTGGAATCATCAGACCCCAATAAGTTGATAAGTCATGCCGATGTGAGGCTCATAACGGGTCGAGAAACTACTGATAACACTTACCAGTAAATCTCATCAACAGCCTTAGCCAGGGACTTCCTGTTATAGCCAATCGAGCATAGAGCAACATCATCTCCCAATATCGGGAGAGAAGAAACCCCTCCTATCACTCATTGCCTCCATGTGACTCAGGACTGTGCCCAAAATCCACCTGTTTGCACGACTCCTTTGAGCCGTGGTAGGGAGGAAATCAAAGCACAATGGGAACCACATAAGACTCTATGACGATCTCGGGTCTACAGACTAATCTGTACCAGTGTCACTAGAGAACTGCTATCTGACGATAGGTATAATACCATCTACGAGTTCTCGGCGAGTCCTGTTCGGTGTACCCATTCTCCAATGAGCACCTGTGTACAATCTTTGATGTCGAACACCAATGGATGTGGGATCATCCATCGCCCCATACAGGGTCAAGAAACGTACACACTAGTCTACTCTGAAATATCGATCCCCTGTCTCGATACTTTCTCGACTGGGAACAATTAAAAGATGTGCTTACGGACTATGCAAGCCCCACTAGTATGATCTGCATCATAGTCCTGGTAGTCAAGCTAACATCCTAAGGGCTTTATCGACATATATCAGAGAGACAATATAACAATACAAGTATACATGTTAAGATAAAGAGCAACCAGATAGCATACTATCATGTCGAGCAAGAATGTTCTTTCTATATATGTCCAAGCATCCACTATAATATACAATCATGTACAATAATGGTCTCTAGGGCATACATATAACTAACATTAAGACACACTGACGTCTGAATTTTGCATGGCCCAGTTCCTCTACCTTTATCATAGGCTGAACATGAGTACTTTAGCCATCAAGCCGAGCAGTGAGGAATTGAGCATGTGTTATTTAGAGATGTTCAATTTAGTTTATTTTCCGCATTTTTATTTCTTGATGTGAGCCCATATTGGGACAAGTTTTTAGATGTTGTTTATTGGATTTAATTCATTTCCGCTTATACATTTTCTTGACTCATTTTACTGGGGCAATTGGACATGTACTAGCTAGTTTTTATATATTTTATGTTCTTGATATCCTATAGACAGCGTAATGTGACTGTGGAGGGATGTTTCCTAGCCACAAGTCGCATGGTTGGCTCTGTCACGTGCCGTAGTTTGCGCACTCTAGGAAGCAGGGCGTGACAGGATTTGTTTGGTATCAGAGCCATAGGTTTTAGGTTAGCTGGGCTTAGTTCAATTTGTAGTTGGGTATGGTACCCAATACATTGTCCTTAAGACCCAGAATTTTAGGAACATGTCCTACCACATTATTGTCTTATCATTCAAATTCTTGAATCTTATCTTTCCCTTAACTCTTTTATCTTGACGATATGAAAATGACTTTACATCACAACTTGGAATCCTTTTGATTCCTTATTGTTTCTCCCTTCTTATTCTTTCGATTCTGATAGTATTATTGGGCGATTTGAATGGAGTTATATGATTGTAATTATGTACCGCGGCATGGTTACAATGCGGTACTCTATTTAGATAACCCGGAGTCCTATTTTGATTCATTTTCTTGACTTATGGTCGTTGTATTACCTTGTTTCCTCTCGGTGTCATTGCTTACGAGTTTATATCTTATCGTGAGTTTGAATCCAGCAACCACGGTTTATCTTTTCTCTCATCCCATAAGAACCAATCCGTTTGCATTTCGAAGAACAAAGAGAAACACAGGAGAACATATGATGATTGCAGTAGTACAGAATGCTTTAAGACCGATCAGATGTAAGATGTTTGATTGAAGAAGTTCTGACAGACCCGCCTCAGTTTATCAGAGTAGCGCAGCAGAAGTGTGGTTGGCCGATAACCCACAAGTCTTAGAATAGACTTATAAATTCATAATGAAGGGAACCGTTTACTGAAGGGTAAAGTTCGTAAACAAGTTGCAGATGAAACGCTGATAGCAGTTCAGGATTTCATGGATGTGTTCAAAAACATCTTGAGTTTACCGTCTAAACGAGATGTGGAGCTCGCGATTGATCTTATTCCTATAGCAACACCAATTCGAAGGCTTATTATCCAATGGCACCGGTAGAATTGGAAGAGGTAAAGAAACAAGTTGCCGAATTACTAAAGAAAGGTTGGATTCACAGCAATGGTTCATAGTGGGAAGCTCCATGTTCACCGCCGGAAATAGAGACGAACTGGGATGGATCGTCTTGCCTAAATCTGGGGGCAGATGCTATTTGGATTTATCTGTCCACCTCTCCGAAGATACCAAGTTGATTTATGGCACCATATATCGGAGGTTTGGATGGATGTAGCAGACTTTATCAGATTCCCCCTCGTTTGCGAGGGTTTTTTGATTGTGGCGACACTCTTCCATGCAGACGCAATCCCCTGCAGTTAATTATGTTACCGCATCGCGATAACCACTTTCTCCTGCTCCGGAGGTTCACTTCGTGTCGTGTGTATGTTTGTTTTATTTTGGTTTCCCGTGGATTGTATACGGAGACTATTTTATATTGTCGCCCATAGGCCGTGGATTAGTCCAAATCCGTATATTTTTAGATTTGGGTTTGGTTTGATTTACGAATCGTTAATCTGGTTTGAGATTAAGATCAACTTAAACATATGAGCATTTGGGCTCGATTATTTTAGTTTAAGGACATCGCAGTCCATTATAGCCATGTTTGAGGCGAAATGTTAGTTTAAGGACGTTTCAGTCCTTTGTCGCCGTATTTGGGGGCGAATATTAGTTTAAGGACATTTCGGTCCATTATTCATCTTGTGCGCATATGTATTTGTTACGTGACGAAGTGAATAATGGAGATATGGAATGTGCCCAATTTGGGGCACGATCCGATTTGAGGCTGCACGTCAATTTGGAAGTGCATCAATGAAAGAAGTTGTTGGTCGTCGTGACCTACCACCTCTTTAAAGACGTTGAGAAATTACAATGCCATGAATCAAAGGTGTGAAGAGATGTACCCTTAAACCAAACCTCGTATTTGAGGAAAAAGGGGTTGTTGTGGACCTAAAAATCATCGTCTTTGAGACTAAGAACTTTAGGAGACATAGGATGGATATCATTTTGGATATCATCAATGGGAGACCACTAGTCATTTTTGAGACTAAGATCATTTTGGGAAACCATGAGTAATATGAGCTCGGTTGATTTAAAAACAAAGAGGTTTGACCTCAGGAAACTTAGCCAATTTTAGGCTAAGATTGAGTTTCTATAATTACCTAACAGTGTTGATCTCTGGGACGTACAGCGCTCACGTGTGAAACATGTGGGGTACTGGATTAGTGCTAAGCATTAGAGTCCTGTGATACTCACATATGAAACACATGAGGTGTTCAGATGTGAGCATTTTTAGTCATTTTTGACTAATCAAGGAGTGCTGAGCACTCTGCATGATACTCACGTGGGAAGCACGTGAGTGCTGGGCTTTGGGCTTTATTTGTTCGTTTCCCTCTTTTTACAGAAGTGCTAAACACTTGGATAGAGCTTACGTGCATTTCACGTGATTGCTTCCTTTTGGGGCGGCTGCCTAATTGACAAAGAAGTTTTTCATTGCTTTTTAGGCGCTCACGTGAGAATCACGTGAGGCAGCTTTGGCTTTTCTTTTGCTTGTTTTTCTTTTTTAAGCACCCACGTGGGGAAACACGTGAGGCAGTTTTGGTTGTTCTTTTTGTTCGTTTGAGGCACTCACGTGGGAAACACGTGAGGCTTCAAAATAATGCTAAGCACTACCGAATCACCAAGTTATTCTTGTGTTTTCTGAGAGATATTGATCTCCTGTTAATGACATTTTTAGTCTTTGATAATCATCAAGATCTCGTTTTTGAGGATCTTGGATCATCATCATTTTTTTTGAAGAACTAAGTTCTTTATATAGGGTTAAACCCTAATTTTTTGTAGGAATTAAATTCCCATATGAACCTGTTATTTCATTTTAACTTAGTTCTTTTCCACTAAGTTTTGAATCTGCAGAACAGAATCTCCCCGATGAGAATTAAATTCTTAACTTGTAGGGAGATCCGCTTCTGCAAATCTCAACCAGAGAAAGAACTGAGTTATTTTATGAAGGGTTAAACCCATAGAGAGGCAAAGAGGAGATAATATGGTCTTAGGATTTCAATGAGGCAAGTTTCCTTTGAGAATTAAATTCTCTTTTCTTTTTCAAAACTCATTGTATATTTTTTTTTACAGAAGTTTGTGAGGAGTTCTCTTCTTTTTAGATTCAATCTCCTTACTCCTATTTATAGGAGAAGGGGAAAAAACATGATGTTAAGAAAATCTCTCATTGAGAGATTATGAAGATTAATTGGTGCATTTTATTCACCATTGGATTTTCAATCCAAAGGCTTTCTGTTTAACAGAGAAGATTTCTTGTTTGTTTAACAAGATTAAGAAATATTTTCCTGTGATAGAATTTTATTCTACCAGATAATCAGTGGGCGATTTTATAATCACCGTTGGATTTTTGATCCAAGAGTCTTCTATTTAACAGAGAAGTTCTTTCTAGTTTGAGAAACATCAAGGAAATATTTCCCATATAAAATTTAATTCTATCTGGTGGTTTGATTGGTGATATTTTATCACAATTGGATTTTAAATCCAAAATTCTCTGTTAGAGAAGAATCTTTCCGTATCAGAAAGATTAGGGAAAATATTTCCCAAATAGAATTTAATTCTATCACATAGAATTTAATTCTATCTCGCCAAAGAGTGTAGCAGGAGAACTCATGTGTTTAACACGTGACCCCTAGCATGGGTTTTAGCACACTTTATTTTCAGCGCTCATATGGTTTGCATATGAGCGCTCACGTGTTTAATACGTGAGGCATGTTTGGCCTTTAGTTTATTTTATTTAGCGCCCATATGCTTTGCATATAGGCGCTCACGTATTTGACACATGAGGCTTATTTATCCTATCAATTGTTTGATTGCAGCGCCTATAGGCGCTCATGTGTTTAACACGTGAGGCTTATTTAGTCCATTAGGTGTTTCGATTGTAGCGCCTATATGCTTTGCATATAGACGCTCACGTGTTTAACGCGTGGGGCTTATTTAGCCCATGAGTCGTTTTAACCGCAGCAATCATAGGAAAATATTTTACGAAAGCATATTGGCGCCCACGTGTTTAACACGTGAGACTTGAATAGTAGGGAATTTTCCCCTTTTCCCTTTTTTTATGAGGGAACAAATGCTCCCCAGCGTTGCTCTCATATGGCTTGTACGTGAGTGCAACGTTGTCCACCCTTACAACCGTTGAATTGCCTAGGGGAACGGGAAGATGAACCGCTCCCCATCACGTCTTATAAAAGGATGTTTGGACTTCTAGAAGATCACTGTTTCTTCATCTTCCTCTCTAACTCTTTCCTTGAGAATTTAATTCTCCTTCTAGAGCTTAGTTCTCTGTCCTAGCATTTCAGAGTTAAACTCTGCAAACACATCTTTTGGGTAAGAATCACAAACGGCATTCACCTCTTAGAAAACCGTTTTCGTTCTTGCCTTGGATTTTAAATCCATCAACAGAGCTCTGCTTTTTTCTTGAACTGATCTCTTGGAGATCTAAAATCTTTTCTTTTAAGTAGACTCTGGGGTCTTGAAGATTGTTAGTTCTTCTCTTAGGGTTTTCCCTATCACCGATCTTTAAGGATTCTTGGAATTTAATTCCATTTTCTTTGTTTCCCCACCATGGGGGTTTCTGAGATTTAATCTCATTAATAAAGGAATTTAATTCCATATTACAGAGCTTAGCTCTGAAAGACTCGGAGACTTTTGGGAATTTTATTTCCTGGTGTTCTTGAGCATTTTTCCTTTTTAGGGTTCTAATACTCTTGACATAGATTTGAATCTGTTGTGCATTTTAACAGAATTTGTTTTTCGAGAATGTTAGGAGTTGTTTAAACTCTACTGCTTATTTAATGAGAATCCTTTTGGATTCTCACAATGATTATCTTGCCTCATCATTGGTGAGCCGCCATTTGGATTTCGTGGGGCCTACCGGCTTTGTGGTTAGTGGTCCCCTGAAACACTCATATATATATATATAATATTTTTTATTTTTTTTATTAATGGCCCCCTCCCTTTTTATTAGGTACGATGACATCACTTCCTTACTTCCCTTACACATGCTCGGAGGTCGCTTTTCCATAGTCACCATCAAACGAGGAGGTTATGGTGATGATTAGGGCAGATGATAAGGATACTAAAAGTCTTCTCCTATGGAGAGTTTGGTATGGCCACATTATCAGGGGTCGACGTAGTTTCACATAAGAGGTACCGACGGAATCCATCCATTCAATATCATTCACGGAGCGTCCGCGTACTGCTTATGCGGTGGAGGCGGCTAATTGGACCCCTGAGGGCCGTCTTGAGCCATCAATGACTGAGATACCCAATCAACCCTCGATGGCTATTGATATTTTGGGACGCCGAATCTGCCAAGGCGAAGCTCGACCTTGGGGACAGGTCTACAAGATAGGTGTCACCCTACGGCACCCAGTGGGCTACCTTCCTTGGGCCCATTACATTCTCTCCTCTTGATGATGCTCAATATTGGCGGTCTCCAAGATCTGGACATGTGGTAGATGACGTGTCCCAAAACTCAGAAGTAAGGGCCACAGGGGCTGACCAGGAAACCCCTGTACCCGACCCGCAAGCACAAGTCGGCCCTCCTCGGGGCCCTGCCAGTTGGCCTCCTCGACCCCTCTGCTCACCTCCGAGCTCCCTAGCCCGGGCCGTCTTCCTCGATCCCTCCAACCTTCTCCACCTCTCACAGGCGTAACCGCCTCTCCGCGAATCTCGTCATGCGCGGATTCTCCGCCAGCAACATCCCATGTTCCATGCCTCCGCGATCCCCATTAATGGGCGATCCGCTCTCTATGCAGGCGTGACGTCGGGAGCGTAACTGCTGGCGAGATTCTCGCGCCTGCTGCTGCGTGCCATCACCATTATATAAACCCCCATCACAGAGGGGTCAAGTAAGCCATTTTTTTATTCCACTTAGCCGTTACTCTGCTCGGATCTAATACTAACTTGATCGTCGGAGGGTCCTCGGTGGTACCAAATGTAACACCTTAGGATGTGTTTAATGGTTAATTATATGTTAATATATGATTTTTAATAAAAAGTTTACCAAATTGAGTTTTAAATATTTTCCAAATTTAATGAATATTTTATTAGATTTTTCCTAGGCTTGCACACACTTGTGCATGTAAACTAGGGTTAAAAATGGGGTTGAACCATAATTAGCAACCATAGTGGTTTAAAACATGGAAATTAAGTCATGAGGGTTTTAATTAAGTTATTTGGTAATTTTATTTAAAGTTTGTTTTTATTATATATTTGAATTATTTTGAAAATGTTGACTTGGTGAGAGAGAGAGGGTGCATGATGGGGCATGATGGCCTTGCCATGCTTCATTTAATGAAGAGAGACGTAGTGAGAGAGAAGGGTTGACTAGCATGGTTATTTTTTTTCTCTAAACACTTTTCCTCACAACAACTCTCTCACTCTCACTCTCATACACACACACACATAGCTGAAGAAACAGCAGCAGCCCCAGCACAAGCAGCAGCAGCTCCAGCTTCAGCAAAAACAGTAGCAACACCAGCAGCAGAGGCAGGCAACAGCAGCAGCTTCCTCTCTTCTTCTTCTCCTCCCCCTGCTTCCTAGGGTCGAGAGTGGGGTATATTTCTTAACCCTACATCCTAGTTTGCTTGGTTGGTGTGTTTATAGCTTCGATTAGTGATTAATTATGCGTTTTAGTGCTAAATATGGTAATTAGTGTGAACTTTGGTTAAGTGAGGTTAGTTTTGGTTAGACTAAGTTAATTAAGTGTTGTTAGGGCCATGTTAACCTAGTTAAACCCCAGATTGCACTAAAATACCCTAAGTTTTCAAATTGTGCAAAATTTAACCTTTTTAAGCAAAACTTAGCCTTTCTGTAATCTGCTTTAGATCTGGGGTTTTCAGGTAAAAATTGAGGAGACTGGAGTATGTATACTAGGTCTAGACCACACCACCAGAGCACAAGCCCCTGACCCCACACCCAGGCCGCCGGAATAATCCTTCTGGCCATAAATTGCGGCCAGACTTGGGAGATAGGTGTTAGGATTTGTTCTGTAGGTGTCTGCTATATTTCTAAGGTCCATGGTATATGCAATTTTGTAAGTTTTTAACCTGGGTAGAATCTGGGACAGTATATCGTTTTTCAAGTACGTTTAGTTTGCGCGATACGCGCGATACGTGAGTGGGTTCTGTGATCCACCGTATCGTGACGTGTTGGATTAGTTTTAGACGCGTATACACATGTTTCAGCGTATTGTACACACGCGCGTCTAATCCGCGATGCGAGTGTTGCCCTCCGAATGGCGGCCGAGATATGGACTGTCTTGCCTGTGATTCGGGGCAGATGCTAATTGGTGCTATCCGTCCACCTCTCCGAAGATGCCAAGTTGATTAATGGCACCGTGTATCGGAGGTTTAGACGGATGCGGCCGATGTAGCAGACTTCGTCAGATTCCCCCTCGCTTGAGGGGTTTTTGATTGTAGGGACGCTCTTCCCTGCAGGCGCAAGCCCCTGCAGTTAATTACGCTACCGCATCGCGGTAACAACTTTCTCCTTCTCCAGCTGGTCACTTCGTGTCGTGGGTGTTTGTTTTGTTTGTGGTTGCCCGTGGATTGTATACGGAGACTGATTTATGTCGTCGCCCGTAGGACGTGGATTAGTCCAAATCTGTATTTTCTTAGATTTGGGTTTGGGGTTTTGGTTTGAGGATACGTTAGCCATATTTGAGGCTAAGATCAACTCAAACGTTTGTTACGGATACGTTAGTCTAATTTGAGACTAAGATCAACTTAACGGGATCGTTTAGATCCGACAAGAGAGCAATTGGCTCTATTGTTCCAGTTTAGGGACATAGTGGTCCATTTAATGTATGGCTGTTGGGACCCATCACCTCTCTGACGACGTTGAAGGATTACAACGACAAATGTCAGAGGAGTTCAGAGATGTACCCTTGAACCGAAGTTGATTAGGGAATCTGTAGTCCAATTTGGGACTAAAGTCTGTTTGAAGGTTTAAGGATACGTTAACCATATTTGAGGCTAAGATCAACTTAAACGGGATCGTTTAGATCCGACAAAAGAGCATTTGGGGGCTCTATTGTTCCAGTTTAGGGACATGGTGGTCCATTGCCAGTTTAGGGACATGGTGGTCCATATCCAGTTTAGGTACATGGTGGTCCATGTTCCAGTTTAGGGACGTGGTAGTCCATTGCCAGTTTAGGGACATGGTGGTCCATTGAATGTATGGCCGTCGGGACCCATCACCTCTCTGACGACGTTGAAGGATTACAACGACAGGTGTCAGAGGAGTTCAGAGATGTACCCTTGGACCAAAGTTGGATGGGTGATCCATAGTCCGATTTGGGACTAAAGTCTGTTTGAAGGTTTAAGGATACGTTAGCCATATTTGAAGCTAAGATCAACTTAAACGGTTGTTAAGGATACGTTAGTCCGGTTTGGGACTAAGATCGACTTAACGGGATCGTTTAGATCTGACAAAAGAGCGTTTGGGCTCTATTGTTCCAGTTTAGGGACATAGTGGTCCATTTCCAGTTTAGGGACATGGTGGTCCATTACCAGTTTAGGGACATGGTGGTCCATTGGTAGTTTAAGGACGCATAAGTCCATGGGTTTAAGGACCCCACAGTCCATATCTTGGTTTAGGGACGCATAAGTCCATGAGTTTAAGGACCCCACAGTCCGTGTTGATGTGTGGTTGTCGGGACCCGTCACCTCTCTGAAGACGTTGAAGGATTACAACGACAAATATCAGAGGAGTTCAGAGATGTACCCTTGAACCAATGAGTTGGTTGAAAGAGCAGATGTGCTCAGTTCAAGATGATTTGAGGACTTATGGCCAGTTTGGGCTAAGTCCAAAATATTGGCCCTCTGTTGGTCCATTGAAGGAGATGCTTTGCCTCTGGAAACTTAGCCAATTGGGCTAAAGCTAGTGTTAAACACTAGAGGTCAACAGTGTTGAACACTGGGAATAAGATTAACAAGTTAGTGTTAAACACTAAAAGATAATCAGTGTTAAACACTAGCAACAGGGCTTTCAAATTAGTGTTAAACACTAAAGCAAATCAGTGTTAAACACTGGTAATCAGAGATTTCAAATTAGTGTTTAACACTAAAGCAAATCAGTGTTAAACACTGGGAACAAAGTCTTCAGATTAGTGTTAAATACTAAGGAGAGGGGGATCACGTGTGGACACGTGAGAGCGCCTTGATTTCCTTTATTTTATTCTGTAGATCAGTGTTTAACTCTTTTAATTCTGACGGCCATCACGTGTGAGCACGTGATGGAGGCCCCCGCTCTGGTTTGTTAGAATGCTCATTAGGGGTCACGTGGTGACACGTGAGGGCGCCCTAAATATGGAGCCAGATCTCCTTTTCTTCGTTCTGTAAGTGAGCGTTAAACACTTTTTATGTTTTCTTTGGAGCATCACGTGCTGCCACGTGAGGAGGATTAGTGCGCTGATTGTTAGAGCATCAGCCAAGGGGTCACATGGGAGCACGTGAGAGCGCCCAAGGCCTTTATTTCTTTTGCTTTTTCTTTCTGTGTTTCGGGGGTCACGTGGAGTACGTGATGGCATCAAAAAATGGGGCCAGATCCTCTTTATTTTGTTCTGCAAACAAGTGTTTAACACTTTTAATTTTCATAGCCATCACGTGTGGGCACATGATGTATACTCATGCCCTGATTTATTAGAACATTTATTAGGGGTCACGTGGTGTCACGTGAGAGCGCCTAGAATTGTTTCTGCCTTTGTTTTTGTTCCATATATAATGAGGGTCACGTGGGAGCACGTGAGACATTGCCTCAAAACTTTCCTCTTCTCATTTTGGGGGATCTGTTCAGGGGTCACGTGGGGCACGTGACCCTAGTTCTTTTTATGCACAGAGATCTTTTAAGTCTGCTTATCTTTAAGAATTAAATTCTTATTTAGGGTAAAACTCTAATTTTTGTTTTGGAGGAATTAAATTCCTATTGTGAAAGAATTAAATTCTTATTTAGGGTAAAACTCTAATTTTTGTTTTGGAGGAATTAAATTCCTATTGTGAAAGAATTAAATTCTTATTTATGGTAAAACCCTAATTTTATCCCAAAGGAATTGAATTCTCAAAACTTAATTCCTCTTCTATGTTTTGGATCTGCATGGCAGGATCTCAACCCAATGAGAATTAAATTCTCAATTCATGGGGAGATGTGCACTTTGCAGATCCTCCACCAGAGAAAGAACTAAGTTATTTTCTTTATATAAGAGTTAAACTCTTTTGATAATTAAATTCTCTTTTTAAGCCTCTCTTTTCTTACCTAGGGTTTTTCTTTTGCAGAGAATTAAATTCTCCTCTCTCTGTTTCTTCTCTCCCCAAAAAAGTAGTTCCTTTCTCTTCTCTTCTTGGCTCCTATTTATAGGAGAAGGAAAAGAATCAATTTGTTTAGCAAATCTCTCACTGAAAGATTTGATTTGATTGTTGAGAGATTTGATTTATATTTATCATTAATTCTGGGCCTTTAGATCATTCAGTGAATTTTATTCACCGTGGATTTTAAATCCAAAAGATATTCTATTTGTTATCTCGGTTAGATTTAAGGGGAATCTTTCCTTATTTAAGATTTTTCCATTAATTGGTGAATTTTAATCACCCTTGGATCTTTGATCCAACGGTCCCCATAATCCTTTTCCATTTGGAAAGATTTGGAAGCTTTTAGAATTTAATTTTATTAACTGTAAGGCTTTCGAAGCCAGTCACGTGCTGACACGTGACCCTTGGTCACGTGTGAGCACGTGACCCCCAAATTGGTTCCTTTAACAGCCGCTTGTTTATGTTGCTGTTTTAACCATCACGTGTCAACACGTGACCATTGGTCACGTGTAAGCACGTGATACTTCGTTGAGGTAATTTCTGACTTTTAGAATTAAATTCTGTTCATTATTTTAGAGGCTTTAAAAGCCCATCACGTGTCTGCACGTGACCCATGGTCACGTGTGAGCACGTGATGCCCCATTGGGGTCTTTTCCGAGTTTTTATTATATCTTTTAGCTCCTCCAGCGGGTTCTTAAAGGTCCATCACGTGTGGACACGTGATGCCTCATAACTTTTGATCCCGGATGAATTATGAGGCCCATAATATATCAAATCGAAGGGTTTTTCGAGACGCTTTCGATACCATCAGAATTTATCTGTTTCTCATTCGGGAGTTTGTTAAAAAACAGCCCGGAAGATACTGGTTCCCATTTTCTTAGGCGTATCGCCGTCATTTGATACTTGGGCTCTTTTGCGCAGAAATTTTTGGCCGGAACAAATGCCCTCACTACTTTGCCCACGTAAGTATTTATGTGGGTGAAGTAGTGCAAAGTAATGCATAGCGTATGACCAGTTTCGTGTTGGTATATTACTTTCAGAATCTTGATCTGAGAAGATAACGAGCGGACACAAGCGTCGTCATTTAGCATTGACTCAGATCTCGACTCTTAAGAGATATAGTTCCAAACCCTTAACTCCATGAGCCGCACCCCTCTATCTCTTCATATCTTACTCTGGCGTGAAGTAGTTTATATGCTCATGTGTAGCTTTTCCGTTTCAGTGGCATGTGGCTTTGGCGAGTCTGGCTCATAGATGGTCCATCTTGACCTCTTTGCAGGGCAGTGATGGCTTAGGAGACAGGGTTAGGATCTGCCACCTAAGACTTTTCAACTTTATGAGCCGTGAGGGTCTCATAAAGACTTTTCTCCCTACGAGTTGAGAGGATCCCGCAGGTGTATTTTCTCCTTAGGGGTCGTGAGGACTCCTAAGTGTGTTTTCTCTTAAAAGTCGTAAGGATCTCACAAGAGAATTTTCCCGCTTATAAGTCGAGAGGACTCATAAGTGGTTGTTTCCCTCCTTGTCGAGATTCGAATTTGGAGAGTGTGACCCGTGGATAGTATGCAAGAGACCGTTTTGGGCCGATTTGCAGGGTCCCAGTGCTTAGGAAACAGGTTTTTTAATCCCTACTGCCTAAAGCTTTATCTCACGAGTCGAGACGAATCGAGAAGTTCTCGCAAAGACATCAATTTCCTCACGAGTCGAAACAGCTCGAGCAGATCTCGCAAGAATATCCCAACGTCACAGTTAACCTCTGCTCTTTACGACAGAAGTCCGTTAGGGTCTGTGGTACTTAGGGTTTTGGCCGTCGTACCGTCGCATTGGCTGATGTATCCCTCGATAGGCAATCGTGCTGTTCGAGTAGCCCTGCGATTGCCGTGTCTTTGATCCCTTTGGGGGCTGGACAAGACGTCTTCAAGCAATCCTCCTAGACAGTTTGACCGTCGGAAGAGCAAGCGTTAGGAATTTGCCATGCCGCTTTTTACTTGAGGTTAGGCTCATTTTGGAGAGCCCCGATGAGTCATAACCACTCCGCGCTGGTGTGGGATGATCTCCGATAGTCTTTAAGGCTTTATATGACTTGCCATTAAGACCCTGAAGCTAGGAATTTGGCCTTTGCTTCGTTTTGTTGGCATTGCGTCCTCTGTATCGAGACGAATGTCGCGGTTGTCTCTAGGTTGCTGGTGAACCGTCGAGATTTGGAACTAGGGATTTTGCCGTGGCTCCTTTTAGTGATGTTGCGTCTGCTGTATCGAGACGAACGTCGAGGTGGTGACTACTCCGCATTGGTTCGAGATGATCTCCGATTGTCTTTCAGGCTTTATATGACTTGTCGTTAAGACGTTGAAGCTAAGAATTTGTCCTTCGCTTCGTTTTCTTTGTCGTGTGCGAATCCTGTTGGAGGAAGAACGCTGTCGTGACATCTCGTCTGCTGTATCGAGACGAACGTCGAGGTGGTGACTACTCCACGCTGGTGTGGGATGATCTCTGATGGTCTTTCAGGCTTTATATAACTTGCCGTTAAGACGTTGAAGCTAGGAATTTGGCCTTCGCTTCGTTTGCTGGCATCGCGTCCTCTGTACCGAGACGAATGTCATGGTTGTCTCTAGGTTGCTGGTGAACCGTCGAGCTCTGGAACCAGGGATTTTGCAGTGACTCCTTTCGGTGATGTTGCGTCTGCCGTGTCGAGACGAACGTCGAGGTAGTGATCACTCTATGTTGGTATGAGATGATCTCTGATTGTCTTTCCGGTTTTATATGACTTACCGTTAAGACCCTGGAGCTAGGAATTTGGCCTTCGCTTCGTTTTCTTTGGTGTGTCCGGATCCTGTTGGAGGAAGGACACTGTAGTGACATTTCGTCTGTTGTATCGAGACGAATGTCGAGGTAGTGACCACTCTGCACTGGTGCGAGATGATCTCTGATTGTCTTTCAGGCTTTATATGACTTGCCGTCAAGACCCTGAAGCTAGGAATTTGGCCTTCGCTTCGTTTGATGGCATTGCGTCTGTTGTATCGAGACGAATGTCACGATTGTCTCTGGGTTGCTGATGAACCGTCGAGGTTTGGAACTAGGGATTTTGCCGTGGCTTCTTTTGGTGATGTTGCGTCTGCTGTATCGAGACGAACGTCGAGGTGGTGACCACTCCGCACTGGTGCGAGATAATCTCTGATTGTCTTTCAGGCTTTATATGAGTTGCCGTTAAGACGCATGAAGCTAGGAATTTGGCCTTTGCTTCGTTTTGCTGGCATTGCGTCCTCTGTATCGAGACGAATGTCGCGGTTGTCTCTAGGTTGCTGGTGAACCGTCGAGGTTTGGAACTAGGGATTTTGCCGTGGCTCCTTTTGGTGATGTTGCGTCTGCTGTATCGAGACGAGCGTCGAGGTGGTGACCACTCCGCACTGGTGCGAGATAATCTCCGATTGTCTTTCAGGCTTTATATGACTTGCCGTTAAGACACCTGAAGCTAGGAATTTGGCCTTCGCTTCATTTGCTTTGTCGCTTCCGAATCCTGCTGGGGGAAGAACGCTGTCGTGACATCTCGTCTGCTGTATCGAGACGAACGTCGAGGTGGTGACCACTCCGCGCTTGTATGGGATGATCTTCGATTGTCTTTCAGGCTTTATATAACTTGCCGTCAAGACCCTGAAGCTAGGAATTTGGCCTTCACTTCGTTTGCTGGTATCGCATCTGCTGTATCGAGACGAATGTCGCGGTGGTGATCACTCCATGTTGGTGTGAGGACCAGGATCCGCTCTGGACGTTTCCCACGGGGTCGAAGAGTGACGTTATCCGCGTTCCACGTGACCAAGATTTTTGCTCTAGAAGCTTCACACGGGTTCACTGCCGTGTTAGGCGAGGACTAGGCTCCGCTCTGGATGCTTCGCATGGGTTCACTGCCGTGCTCTGCGAGGACCAGGCTTCGCTCTGGATGCTTCACACGGGTTCACTGCCGTGCTCTGCGAGGACCAGGATCCGCTCTGGACGTTTTCTACGGGGTCAAAGAGTGACGTTATCCGCGTTCCACGAGACCAGGAATTTTGCACTAGATGCTTCACACGGGTTCACTGCCGTATTAGGCAAGGACTAGGATCCGCTCTGGATGCTTCACACGGGTTCACTGCCGTGTTCTGCAAGGACCAGGATCCGCTTTGGACGTTTTCCACGGGGTCGAAGAGTGATGTTATCCGTGTTCCACGTGACCAGGAATTTTGCTCTAGATGCTTCACACGGGTTCACTGCCGCGTTGGGCGAGGACTAGGCTCCGCTCTGGATGCTTCACACGGGTTCACTGCCGTGTTCTGCGAGGACCAGGATCCGCTCTGGACGTTTTCCATGGGGTCAAAGAGTGACGTTATCCGTGTTCCATGTGAATAGGAATTTTGCTCTAGATGCTTCACACGGGTTCACTGCCGCGTTAGGCGAGGACTAGGCTCCGCTTTGGATGCTTCACACGGGTTCACTGCCGTGTTCGGCGAGGACCAGGATCCGCTCTGGACGTTTTCCACGGTGTCAAAGAGTGACGTTATCCGCGTTCCACGTGACCAGGAATTTTGCACTAGATGCTTCATACGGGTTCACTGCCGCGTTAGGCGAGGACTAGGCTCCGCTCTTGATGCTTCACACAGGTTCACTGCCGTGCTCTGCGAGGACCAGGATCCGCTCTGGACGTTTTCCACGGGGTCAAAGAGTGACGTTATCCGCGTTCCACGTAACCAGGAATTTTGCACTAGATGCTTCAAACGGGTTCACTGCCGTGCTCGGCGAGGACTAGACTCCACTCTGGATGCTTCACACGGGTTCACTGCCGTGCTCTGCGAGGACCAGGATCCGCTCTGGACGCTTTCCACGGGGTCAAAAAGTGACGTTATCCGCGTTCCACGTAACCAGGAATTTCGCTGATTGTATCCGCATTTCACGGAATGGAGGTTTGACTGTTGGTGATATGTGTATCGCCGAGCCATGGAACTGGGGGGTTGCCGCTGTTCCACTTTGCTTGAAGTTGTGTCCGTTGTTACGCGACGAGTGTTGGGTTGATCTCTAGGTCGCTTGCGGCCCGTCGAGATTTGACTCCTTCTTTGATGAAACCTGGGGGACATGTGATCACTTCTTTGTTTACGCCCTTGGATTGTATACAGGGAGTGATGGAACATCATCTGTAGGGCATAAATTAAAACTTTTTTTTATTTCTTTTTCCGCGATGCTCTATCATTTCAGCTTTTTATATCGCGAAGGTCGCGATTGCCCAATCATTTCGGCTATTTTTCGCGGTGCCCAATCATTTCGGCTATTTGTTTTATTTTTACTCGCTGCTTTTTATTGCGAGTTGCCCAATCATTTCGGCTATTTTTCATGCATATATTTTTACTTGCTAATTTTGTTGCAAGTTGCCCCATCATTTCGGCTATGTCATATGCATTTGTGGCCCGCTGATTTTTCTTATCGCGAGTGTGAAACTTGGAATCTGATGCCAATCTCGGCATCAGCATCGCTACAACTGGAATATTACCAGGAGCGAATCATCATTTGCCATGAAAGGACTTGGAATTTGATACCGGTTTAGGCATCAGTATCGCTACAACTGGGATATTGCCAGGAGCGAATCATCATTTGCCTCTGTCGATGTCGAACAAAGGTGGCTTAGCGAACAGGGTTAGGATCCATTCGACTAAGGCTTTTGACTTCATGAGCCGTAAGGGTCTCACAAAGGTATTTCTCCCTACGAATCGTGAGGATCTCGCAGGTGCGTTTTCTCCTTAGGAATCGTGAGGACTCCTAAGTGTATGTTCTCTTATAAATCGTAAGGATCTTACAAGAGTGTTTTCTCCTTATGAGTCGAGAGGACTCACAAGGGTTGTTCACCATATGGACATATCCCCAGTCACGGATGGGACTTTGTTAGGGAAATGTTTATTCGCGCCCGTGGATTGTATACAAGGGTCAGTACTGAGCCACTTGTAGGGCCATATCGAAGGTTAT
The DNA here is from genome assembly GCA_030015575.1 of Agapanthus africanus. Classification (NCBI taxonomy): domain Eukaryota; kingdom Viridiplantae; phylum Streptophyta; class Magnoliopsida; order Asparagales; family Amaryllidaceae; genus Agapanthus; species Agapanthus africanus. The sequence goes on along the minus strand of JASDDO010000014.1, from coordinate 204,767,584 downwards.
GGGGGTTGCTTAAGAACAGGTTCAGGACTCTGTAACTTAAGACTTTCAAATCTTATGAGCCGTGAGGGTCCCATAAGAGAGTTCTCCTTACGAGTCGTGAGGATCTCACAAGTGTAATTTCTCCTTAGGAATCGTGAGGATCCCTAAGTGTGTTGCTCCCTTATGAGTCGTAAGGATCTCACGCAGGTGGTTTCTCCTTACAAGGTCGAGAGGATCCTGTAAGTGTCTTTTAACGAGGTTGCGCCCTTTCGGGTTTTCACAAACACTCGCCGGTAGCCCTGCTGTTTTTACTCACGGAGCCCTTTCGGGTTTTCATCCGTGCCCACTTTGCTTATGGACATACCGTTTTTTCTTATTCTTTTTTTTTCTTTTCTCTTTTTTTTTTTAACGAGGTCGCGCCCTTTCGGGTTTTCACGAACACTCGCCGGTAGTCTTGCCGTTTTTACTCACGGAGCCCTTTCGGGTTTTCATCCGTGCCCATTTTGCTTATGGACATACCGTTTTTTTTTGTTTTTTGTTTTTTTTTTACCATGTCAGCCTGAAGATGCTGCGGGTTGGGAGTAGTTTAACGACGTTTCGGTCATTTGCAAGTTTTAGGACATTGCGGTCCGCCGTTAGTTTAAGGACGTTTCGGTCCACCGTCGCCGTATTTTGGACGCATCTCTAGTTTACCGACTTTTCGGTCTATGGGGCTTTCTCTATGACTGAGCATGATGCCCCCGTCATATCCATCTTTCTCGGAGCATGTGGTTGTGGCGGGTTTACTTTCCACTTTTCGGGCAGCGTGAACTTGCCTTGTTGGTATTGGTCTTCAACCCAGTTTTTGAAGACGTAGCAATTTTCGAGTGGGTGACCCATTACTCTGTGGTAGGGACAATAGTTAGGATTGTTAACGTCACCTGGTTGCAATAGACGTTTTGGATCTGGCAGAGTGATGAGCCCGCTGCGCACTGCTAGCTCGAACAATTTCTTTGTTTTATCTTTGGGAAACGAGTAAGGACGTTTCAACTTCTCATTGAGGTATCGCTGCTTGTTGTTTTGACGACAAAACGGTCTCGGGTTACTCGGCTGTTGTTGAGTGTTGGCAACAAAGGCCGTTTTTTTCCTTTTCCTTTCTCATTTCATTTTCTCCGTCGTTTGCGGGTCCGAGATTCTTTCCGGGTAGCGTGAGATTGTACGGCTGAACGTTCTCGCAACTTTCCAATTCTTTTGTTTTAGAGATGGACTCCTTGAAAAAAGGGCCGAGGGCTACTTTTTCGTCGGAATTTCTCCCGAATGTGAGAACTCGTGATCCCCCGGGCTCGTCCCTATGACAATTGCCGGCAACCTTTTTATGCTCATCTGTCGTATTTTTTCGCTGTCTACGAGCTTCCCGCTTTATTCTATTGACATGTTGTCTACGAGCGACATATCCTTGCCACCAACACTTAAAGGAGTTGCAGTCTTCAGTAGGATGTGCGATCCTCTGATGATATAAGTAGAAGTTAGGGTGTACGTCCGTTTCATCAAAATGTATACCACCAGGAGAATTTTCTGTGAAAGAGGGCGGCCTCATCCCCATTGATATGGCTTTGGCGAACCGTTTCCTTATCTTGATCCTGCTTTCATTTGCGGCGGATGTACTTTGATATGGTGGGAGTGTTTCGACCCTTTTGTCCAGTCACCGGCATTTGGCCTTTTCAAATATGGCCATCTCGCGCTCCCGATCAGCTTTACTTTTTAGACGAATCTCATCTAGAAAAGCGTCGATTATTTCGTCTGACGGCCACACGAATTCCGGCTCAGGCTCTGCCCCCAGTTTCTCAGTGCAAGGAGTTTTTTCATCGTCCGTAAATGAATGGGAGATCACGTGACAAGTTGCCCTCGGTGCGTCCGTCTTCTTTGGAGTGTGCGGCTGTGGTGGGTTTACTTTCCACTTTTCGGACAGCGCGAACTTGCCTTGTAAGTACTGATCTTCGATCCATCCTTTAAAGACGAAGCAATACTCGATCGGGTGACTTACCGTTTGGTGGTAAGGGCAATAATTGGAATCGTTGACATCACCCGGCTGCAACGGACGCTTTGGACTCGGCAAATTGATGAGTCTGTTGCGCACTGCCAGCTCGAACAGTCTTCTCGTTTTATCCTGAGGAAACGAGTAAGGACGTCCCAGTCTCTCCTCGAGGGATGGGCGTGGACGCATATTGTTTTGACGGACAACCGACTTTAAGTTGCTCGACTGTTGTTGAGTATTAGCGACGAAAGTTGCTTTCCCTTTCCCCTTTTCATTCCGAGGGTCCGTCTTTGAAGGAGATGATCTATGATCCATCTGATCCATTTGGGCCAACTTGTCAATCAAGGCCTGGAAAGTAGTTGGCTTGAAGAACATCATGAATTGCGAGATGGTCGCTTGCGGATCAAGAGTGCCCACGAACATGCCTACCGCAGGTGCTTCTTCGATGCGTTGTTCGCACTTCGACCATAGATTCCGCCATCGTGTTGCGTATTGAACCCACGTCTCGCCTGGCCTTACCCTGGCATTAATCAGTGCTGTTATCGGGGTGCGTTCACTAGCGCTCGCGAATTTTTGTGTAAACAGCAGCTCCATCTCCGCAAATGTTTTAACAGAGTCGTTAGGTAGCTCCGAATACCATTCAAAGGCTGTTTCTGTTAAGCTGCCGACGAATTGGCGAAGCAACAGTTTTTCGTCGCCTCCCGTGTTGCCGCATAAGGCCCTGAATTGAGCGACATGCTGATGGGGATTCCATGTCCCTTTATATACGTGAAACTTAGGGATCGTATATCCCGGCGGGTAACTGATTTGGTCATACCAGCCCGGATAGGGCCGTCCGGTTCTAACAATTTGGTCAGCCGCTTGTCTTGCTTGATGAACTCGTATTTACTGAGCTATATATTCCTCCAGGGCAGCTTTGGAAATTGTCTCCTCCTTGGCTGTTGACAGAGCCGGTGGAGGATTCGATGTCTCTCCTTTGTCATCTTCAAGGACAATCGGAGGATCTTCAGCAGGAGGATCTTGCTGGATCATCATCCCTACCATATCTTGGAAGAGAAGCGCCATTTGTTTTATGTTAGCCGCTTGCTCTGTGGCTTCTTTGTCCTTCTTTTCGAGGACTCTGCGTAGGTAGTCAACGTCAGTTTCTTGTTCATGACGCTGCTCTGATGATGCCTCCGAGCTTTCTTTTGGTCCGGTAAGTGCGGCCATTGCAGTCATCATCTCCTGAAGCTTCTGTTGCTGCTCCTGGGCTTTCGTCACGGATCGGGTGAGCGGTCGGTGACCCGTCGAAGCACGGCTTTCCTCCTTTCCAGAAGCCATATAAACAGTGTGCACCACCACGCCCCCAGACTTGGGACGTTTAGATCCAGTATCTTTGTGGTTTGCCAAAGACATAGGGATATTCTGGCCTCCTTCTGTGAGCGGTCGAAGTTGAGGGGGCCGTTGTAGTGGGCACCCAAGTAGCTGTTGCTTTTTCTGGCCCGACAGAGTACTTTTTCTCCTGCCGAACCTTCATCTTTTTCTGTCGGCGGAGATAGTCTTGATCAATCACCGACACCTGGACCTGTCGCCAGATCTTGTAAATTTTAGAGGACAGCCGTTGAGGGGGCTGCTCTAGCTTCTTCTCTGGAGTATTCTTCACAGGTGAAGGAGTTCGCTTCAGCACCGCAGTAGGAGAGTTTCTGCGCACCTTATTCAGCAATTCAAAGCTGTTCCCGGTTGGAACAGCAGCATCGATCCTCACCATCGGAGCTGGTGGCGTAAATCCAGAGGGGGAGTTGCCCCCAGCCTCTCTTACTCGACGCCAGTGGCGACGTCGGGCATGTCTTGCGGATGGAGTCACCTCCATTGTTGGATAAGCTTCTTCCTGCCCCCTGCCCTGGGTAGGGGAAGCAGCTTTGAGGACCTCGTCTGAAGCAGCAACCGGAATAGCCAGCCTTGTAAAAACTGACTTCTCGGAAGGAGAAACCCTTCCAATGATTTCGTCTGCTTGAGCCGGGATAGTTATCCGCTTTGGGATGGTAGCTTCGGGTATCGCAGGTTTGCAGACGTTCTGGCCCAGTCCGTTGAAAACTGAGGTATTGAAACTGGGCGACCCGTTGAGAGGGGTCACGGTAGTGGTAAGCCGATTAAAGACCAACTTCTCCGGGGTTTCTTGCAACGTCATTATGGCATTGAAGCTCAACGGTGGGAGCATGGTCCCGAAGAATAATCCAGCGGTGGCCTGGGTTACCTGCTCCACTGGCATCTTGAAAAGGGAGGCCGCTTGGGGCCCATAAGTCACTCCTCCAGCAAGGACGGAGCGAGAGTTGCAGTTGCAGGTAGTGCAGTTTGAAGCCATTGATCTTCTGTTTTCTGCACGGAGCAAGACACCAAATCTTAGTACCTCGAATCCACAGGCAACCACAGCAAACCGCGATTCGTTCGCGAACACGACATACGAAGTGTGGAGTGGAAAGAGGAAGAGGTCCCAACGGGCGTGCCAGAATCTATTCCCCTCCGAACGGCGGCCGAGACATGGACTGTCTTGCCTATGATTCGGGGCAGATGCTAATTGGTGCTATCCGTCCACCTCTCCGAAGATGCCAAGTTGATTTATGGCACCGTGTATCGGAGGTTTAGACGGATGCGGCCGATGTAGCAGACTTCGTCAGATTCCCCCTCGCTTGAGGGGTTTTTGATTGTGGGGACGCTCTACCCTGCAGGCGCAAGCCCCTGCAGTTAATTACGCTACCGCATCGCGGTAACAACTTTCTCCTTCTCCAGCTGGTCACTTCGTGTCGTGGGTGTTTTTTTTGTTTGTGGTTGCCCGTGGATTGTATACGGAGACTGATTTATGTCGCCGCCCGTAGGACGTGGATTAGTCCAAATCTGTATTTTCTTAGATTTGGGTTTGGGGTTTTGGTTTGAGGATACGTTAGCCATATTTGAGGCTAAGATCAACTCAAACGTTTGTTAAGGATACGTTAGTCTAATTTGAGACTAAGATCAACTTAACGGGATCGTTTAGATCCGACAAGAGAGCAATTGGCTCTATTGTTCCAGTTTAGGGACATAGTGGTCCATTTAATGTATGGCTGTTGGGACCCATCACCTCTCTGACGACGTTGAAGGATTACAACGACAAATGTCAGAGGAGTTCAGAGATGTACCCTTGAACCGAAGTTGATTAGGGGATCTGTAGTCCAATTTGGGACTAAAATCTGTTTGAAGGTTTAAGGATACGTTAACCATATTTGAGGCTAAGATCAACTTAAACGGGATCGTTTAGATCCGACAAAAGAGCATTTGGGGGCTCTATTGTTCCAGTTTAGGGACATGGTGGTCCATTACCAGTTTAGGGACATGGTGGTCCATCTCCAGTTTAGGTACATGGTGGTCCATGTTCCAGTTTAGGGACGTGGTGGTCCATTGCGAGTTTAGGGACATGGTGGTCCATTGAATGTATGGCCGTCGGGACCCGTCACCTCTCTGACGACGTTGAAGGATTACAACGACAGGTGTCAGAGGAGTTCAGAGATGTACCCTTGGACCAAAGTTGGTTGGGTGATCCATAGTCCGATTTGGGACTAAAGTCTGTTTGAAGGTTTAAGGATACGTTAGCCATATTTGAAGCTAAGATCAACTTAAACGGTTGTTAAGGACACGTTAGTCCAGTTTGGGACTAAGATCGACTTAACGGGATCGTTTAGATCCGACAAAAGAGCGTTTGGGCTCTATTGTTCCAGTTTAGGGACATAGTGGTCCATTTCCAGTTTAGGGACATGGTGGTCCATTACCAGTTTATGGACATGGTGGTCCATTGGTAGTTTAAGGACGCATAAGTCCATGGGTTTAAGGACCCCACAGTCCATATCTTGGTTTAGGGACGCATAAGTCCATGAGTTTAAGGACCCCACAGTCCGTGTTGATGTGTGGTTGTCGGGACCCGTCACCTCTCTGAAGACGTTGAAGGATTACAATGACAAATATCAGAGGAGTTCAGAGATGTACCCTTGAACCAATGAGTTGGTTGAAAGAGCAGATGTGCTCAGTTCAAGATGATTTGAGGACTTATGGCCAGTTTGGGCTAAGTCCAAAATATTGGCCCTCTGTTGGTCCATTGAAGGAGATGCTTTGCCTCTGGAAACTTAGCCAATTGGGATAAAGCTAGTGTTAAACACTAGAGGTCAACAGTGTTGAACACTGGGAATAAGATTAACAAGTTAGTGTTAAACACTAAAAGATAATCAGTGTTAAACACTAGCAACAGAACTTTCAAATTAGTGTTAAACACTAAAGGAAATCAGTGTTAAACACTGGTAATTAAAGATTTCAAATTAGTGTTTAACACTAAAGCAAATCAATGTTAAACACTGGGAACAAAGTCTTCAGATTAGTGTTAAATACTAAGGAGAGGGGGGTCACGTGTGGACACGTGAGAGCGCCCTGATTTCCCTTATTTTATTCTGTAGATCAGTGTTTAACTCTTTTAATTCTGACGGCCATCACGTGTAAGCACGTGATGGAGGCCCCCGCTCTGGTCTGTTAGAATGCTCATTAGGGGTCACGTGGTGACACGTGAGGGCGCCCTAAATGTGGAGCCAAATCTCCTTTTCTTCGTTCTGTAAGTGAGCGTTAAACACTTTTTATGTTTTCTTTGGAGCATCACGTGCTGCCACGTGAGGAGGATTAGTGCGCTGATTGTTAGAGCATCAGCCAAGGGGTCACGTGGGAGCACGTGAGAGCGTCCAAGGCCTTTATTTCTTTTGCTTTTTCTTTCTGTGTTTCGGGGGTCACGTGGAGTACGTGATGGCATCAAAAAGTGGGGCCAGATCCCCTTTATTTTGTTCTACAAACAAGTGTTTAACACTTTTAATTTTCATAGCCATCACGTGTGGGCACGTGATGTATACTCATGCCCTGATTTATTAGAACATTTATTAGGGGTCACGTGGTGTCACGTGAGAGCGTCCAGAATTGTTTCTGCCTTTGCTTTTGTTCCATATATAATGAGGGTCACGTGGGAGCACGTGAGACATTGCCTCAAAACTTTCCTCTTCTCATTTTGGGGGATCTGTTCAGGGGTCACGTGGGGCACGTAACCCTAGTTCTTTTTATGCACAGAGATCTTTTAAGTCTGCTTATCTTTAAGAATTAAATTCTTATTTAGGGTAAAACCCTTATTTTTGTTTTGGAGGAATTAAATTCCTATTGTGAAAGAATTAAATTCTTATTTAGGGTAAAACCCTAATTTTATCCCAAAGGAATTGAATTCTCAAAACTTAATTCCTCCTCTATGTTTTGGATCTGCATGGCAGGATCTCAACCCAATGAGAATTAAATTCTCAATTCATGGGGAGATGTGCACTTTGCAGATCCTCCACCAGAGAAAGAACTAAGTTATTTTCTTTATATAAGAGTTAAACTCTTTTGATAATTAAATTCTCTTTTTAAGTCTCTCTTTTCTTACCTAGGGTTTTTCTTTTGCAGAGAATTAAATTCTCCTCTCTCTGTTTCTTCTCTCCCCAAAAAAAGTAGTTCCCTTCTCTTCTCTTCTTGGCTCCTATTTATAGGAGAAGGAAAAGAATTAATTTGTTTAGCAAATCTTTCACTGAAAGATTTGATTTGATTGTTGAGAGATTTGATTTATATTTATCATTAATTCTGGGCCTTTAGATCATTCACTGAATTTTATTCACCGTGGATTTTAAATCCAAAAGATATTCTATTTGTTATCTCGGTTAGATTTAGGGGGAATCTTTCAGTATTTAAGATTTTTCCATTAATTGGTGATTTTTAATCACCCTTGGATCTTTAATCCAACGGTCCCCATAATCCTTTTCCATTTGGAAAGATTTGGAAGCTTTTTGAATTTAATTCTATTAACTGTAAGGCTTTCGAAGCCAGTCACGTGCTGACACGTGAACCTTGGTCACGTGTGAGCACGTGACCCCCAAATTGGTTCCTTTAACAGCCGCTTGTTTATTTTGCTGTTTTAACCATCATGTGTCAACACGTGACCATTGGTCACGTGTAAGCACGTGATACCTCGTTGAGGTAATTTCTGACTTTTAGAATTAAATTCTGTTCATTATTTTAGAGGCTTTAAAAGCCCATCACGTGTCTGCACGTGACCCATGGTCACGTGTGAGCACGTGATGCCCCATTGGGGTCTTTTCCGAGTTTTTATTATATCTTTTAGCTCCTCCAGCGGGTTCTTAAAGGTCCATCACGTGTGGACACGTGATGCCTCATAACTTTTGATCCCGGATGAATTATGAGGCCCATAATATATCAAATCGAAGGGTTTTTTACTTTCGATACCATCAGAATTTATCTGTTTCTCATTCAGGAGTTTGTCAAAAAACAGCCCGGAAGATACTGGTTCCCATTTTCTTAGGCGTATCGCCGTCATTTGATACTTGGGCTCTTTTGCGCAGAAATTTTTGGCGAGAACAGCGAGTTTCTCGTTTTGTTTCGATACCGCGTTTTGCAAGATATTTGCTTATGTATGGATTATTTGTGTAAATTCCAGGTTCGCAGGCAGGTGCGTCGGACGCCGCCAAGAAAGGGAAGCAAGTGGTCGGCTACGTGTAGCACGCGACCAGGTAAGTAGATTTAACATTTACGGGGAAATCGCCCGTATGGCGTTAAGCGTCAGGGCGTAATAAGATATGTCAGTTGCATGTGTTCATGTAGGTATACTGTAGTAGCTTGCCTTCTTGCTGCATGTTGGCATATATATATATATATATATATATATATATATATATATATATCATATACATACCTTGATATATCACTACCTGCGCACATGCACCCTTTATGTTCATCTTTGTGCATACATACCTTGATATATCACTACCTGCGCACATACACCCTTTATGTTCATCTTTGTGCATACATACCTTGATATATCACTACCTGCGCACATGCACCCTTTATGTTCATCTTTGTGCATACATACCTTGATATATCACTACCTGCGTACATGCACATTGCTACACTCACATTGCGTATATATCCATTTTCACATCCATACCTATACACATACATATGATACATAGATGGATGACATTGACATGTTTTAAAAACTAAGGGACCGCATGGGATATTTCAAACTGGATCTTTTAAAAAGAGCGGTTTTCCCTTTCTTTTACTTTTAGTGTCATACGACACATTGCATGGATTTACGCATTGAGTTCGGATTTATGTGATTTCTTGATTTGGGAACCGGGGTATTATTTTAAGAAAATACGCACTGTTTAAAAACCCGGTTTCCCTTGATATGATATTTCAGTGCGTCCACCATGAGTTTTCTCGGTTCCGGAGAGCTTGTGTGAGTATACCCGATTCGAGGAGCGGTAAGCACCGATTGCGGGTACATGGTGGACCCGGTACGGTACCCCGGGGCAAGAAGACTCGTATTGTTAGACGGTGAGCCCGGCGGAGGGACTACTACCTACCGGTGATTGGTTAGACCTGGCGATTATCCGGAGGATACCGACCAGAGTCGATAGATGGATACGGGACGACGCGTACTGCCGGGGCCGAAGGCCGATTCCGCAGACGGAGCCCGTGGGCCGATCCGATGGACGAAGCCCGATACTTGAGAATTTGCGTGTCGATGCTAGACACGGGTGATTTTATGATATTTCGAGTGTCGATGCTGAGCACTCACGATTTTATGAGATTTACTGGATTTGAGGGCCGATGAGGATGACGGCGCCTGAGTCTTTTCTGGGATTTGGTGTATTGATGGACACCAGTTATTTTCCACGTTGATATTCCGTGTAGATATTACTTATTCCCATGCTCAGTATTCAGTATTGCACATCTCATCCTGTATCTGTAGTACCTGTTAGAGTACACATGCTATGCACGATTATTGCATACCTTGCTCATCACATAGAGATATTATTAGATCGCATTTGCTGCATGATTTGAGCATCCAGTTCATCATATAGATGTTATCTGTTGGCATAGGTTAGAGTATCGCAGCACGTGCATACTCGCGATTACCTTTATATGTTATCTACTATTCACGAGTTGGCAACTCACCTCCGTTGTGCCACAGTGTTTGTAGGTTGCCCCTCGGAGTAGTTGCGGCAGGTTGCTTCCTTACATCTTTTGTTACAGATACCACCACGGTTAGCATATTAGCCCTTTTATTGATAGGTGGGTTTTGTGTGGTATCTGTTTATTTTCCAGTTGTATACATCATTGTATCTAGTATTCTCCATCTACTACTTATGTATTGACTTAGAGACCAGTGGTGAGGACGATTTATATTATTGTACTCTGGTGTCGAGCTCGTTGTGAGCCGACTTTATTTATGCAGTTTTATACTTCATGTTGTCTTCACTTACTTTTACTCTTTCTTCGCTACGGCGTCGTATATTATTATTGTGGTATTGTTTCCGCCGTTGGGCGTGATTGCTCCCGTTTAGGATGCTTATTTCTTATTGTGTATCATTTACTCATATATTGCCTTGTACCCGATTTTTTAGGCTAGTTTTTACAAAGGAAATGCTACCAAAATTTTTAAAATAATAACTTGAACTTTAAAAAATTCTACTAAACAACTTAAAGTTTTCTAATAAATGTTTTAAACACTCTATACTTTTTATGGTTTTGATTTCTGGGTTTCGGCTTACTTAGTCGCGTTACGCCTGTAGACGTCACGTGGTTAAGTGCCGGTCATGGGCCGAACTTTGGGTCGTGACAAAGTTGGTATCAGAGCGTAGGTTTTACCTTCGGAGTGTAGGATGACCCTGGTATGATGGAGTATGTAGCTGAAGCAGAGTGGCGTAGCGTGCGTATGTTCCGCGGCATACTCACGACACGGTACTCCGCCTAAGCGACCTTAGGACTTACTGATTGAAACTCCTTCATGATTGTATACATTCTTGTAATTCGATTTCCGTATCCTTATCGAATCCTATTTCCTTTTCAGCCATTATGCCGCCAAAGACTATGAGGGCGCAGAGAGCGGCCGCGAGGGCCGAGATTCGAGTTGACTCGTCCGAGACGAGGACTGATCTGGGTAGTACCCCTGTTGTACCAGAGCAGACTGTTCCTCCTTCGACAGACCAGATGATAGGATCCGGTATGCAGGAGATGCGCCAGATGAAGGGATCCAGTATGCAGGAGATGCGCCAGATGATAGGATCGCTAGTTGAGACGCTTCGAGCGCAGCGACCAGAGGTAGCTCCACCCGTCACAGGGACCGCGATGGTACCTACAGTACAGGCAGTTGCCCCTGCAGCCACGGAGGTGATTACAGTATCGTTATCAGAGTTCATGAGGCTGAAGCCTCCGGTCTTCACAGGCACCGATGCAGCCGAGGACCCACAGTCTTTCATTGATAGGATGGCCCAGATATACCATTCGCTCAGATGCTCAGATGCGAGATGGGTAGAGTTCGCGAGCTTTCGCCTGGAAGGTCTAGCGCAGAAACGGTGTGAATCGGTTTAGAAGGGCAGAGCAGCCGGTCTTCCTCCTATGACCTGGACCGAGTTTGTGACGGTATTTCTAGCCCGTTTCCTTCCCCAGAGTGTCAGGGATGCCCGAGCACGCAGATTTAAGTCCTTACGCCAGACGCCAGAGATGACAGAGGTAGAGTACGATGTGCTGTTTACCGAGCTATCAGTTTATGCTCCGTACCTAGTGGCTACTGAGAAGATACGAGTCAAGAGATTTGTCCGAGGCATGCTTACACCACTGTTCCTTGCGATCAGTGCACAGCATTGCGAGACATATGCAGCAGCTGTAGACGCAGCCCTATTAGTCGAGGAGCGCCTTGCAGAGATTTCGGTAGTTCCAGGGCCGAAGAGGGTTCGTACCGATACAGCAGCACATGGACTTTTATTCAGACGCTGTGATAGACGTCGCACAGGTGGCAGAGACACGGGGCGTGTAGGGTTTCTAGGCACTCTCAAGAGGTCTTACAAGGCATCAACCATGCCAATTTCAAACTTTACGGGTGCCGAGAAACCCTAATACGGATCGTTAACTAGAAGTTTAGGCGAAAAAGAAACTAGTTAACAACTAAACTAAAGTGTAACGGAAATACAACCTTTGTAGATCCGGTGCTCCACCTCCATAGCTCCGTGATGATGTCTCCTCGCTGCGATCATCGGATCCCGGGCTCTAGTGTCGGCTTCATCGGAGAATGGACGGGCTAGGTCATCGACTACGATGCCGAAGATGATCTACGTCGAGGCATCACTAGATCAAGCTCCACCTTCACTAAGCCATGAAAACTTATGAAGGAAACACCCTATACTACTTGGCAAGAGGTAGAGGATGAAAAAATAGGAGGTGGGTTCACTTTAGATTTGGATTTCTCACTCTTTTTCATCAATCACCATTGATGAAGTCAAGCTTTTTCTTCAAGTGAAGAAGAAGAAGAAGAAGATGAATATTATGATAAGTTTTTTCCAAAACAAAAGTAAATGAATACTTATCATAATAATAACCATGGTCAAGTGTAGAGAATAAATCATGGATAGTGGGAATGGTTAGGGTTAAGCATGGAGACAAAATGGTCACTTGGTCAAAGCTTCATGAAGCTTCAACATCTATCCAAAGAAAGCCACCATTTTGCATTATGCTAATAATTTTCCAAAAAGAATAAATAATTAAATAAATGAATAAGAAAATAAAAACCCTAACCATTACACAACCATGGTTTAATCTTTACACAAACCCAAGGAAACATGTATCATCAAACATGATACAATCATTTGCACAAAAAGTATATCACATATACAACTTGTACATCCAAGTGAGAAAATCCATTTAAAGTGAACCGATACTAGTTAATGCAAAGTAATATATCAAATATATAATTATGCATTAAATCATTAAATTAACACTTGATTCAATGATCCAGTCATATCGTATATATAACCGACTAATATCAACAGTAACAACTTATCGAATCAACACTTGATCCGATAACCCGGCTATATCGCATATAACCGATCAATGTCACATATCGCGAGAATCGAATACAGTATCACATACTGGTATCATTCTCGGTCCCGCACATATCTCATATGCGCTCCTATTTCGTTTCGCTTGATCCCGGAAACCTCTGTGTAGGACTCTAAAGACTCGTCAATACGCCGGCAGCAGGTGATGATCATATCAAACACCCACAAGCCGCAAGCGGTCTGCTAAACGTAACGGCCACCCGGGTGTTGAGCGATTAGAAGATCGACGAGCAAGCCCGCTCACACTCCAGTGAATCCAACCAGTAACACTTACCGTACAGTCCGGTCTGATCGTCTGATATGTCGCATATCTTGCCTAGGGGTGATAAACGTCAGACCCCAATAGCTCGATAAGTCGTGTCGATATGAGGTCTATAACAATTCGAGAAACTACTGGTAACACTTACCAGTAAATCTCAGTAACCCTGGTCAGGGATTTCCTGTTATAGCCAATCGAACACAGCGCAACATCTACTCCCTATACCGGGAGAGACGAATCCCCTCCTATCGCTCATTGCCTCCATGTGACTCGGGACTGTACCCAAAAACCACCGTTTTGCATGCCCTCTTGGACGTGGTAAGATGGAAATCAAAGCACAGTGGGAACCACACAAGACTCTATGACGATCTCGGGTCAACAGACTACTCTGTACCAGTGTCACCAGAGAACTGCCATCTGACGTAAGTATAATACCATCTGGGAGTTCTCGGCGAGTCCGTCCAGTGTACCCAGTCTCCACTGAGCACCCGTATATCATCTCTGATGTCAAACACCAATGGATATGGGATCATCCATCGCCCATCTGTATGGGTCGAGAAGGTATACGCTAGTCTACTCTGGTATATCGATGCCCCGTCTCGATATACCCTCGACTAGGGACTTTGAAAGATGTACTTATGGACTACCATGTCCCCACTAGTATGATCCGCATCATAGTCCAGGTAGTCAAGTACACATCCTAAGGGCTTTACCAATATGTAACAGAGAGACAATCAGGGTACACGTTAAGGTAAAGATCAACCAGATAGCATACTATCATGTCGAGCAAGAAAGTCCTCCCTATATACGTCCTAGCATCCACTACAATATACATCATATGTACAGTAATGGCCTCTAGGGCATACATATAACTAACAATCTCCCACTTGCACTAGGGCCATCTGATAGCAGTGGTTGTAGCATCTCATACTCAACCATCCCATAAAAGTCTCTCTCTGGGAATAGGCCTTCGTGAGTGGATCCGCCGTGTTGTTCTCTGACTCTACTCTCCTAACCTCGATCACCCTGGAGATCAACCATCTCCATGATCAGGTGACACTGCCTTAGAGTTTGTCTGGATCACTGATGGGACGGGTGTTCCTAGGCATAAGCCACAACTCCATTGTCACACAATGGGAGGAACATAGTTCATCTCATGAACCAATATACACCCAAACAGCCTCTTTGGTAGCATCTTAAGTAGCGATGTATCCTGCCTTTATCGTCTAGTATGCCACGGTATCTAGCTTGGAACTCTTCCAACATCCGTCCCTTTACTGAGGGTAAAGACAATGCCTGTGACTGACTTTCAGTCGTCCTTATCACCCTGGAACCCTTCCAGTGATTCTCCCCAGGATCGATTGATACCATCTCACTACAACTAGTGAGAATCCTAACATCCAATTAGATCTATCTCATAGATCCAAAACCCAGGATTTAGGAGGTATCACTTTTATCCTATATGGAGAATCATTGTGATAAACGGAGATTGACCGAGCGTAGCATAGGAAACTCCTTTCTTTTCAAGAGCATGACATCCACGTACTCTACGAGGATCATCACCATACTCTTTACTACCTTTTTGTTTATACAAGGTTCATCTACCATTTTGATGATGTCAAACTCTTTGACTAACACATCAAAACAGATGTTCCAACTCCGCGATACCTGCTTTATCCTATAAAGCATCTTGTACACGTTTCCGCTGCTCCCACAGTCTACGAAGCCCTCTGGCTGTGTACTTATAGACGTTCTCTTCTAAAACATCATTTAGAAAAGCAGTCATGGCACCCAACCGCCAGATATCGTAGTCATGGTATGTAGCCGTGGCAAGTAGTATCTGGATGGACTTAAGCATAGGTACTGGAAAAGGTTTCATCATTATCCACGCCTGGTCGATGACGAAAACCTTTAACAAGTCTAGCTTTGAAAGTCTCAACTTTTCCATCTACACCAAGTAATCTTCTCAAGATTTACTTGCTCCTGATGGGGATTTAACCCTTCAGATATAGCAACCAAAGTCCACACTTTGTTGGTGTACATGGATTCCATCTCAGATCACTAAGCATCCAGCCATTCTTACAGAGTCCCTACTCTCGATGGCCTGCTCGAAACTAGTTGGGTCATCATCTCATGATGCAATCCTCGCTCCCACTGTCATAGAGAACCGAAGTATCTCGCAGGTGGGTGAGGAACCCTACTAGATCGGCGGAGAGGCTGAGGTTCGTTGGTAACTATTGAAACCTTTGGTTTTATCAAATCATCTGCTGTAGTTTGTATAGCTGGAACATTTCCAGTTCTACATAACCGACCTTGCCTCGAGCTTGTCCGTATTTTGCTTTTAGACATAGCCCGGACAACCCCAAATCTTAACTAGCTTAAGACATGGGCTCTTCCCATTCCATATCTCATATGGATTGGTAGGCAGTGATCTGATTCGAACCCTATTCAATAGGTATGCAGCTTCTCAAGCGCATAACTCCCAAAAGGAAATAGGTAACTCAGTAGTACTCATCATAGAGCACACCTTATCATATAGGGTGTGATTGCTCCACCCCGATACACCATCGTGCTATGGTGTATACGGAGGAGTAATGCTGAGAGAGAATCTCATTCTCCTTTAGAAAAGTCCAGGAATTCTATGCTCAAGTATTCTCCTCCTTGATCACATCAAGGGACATAATACTTATACCCGTATTGGTTCTCTACTTCTAACTTATATTCTGTGAATATCTCAAAAGGTTCGGACTTGTGTTTCAACAGGAACATATGTCTGAATCTTGAGAGATCATCAGAGAATGTAATGAAGTACAAAGAACCGGTCTTGGTATGTGTAAACAGGGGACCTACATACATCAACATGTATCATCCCAAGAGTTCACTAACTCTTTCTCTGTTTCTAGTAAACGGAGCTATGGTCATCTTATCTCTGTGACATGACTGGCAAGTTTCACAAGATGTAAATTCAAACTGATTTAAATATGCATCTACATGTAACTTCAGCTAGTCGGGTCGCATTGATATGACCTAGTCTACAATGCCTCAAGTAGGATTCGTTCATTTCTGAACTCTTCCTCTTGTGTGTGTTCCGTATACTAAAGAACTGTAGTTTGATTTAGAACATTAATGCTTTTAGATAACGTGCCTGAACCAATCAACTTTTGATATAGGAAATGTTCAAAACATTATCCAACTATACAAAATTTTATCATTTCTTTACTAATAAAGAGATAGATATGATTTTGTATATTAGGTTCGGTATCTAATAACATTCGTTCAGAATCAATGTATTGGTAATACAGGGTGACAGTGACCAACAGACTTGGCTGCAACTCTTGCCCCGTTTTCTGCCTCATGAAACTTATCACCCGTTCTCAGTCCTCTACCTTTCTGTAGCCCTATGTAACAGATTACATATCTGGGATCCTGATCTGGTATCACATACCCAGGACGTAGAGGATACAGAGAAACAGTTCTTTGTAATGAACACACCCGAAGAAGATGCATCATATGCACTTCCTTCGTTTGGGCGGCACGGGAAATCTGGTATTCCCCAATTTCCTGCTCTGTCTTATAACAATTATAAGTTGGAGCGGGACCAACGTTCCCCAGCTCAGTATAACAAGCGGGTTCGGTCAATATTCGTATTATTATCTTGATTAAGGCGTGATATGGTCGCTACCTGGAGAGAGAGAGAAGAAAACACTCAGCGTGCGCTCTTTCAAGAATAGATTGGTTATTATTTTATCTAATCAGGATGGCTCCCACTGTTTTTTTTATCAAATCTTCCTTCAAACCCTAAAAGGAAAGACTAGCCGGGATAAATACACACTACAAGTTCGCCAATCTTTCAGCCAGGCTAGTGTCGGTACTTTGAGGGAGGTCCCCCGTACTTTCGCACGAACCTAATTAATGTAAACCTCGTTTTCCCAGAGGCGTAACCCCGTTGACACATTTCTAGTCACCTACTTGATCGGCTAATTGTAATGTGTAAAACTCTCCCAGGAGTAACTCTTACTCGCAGCGGGTATCGGGATCCAACTATCTCATAGAAGGCATGCAATCTCATTGCAAATTTCAACACTTGAAATTCCCGATAATATTTTGCCCCTAACGTGCTATGACCTTGACGAAAGCCAACAAACCATAGCCCGCTAGTCAAGTTCAACCCGTACATTTCTTGATTGAATTAAACCCACCCGCACGACCCTTGACGAAAGCCAACAAAGCCGCACGACTACCCTAATCCAATCGCATCGTATGCAGCAGATAAGCAGCATATAGCTACCGCACACTGCACCTTGACAAAAGCCAACAAATGCAGCACGAATACTATATACAACTTATCTGAAATGACGGAGGGCTACGACAGGTTTTTCTGAAAACCTATTGCGTAATGAACTTGATATCGTTGTAGGATCGAATGAATTTTGAAATGGAGTGTTTTTGAGGCTTTTCTAGTTTTGCTAAAGGAGTCACTCTCGGTGAAGGGATCGTCGGTCCTTTCCTCTTCGAATAAGGTGCGGGATATATCACATATATCACTGTGCAAAGCAGAACTCTTAAAAGCAATCAAAAGACAAACCGAGTGTGTAACATCTGCCAGTTATTGCTAAAGGAGTCACTCCCGGTGAAGGGATCTCGGTCCTTTCCTCATCGAATAAGGTGCAGGATATATCACATATACCGCTGTGCAAAGCAAGAACTGTAGCTACCTGTTTTATTTTTGAAATTCGATTCCACAACATCTTTAGGTTTCTTTTTATTTCATTAATCATATTAATGAAGTCCCAACATTTAAGTACCTAAACATCACAGATAAATACGACGTACACTTATGCCATCCGCATTCGCCTCGATGTCCCCTCGTGCACCGTTAGGTTAGGTAACTAACGGCAGGACAGGGCTAGCACGGGTGTAAAACATAAGTAACGTCTATATAATATATCATATATACTATATAGTGTATCTATCACAGAACATCACATGATCACATCACAGATATCGCAGCAGAAGAATCATATGAAATATTGGATATACTAGGACGTCCGTGTTTTCAATACGAGCCAGTATAAAACACGGATTCCACGGTCGTGATGAATAGCCAAACCCACACCCCTAGACCCCTACGAGAGAGGCAAGCTACCCTACCAATTCTAGAGTTAGGAGACCCGGACTCGACTCTTCGAGTTGGTCTCCCACTGGACTCCAGAACCCGGTTACTTATGCTCCCCTCCTTGGGTCTATCCTAGTGCGGAAAAGTAAATAATATACAAAAGGTGACAACTTCCGCTACCTGGAAGTGTCCCAATAAAAGAATATTACATACAAGCTTTTACATGAATGAAAATGAAAAACACTCATCTCACATAAAAAAACCCGGCTATTCAAACACGACGATCCAATATAACATATCCAGCAACACATAACATCACATGTCATCAACGTAAGAAAAAAAGGTGAACCCAATTGTCGTTGACATATAGCAACGAAACCGGCGATTTCACATATTACACTTACGGTCACAGAAAAGAAAGTGTAAAACTACAACAGTTGGAATTCGCAACCACCTCAGACATCTCATGCCTGACCAAATGAATTTCTTAGACATCGCATGCCTAACAATTATAAACCCCGCATTTTAGTCTCATTATCGAAAACACTTTTCAATATCAAGTCGGGTAATTCAACAAGATTCCCGACATCCTGATCGAATGCTCGTCGCAAACTTCAGTAGACGGCTGCACCCCCGATACCGTCGACGAAGTGCACCAAGGCGGAACACCGCTACCGCGAGCACCTGGACGGATGCTTTCGGCGACGGGGTTCTCCTACAGTCACTTGGTCGGGGCTATGGAATGAGGCTGTCTATTAAGTTTACCCGGCGAGTATCCGCGTACACTACGTGATTGCGACGGACTTTTGATCACATCAAAATTCCGTGGCAACCGATCAAGTGAGACTAAACTGCTATGTTTATAACATTCATTCAGTTATCTCATAACTACTTGTGAATTCCAATTATTGTATCACATTCCAGATAATTAGAAAATGTTAAACTTTCCGATCGAACATTCAAACACCCAAGTTTTCCCGAAACAGATCAACTCATGAAATAAGTTCAAAGACATTCACTTCGTGCCTCAGTACCAACGATCCAGCCGTAGAAGGGTCAAGCCAACGCCTCACATGTGGCACGCCGTACTGCCCCAAACCCGAAGGTTCAAAGGGCAGTTCAAGACGGTCACATAATCGAGTTAAGGTTTGTTGCCTTCTAGAGGGTCCATCGCGTTACTTGCACTACTTTGAACGTCATTAAACCTCGGAAAAATCCAACACTTGGAAATTTTCCGGCAGGGGAAAGATTGGGTATTTATATCCGATCAAACTTTTTAACATATTCAAAAATTATCCGGAAAGCCACATAGACAAAATCTGATACTCCGATCGAAACACCGAATCCCCAAAACAACCCCAGAAAATTCAACTCTTGAATAAATATTAAAAATTCCCAGAAAATCCAGCATAATAAAATAGGAGTTACTGTGCAAACAGGGGAGGATGACGTCATCATTTCGCCGCGGAACCGCCGCAGAAGCCAGGCTTCTGCCGCGGTTCCGCCGCACTATGAACAGTTCATGGAAAACATTTTGCACCGTAATTCTTAGATTTCCCTGCTGAATTTTTTAAGCATTTTTAATCTGGAAAAAACCCAGTTTTTAGAAAAAGTCCACAGAGCATGTCGGATTAGGGTTTCGGGGTTTGTTCGGGTTTCAAACTTCGTCTACGCAACGCCTAAGGCTCTAGCTAGGCTCTGATACCACTGTAGGGTTCCTAGACACTCTCAAGAGGTCTCACAAGGCATCAACCATGCCAATTTCAAACTTTACGGGTGCCGAGAAACCCTAATACGGATCGTTAACTAGAAGTTTAGGCGAAAAAGAAACTAGTTAACAACTAAACTAAAGTGTAACGGAAATACAACCATTGTAGATCCGGTGCTCCACCTCCATAGCTCCATGATGATGTCTCCTCGCTGCGATCATCGGATCCCGGGCTCTAGTGTCGGCTTCATCGGAGAATGGACGGGCTAGGTCATCGACTACGACGCCGAAGATGATCTACGTAGAGGCATCACTAGATCAAGCTCTACCTTCACCAAGCCATGAAAACTTGTGAAGGAAACACCCTATACTACTTGGCAAGAGGTAGAGGATGAAGAAATAGGAGGTGGGTTCACTTTAGATTTGGATTTCTCACTCTTTTTCATCAATCACCATTGATGAAGTCAAGCTTTTTCTTCAAGTGATGAAGAAGAAGAAGAAGATGAATATTATGATAAGTTTTTTCCAAAACAAAAGTAAATGAATACTTATCATAATAATAACCATGGTCAAGTGTAGAGAATAAATCATGGTTAGTGGGAATGGTTAGGGTTAAGCATGGAGACAAAATGGTCACTTGGTCAAAGCTTCATGAAGCTTCAACATCTATCCAAAGAAAGCCACCATTTTGCATTATGCTAATAATTTTCCAAAAAGAATAAATAATTAAATAAATGAATAAGAAAATAAAAACCCTAACCATTACACAACCATGGTTTAATCTTTACACAAACCCAAGGAAACATGTATCATCAAACATGATACAATCATTTGCACAAAAAGTATATCACATATACAACTTGTACATCCAAGTGAGAAAATCCATTTAAAGTGAACCGATACTAGTTAATGCAAAGTAATATATCAAATATATAATTATGCATTAAATCATTAAATCAACACTTGATTCAATGATCCAGTCATATCGTATATATAACCGACTAATATCAACAGTAACAACTTATCGAATCAACACTTGATCCGATAACCCGGCTATATCGCATATAACCGATCAATGTCACATATCGCAAGAATCGAATACAGTATCACATACTGGTATCAATCTCGGTCCCGCACATATCTCATATGCGCTCCTATTTCGTTTCGCTTGATCCCGGAAACCTCTGTGTAGGACTCTAAAGACTCGTCAATACGCCGGCAGCAGGTGATGATCATATCAAACACCCACAAGCCGCAAGCGGTCTGCTAAACGTAACGGCCACCCGGGTATTGAGCGATCAGAAGATCGACGAGCAAGCCCGCTCACACTCCAGTGAATCCAACCAGTAACACTTACCGTACAGTCCGGTCTGATCGTCTGATATGTCGCATATCTTGCCTAGGGGTGGTAAACGTCAGACCCCAATAGCTCGATAAGTCGTGTCGATATGAGGTCTATAACAATTCGAGAAACTACTGGTAACACTTACCAATAAATCTCAGCAACCCTGGCCAGGGATTTCCTGTTATAGCCAATCGAACACAGCGCAACATCTACTCCCTATACCGGGAGAGACGAATCCCCTCCTATCGCTCATTGCCTCCATGTGACTCGGGACTGTACCCAAAAACCACCATTTTGCACGCCCTCTTGGACGTGGTAAGATGGAAATCAAAGCACAGTGGGAACCACACAAGACTCTATGACGATCTCGGGTCAACAGACTACTCTGTACCAGTGTCACCAGAGAACTGCCATCTGACGTAAGGTATAATACCATCTGGGAGTTCTCGGCGAGTCCGTCCAGTGTACCCAGTCTCCACTGAGCACCCGTATATCATCTCTGATGTCAAACACCAATGGATATGGTATCATCCATCGCCCATCTGTATGGGTCGAGAAGGTATACGCTAGTCTACTCTGGTATATCGATGCCCCGTCTCGATATACCCTCGACTAGGGACTTTGAAGGATGTACTTATGGACTACCATGTCCCCACTAGTATGATCCGCATCATAGTCCAGGTAGTCAAGTACACATCCTAAGGGCTTTACCAATATGTAACAGAGAGACAATCAGTGTACACGTTAAGGTAAAGATCAACCAGATAGCATACTATCATGTCGAGCAAGAAAGTCCTCCCTATATACGTCCTAGCATCCACTACAATATACATCATATGTACAGTAATGGCCTCTAGGGCATACATATAACTAACAGGGCGAGGCCAGATGTTTAGCTCATATCTCCAGGAGGGTCAGCAGTCGTCACGTGGATGCTTCGGATGTGGTAGTCCCCATCACCGCATCAGAGATTGTACCGAGATACGTCGGAGGGAGCCTGCAGTACCGCATGTCACACTTCCACCTTCTCCACCCCAGAGGGCGTTGCCTGTGGTACCTACTATTGCCCCGCATCAGACTCATGCGCAGAGAGGCCGTGGTCACGGAGGGTTTGTTCCTAGAGGGCGAGGTGGCCAAGGCAGAGGACAGCCAGCTACCGGCAGAGTGCAGCCAATTGCTAGTGGGGGACCGCCAGTCGCAGGTGCAGGACAGGCGCAGGTTTTCGCGTTGACGCATCAGGACGCGCAGGCGTCCAATGCTGTGGTCTCAGGTACCCTATCAGTATGTTCTGTTGACGCACACATGTTGTTCGATCCCGGATCCACGCACTCATACGTTTCCACACATTTCATGTCGTGTTTGGGTAGAGAGTCCGGTTTGCTTGATCAGCCGCTTGTTGTGACCACTCCTGTGGGAGAGTCGTTTGTTACTAGGCACGTATTCCGATCCTGTGTTGTCCGTATTGGCGAGAGAGAGTTGCCTGTCGACTTGATCCTTCTTGAGATGTTGGACTTCGACGTTCTTTTGGGCATGGATTGGTTAGCCACGTGCTATGCGTCTATGGACTGCCGCGAGAAGTCAGTTAGATTTTGTTTTCCCGGCGAGTCGGCTTTTGTTGTGCAGGGGGACGTGGTGCCGCCCCTCACATATTGATTTCTTCTCTTCGCGCTGGACAGCTGTTGAGGAAAGGATGTCGGGGATTTTTAGCCTATGTTTGCGATACTAGAGCTACAGATGTTCCATTGGACCAGGTTCCGATTGTATGTGAGTTCCCTGATGTTTTCCCTGACGAGATTCCTGGGCTACCGCTTGAGTGCGATATTGCCTTCTGTATTGATTTGATTCCCGGCACGGGGCCTATTTCTATACCGCCTTATCGGATGGCCCCGACGGAGCTTAAAGAGTTGAAGGATCAACTGCAAGATTTGCTGGATAAGGGACTTATTCGACCCAGTGTTTCTTCTTGGGGTGCTCCGGTCCTATTTGTCAAGAAGAAGGACGACAGTTTGCGTTTTTGTATCGACTACCGCCAGCTGAACCGGGTTACCGTGCGGAACAGATATCGTTGCCACGCATCGACGACTTGTTCGACCAGCTTCAGGGGGCAGGATATTTTTCGAGGATCGACTTGCGATCAGGATACCATCAGCTGCGGGTTCGACAGGAGGACATTCCGAGGACAGCTTTCCGCACGCGCTACGGCCATTATGAGTTTTTGGTGATGTCGTTCGGACTCAGCAATGCGCCAGCAGCATTCATAGATTTGATGAACCATATATTCAGGCCGTACCTTGACTTGTTCATCATCGTATTCATTGACGATATATTGGTGTATTCCCGGAGCAGAGAGGAGCACGAGCAGCACCTGCGGATCATACTGCAGACCTTGAGGGAGCACCAGCTTTTCGCAAAGTTCTCCAAGTATGCATTCTAGCTGGACAGCGTAGACTTCTTGGGCCACGTGATTACACGAGATGGTATATGTGTAGACCCAAGGAAGATCGAAGCCGTTCAGCGTTGGCCCAGACCCACATCAGTTACAGAGATTCGCAGCTTTCTAGGGTTGGCCGGCTACTACAGGCATTTGTACAGGATTTCTCCCGTATTGCTGCACCTTTGACCGGATTGACCCGGAAGGGAGTTCCTTTCGATTGGACGGAGGAGTGCGAGCATAGCTTTCAGCAGCTACGGACTTGTTTGACTACGGCGCCAGTGTTATCATTTCCTTCAGGATCAGGCGGATTTGTGGTCTATTGTGACGCTTCACGAGTGGGGCTAGGGTGCGTATTGATGTAGCATGACAGGGTGATCGCGTATGCTTCACGGCAGTTGAAGAGACATGAACAGAACTACCCCACTCACGATTTGGAGATGGCTACAGTGGTCTTTGCACTTAAGATCTGGCGACATTACCTATACGGCGAGTCGTGCCAGATATTCACTGATCACAAGAGTTTAAAGTATATATTTCAGCAGCGAGACCTGAATCTCCGACAGCGTCGTTGGATGGAACTAGTGAAGGACTATGATTGCGAGATCTTGTATCACCCGGGCAAGGCAAATGTAGTGGCGGATGCTTTGAGCAGGAGGCCCGGGGGCAGTCTATCTTGTTTGAGCGCAGTGCAGAGGCAGTCGTCGGCAGATTGGCAGATATTATGCGACAGCCGAGTGCAGTTCGAGTTCACGCCGATAGGGGGCAGCTTGCGCATGTTCGTGCACGCCCACAGTTGCTTGACCATATACATGAGGCACAACACAGTGATGACCGATATTCAGAGATCATGGTGCAGATTGGACAGGGAAGATTTTCCGAGTTCGTGATCGATGATCATGGGATACTGCGATTTGGGAATAGACTGTGCGTACCAGATGTGGAGGGACTGTGGCGTGAGATTCTTGAGGAGGCACATCGATCGGTGTACAGTGTGCATCCCGGTTCCACCAAGATGTACCATGATATGAGAGATGTTTACTGGTGGGACGGAATGAAGAGGGACATCGCAGATTTCGTGTCGAGATGCCTGACTTGTCAGCAAGTCAAGGCTGAACACCAGAGGCCAGCGGGAGAGCTACAGCCGTTACCCATTCCGGAGTGGAAATGGGAACAGATTTCGATGGATTTCGTTGTGGGTCTACCCAGGACTAGGCGAGGGTATGACTCCATTTGGGTGATCGTGGATCGTTTGACGAAAGCGGCTCACTTCCTTCCAGTGAAGACGGCTTTTGGATTTGCTCAGTACGCCCAGATATACATCGACGAGATAGTACGACCGCATGGAGTCCCAACGTGTATCGTGTCCGACAGAGGCACCCAGTTTGCCAGCCGACTATGGCAGAGGCTTCAGGAGGCGTTGCGCACACGCTTGAGTTTCAGCACAGCATTTCATCCGCAGACCGATGGCCAGTCAGAGTGGACTATTCAGACTCTCGAGGACATGCTCCGAGCGTGCGTTTTAGACTTTGGTGATAGCTGGGATCATCATTTACCCTTGGTGGAGTTCTCCTACAACAATAGTTTCCAGGATACTATTCAGATGGCACCTTTCGAGGCTTTGTATGGGAGGAGATGTAGATTGCCCGTTTGTTGGACAGAGCTCAGTGAGAGCAGTATTTTGGGGCCACAGATCGTACAAGAGACGACCGAGAAGATACAGCAGATTCGAGACAGGACGAGGACAGCTCAGAGCAGGCAGAGATCGTATGCTGACAGGCCCCGCCGCAGATTAGAGTTCGCAATTGGAGATCACATTTTTCTGAGGGTCTCTCCGATGAAGGGAGTGATGAGGTTTGGACGGCAGGGGAAGCTTAGCCCCAGATTCATAGGTCCCTTCGAGATCCTCGAGCGTGTGGGCGCAGTAGCATATCGTTTGGCTCTTCCACCCGACTTCCCAGATGTTCACCCCGTATTCCACGTGTCGATGCTTCGCAGATACCTACATGACCCTTCGCACATGATTCAGCATGAGACCGTTCAGCTCGAGCGCGATCTTTCGTTCACTGAGCAGCCAGTCGTGATATTGGACCGGCAGGTGAAGAAACATAGATCGAAGGTCTTTCCATCAGTGAAGGTGCTTTGGCGCAGCCCGAATGGTGAAGAGATCACTTGGGAGGCCGAGGGCGAGATGCGGAAGAAGTTCCCTCATCTCTTTGAAGGTATGCGTAGCTTTATATTTTAAATTCGGGGACGAATTTCTTTAAGGGGGGAAGATTGTAACACCTTAGGATGTGTTTAATGGCTAATTATATGTTAATATATGATTTTTAATAAAAATTTTTACCAAATTAAGTTTCAAATAATTTTCCAAATTTAATGAATATTTTATTAGATTTTTCCTAGGCTTGCACACACTTGTGCATGTAAACTAGAGTTAAAAATGGGGTTGAACCATGATTAGCAACCATAGTGGTTTAAAACATGGAAATTAAGTCATGAGGGTTTTAATTAAGTTATTTGGTAATTTTATTTAAAGGTTGTTTTTATTATATATTTGAATTATTTTGAAAATGTTGACTTGGTGAGAGAGAGAGAGTGCATGATGGGGCATGATGGCCTTGCCATACTTCATTTAATGAAGAGAGGTAGTGAGAGAGAAGGGTTGACTAGCATGGTTATTTTTTTCTCTAAACTCTTTTCCTCACAACAACTCTCTCACTCTCACTCTCATACACACACACACACTCACAGCTGAAGAAACAACAGCAGCCCTAGCACAAGCAGCAGCAGCTCCAGCACCAGCATCAGCAGCTCCAGCTCCAGCATCAGCATCAGCAGCTCCAGCTTCAGCAAAAACAGTAGCAACACCAGCAGCAGAGGCAGGAAACAGAAGCAGCTTCCTCTCTTCTTCTTCTCCTCCCCCTGCTTCTTAGGGTCGAGAGTGGGGTATATTTCTTAACCCTACATCCTAGTTTGCTTGGTTGGTGTGTTTATAGCTTCGATTAGTGATTAATTATGCGTTTTAGTGCTAAATATGGTAATTAGTGTGAACTTTGGTTAAGTGAGGTTAGTTTTGGTTAGACTAAGTTAATTAAGTGTTGTTAGGGCCATGTTAACCTAGTTAAACCCCAGATTGCACTAAAATACCCTAAGTTTTCAAATTGTGCAAAATTTAACCTTTTTAAGCAAAACTTAGCCTTTCTGTAATCTGCTTTAGATCTGGGTTTTTCAGGTAAAAATTGAGGAGACTGGAGTATGTATACTAGGTCTAGACCACACCACCAGAGCATGAGCCCCTGACCCCACACCCAGGCCGCCGGAATAATCCTTCTGGCCGCAAATTGCAGCCAGACTTGGGAGATAAGTGTTAGGATTTGTTCTGTAGGTGTCTGCTACATTTCTAAGGTCTATGGTATATGCAATTTTGTAAGTTTTTAACCTGGGTAGAATCTGGGACAGTATATCGTTTTTCAAGTACGTTTAGTTTGCGCGATACGCGCGATACGTGAGTGGGTTCTGTGATCCACCGTATCGCGACGTGTCGGGTTAGTTTTAGACGCGTATACACATGTTTCAGCGTATCGTACACACGCGTGTCTAATTCGCGACGCGAGTTTCTCGTTTTGTTTCGATATCGCGTTTTGCAAGATATTTTCTTATGTATGGATTATTTGTGTAAATTCCAGGTTCGCAGGCAGGTGCGTCGGACGCCGCCAAGAAAGGGAAGCAAGTGGTCGGCTATGTGTAGCACGCGACCAGGTGAGTAGATTTAACATTTACGGGAAAATCGCCCGTATGGTGTTGAGCGTCAGGGCGTAATAGGATATGTCAGTTGCATGTGTTCATGTAGGTATACTGTAGTAGCATGCCTTCTTGCTGCATGTTGGCACACACACACACACACACACACACACACACACACACACACACATATACATACCTTGATATATCACTACCTGTGCACATGCACCCTTTATGTTCATCTTTGTGCATACATACCTTGATATATCACCACTTGCGCACATGCACCCTTTATGTTCATCTTTGTGCATACATACCTTGATATATCAATACCTGCGCACATGCACCCTTTATGTTCATCTTTGTGCATACATACCTTGATATATCACTACCTGTGCACATGCACATTGCTACACTCACATTGCGTATATATCCATTTGCACATCCATACCTATACACATACATATGATACATAGATGGATGACATTGACATGTTTTAAAACTAAGGGACCGCATGGGATACTTCAAACTGGATCTTTTAAAAAGAGCGGTTTTCCCTTTCTTTTACTTTTAGTGTCATACGACATATTGCATGGATTTACGCATTGAGTTCGGATTTATGTGATTTCTAGATTTGGGAACCGGGGTATTATTTTAAGAAAATACGCACTGTTTAAAAACCCGGTTTCCCTTGATATGATATTTCAGTGCGTCCACCATGAGTTTTCTCGGTTCCAGAGAGCTTGTGTGAGTATACCCGATTCGAGGAGCGGTAGGCACCGATTGCGGGTACATGGTGGACCCGGTACGGTACCCCAGGGCAAGAAGACTCGTATTGTTAGACGGTGAGCCCGGCGGAGGGACTACTACCTACCGGTGATTGGTTAGACCTGGCGATTATCCGGAGGATCCCGACCAGAGTCGATAGATGGATACGGGACGACGCGTACTGCCGGGGCCGAGGGCCGATTCCGCAGACGGAGCCCGTGGGCCGATCCGATGGACGGAGCCCGATACTTGAGGATTTGCGTGTCGTTGCTAGTCACGGCTGATTTTATGATATTTCGAGTGCCGATGCTGGGCACTCACGATTCTATGAGATTTACAGGATTTGAGGGCCGGTGAGGATGACGGCGCCTGAGTCTTTTCTGGGATTTGGTGTATTGATGGACACCAGTTATTTTCCACGTTGATATTCCGTGTAGATATTACTTATTCCCATGCTCAGTATTTAGTATTGCACATCTCATCCTGTATCTGTAGTACCTGTTAGAGTACACATGCTATGCACGATTATTGCATACCTTGCTCATCACATAGAGATGTTATTAGATCGCATTTGCTGCATGATTTGAGCATCCAGTTCATCATATAGATGTTATCTGTTGGCATAGGTTAGAGTATCGCAGCACGTGCATACTCGCGATTACCTTTATATGTTATCTACTATTCACGAGTTGGCAACTAACCCCATTGTGCCACAGTGTTTGTAGGTTGCCCCTCGGAGTAGTTGCGGCAGGCTGCTTTCTTACATCTTTTGTCACAGATACCACTACGGTTGGCATACTAGCCATTTTGCTGATAGGTGGGTTTTGTGCGGTATCTGTTTATTTTCGAGCTGTATACATCATTGTATCTAGTATTCTCCATCTACTAGTTATGTATTGACTTAGAGACCAGTGGTGAGGACGATGTATATTATTATACTCTGGTGTCGAGTTCGTTGTGAGCCGACTTTATTTATGCAGTTTTATATTTCATGTTGTCTTCACTTACTTTTACTCTTTCTTCGCTACGGCGTCGTATATTATTATTGTGGTATTGTGATCGCACGCTTTTGGCGTCTCGGATGTTCAAAGTTCTAAAGTTATAAACGCGATCAGGACGGTGTCGCTATGCAGCTAGCCGGTTGAGTACGGGTCGATCTACAGGGAGATGATTGTATGTCCGTTCTTGTCTTAGACGAGTCAATAAAGAATGTATATATGTTTTGTTCGGTTCTATCCTAAGTGTTATATGCAAGTATAAAGTTGTTAAGAAAAAGATACGAAAGTGTAAGCTAAGGAAATCCGCACTCAAAACCTTTGAGCCGAGTCTTGACCAATTGAAGCTAGAGCAATCGGCAACAATGTGGATTAGGGGATTTAAGCACGGTATTCGTGGAATCCGGCTTATTGACCCTTGTCCTTCCGTTCTTGTTTCTTGCTTTCGCCTCCGGCCAAACCGAACGCAACCAGTCGCGATTAGGAATCACCGTTACCTTGGTAGGGTAGGGTGTCTAACGGAGCGCTTGCGTAATGTTTGGGCGGAGTTCGAAGGAAAATAACGGGAAAAGGAAATGAGCAAAGAAACATTAACTTACAATATCGTATTTATTCTTAACAACACCATATTAACAACAAACCAAAAAGAGAGAACAAAACAACAAAGAAAAGAAAAGATTACAAGTAAGTAAGTGCATGGAATTTGAAGTGCAAGAAAGTAAAGCATGAATGTAAAGCAAGTAATAAAAAATAAGAAAGAAATAAGCAAGAAAGAGAACTAGAAACCATGGAACAAGTTACACACCATGGGTTTAATAACCCAAACTTAAACTTGCAAGCTCAATTAAGAGGTTGCAAGATCAAGAGAGAGCTAAAAACCCAAGGCAAAATGAAGCACAAAAGAGACTTTATTCTTTCCAAAATGATACAACTCTTGAGATCAAATACCAACCCTTAAACCTTCAAGATCAATGAAGAGGTTGAAAGATCAAGAGAAAGCAAGGATCTCAAGGGGAAGCTAAGCAAAAGAATGATACAAAATAACCCTCATCTTCATTTATCTTCCACTCAAAAAGCTCTCACTACAATTTTCATGGAGGAAAGAATGAAGAAGAAGAAGAAACTAAGCTAAATCCTAACAAAAAGAAGACATAAGAATTGATTTCATGGCTTGGCAAGTTTTGGACTATTTATAGGCAGGAAATAGAAACTCTAGGGCCACTTTCAGGCACTACAGGAAGTTACAAAAATGACCTCAGAAGATGACCCTCTGTCGAGTCAGCATGGCCGCGGTTCCGCGGCCTAAGCGCGCTTATGCCGCGGATCTGCGGCCATTATGGGGATTTGGGCCTTCAAGTTTTGTCGGTTTCCCTGGTTTAATGTTGTCTGCAGTGTGGTATATGTTTTTTCTCAGAAACTCTTCACAATTTTTCCAGAATTTCAGCAGATCAAAAGGTGATTTGATGTGGATCTTTTGCCATGATTTCCTTGAGCTCCGCATAGATTTCTTGGATTTTGTGTTGCCATTGTGCTTTGTGCATGAAAATGACATCGATTTGCCATTTTGTCCCTTAAACTGGTGTGCGGCAACATACAGATAGAGAGCGGAGACCCGTGATTTATCTGTGGTTGGCAGTAATCCGGAATTTATCGTGCTTTTTCATGAATTTCACTGTTTAGAGCTGAGAACCTGTATCCTGCAATTAACTAGCAAACATGGCTCAAGAGTACCTACCTATAAACAAACGAGCATAAGAATGGGCGGTATTAAATGCAATATTCTGGTATGAACATATTGTTTCCGCCATTGGGCGTGATTGCTCCCGTTTGGGATGCTTATTTCTTATTGTGTATCATTTACTCATATATTGCCTTGTACCCGATTTTCGGGGCTAGTTTTTACAAAGGAAATGCTACCAAAATTTTTAAAATAATAACTTGAACTTTAAAGAATTCTACTAAACAACTTAAAGTTTTCTAATAAATGTTTTAAACACTCTATACTTTTTATGGTTTTGATTTCTGGGTTCGGCTTACTTAGTCGCGTTATGCCTGTAGACGTCATGTGGTTAAATACCGGTCACGGGTCGAACTTTGGGTCGTGACACCAAACCACCCTGGGACTTCTTTGCAGGTACTCGGCGCTAAACTCTTCAAATCACTAATCGCACCAAAACCCAGTGAAATCCACACGTAATAGAAGATCATCACCAAAATCCACCGGGAGATCAACGGAAGACAACATCTGACGGAGACCCGAAAAGGACCTCCATCAGTTGGCGCCGTCTGTGGGAAACTAACTCCACAAAACACAAAGTTAGCCTTTCGATCTCCGCCCACATGGCAAGCAACCATCCTGAAGATCCCGGTACCAGCCGCTGCCTTCCACTCACCGAACGCGGGGATGAGCCTCCTCCAGCGACTATCATCAACGCCCTCGTAGGCCGGATAGATCGGCTACAATCTCTCGTGGAGGCGCTCGTCCGTGTCCAAACGGCTGGGCCTGGGCCCCAGATCGGCGCTCCACCGCCTCCAGAAGGCTCTGCTCCTGTCTGGACGATTGACCACCAGCAGGCCACGACTCCTAGCCACCGATCTCTCGAGCCGGTACTCCTTGAGGCCCGCTGGGCGCCCCATGGCTCTACACCAAGGTCCGCTGCCAGAACGCCTAGCCTCGAGCCTCCTCACGACCCTTATCCCCCTGAGGAGATTTCAGTCACCTCGCCTATCCACAGGCATGGTCGGCACCACCACCCTCGGCGGGGCCGCACTGAATGGGTTCACCTCAGTGGCTCGAGAGCCACCTCGCCCAGGGATCTGAGGCACCTCATTAAGAGGAACCGGGGCCGCTCCCAGACGCAGGTCATCCGCAGTGGAGGTCAGGGATCCCAAGGCGCCGATTCCTCGGGATACCACGGTCGGCTCGACACCCTCGAGAAGAAAATCGAGAGCATGCGCCGGGAGGCTCACCTCTCGAGCGACGGGGCTAAGTACGCCTCCGATTCGCTCACAAAGCCGTTCACCGAGGAATTACTCGCCGTCCCCGTCTCCTCACGCAACAAGCCCCCAAAGGTCTCTCTGTTCGACGGGAAAACAGACCCGAAGGACCATTTGGACGCTTTCACCGTGGGGATGAGCTTCCAGGATCACTCCGACGCCGCCCAGTGCAGGGCCTTCCCGGCAACCCTTATCCGTGAAGGTCGGGACTGGTTCCGGGGCTCGAGCCCCGCTCGATCTCGACCTTCGACGAGCTGGCTACTCAGTTCCTCGGCCATTTTGTTTGGAACCGTCGACAGAAGCGCACGGTCGACTACCTCTTCACGGTTAAAAGTGGGGACAAGGAAACGTTCAAGGCCTACATTACCCGTTTCTACAACGCCCTTCTCGAGGTGCCCGAGCACCGGGACAAGACCGCCATCACGGCGCTTAGATCTGGTCTGAGGCACAAGGAGTGGTTACGCTCCTTCGCGTTGGCGCAACTTAAGACCATGGCCGAGGTCAAGGCGTGGACCAAGCACGAGGTTCAGCTGGAATCCGAGGTGAACGCTAACCTCCCCCGAGCAGAACGATCCGACCAGAAGAAGAGGGCTCAGGAGGAGAGGCCGGAGCGTCAGCAGCCCTACCATCCAAAGTTCCAGGAGTATACCCCCCTCAACGTCTCCCTCGTAGTATTGCTAGAGGAGGCCCAGAACGAGGGGTTCTTCAAGTTCCCTCCGATCCCGCGTCAGGCCACAAAGAAAACCCGGGGCTCATACTGCGCTTTCCACCGGGTACTGGGCCACGCCACGGAGGATTGCAAGCAACTCAGGGACTACATTGAAGAGCTCATCCGATCTGGGCACCTCGCCGCATACTTGAGGGACAAACGGCAGGCCGACCGTGAGCAGGAGCAGCATCGCCCTCCCGCTGACCTGACCATCGGTCAGATCATGCTCGTTTAGGCGGACGGCCAGCACGAAACTCGGGGAGCCCCATACCCTGCGCCAAGCATGGAGGCCCACGGTCCTTCGGGGAGCTCGGACCAAGCCAATAAAATCATCTACTAGCCTGTAACTTTCCTTTAGGGCAATGTAAACTCTTCCTAGGATCTATTGTTAATTTAATAAAGGTCAATGGAACATTGCGAAAAAGAAAGAAAAACCTTGTTTATTCAAAAGTTATTATGGGCCCCTCAGCCATACACGCAAACAGAAAAGGAAATTACAACAGTGGGGGAAGGGGGTGCAGCGAGCACTGCTCGTGGTACTCGGTAAAGATCTCCGCCAGCCGGGGCCTCGCGAGGTCCAACCTCTGTCCCCGGTTCCCCCCGCACGCGTCGATCCCAAGCCTCAGCTCATAGCATTTGCGGACGAGCGCCTCTGAGCGGGCCAGCCGGTTCGCGGAGATCAGGCCGAAGCGCCTCAGAGACCGCAGCTTGCCCACGGCCTCGTCATAGAGCTGCTCGGACATGGGGTTGTAAAGCCCCGGCGATGCCCTCCAGATGGAGTACATCAACAGCTGCAGCAGGGAGGAGCGTCGGGGGAGCATCCAGCCGAAATGGTCCTCAATGCTCCCATAGACCAGCTGCACTGTGTCCTCGGTGCAGTTCTGGTCGTAAAGGTACACGTCTTCGAAGTGGATGATGTCGGGGATGGTAAACGGGAAGTCTTTTATTTTCGACGACCTGTTTATGAAGGATGGAAGGACCGGTACTCCTTCAACCTTATATAGCCCACTACGCAGCTCAACAGTCGCCCGCTTTCACCCAAAAGGTCGCTGCCACGCGGCGGCCATCGAGCCCTCTCTGGTGGAATCGAAGCGACGTGCCCCTAGCGCTTCGCCTCCCCCCGCATTCAATGCGCATGCTACGCTCACTGTTGCCGCGACCGTTCCTATTCCCCATGCCTACAGCTGGACGGTCGGGCTATACCTCACCAAGATTCAACCCAGCAGCTACCCTGCTCGGTCACCCCTGGCGGGTAGCTTCCCTACCACAATGCCAGGGATCAGAAAGCCCTCCCAGAGGCAGTCGAGCCCGAGGATCCCTCGCTCGGCTATCCCCAGCGGGTAGCTTCCCTGCCACAACGCCGGGGATCAAAAAGCCCTCCCAGAGGCAGTCGAGCCCGAGGATCCCTCGCTCGGCTATCCTTCAGGACAAAAGCCCTCGCCAAGAGGCACCGGGAAGTAACCCTGCCCGGCCAAGGGTCCTTGGTAGGCTTCTACAGCCCCTCCCGCGCTAAGGACCAAAGTCCTCCCAGAGGCAGTCGAGTCTTTGCTCAGCTATCCCCGGCTGGTAGCTTCCTACCACAACCGACAGGGATCAAAGTCCTCGCCAAGAGGCACTGCGCAGTAACCCTGCTCGGTCCCCGTCCTGAAGGATCAAAGCCCTCGCAAGAGGCAACCGAGCAGCTACCCTGCTCGGTCAACTCCGGCTGGTAGCTCCTTACCCACGATGCCAGGGATCAAAATCCCTCACAAGAGGCACCAGAGCGGCTACCCCGCTCGTTCATCCCAGGCTGGTAGTTGCCTACCCACGACGCCAGAGGTCAAAGCCCTCGCCAAGAGGCAATCGCGCAGCTTCACTGCCCGGTCATCCTTAGTGGGCTTCTTGCAGCCCCTCCAACGCTAAGGATCGAAGCCCTCACAAGAGACAACCGAGTAGCTACCCTGCTCGGTCATCCCTGGCAGGTAGCTTCCCTACCGCAATGCCAGAGATCAGAAAGCCCTCGTAAGAGGCAACTGAGCAGCTACCCTGCTCAGTCACCCCCGGCTGGTGGTCGATGCTCGCGTTGGCAGAGGTCAAAAGATGGCACCCCCATGGAGCCACCTAGCAGGCGCCCACTCACGCTCGGCTCAAGTACGGTGAACAGTGCTCTGCCCGTCACCCGCAGAGGATCCGAGACCCCAGTGAGGGGCATCAGATCTGTCCAGGTCTAAGCGATCTCCCCTCGACTTCGGGGCCCATGGGGATACCTCCTCGGCAGCGTTTGGCGTGCTCGTCGGCAAGTGATCGAAATCAACCCGACAGGTGATTGCTAGACAAGTGGCAAACCTGACATGAAAACACAACGGTGCAAGCAGAGATATCTTACGAGCATTCTTCACAAACAGATGGTAGAGCGAACAGATGGTAGAGCGCGATTCGATGAAGCTAAAGAAAAATTTTATTACTACCAAAGACAAAAGCTTTACAAAGGGTATTTTTTGGGCTCCCCAGCCTTACAAAATTAAAAAAATAAAATAAAATGAGGAAAGCGGGGGCTCTACACCTCGGGGCCAGGTACGACCTCGAGGTCCTCGACCTCCACCACATGACGCGCGGGGTCCTCGGCGGCTTCCTCTCCAGGAACCTCTTCCTCCTGCCCATCGGCGTCCGCGAGGGGGAACCCGGCCCGGAGATCTCCGTCAGCAAACTCCGGCATCCGAGCCTTAACGGTATCAAGGGCGTCGTGCCAAATGCGGGTCGTAGCCACGGCCAAGTCGTCATAGAAGTCTTTCGACTTCTTATAGCCCTCCACCGCCCTCAGTTCAGCCGACTTAGCCGCCTCGGCCGCCGGCCCCCGCTCTTTTCGGAGGGTCTTCACCGTCCTCTTCAGGTTGTCGGCAAGCACCTGGGCATCCTCGAGCTTGACCTTGGAAATCGCGGCGGCCTCGCGGTGCCGGGCTACCTCCCATTTCCCGGCCTCCACCTCGCCTTCCAAGGCAGCAACCCTCGCCTTCATCGCCTCCAGCTCTCGCTTGGAGCTCACTTCCAATGAGGCAAGCCGGCCCGCAGCCTCCAGCGTCGAGGCTACCACCTCGGCTTCCATACGCAAGGCGAGGGCAACGTGCTGGAGAACCTGGAAGACGCGAAAAGATTAGAAAGATGAAGGAGGCACCGAATCTCACAATGAACCAAACGCTTACCTGCACGGACTCCCAGGCGATGGACGCCAGCTGAGCCCTGAAGGTCCCCCTGAGAACTCTACCCCTTGCCGAGGTCTCTATCTCATGCAGAAGGCTATCCGCAATGGATAGCCCTGATGGCACTGCGAACCGGAGGCCCCCTTCCTCCACCATGGTCGGCGAGGACCGGCCCCGGGAAGGTCTCCGGGAGCTCCTCTTGAGCGGCTCCGAGGGAGGGCCGATCTCCTCTTCTGAGGCCGGGTCCTCCAGAATCAGGGCCCGCTTCCGGCCCGACACTCTGCTGGGACCCAGGGCGGGATCCGCCCCCGAGCGCTCGCAGGACACCGCCACCGGAGCAGTAGGAGCCAGGGCGGGCTTGGCGTGAGAAGAACTAGCACCCCCAGCCTTCGTAGCTTGCCCCGGCTTGTGTATGGAGGCTTTGAGCGAGTCGAAGTCCATGGATTCTGCACAAAACAAATACCCAACAAATCAGCGACATGAGCAAAACACAAGCCAAAAGGCTAACCTAACTTACCGACGAACACAACGGGGCTGAGCCCGGCCCATCTCATAACCCTCTCGGAAAGCAGCACGTCAGGTCGGGGGATGGGCTCCTACGACGCCACCCTCACCGCGGTGGGGTCATTGGACTAGTTTCCCGGCAAACATTTCTCCCTCGACCACTTGGTAGGCACGGGCCAGTCCTCGCCCTTGGGAGGGGAGACGAAGAAAAATTTCTTTTTCCAGTCATGAATAGAAGAGGGCAAGGCCACGACCCCGGTCCCGGCAGCACCCCCTGGCCGCTTTCTAAAAGAGAGATAGACCCATCTCGGGTCGGCCGCTCGACTACCGGGGTGACTTTTGAAGATGGGAGAAGAATCAAGAAGGGAAAGGCTGAAGGAAACCGCCTGTAACTTCAGGCGGATCAAGAACCCGAGAAGGATCCTCCACGAGTTCGGCACTAACTGGCCGGGGGCCAAACCAAAAAAATTCCGCGCAGCGACGACCTCGGGAGAGAAGGGCAGGTGCATTTCGCCCCAAAAAGCTTCCAAATACATGGCGATTTCCCTGCCCCATACTTGATCCGCCCTCTCTCCCTCCTTGGGCAGTCGGAGCGTGTAGCGCGAGGGGATGTGGAAGCGAGCCCGAGCATTAGCGAGCTCATCCTCATGCCACACCCAACACGAGGAGCCGGGGGCCGCATCTGCCGCCTCTTCCCTGAGGGCTGCCCCCGCCTCACGATCCCGAGGAGAGGATCCGACCCCTGCTCCCCAGGGGGACTCAGACACAACTAAAGGGTCTCTAGAACCTACTTCTACAACGTCTACTGACACTACAAAGGAAGACATCTAACCTTGAAAAAAGGGAGTCTTCAGGGGCCGAAAGCGGGAGAAGGGAGACGAGCGCTGAGCAACTAGGACTTACGAGAGGGAAATATGAAAGAGTAGGGGCCCAAGGGCGGACCCCGCCTCTGTTTATTGCTGCAAGCAGCCTCATCCAACGACGCCCGTCATCTCCCGCCAAAATGACTCCTCGCATCCAACGGCTCCAATCGCTCCACGTGTCAATCCTGCGCTGGACCGCGTCCCATCAGACGCCGCAGGCCCGCATACGTCGCGCCAGCCAATCGACGCTTGACGCGTGGACTGTCGCTTCAGTTGCAGAGTGCACGAACCGGCACACCTTCTTTAAATGCAAAGATCTCGCCCTGATTCACTAGCGGAAAAGACAACTGACAGCCTGAGGACTCGTCCCGGCAAAGCCTTAGAAAGGAGCTCGCCTCGGGAAGCCTAGCAGTCCACTCCTGACCCGACCCGCTAGCTGGTCAGGACAAGAGTGGGGGGCTAATGATGATGCTCAATATTGGCGGTCTCCAAGATCTGGACACGTGGCAGATGACGTGTCCCAAAACTCAGAAGTAAGGGCCACAGGGGCCGACCAGGCAACCCCTGTACCCGACCCGCAAGCACAAGCCGGCCCTCCTCGGGGCCCTCTGCCAGTTGGCCTCCTCGACCCCCCTTGCTCACCTCCGAGCTCCCTAGTCGGGGCCGTCTTCCTCGGTCCCTCCAACTTGCTCCACCTCTCACAGGCGTAACCGCCGCTCCGCGAATCTCGCCATGCACGGATTCTCCGCCAGCAACATCCCACATTCCACGCCTCCACGATCCCCATTAATGGGCGATCTACTCTCTACGCGGGCGTGACGTCGGGAGCGTAACTGCTGGCGAGATTCTCGTGCCTGCTGCTGCGTGCCATCACCGTTATATAAACCCTCATCACAGAGGGGTTAAGTAAGCCATTTTTTATTCCGCTTAGCCGTTACTCTGCTCGGATCTAGTACTAACTTGATCATCGGAGGGTCCTCGGTTGTACCAAACCATCCCGGGACTTCTTTGCAGGTACTCGGTGCTAAACTCCTCAAATCACCAATCGCACCAAAACCCATTGAGATATACACGTAACAGAAGATCATCACCAAAATCCACCGGGAGATCAACGGAAGACAACATCTGATGGACACCCGAAAAGGACCTCTATCACCTCTCAACGCTCGCGGCTGCAAAAAGTTGGGCTATATCAAGCGGTGTATGCATCACTGTTCTACTATCATGCTCCCTACATCTGGTGGGTCAAGGCTTTTTTAAACTAATGGAACCTTCCGATGAATACTTTTCTACTAGGGGACCGCGAAGTCTCTATTTTGCTGGAGAAGTTCCGTGAAATTTCAGGGCTGCCGATCAGGGGAGAACACTATGAAGAATTACAACCCCCCAATGAGTATATATTTTCTACGGTGCCAGCGGTTCTTGAGGGCTTGACGACCGAGAATGCTGTTCGGCACAAGCACCCGAGTCTGATCAAAGCCTTGGGTATTTTCGAGAAACTATTCATGGTATCGGAAGGGCAAGGTGTCACTTTTTACGCTTTCATTGCTTGCTTTCCCCGTGAAGATGTCTTATTCAAGAAAGCTCCAAAATTCGCAAAGGTTGAGGACCCCTTCGGTTTCGGCTTGAAGAAGCTGTCGGCTAAAGAAGAAGACCTGCCGCAGTTTTACATTCCAATTTTATCGTCCGTGGCCTTTGATGCAATCGCTGCCCCCGGAATAGACGAATAAACTTTCTTTATCGGCTTCATCAGTCTCTGGCTTAGCTGGTTTGCCATGCCGATACATCGCTTTTTTATGAGAGCCTCTGTCTTCTATCCTTCCCATCGCATAGCTGAAGGAGCGCGGTTGGCTGTTAGCGTTGCAGGACTATCACACCTATATCATGGTCTAAGTACTGCCGCCAACACTTCAAACCCTGGTGCAGACACCATGAATTTCCCCTCCACTACTTCACGTCATGGATCGAGATGCATGTGTTAGGCGCATTTGCTGCACACCGGCTCCCTGATTTCTATGAAGCATATACCTTCCCACGGGTGATGAGGCCGGTCGATGTTTTCGCTCCTGACCCGACCTAGTTGGGGGCTCTATGGGTATTGATTAATCCATATTCGAATGAGGGCGGAATGGTTTTCAGTGACCGAGTCCTTTCTTCTCCAGTGGGGCCCATTCAACAGCTGTTCGATTTGTCAAAGAGTGGAGCTCCGACTTTAAAGCCCAAAGAGATCATGCATCTATATTCAATCCGGCCGGGGTTCTTAGCGTTCCGCCTAAATGATACTGCTCTCTTACTGCGGTACAATCCACATCGCTTCGCCCAGCAGTTAGGTTACAACCAGGGCGTTCCCCTCGAAGACTTTCTAGTTGAGCCCACTCTCTCACTGAAGGTTGCTCGTGACATTATCTACTACTTCATGCGGTTGGGTACTGGTTCCGTCTTCATGATTCTCGAGCCTGACTATCTTCTGAGGCCCATGGGACCCTTCAAGGGCTGGTATCGCCACCGGGCCAATCCCATCATTGCAGAGGAGAGAAGGGCGCTCTTTGAATGTAAAGCCCATGCTTCCGCTCAAGCTGTCAGAGCCCCATTGCGGCCATGGTCGATTGTTTGCCCTCCTCTGAGGGACAGCGACTCAGTGCTTATTCCTGAGGCTGCTCAGGCGGAGTCAGTCACCCGCACAGCTGGTATGCCGATTCGCCCTAGGGCTGGGGCAGAGATTCCTGAGAAGGCACCGGCATCACCAAAAACAGACACCGAAGGTGAGGTTGGGCAGCGCTGCGCAAAATTGCCGAAGGGGAGGAAGCGCTCTTCTTCTAGTGCTGGCTCGGGCCCTAAAAGGAGGAAGATATAGGTCGCCGATTTACTCAATGTGTTTCTTGAGTCCAAGCCTTTTCACGATGAGCCTATATCCGTGCATGAACCAGAGGACGGTCTCTTCTTTCCTGGCACATCTGCCGAGGAAGCCGCTCAGTTGGCCGAAACCTTGAAGCGATCGCAGGATAAAAACGAAAATGTGCACCCCAAGAAGGGAGGCTTTCCCCTGTTGTATTCTATAACGTTGACCCGTTATTACCTAGGTTACTAATAGGTCATATGACGATGGAAGAAGAACGGGCTCTCAAACAGCCCATCTCGGCCGTTTCTAAAGACGAGGCTGCTCTGAAGATAGGCAGGCATTTGCTTTCGATTGAAGCCCGACAAGCGCAATGGATCAGAAAAGTGCAGCGGCTCGAAAAGGCCATACTTCAGGCTCCCTGGCGTATTGGTATGCATATTTTTTTTACGTCTCTTTCAGTAAATAATTTGTATTACTTTCACATCATATTATCTTTACCAAAAATTTTGTAGGGCTTTCTGCAGCGGGCGTAGTCTTGAGCCCAGATCACATCATGGAGCCTCCAATGACGGCTTCTATTCCTCCGGCGGAGATTGCTGAACCGGTTGTAGACTCTATGGATATCTTCAGTGACGGACCGGGGGATGTAGAGGAGATTACCGAAACTGCCATCCCCGCCTTGGAGTTTCCGGTAACGGCTTCCATTCTTCCAGCGGAGACTACCACACTGGCCACGGCTTCTGTGAACATCTCCAATGACACACCGGAAAGTGTAGAGGAGATTATTGAAGCTGTCATCCCTCCGATTCAAAGTGGGCGAAGTATCGAAGGTAATTTTATCGACATCTACATTTTTGTTTAACGACCCTTCCATATATCTAAACTTTTCTTTCTCTCAGAATTGCGGGAGATGGCGTCTTCCATTGTAGATCTTTCTCCGGAGAAAACCTTGCAGCATTTACTTGACATGGCGGCCCCGCAAGCGATACCTCCACAGAGCATAGTTCTTTCCTCTGGCCAAGGT
This sequence comes from Agapanthus africanus, assembly GCA_030015575.1. Lineage (NCBI taxonomy): Eukaryota > Viridiplantae > Streptophyta > Magnoliopsida > Asparagales > Amaryllidaceae > Agapanthus > Agapanthus africanus. Next base: position 204,726,131 of record JASDDO010000014.1, on the reverse strand, counting down.
TGGTAATTCTTCGCCTTTCCGTTTTATATCTTTATAATGATACTGATGTGCCCCCTTTATTTTAAACTACAGTCTTAGAGTCTGACGATAAAGTTGAAGTTCTCGATGGGCCTGGGGATCTCTCAAATCTGCCTTCTATGGCCATGGGTAAGTGACGCTTTAGCATTGTCATTCTTTTACTTATTCTACGTTTAGAAAGACGACTAACCACACATATATTTTCACAGTTTTGCCCACCCTGACTCTATTAGAGTCCCAGATTTCCATGCCGCCAGGCCCTTATGCCCGAAGCGTGTCTGAGAGGATGGCGAAACAGAGCATTCATTCCCTGGCAGCTCTTATAGAAGATCTTCGCATTGGCACTTCCGTCACGGCCGAAGAATTCGCTGTTGAAGCCAACGTTTTTTGTCTGTTCTTTCCACCTATCATGACGAGGCGCTAGTGCGTACTTAGGTCGAGTATTGCCGTCAAGTGGAGGACTTTCTACATGCGGATGAATGCGTATGCCTTCCCTCTGATATCCTGTCTATAAAGGCCAACTTGCGTGGATGGATCGATCGGTGTGCAGCCAATCTCTAGGCATGAGAGAAAAGGCTCAACCGAAAGTTTTCGACAAGGGAATTGGTTTCGAAGGCTTTAAGGGAACTTCAAGCCCAGCTCACTACCAAGACCACTAGGGCCTATGAAATTTGGCTGGCTCTTCAGGAGGCCATTATGGAGGTGGTGGCTCTCGATAAAGCCGTTATTTTCATACGTGAGATGGTCGAGGCCCACAAGACTGCCGAGAAAGAGCTTGAGAGTCGATTTTCTTTATACCAAAATCAACAAGCACAGGCAGGGACTCAGCTAGCAGCATTGATAGAGCTTGAAGCGGAGGTCCGGCGAAAAATGATGATCTTGCTGGTTTATTGAACCGCCCGCCAGCTTAGAAGTTTTTGTTGATGTATATTTTCTTCCCCCTTTTTGTATCTTGTATTCATTTTGATTTATGAATAAAAGACATATTTCATTTCATACTTGTGCCTCTCCATCTTTTGATGTCTTGACTTGGTGTAAAGTAGTTTACGTACTCATTTCGGAGTTTATAGTTTATTCACTCATTTCAGAGTTTCTAGTTTACGCACTTATCTCGGAGTTTGTAGTGTATTCACTCGTTTCGGAGTTTCTAGTTTACGTACTCATCTCGGAGTTTGTAGTTTATTCACTCATCTCGAAGTTTCTAGTTTATGTACTCATTTCGGAGTTATTTAGTTTACCTCCCTTAAGTTTACAGGCAAACTTGTCCTAACGTTATATATAGATAACTTCCATTATTTACGACAGAGGTCCGTTAGGTTTTGTGGTACTAGGGTTTTGGTCCATGGTACCGTCGCATTGGCTGATGTATTCCTCGATATACAGTCTTTAAGCTGGTGTTCGAGTAACCCCACGACTGTCATGTCTCTGATCCCTTCAAGGGCTGGACAAGACATCTTTAAGTAATCTCCTTATATTATATTACTGTCGGAAGAGCAAGCGTTAAGAATTTACCATGTCGCTTTTTACTTGAGGTTAGGCTCAGTTTGGAGCCCCGATGAGTCATAACCACTCCGCACTGGTGTGGGATGATCCCCAATAGTCTTTTAGGCTTTATATGAGTTGTCGTCGAGACCCGAAGCTGGGAATATGTTGTTGCTATATTTTTTGTTTTGACGATATCGCGTCGATTCTTTGCTGAAGTAGGGTAGACATCTTTAAGACTTCTATGCTGTATGTATTGCAGTTGAAGTCCGGAGCTAGGAATATGCCATTGCCCCAATTTCATTTGGTAGTTACGTACGCATCCTGCTGAAATGAGGGGGAACGTCGAGATAGTCTCTAGGTTATATATGAGCCGTCGAGAGTTGGAGCTAGGATTTTGCCGTGACTCCACTTTTGCTTTAACCTTGGGCCTTTGTTGACGTCGTGTCTGCATCCTGTTGGAATGAGAAGATACATCGAGGTAGTCTTTAGGTTGTGTATGGAACGTCAAGACTTGGAGTTAGGGTTTTGCCGTGGCTCCACTTTTGGTTTGACCCTTGGATCTTTGTTGACGTCATGTCTGCATCCTGTCGGAATGAGAAGGTACGTCGGGGTGATTTCTAGGCTGTAAATGTTGCCATCGAGGTCTGGCTCTCCCTTTGACGGAGCCTGGTGGGAAAATATGGTTACCTTTTTCATTTGTGCCCATGGATTGTATACAGGGGTCAGTGTATACTCACCTACAGGGCAAAGAAATTTTCCTTTTTATTTTATTTTATTTTTTATTTCCGCGATGCTCTATCTTTTCGGCTTTTCTTATCGCGAAATTTGCGATTGCCCAATCATTTCGGCTTTTTTATGCATTATGCCCAATCATTTCGGCTATTTTTTTTATATTTTTACTCGCTGCTTTTTATTGCGAGCTGCCTAAACATTTCGGCTATTTTTATTATTCATATTTTTTTACTCCCTGTTGTTTTTTATCGCGGGTTTAGAATCTGAAACCAACCTTGGCATCAACATCACTACGACTGGAATATTGGTATGAGCGAATCATCATTTACCGTGAAAGGACTTGAAGTTTGATGCCGGTTTAGGCATCGGTATAGCTGCAACTGGAATATTGCCAGGAGCGACCCATCATTTGCCTTTGTTGATTTGAACAAAGGTGGCTTATCAAACAGGGTTAGGATCTTGTTGACTAAGGTTTTTTGACTTTATGAGCCGTAAAGATCCCATAAAGGTATTTCTCCCTACGAGTCGTGAGGATCTCCTAGGCATATTTTCTCTTTAGGAATCATGGGGATTCCTCTGTGTGTGTTCTTTTATAAGTCGTAAGGATTTTATAAGAGTATTTTCTTAAATACTCCTTATAAGTCAAGAGGACTTGGAGTTTGACACCAGTTTAGGCATCATCATCGCTACAAATAGGATGTTGCTAGGAGCGAATCATCATTTGCCTTTTTCGATTTGAACAAAGACGGCTTAGCATACAGGGTTAGGATCCTGTCGACTAAGACTTTTGACTTTATGAGCCGTAAAGGTCTCATAAAGGTTTTTTCTCTCTACGAGTCAAGAGGATCTCGTAGGTGTAGGTTCTCCCTAAAAGTCGTGAGGATTCCTAAGTGGTATTTTCTCTTACAAGTCGTAAGGATCATTACAAGAGTGTTTTCTCCTTATAAGTCGAGAGGACTTACAAGTGTTGTTCACCATATAGGATATTTCTCTCCATTGGTGGAACTTGGTGGGGAATTGTTTATTTATGCCCGTGAATTGTATACAAGATTCGATATTGGACTACTTGTAGGTTAAGTTGGGGGATACGATGGCTTAAGAACAGGTTTAGATCCCCGTAGCTTAAGGCTTTTGAATCCTATGAGCCGTGAGGGTCTCATAGGGGGAGTTCTCCTTACGAGTCGAGAAGATCTCGTAAGTGTAAAAAAGTTTTATGAGATTGCGTCCTTCTGGGTTTTCACAAGCTCGCCGGTAATCCTGTTGTTTTTACTCACGGCGACTTTTCGGGTTTTCATCCATGCCCATTTTGCTTGTGGACATACCGTTTTTTACGAGATTGCGCTCTTCCGAGTTTTCACAAACTTGCCGGTAATCCTGCTGTTTTTAATCCCGGCGCCCTTTCGGGGTTTGATCCGTGCCTATTTTGCTTGTGGACATACCATTTTTTTTAATAACCCATCTGTTTGCCAGTGGGACTTGGGGGTGACTTCACCGCTGGAGTAGCTATGTAGCCAGTGGGACTTGAGTTGCAGTCTTCGCCGTTGGGGCTTCGATTGCAATATAGATCTCAAGAGAGCATATCACCGTTTTGGAGGCGATGTGCTAGTTTAGGGACATCTCGGTCCGTTATCGCCATTTTTGAGACAAAGTTTTAGTTTAAGGACATCTCGGTCGACTGTTGCCATGTTTGAGGCGAATTTTTAGTTTAAGGACATTTCGGTCCGCTGTCGCCATATTTGAGGCGAATTTTTAGTGTAAGGAAATTTCGGTTAGATGTCTCTATATTTGAGGCGAATTTTAGTTTAAGGATATTTCGGTCCGTAATCGCCATGTTTAAGGCGAATTTTTAGTTTAAGAACATCTCGGTCCGCTGTCGCCATATTTGAGGCAAATTTTTAGTGTAAGGACATTTTAATCTGATGTCGCCATGTTTGAGGCAACAAAGCTTCTTTGTATACTACTCTCAGAGTTTTTGACTCGGGAAGATAGCGAGCGGACACGAGCGTCGTCATTTATCATTGACCTAGGTCATGACTCGTTAGGCGTAGTATTTTTTGAGGAATCGGCCGTTTATTGGCCGGAAGGGTCTTTCGCCATAGATATCCATGAGCAGATAGGCTCCACCTTGGTAGACTTTGTCTATGATGTACGGGACTTCATAGTTCGGCTCGAATTTCCCCCATTTTACACGATTGGGGATCATTGGTCTTTTGACGACTAGCACGAGTTCGTCTTGGCAGAATGTTCTCGGCCTAGTCAGTCTTTCGTATGATCGTGTCATCCTTTCCTTATAAGTCTTCAGGTTTTGCTGTACTATAAGGAGAGTTTCGTCGAGGGCCATTTCCTCAGGGATTTTTTCTTTCCCTTTGTCTTTTTTGCCCGAACCCTTATTTGTAGGTCCGAGGTTATTTTCAGGCAGCGTGCGGCTACGCAGCTGAATGTTCTCACAGTTCTTCTCCCCCTCTTCTTTTTAGGAGGCGAAGTCTTTGAAGAGAGGGCTGATGGTCATTTCATCCTTAGAATCGCTCCCGAAGATAAGAACTTGGGGGTTTTTTCTTTCCGAACTGGTATCAACCATATGACAGTTGCCAGTCGTTTTTTGACGTGCATCTGTCGCACCCTTTTGCTGTCGATGAGTTTCGCGCTTCATTCTCTTGAAGTGTTTTTGATGGGCAACGTATCCTTGCCACCACTTCTTGAAGGCACTGCATTCCTCGGTGGGGTGGCTAACCCTACGATGGTATAAGCAGTAGTTTTGATGTGAATCCTCTCCGTCGAGGTATATGACCCCGGGGGTGTTTCTTACGAGAGGTGGTAGCTTCATTCCTTTTGATAGGGCTTTGGCGAACCGCTTCTCTGCCTTGATCCTGCTCTTCTTTGTCGCAGGTATGCCTTGGTTTGGTTGGAGTACTTTATGACTCCACCTTTCCGCGGCTTCTTCATCCTGAAGCTGACGCTTAGCCTTTTCGTATATGGTTGTTTCGCATTCTCGGTCAGCTTTTCTTTTTCGAAAGGTTTCGTTTAACAGCCTATCGATCGGGTCTTCTGGCAGTTCCGGGGATTTTAGCGCCGATTCTGCTCCCAGTTTCTCTGCGTTGTTTTCTGATGCTGAGGGAGTTTCTTCGTCATTTAACAACGAATGGGAGACCATGTGGAAACTCGCTACATAGTCTTCGGTTTCTTCTGATGAGTCGTTTTCCTCATCGTTGTCACTATCTTCGTTCTCAAGAATATGCTTGAGGAACTCTTCGAGGGTGACCGGTGCCCGCGCCTTCTGGTTGTACTCCTCCAGTGCCTCATATACTTTTGTAGGTTTGTGTGTTTGTCGTCATACTCGGCAGGCTGCACAGGCTTCTTGGTCTTCTTCTTTTTCTTCGAAGATTTTGAAGGCTTGACTTGGGGATTTTGCATTTTGTCAACAATCTTCGGTACGGGACACGGTTTCAGCTTCCCTTTGATGATTTCAGGTTCAAGTGGGCTTTTCCACCTGACTGCCGGATATGCATGTAGATCCTTCAGTATTATTTTGGTCTTTGCTGAAAGAACGATTTCCCATGGAGTTTCTTCCACAAGCGAGCATGATGCCCCCGGTGCATCCACCTTTTTAGGAGTGTGCTTCTGTGGCGGGTTCACCCTTCAGTTCTCAGAAAGCGTGAACTTCCCCTGTTGATACTGATTCTCAACCTGGTTCTTGAAGACATAGCAATTTTCAATTGGGTGGCTCATCATTCTGTGATAGGAGCAGTAGTTGGGGTTGTTAACGTTGCCGGGTTGCGGTGGACGCCGTGGGCCTGGAAATGTGATGAGTTTGTTACGCATTGCCAACTCAAATAGGCTCCTCGTCTTATTGCGGCGAAACGAGTAAGTGCGTCCTAGCCTTTCTTCCAGGGATAGGCGTGGACGTGCATTGTTTTGGCGAGCCGCCGGTTTTGGGTAGCTCGGTTGTTGTTGAGCGTTGGCGACGAAGGCCGCTTTGTTAGTTATATGTATGCCCTAGAGGCCATTATTATACATGTGATGTATATTATAGTGGATGCTTAGACATATATAGGGAGGACTTTCTTATTCGACATGATATTGTGCTATCCGGTTGCTCTTTATCTTAACATGTACACTTATTGTCTCTCTATTACATGTTGATAAATCCGTTAGGATGAGTACTTGACTACCAGGATCATGATGCAGATCATACTAGTGGGGCAGAGGTAGTCGGTAAGTACATCCTTCAAATGTTCCTAGTCGTGGGAGTATCGAGATGGGGCATCGATATTCCAGAGTAGACTAGCTTATACGCTTCTCGACCCATGTGATGGGCGATGGATGATCCCACATCCATTGGTGTTTGACATCAGAGAATGTATACGGGTGCTCAGTGAAGACTGGGTACACTGGACGGACTCGCCGAGAACTCCTAGATGGTATTATACCTCACGTCAGATGGCAGTTCTCTGGTGACACTGGGACAGGTTAGTCTGTCGACCCGAGATCGTCATAGAGTCTTGTATGATTCCTACTGTGCTTTGATTTCCACCTTACCACGTTCAAGAGATTGAGCAAAACGGTGGTTTTTGGGTACAGTCCCGAGTCACATGGAGGCAATGAACGATAGGAGAGTATTCGTCTCTCCTGGTATTGGGGGTTGATGTTGCGCTATGCTCGATTGGCCATAACAGGAAATCCCTGGCCAGCCAATGGTCTTAAACCCTTTTTTCTTCATCCCCTTTTTCTAGGGTTGCTGAGATTTACTGGTAAGTGTTATAGTAGTTTCTCTAACCGTTATGGACCTTGCATCGACATGATTTATCAAGCTATTTGGGTCTGACGTTTACCACCCCCAGGCCGAGATATGCGACATATTTGACGAAGAGACCGGACTGTACGGTAGTGTTACTTATTGGATTCGCAGGAGTATAAGTAGGCTTGCTTGTTGATCTTCTGATCACTCAATACCCGGGTGGGCGTTACGTTTAGCAGACCGCTGACGGCTTGTGGGTGACTGATATGATCACCACATACTGCCGGCGTATTGATGAGTCTTTGGAGTCCTACACAGAGGTTTCCTGGCTCAGGCGAAATGAAGTAGGAGCACATATGTGATATGTGCGGGACTTAGATTAATACGAGTATGTGATACCGTATTTTATTCTCGTGATTTTTGTTATCTGTCGGTTATATGTTATATAGCCGGATTATCGAATCAAGTGTTGATTCGATAAGTTGATACATATGATATTAGTCGGTTATATATGATATAGCCGGATTATTAAATCAAGTGTTGATTTAATAATTTAATATATAATTATATATATTTGATATATTAATTTACATTAACTAATATCAGATCACTTAAGAATTCTTTTTCTCACCTGTACATTTAGTATATATGTGATATATATTAATGTACATTTTTTGTGTGCACTTAATATATATGTGATATATATTATTGTATCATGCTAGATGCAACATGTTACATGGGTGTATTACACTCACACCATGCTTAAATAATGAGGGGTTTTATTTATTTAAAGTAAAGTAAAATTAGATAGAAATTAGTCACATGGTTGAAGCCTGTGGAACCATTGACTTAGTCCACTAATTTTGTTTTACTTTAGATATTTATTAACCCAACCATTATCTTAGCCATGGTTTAGTCTCTACATGAGTTAGTATATGATATCAACTCACCCATGGTTGCCATTCTAGACTTAGCTTCTCTCCATGGTTGCTTTTCTTCATCTCCTTCCTCAATCTCTCTAGCTTTTTGGGAGGTGATGAAAATGAGTGAGAAAATAATTTCTAAAGTAAGAAAAAATCCTACTTCATCATCCTCTACTAGATTAGCCATTTAGTTTAGGGTGTTAGCTTCACTAATTCGAAATTAGTGAAGAGGTAGCTTGAGTTGGTGTCTTCTCGGCATAGATCATTTTCGGCCTCGAAGACTTCAAGAAAGCTTGTTCCTTTCATCTTGTGGAGCCTTTCTGGAGTCGGGGAATTCACTACTTGGAGCGAAGGGACTACTACATGGAGCTATTGAAGTGAAGGACCGGTCTAAAAAGATTGTATTCCTTGTTCACTTAGATGTAAAGATGTTTACATTCTAGTTTCGTCCAATTCTCTAGTTAAGATTCTAGGTTAAGGTTTTTTAGCGCGCCAATTTTTTAAAAACGACATGGTCAATGCCTCTCGAAACCCAGCAGCTGCCCTAGGGAACCCAGCACGCTTTCCCTTTACCCTTGGCATTTCGAGGGTCCTTACTTGAGGTGGAAGGCATGTCTCCCATCTGGTCTATTTGGACCAGTTTATCTATCAGAGCCTGGAAGGTCATCGGCTTGAAGAACGTCATGAACCGGGACACAGTCATTTGAGGATCTAGGGTCCTGATGAACATGCCCACGGCGGCGGATTCTTCGATGCATTTTTTGCACTTTGACCACAGTTTCCGCCACCGGATCGCATATTGGACCCAGGTTTCTCCCGGCCTTACCTTGGCATTGATTAAAGCCGTGATCGGGGTGCGCTCGCTTGCGCTGGCGAACTGCTGTGTGAACCGCAGTTCCATCTCTGTGAATGTCTTTACGGAGTCATTTGGGTGCTCCGAGTACTATTCAAATGTTGTCTCCGACAGGCTACCAACGAACTGGCGAAGCAGTAGTGTGTCATCGCCTCTAGTGTTGCCACACAGAGCTCTGAGCTGCGTGACGTGCTGATGTGGGTTGCCTGTCCCCTTGTACACATGGAACTTGGGGATCGTACATCCCAGCGGGTACTTAATTTGATCATACCAGCCTGGATACGGTCGCCCAGTTCTGACAGTTTGACTGGCCGCTTCATTTGCTTGATGAGCTCGTATTTTTTGAGCGATGATCATCAAGAGCGGCCTTGGAGATCGTTTCCTTCTTAGCCGTTGATAAAGCCGGAAGAGAGTTTGATGTTTCCCCTCTATCATCCTTGATAACTATCGGCGGATCCTCGGCTGGGGATTCTGGCTGGATCATCATTCCAACCATATTCTGAAACAAAAGAGTCATCTGCTTTATGTTAGCAGCTTGTTCTGCGGCGTCCTTGTCTTTTCTTTCAAGCATCCTTCACAGGAACTCTGTATCGGTCTCCTGCTCTTGACGCTATTCAGTTGCTGGATCCGAACGTTCTTTCTGTCCGGTGAGTGCTGACATCTATGTCAGCATTTCTTGGAGCTTCTGTTGTTACTCCTGAGCTTTTGTCAACGACTGAGTTTGCGGTCGATGACGTACGGAAGCATGGATTTCATCTTTCCCGGAAGCCATGTAGACCGTATGCACGATCATGCCCCCAGACTTGGGGTGTTTGGATCCAGCGTCTTTGGAATTTTCCGCAAGCGATGGGATGTTCTCCAGCCTCACCCTTTTGTGGGAGGTTGAAGTTGAAGAAGCCGTTATGACAGGCACCTCTGTAGAATAAGCCCCTCACTGTATGACGGAGGGATAATGTTTTCTTTTGTCGTGCCTTTGATTTCTTCGGTCGGCGGGAGTAGTTTTCGTCGATCACAGAGTTCTGGACTTTTCGCCAGACTCTAAATTTAGGTGGAGAGCCGCTGATGGGGCCGCTCCTGCTTTTCCTGCACAGGGACCTCAACAAGAGGATGTGATTTCTTCAGTACCGCTGTGGGGAAGATTTTGCGCAACCTCTTAAGTAGTTCAAAACTGTTCCCGGTTGGAACAACAGCTTCGACTTCCACCATTGGATCTGGTGGGGTAAGTCCAAAAGGAGAGTTGCCCCGGCTTTTCTTACTCGGTGCTAGTGGCGATGTCGAGCGTGCCTCGCTGAAGGGACCGCCTCGGTTTCGGAAGCGGTTGCATCTTACCCCTGATTTTGTTGAGGAGCTGCGGCAGTTGCCAGCCAGTTAAAGATCGACGTCTTTGGCAAGATTTGATTGGAGACGGTCAGCCTCTCGAAGATTGATCGCCTGACTGGTGAAGCACTTTTGACGGCTTCATTTGCAGCAGGAATTGGGAAGCCTATCCTTTTTGGGGTAGCCCCTTCGGGAATCACGGGCTTCTTTGCGGGCCCGTTTGAGCTTTGGCTCAGCCAATTAAAGACAGAGACCCCCTTTTTGGACGGTTCGTTGAGAGGATCCGTTGCGGTCGTCAGTCGGTGGAAGACCGACATCTTGGGAACATCGGGTTGCAGCGTTGAGGCACCGACGCTCATTGGTGGGAGCATGGTCTCGAAGAACAATCCAATAGTGGCTTCTGTTACTTGCCCCATCGGCATTGAAAAAATGAAGGCCACGTTGGGCTCATAAGTCACTCCTCCAGTTGGGGCGGAGCGGGAGTTGCTGTTGCAAGTTGCGCAGCTGGAAGTCATTGATATTCTCTTCTTCTGCACAGGAACAAGACACCAAATCTTAGTACCTCGAATCCAAGGGCAACCATAGCGAATCGCGATTTTGTTCGCGAAACACAATACACGAAGCGTGGAGTGGAAAGAGGAAAAGGTCCCACCGGGCATGCCAGAATCTGTTCACCGCCGGAAACAGAGACGAATTGGGATGGATCGTCTTGCCTGAATTTGGGGGCAAATACTATTTGGATTTACCCGTCCACCTCTCAGAAGATACCAAGTTGATTCATAGCACCATATATCAGAGGTTTGGACGGATGCGGCCGTTGTAGCAGACTTTATCAGATTTCCCCTCGTTTGTGAGAGGTTTTTGATTGTGGGGACGCTCTTCCCTGCAGGCGCAAGCCCTGCAGGTAATTACATTACCGCATCGCGATAACCACTTTCTCCTGCTCCGGAGATTCACTTCGTTTCGTGTGTATATTTTTTTTATTTTGGTTGCCCGTGGATTGTATACGGAGACTATTTTATGTTATCGCCCGTAGGGCGTGGATTAGTCCAAATCCGTATATTTTTTAATTTGGGTTTGGTTTGATTTAAGGATTGTTAATCAGGTTTAAGATTAAAATCAACTTAAACATATGAGCATTTGGGTTCGATTATTTTAGTTTAAGGGCATCGCAGTCCATTAACGCCATGTTTGAGGCGAAATGTTAGTTTAAGGACATTTCAGTCCTTTGTCGCCGTATTTGGGGGAGAATATTATTTTAAGGACATTTCAGTCCATTATTCATCTTGCGCGCACGTGTATTTGTTACGTGAGGAAGTGAACAATGGAGATATGGAATGTGCCCAATTTGGGGCACGATCTGATTTGAGGCGTGCACGTCAATTTGGAAGTGCATCAACGAAAGAAGTTGTTGGTCGTCGGGACCCGCCACCTCTCTGAAGACGTTGAGAAATTACAACGACATGTATCAGAGGTGTGAAGAGATGTACCCTTAAAAAAATCCCGTATTTAAGGGTAAAGGGGTTGTTGTGGACCTAAAAATTATTAGTCGTATTTGAGACTAAGAACTTTAGGAGACGTAGGATGAATATCATTTTGTATACCATCAATGGGAGACCACTAGTCATTTTTAAAACTAAGATCAGTTTGGGAAACCATGAGCAATATGAGCTCGGTTGATTTAAAAACAAAGAGGTTTGACCTCAGGAAACTTACCCAATTTTGGACTGAGATTGAGTCTCCATAATTACCCAACAGTGTTGATCACTGGGATGTATATCGCTTATGTGTGAAATACGTGGGGTGCTGGATCAGTGCTTAGCACTAGAGTCCTGTGGTACTCACCTGTGAAACACGTGAGGTGTTCAGATGTGAGTGTTTTTTTAGTCATTTTTGACTAATCATGGAGTGATGAGCACTCTGCATGATACTTACGTGGGAAGCACGTGAGTGCTGGACTTTGGGCTTTATTTATTCGTTTCCCTCTTTTTACATAAGTACTAAGCACTTGGATAGAGATCGCGTGCATTTCACGTGACTGCTTCCTTTTGGGGCAGCTGCCTAATTGACAAAGAAGTTTTTCTTTGCTTTTTAGGCGTCCACGTGAGAATCACGTGAGGCGGTTTTGGCTTTTCTTTTGCTTGTTTCCTTTTTTTAAGCACATACATGGGGAAACACGTGAGACAGTTTTGGTTGTTCTTTTTGTTCGTTTGAAGCACTCACGTGGGAAACATGTGAGGCTTCAAAATAGAACTAAGCACTACCGAATCACTAAGCTATTCTTGTGTTTTCTGAGAGATATTGATCTCCTGTTAATGACATTTTAGTCATTGATGATCATCAAGATCTCGTTTTTGAGGATCTTGGATCATCATCATTTTTTTTGAAGAACTAAGTTCTTTATATAGGGTTAAACCCTAATTTTTTGTAAGAATTAAATTCCCATATGAACCTGTTATTTCTTTTTAACTTAGTTCTTTTCTCCTAAATTTTGAATCTGCAGAACAGAATTTTCCTGATGAGAATTAAATTCCCAACTTGTGGGGATATCTGCTTCTGCAAATCTCAACCAGAGAAAAAACTGAGTTCTTATATGAAGGGTTAAACCCTTAGAGAGGCAAAGGGGAGATAATATGATCTCTGTGCTTCTTTACCTAGGGTTTCAACGAGGCAAGTTTCTTTTGAGAATTAAATTCTCTTTTCATTTTCAAGAGATCACTATATTTTTTTTTAGAACCTCGTGGGGAGTTCTCTTCTTTTTAGATTCAATCTCCTTGCTCATATTTATAGGGGAAGGGAAAAAACAGGATATTAAGAAAATCTCTCATTAAGAGATCATGAAGATTAATTGGTGAATTTTATTCACCGTTGGATTTTCAATCCAAAAACTCTCTGTTTAATAGAGAAGATTTCTTATTTGTTTAATAAGATTAAGAAATATTTTCCTATGATAGAATTTTATTCTACCAGATGATCGGGGGGTGATTTTATAATCACCGTTGGATTTTTAATCCAAGGGTTCTCTGTTTAACAGAGAAGATCTTTCTAGTTTGAGAAAGATCAAGAAAATATTTCCCATATAGAATTTAATTCTATCAGGTGGTTTGATTGGTGATATTTTATCACAATTGGATTTTAAATCCAAAATTCTATGTTAGAAAAGAATCTTTCCGTATCAGAAAGATTAGGGAAATATTTCCCAAATAGAATTTAATTCTATCGCATAGAATTTAATTCTATCTCGCCAAAGAGTGCAACAGAAGAACTCACGTGTTTAACACGTGACCTCTAGCATAGGTTGTAGCACACTTTATTTTTAGCTCTCATATGGTTTGCATATGAGCACTCACGTGTTTAACACGTGAGGCCTGTTTGTCCTTTAGAATATTTTATTCAGCGCCCATATTGCTTTGCATATAGGCGCATATATGTTTAACACGCGAGGCTTATTTAGCCTATCAATTGTTTGATTGCAGCGCCTATAGGCGCTCACGTGTTTAACACGTGAGGCTTATTTAGTCCATTAGGTGTTTCGATTGCAGCGCTTATATGCTGCGCTCACGTGTTTAACACGTGAAGCTTATTTAGCCCATGAGTTGTTTTAACTGCAGCGTCTATATACTTTGCATATAGGCGCCCACGTGTTTAACACGTGAGACTTGAATAGTGGGGAATTTCCCCCTTTCCCTTTTTTTTATGAGGGAACACTCCAGTTCTTCTAATCAAAAAGAAAGATGATACGCGGAGGATATGTATCGACTATCAAGAGTTAAATCGAGTGACTATTAAGAACAAGTACCCAATCCCTCGCATAAGAGAATTATTCGATCAACTCAGTGGCGCGAGAGTAGTCTCGAAGTTGGATTTGCGATCCGGATATCATCAAGTTCGGGTGAAATCTGAAGATATTTGCAAGACGGCGTTCCGAACTCGATATGAGCATTACGAGTACTTAGTGATGCCATTTGGATTTACTAACGCACCGGTGATATTTATGTACTTGATGAACCAAATCTTTTCATTGTACCTGGACCAGTTTGTAGTGGTGTTTATTGATGACATTCTGGTATATTCGAAGAGCAAAGAACAGCATGCGGAACACTTGAGGATCGCATTGCAAACGATGAGACAAGAAAGGTTATATACTAAGATGAGCAAGTGCGAGTTTTGGCTCAAAGAAGTGAAGTTCTTGGGTTATGTTGTATCCGGAGATGGAATTGCCGTTGACCCTGAAAAGATTGCAGAAGTTCATGATTGGCCAATTCTAAAGAATGTAAGGGAGATTAGAAGTTTTCTTAGACTTACCGGATATTATAGAAGATTTGTGGAGAACTTCGCTCGAATTGCAGAACCATTGACCAAGCTAATACGAAATGAGATACCATTCGTATGGACGGAGAAGTGTTTGTCAGTTTTTGAAGCGCTGAAAGAAAGATTGACAACCGCTCCAATTTGACAGTGCCAGATGGTTTCGGAGGGTTAGTTATTCACAGCGACGCATCTGGGAAAGGCTTGGGATGTGTTCTAATGCAGCATGGGAAGGTCATAGCTTATGTGTCGAGATAATTAATGATTCATGAGAAGAACTAGCCAACTCATGATCTGGAGTTAGCAGCAACAATTTTTGCTCTGAAGATTTGAAGACACTACTTATTGGACGAAAGGGTAGAAATATTTACCGATCACAAAAACCTAATATATGTGTTCACACAGAAAGAGCTCAATATGAGGCAACGTAGATGGTTAGAGCTGATGGCTGACTATGATCTTGATCTAAAATACCATCCGGGGAAAGTTAATGTAGTGCCGGATGCGCTAAGTCGGTTGCCAGTGATACGGATGTTGACGGCACAAAAGCAAATTATAGATGATTTTCAGAGATTCGAATTGGAGATGGTACTACCGAATTCTTCGGGACAGTTGATACAGTTGCAAGTACAATCATCCTTGATCAATAACATTAAAGCAGCGTGGTCGCACGATCCAAGATTGCAGAAATTTCGAGAACAAGTAAAAATGGGACTTCGAACGTACTTGTTAATTCATGAAGATGATTCGTTACGATATGGTAGTCGTTTATATGTGCCCAAAGGAGATGTTCGTGAAGAAGCCATGAAAGAGGCTCATAGTTCCGCATATTCCGTACATCTAGGAGGCACAAAGATGTACAGAGATCTGTGAAAATATTTCTAGTGGGAAGACATGAAAAGGGAGATTGCTCGCTATGTATCGAAGTGCTTGGTGTGTCAGCAAGTCATGGCGGAATATCAAAGGGTAGCTAGTTGGTGCAACCACTTCCTCAATGGAAGTAGGAACATATAACCATGGATTTTGTGACAGCTTTACCACGGAGTCCAAAGGGCAATAACGCAGTTTGGGTGATTGTTGATCGATTGACCAAGACAGCTCATTTTATACTGTTTCGAGTTGGTCAATCGACAGAAGCTTTGGCAGAGCGGTACATGCAGGAGATTGTGAGATTGCATGGAGTACTCGTGAGCATCGTTTCTGACCGTGATACTCGATTTCTATCACACTTTTGGAGAAGTCTACAGGAAAGTTTGGGAACTCGCTTGACATTTAGCATGGCCTATCATCCTCAGACAGATGGCCAGTCTGAAAGAACGATCCAAACTCTTAAAGATATGTTGAGGACATGCATGTTAGACTTCAAGGGTTCATGAAAGGATCATTTACATTTAGTGGAGTTTTCATACAACAAAAGTTTTCAGGAAACTATACAGATGGCTCCATTCGAAGTATTGTACGGTCGTAAGTGTCACTCACCTGTTTGTTGGAACTATGTTGGAGAAAGAAGATTGTTGGAACCGGAACTCATTGTGCAAACTTTTGAGAAAGTTAACTTGATCCGTAATCATATGAAGGTGGCACAAGATCGACAGAAAAGTTGGGCTGATACTGGAAGAAGACCTTTGGAGTTCGATGTTCGTGATCTTGTGTTCTTGATGATATCACCGACTAGAGGAGTAATCCAATTTGGTAGTCAAGACAAGCTTAGTCCTCGATTCATAGGGCCTTTCGATATCATCGAGCGAGTTGGAGAGGTACCTTATCGATTGGCTTTACCACTATTCTTAGCGGGTGTTCATGACGTGTTTCATGTATCTCAACTCCACAAGTATGTTCGAGATGAGACGCACATCCTAGATCACTCGGAATTGACAGTGAGAGAAGATTTGACTTATAAAGAGCAACCGATGACGATTGTTGACCGACGAGTAAAGGTTTTCAAGAATAAGGTGATCCCTCTAGTGCTTGTTTTGTGGGGAAGTCGTTCGGATGGAGAATCTACTTGGGAATGTGAAGACGAGATTCGACAAAAGTTTCCTCATCACTTTCCTTATATCCGTATCTTCTTATCCTTTCCTGTTTCGTGAATTTTGAGAACGAAATTCTTTTGTAGTTGGGTATAATGTAACACCCTAGTACGGTTATACGACATTAATTGGTATTTTAACACTTGCTTTATATTTCTTTTATTCTATTTATTGGGTCGCGAATGATTTGAACAGTAGTAGTCGTTATCCGACCCGACCCGTGAGTTTAGAACCTAATATGGTGCAAGATTGTATCTGAGATTTACCAGTAAAGTGTATTTATATGAATCTAGTGTAATACCTACATTATATTTTTAGATTTTTATATATCATATATCTAGATCATCATATATCTTTTAATAACCACAAATTAAGAATAAATTATATTTTGTTAACTGTCATCATATGGTTGCCATCTCATATCTTTTTTTGCTTTTATCTTTTATGTTTAAATCTCAAAATATCTAATATCAAATATTTACTAAATCTAGATATATTTTTATAATCCTTTAAAATCTTAAATTAGGTGTATGAGTTATTTAAAATATATTCTTGCATTATGGTCGAGAAGTTTGAATATGTGAATTATTTTCCAAAATATATTTTTGATGAGATTTTGGTGGAGATTGATTATACTTTGATATTATCTATATACATTAAAACTAATATATATTTATAACGTAATTTAAACTATACTATATATATTTATATTAAACACAAAACACCTCTCTCTCTCTACATAACATATCTCTCCCTCATCAATTTATATATTCTCCTTCTTCGTTCTTCAAGCCCACACCCATTCTCGTCGACACAACTCCAGCCGCATTCTAGAATCTTAACTAAGCCATCAAAACTTGGTGTTGATTTGTATAGAGTCATGTAGCTTCCTGTTCCCTCATAAAATATAAGGAAAAACCCCAATGGGGCATTACATGCGCACACGTGATCGGGGGTCACGTGCCGACACGTGATGGCTTCCTGAGGGCTCTGAAATGATAAGAATTGAATCCTAATCAATGAGGTCACGTGCCCACACGTGATAGGCCTTTAAGCCCATTGAAGTATAATAAAACAGCGAGGAAAAACCCCAATGGGGCATCACGTGCTCACACGTGACCAAGGGTCACGTACTGACACATGATAAGTTCCTAAGTTCTTCAAAATAACAGAATTAAATTCTGGTTAAATGCTTAATCCATGGGTCACATGCCACCACGTGATGGGGTCTTAAAAACTCTTTGAGTTAATGGAAATAAAACCCCAAATAGGGCATCACGTTCCTACACGTGACCGGGGGTCATATGCCAACACGTGATGGGTTCCTAAACTCTCTGAACTAATAGAATTAAATTCTAATTAAATGGTCAATCAGTGGGGTCACGTGCCAACATGTGACAGGCTCTTAAACCTGCTAAACTAATAGAATTAAATTCTAATTAAAGGAAATCAAAAACTCTAATATTTCCTTAGATCTTTCCAAACAAAAGATTGCACTCTGTAAAGGGAGCACCGTTGGATTAAAAATCCATTGGTGATTAAAAATCACCAACTTATAGAAAGATTCTATATAAGGAAAGATTTTCCTGAAATCTGCCAGGAACAACAAACAAAATATCTTTTGGATGAAAAATCCAATGGTGAATAAAATTCACTTAGTGATCTAAAAGATTATGTTGGTTATAAAATCAATCAAAATCTTTCAATGAAAGATTGACTAAACAAACTGATTCTTTTCTTTCTCCTATAAATAGGAGCTAAGAAGAAAAGGAGTGAGAGATACAACAACAGAGAGAAAAAATAAGAGAATTTAATTCTCCAGAGAGAAAGAAGAACTCTTCAGAAAAAGAAAGAAACCCTAGATAAGGGAGAGAAAGAGATCATCCTATAAGCTCCCACAAAATAAAAAGAGAATTTAATTCTCAAACTACGAGTTTAACTCTTCTGAATAAGAATTTAGTTCTTCCTTTGGTTGAAGGTCTGCAGAAGTAGATCTCCCCATAAGTTGAGAATTTAATTCTCATCGGGAAGATTCTGCCATGCAGATCTAAAACGTAAGAGAAGATCTAAGTTCATAGAATTATATTCTCCACAAAATACATAGGAATTTAATTCCTCTAAATAAAATTAGGGTTTAACCCTACAAAAGAATTTAATTCTTCCAAATACATAGGAATTTAATTCCTCTAAATAAAATTAGGGTTTAACCCTATAAAAGAATTTAATTCTTAAACAAGAGACTTAGAATTTCCATGCACGTAAAAAGATCAAGTACCTAACATGATCGCGTGGCAACACGTGACCCTCCCCTCAATGGTCAAAAAAGAATGAATGAGATGGGGCCACGTGCTCCCATGTGACCCTTGGATAAATCCCTCAAAATAAAGAGAACAAAGCCAAGTCAGAACAGATTTTGGTCGCTCTCACGTGTCCCTTGGCAAATCCTTTTTAAAAAGAGAAAGATTGAAAAAGCTGAAGGATTAATATCCAACACATGGACCCCTCACGTGTCCCCACGTGAACCCTAACAAATCCTTTTAATATCCAATGCATGGGTACCCATCACGTGCCCACACGTGATGGCCACGAAGATTAAGTGTTTAACACTTACTTGCATATTCTGTGAATAAGATAAAGGAAGTTTGGCCCAACACTCAGGCGTCTCACGTGACCCGACGTGAGCGCTTCTTTTTTTAGTGTTTAACACTATTTTGTGCGCTGCATCCTTAGTGTTTAACACTATTTTAAGCGCATCACGTGGGAGCACGTGATAGATGAGTCTACTTTAGTATTTAACACTATATTCGAGGCAATCTTAGCCCAAATTAACTAAGTCTTCCAGAGGCAGGACCCTCTCTTTTGACTGAACCTCAAATACACTCTTGTCTTCCAAAATTGGTCATTTCATATGACATTCAAAGCAAAACCCAAAGCCTTTCAATCAACTTTGGTTCAAGGGTACATCTCTTCACACCTCTGATACATGTCGTTGTAATTCTTCAACGTCTTCAGAGAGGTGGTGGGTCCCAATGACCGATAACTATCTGGTGTATTTCCAAACCCATGTTTGCATCTGAACATGGACCGCAATGTCCCTAAACTAAACAATAGAGCCCAAATGCTCTTTTGTTGGATCTAAATTATCCTGTTAAGTAGATCTTAGTTTAAAATTAGACTAACGTATCCTTAACAAACATTTAAGTTGATCCTAATCTCAAACGAGATTAACGATCCTTAAATCAATCCAATTACAGATCTCTCTACCAAAATTGGTTCAAGGGTACATCTCTTCACTCCTTTGATATTTATCGTTGTAATTCTTCAACGTCTTCAGAGAGGTGACGGGTGCCGACAACTAAACACTTTACGGACTGTGGGGTCCTTAAACCCATGGACTATGATGTCCTTAACCTCGGACTGTGGGGTCCTTAAACCCATAGACTATGATGTCCTTAACCTCGGACTGTGGGATCCTTAAACCCATGGACTCTGATGTCCTTAAGCTCGAACTGTGGGGTCCTTAAACCCATAGACTATGATGTCCTTAACCTTTACAGACTATGATGTCTTTAAACTGGACCGAGATGTCCTTAAACTAACAATGGACCGTAATGTCCTTAAACTAAACAATAGAGCCCAAATGCTCTTTTGTTGGATCTAAACGATCCCGTTAAGTTGATCTTAGTCTAAAATTAGACTAACGTGCCCTTAACAAACGTTTAAGTTGATCTTAGTTTCAAATGAGACTAACGTATCCTTAAACCCAACCCTAAACCCAAATCTAAGAAAATACGGATTTGGACTAATCCACGCCCTACGGGCGACAACATAAATTAGTCTCTGTATACAATCCACGGGCAACCAAAAACAAAACAAACACACACGATACGAAGTGATCATCTGGAGAAGGAGAAAGTTGTTACCGTGATGCGGTAGCGTAATTAACTGCAGGGGCTTGCGTCTGCAGGGAAGAGTGTCCCCACAATAAAAAAAAACCCTCAAACGAGGAGGAATCTGACAAAATCTGCTACAACGGCCGCATTCGTCTAAACCTCCAATATACGGTGCCATAAGTCAACTTGGCATCTTCAGAGAGGTGGACGGATAGCACCAATTAGCATCTGCCCTCGGAATTCAAGCCCGGATGTCCCAACGTCCCGTTCGCGTCTTCTGGCGGAGAACGGATTCTGGCACGCCCGGTGGGACCTTTTCCTCTTTCCACTCCACACTTCGTGTGTCATGTTTCGCGAACGAATCGCGGTTTGATAGGGTTGCCCTTGGGTTCGAGGTACTAAGATTTGGTTTTTCTCCCGTGCAGAAAAAAGAACATCAATTGCTTCTAACTGCTCCAACTGCAACTGCAACTCCCGTTCCGCCTCATCTGGAGGAGTAACCTATGGGCCCCAAGCTGCCTCCCTTTTCACAATGCCGGTGGACCAGGTGACGCAAGCCACCACAGGGATATTCTTTGAGACCATGCTCCCACCCATGAGCTTCAACACACCACTGCCATCACAAGAAGCTCAAAAGAAGTCGGTCTTTGATCTGCCCCTTTCAACGGGTCGCCCAAACCAAGCGCCTCAGTCTTTAACAGATTGGGCCGAATTTCTAATGGGCCTGTGAAGATGTCCGCGATACCAGAAGGGGTTATTCCGAAGAGGATAGCCATTCCTACTCCTGAAGTCGCCAAAGCGGCTTCCCCTGCTAAGGAGTCGGTCTTTGCAAGACTGACTGTTTCGGCTCCCTCCCCAAACGAAGTCATCAAAACTGCTCCTCCTGCACGAAAGTCTTCTTTTGATAGGTTGGCCGTCCCCACTCAACGGACGTCAGTCTTCAAGAGGCTGATACCGTCGAAACTTGACCAAAACGGGGGGCATGATGATGCCACCCCCGTGACTGAACCAATACCGTCTGCGAGACATGCTCGACATCGTCACTGGCGCCGAGTGAGGAAAGCTGGGGGCAGCTCTCCTTCTGGACTAACTCCGCCAGCTCCAACGGTGGAAGTTGTTGTTGTTGTTCCAACTGGGAACAGCTTTGAGCTACTTAACAGGGTGAGCAGGAATTCGCCAACTGCCGTGCTGAAAAAGTCTCCTCCACCTATGGAGAACGTTACAAAGGTGAAGCTGGAGCAGCCCCCTCAGCGGCTGTCCTCCAAAATTTACAAGGTTTGGCGTCAAGTCCAAGACTCGGTGATTGATCAAGATTACTCCCGCCGACAGAAAAAGATAAAGGTTCGGCAAGAGAAGGACCATTCTGTCGTACCACAGAAGGTGTCATCTGTTTGGGTGCCCGCTGCAACGGTTCCCTCAACTTCGACTGCCCACAAAAGAAGGAGGCCGGAGAAGATCCCCTTGTCTGCGAAAAATATCAGGGGCACTGAGCCTAAACGCTCTAAGTCTGGGGGCATGGTGGTGCATACCGTCTATATTGCATCCGGAAAAGAGGACAGCTGTACCTCCACAGGTTATCGACCGCTTACGCGATCAGTGACTAAGGCTCAGGAGCAACAACAACAAAAGCTCCAAGAGATGCTAACAGCCATGGCCGCACTCACGGGACCAAAAGAAAGCCCAGAGACATCTTCGGAGTAGCGTCGTGAGCAAGAAACAGATGCTGAATTCCTTCAGAGAATGCTTGAAAAGAAGGACAAAGAGGCTGCGGAACAAGCGGACAACATAAAACAAATGACTCTTTTATTCCAAGATATGGTGGGCATGATGATCCAGCCGGACCCTCTAGCCGAAGATCCTCCAGTAATAATTGAAGATGATAGAGGAGAGACATCAAATCCTCTGCCGGCTCTGTCAGCAGCCAAGGAGGAGACCATCTCTAAAGCCATGCTCGATGATTATAAAGCTCAGCAAATACGGACTCATCAAGCGAATGAAGCAACTGGTCAAGTCGTCAGAATTGGGCGACCATATCCAGGATGGTACGATCAGATAAAGTATCCGTCAGGATACACAATTCCTAAATTCCATGTGTATAAGGGGACAGGCAATCCCCATCAACATGTCGCTCAGTTCAGGGCTCTCTGAGGCAACACTGGAGGGGATGATAAGCTACTGCTTCGCCAATTCGTCGGCAGCTTAGCGGAGACGGCTTTCGAATGGTACTCAGAGCTTCCCAACGACTCCGTTAAAACTTTTACGGAGATAGAATTGCTGTTTACCCAACGTTTCCCCAGCGCTAGCGAGCGCACCCCGATCACGGCATTAATTAACGCCAGAGTGAAGCCAGGCGAAACATGGGTGCAATATGCGATACGGTGGCGGAATCTGTGGTCGAAGCGCGAGCAGCGCATCGAAGAAGCACCTGCGGTAGGCATGTTCGTAGAGACCCTCGACCCTCAGGCGACCATTTCACAATTCATGATGTTCTTCAAGCCAACTACTTTCCAAGCCTTGATTGACAAGCTGGCCCAAATGGATCAGATGGGTCACAGACCATCTCCTTCGAAGCTGGAATCTCGAAATGAAAGGGGGAAAGGGAAAGCAACCTTCGTCGCCAATGCTCAACAGCAGCCCAGTAGTCCAAAACTAGCTGATCGCCAAGACGAGAAACGGCGATTCTTTAATGAGAAAATGAAGCGCCCTTATTCTTTTCCCTGGGACAAAACGAGGAGATTGTTCGAGCTGGCGGTGCGCAACAGGCTCATCAACTTGCCGGATCCAAAACGCCCATTGCAACCCGGTGAGGCTAATAATCCCAATTATTGCCCCTATCACCAAGCGATAGGCCATCCAATCGAAGATTGCTTCGTCTTCAAAGGGTGAATTGAAAACCAATACCAACAGGGCAAATCCGCACTGTCCGAGAATCGGAAAGTAAACCCGCCCCAGCAACACGCTCTCAAAAAGGCGGACACACCGGGGGCATCATGTTCTTTTATAGAAGAAGCTCCATAGGTGGTCGTTCTTTCAGCCAAAACGAAAAGAATGCTGAAGGATCTCCAAATATGCCCGGCGATCAAATGGGAAAGTCCGCTGGAACCCGAGGTCATCGAGGGAATGCTGAAGCCGCGCCCAACTCCAAAGATTGGTGGTGATAGTCAAAGCGCCCACACCCAGCCGTCAAAGTCTTCGAAGAAGAAGAAAAAGACCAAAAAGCCCGTAAAGCCTGATGACAAGCACACGGACCTGCAAAAACATATTGACGCACTGGAAGAATATAACCAGAAAGCGCGGACCCCAGTCACACTCCAAGAATTTCTCAGCCACGTCCTTGAGGACGGAAATGATGACAATGGAGAAGTCTCTTCGGTTGATCCTGAGGATTATGTGGCAAGCTGCCATGTGATCTCTCACTTGTTAATAAACAGCGAAGAAGCTCCTGACGCAAAGAAACTGAGGGCAGATCCCGAATCGGAGCTCCTAGGACCGTCAGACGAGATGATTGACGCATTCCTGAACGAAGCTCTTCTGAAAAGCAAAACTGATCGAAAGCGTGAGATGGCCATATTTGAAAAGGCCAAACGCCGGCGACTGGACGAAAGGGTTGAAACACTCCCACCAGATCAAAGTACATCCGCCGCAAATAAAATCAGGTTCAAGACAAGGAAATGGTTTGCCAAAGCTATATCGATGGGAATGAAGCTGCCCTCTTTCAGAGAAAATTCTCCTGGCGGTATACATCTTGATGAAGCGGACGTACATCTTAACTTCTGCTTATATCATCAGAAGATTGCATACCCTACTGAAGAATGCAACGCCTTTTAAAATTGATGGCAAAGGTATGTCGCTCACAGGCAACACTTCAAGAAGATGAAGCGTGAAGCTCGTCTACAGCGGAAAAATGTGACAGACGAACGAGGAAGAGCTGCTAGCAACTGTCACATGGTTGATAGCAGGGGATCGCAAGTTCTCACCTTCGGGAGCGATTCTGAAGAAGAAATGACTCTCGGCCCTCTCTTCAAAGAATTCACCTCAGGAAAAGAAGAAGAACCGAAAAGCTGTGAGAACATTCAGCTGCGCAATCGCACACTACCTGAAAAGAATCTCGAACCCGTAAACAAGGGGTCGAACAGGAAGGATAAGGGAAAAGAAAAGATCCCTGAGGATATCACCTTCGATGACCAAGCCGTCGAAGAGCTGACAGCCAAGGACCCGCCTAAGAAAAACAAGGTGGATTACAACGTTCTGGCACACCTGAGGAAGATACCCTCACAGCTCAGCATTCTCGATGCCCTTCTGCTCTCTAAATAGGCGAGGGATTCTTTGATCAAGGCGCTACAAGAGCCCGAACAATTCCAAGCTTTCCTCGTCGAAGAAAAGATGAAGGATGAGCTGGAAGAAGTGCACACAGCCGATATCACTTTCAGCGATGAAGATCTCCTCCTCGGGACGTGCGAGTATAACCGTCCCCTTTATGTCTCTGGATACTGTCATGATATCAAGATAGGCAAAATCCTGGTTGACAATGGGTCCTCCGTCAACCTCCTCAATGTAAGAGTGTTGAAGGAAATCTGCATGAGCGTTCAGCATCTCGCTCGTGATAAAATCACCATCTACGGGTTTGACTCCTAGTCATCACGGATGCTCGGGTCTGCGATACTGACGTTACGCTTTGGGCTGCTCGTCACGGACATCAAATTTCACGTCATTGACGCCAAGACATGCTACAATGCTTTGCTCGGCAGGCCTTGGTTACACGAGTATAATATCATCCCTTCTACACAACATCAGTGTATGAAGTATTTCAAGGATGGTCTTAAGTATACCATGACAGGGGAGTTGAACCCATTCTCCGTGAATGAAGTCCGAAAGTACGAAGATGCAAAATACTTCTTACCAGATTTCGAAGACACAGAAAGATGCCATAAACCAAAGAACAAGGCTATCACCACTATTCCGGTCTTCGAAAGTGATACTGAGGAGAAAGAAGAAATAATTTATTCAGGGCCGCCCAATGCAATAAGCCGGGACCGTCCACCCATATTCCGGTCTTCGGCAGCGACTCTGAGGATGAGGCCAATGCAGTATTTTCTGTTCGGCCATCAATACAAACCTTCATTGGAGATAATCGGAGTTTACGAATCGCCATGGTTCCGCAAGAGCATTACAAAGAGCTCGACGCACTTGATACCTATGGTATGCAGGAACTACAGACATTCTACGTCCCTCCCAGGCGAAGAGGTGAAAAGGAGATCCCATTCTACCGATCCAGGGAAACCAAAGTGGAGAAAGAAATTTGGCATGGTGCTGATTCTACACTCGACAAGCTCCAGCCTATCTGTCTGCCCAGATACTACACAGAAGTATTAAAAAGGCTGTTGAGCCGCCAAGGCGTACCCTTCAAACAGACTTCTCGACACGCTCAGTTCTACAACAGGATATGGAACGTCCCCGGAACTCAGCGAAAGTTGCCCAACGGGAGAATGGAAACGATCGGGCTTGGATATGTTCAATCCAAGAAACGGGAGCGATTCCGCGGCTGCTACGTCATACATGACTTCGATGAAGAAGGAGATGCTCTATGGGAAGATGCTAACCCTGAACCAAAACGAGCTCCCGCCGTGAAAATGCCAAGTCCGTCGTTCGAAGAACAAATGGACAAGCTTATAAGGGAAGCGGGTCAAAAGGTTCGAGAGGACCATAATCGCGAAATGGCCATCTACGAGAAAGCCAGAACGCAGCGCCTCCTTCAGCAGGCTACAGAAAGTGACGATACCCTTCGTCGCCGACCCGTTATACAAAAGACCCGAGGCAGAGGCAGAAATAAACCCAAGAACGGAAAAAGCGTTCGACAGCGACAAAGCGGGTCCAAGAAACCATGCGATCGAGAATCGAGCAACCAGGATTCGTCTCTTATAAAGAAGATGGGTCGAACATATTCTTTTTCCCAAGACAAGACAAGGAAGATACTCGATCTTGTCATAAGATATCAGATGATTACCCTCTCGGAGTCCAAGCACCCCGAACAAGCTGGCGAGGTCTCTCACCCGGATTATTTCTCCTATCACCGAGCGATAGGACATCCTCTCAAAGACTGCTTCACATTCAAAGACTGGGTAGAAGACCAGTATCAGCAAGGCAGGTTTGCACTATCCAGCAGTTGGAGGGTAACCCCGCCACAAAAGCATGAACCGAAAGCCACATATATAGCGAGAGTAGAGCCGGATCAACGTCGGTCTTGGAAGCGATCTCGCACCTGTCACATGATAACGATGTCATAAGAAGGAGTATGCGAAGATATGGCTGATCTCCCCTGGTGCTTCGAAAACATGATGACGAGGTGATCTTCGAGTTTCCACCGGCGCCAAAAGAGCTAGAAGATGGGATACATACTACTGCAGATAACCTCAAGAAAATCGACTTGGGAATGGCAAGTGACACACAGCCAACGTTCGTCAGTGAGTTGTTGTCTGAATAAAGGGTGGCTACGCTAAAAGACGTGCTCATAAAATTTAAAGATTGCTTTGCATGGAACTATTCCGAGATGCCGGGACTACATCCAGAAATAGCCGTGCATAGATTGGCGATATCTCCGGACATCAAGCCAGTCAAACAAGCACCGAGAAGGATGCGGCTCGAGCTTGAGATGAGCATCAACGCCGATGTCAAGAAGTTAATCGACTCCGGCTTCATCCAATAAGTTCAGTACCCTGATTGGATTGCCAACATTGTCCTAGTGATGAAGAAAAATGGGACGGTGCGCATCTGTGTGGATTTTCGAGACCTCAATAAAGCTTGCCCGAAGGACGATTTTCCTGTACCGGTTACTGAACTAATGATAGATAATACGTCCACTCACGAAGTTTTCTCCTTCATGGACGGCTTATCAGGATACAATCAGATAAAGATGCATCCCGAGGACCAGAAGCATACCGCTTTTCGAACCCCTTTGGGCATATTCTGCTACAAGGTGATACCCTTCGGTCTAAAGAACGCCGGTGCCACCTATCAGAGGGCCATGACGAAGATTTTGATGACCTCATTCATGAAATCGTCAAATGCTATATTGACGACCTCGTAGTTAAAAGCAAATCATACGAGCAATATTTAGAGCATCTGAAGATCGTGTTTCAGCGTCTTCGGAAATACAATTTGAAGATGAACTCTCTCAAATGCGCGTTCG
Source organism: Agapanthus africanus (assembly GCA_030015575.1). Taxonomy (NCBI): domain Eukaryota; kingdom Viridiplantae; phylum Streptophyta; class Magnoliopsida; order Asparagales; family Amaryllidaceae; genus Agapanthus; species Agapanthus africanus. The sequence continues at coordinate 204,698,651 of JASDDO010000014.1, read as the reverse complement.
GAGTTTCCTCGGGCAAGTTCCTAGGATTCATCGTACGATATCAAGACATCGAGATAGACCCGTCAAAGATCAAGGCGATCATGTAAATGCCGCCGCCAAGAACTCTGAAGCAACTGCGGTCTCTCCAAGGAAAGCTCGCATATATCCGGCGATTCATAGCCAATCTCTCCGGAAAATGCCGTCCTTACAGTCACCTAATGAAGAAAGGGACTCCTTTCGTCTGGGATCGCAAATGCCAAAGCGCACTGGACAAAATTAAGCAATACCTGCAGAATCCGCCAGTACTGACCGCTCCGGTCAAGGGAAAGCCTCTCATTCTGTATACAACCGCCCTTGAGGGTTCTCTGGACGCATTATGGGCACAAGAAAACGATCAAGGGAAAGAGAGAGCCCTCTACTATTTGAGTCGAGTTCTCCTGGGGGCAGAAACCAACTACTCCCCAATCGAAAAACACTGCCTGGCGTTGATCTTCGTGATAACGAAGCTCAGACACTACGTGTTGGCACATGAGGTCCAACTCATATCAAAAGTGGATCCTTTCAAATATTTGATGTCAAAGGCCATATTAACGGGACGGCTCGCTAAATGGGCCCTGCTCTTGATGGAGTTCTCGATAACTTATCGTCCCCTCAAGGCAGTGAAAGGCCAGGCCATTGCTGACTTCCTCGCTGAGCATTCGATACCCTCTGATTCTCCCTTGAACTGCGAATTACCTGACGAGCACTCGTTTGACACGATCGACGGAGAGAAAAGAGGGAGTGATACCCGATGGGAACTCTACTTCGACGGAGCATCTTCTATGAAAAAGCGAAAGCACAACTCCCCCATAATCAAATTTGGGGTGGGCCTTATCTTCGTGACTCCACAAGGAGGGATAATGCGCTTTGCCTTTTCCCTAATAGAGCCAAGGACAAACAATGAAGCCGAGTATGAAGCTTTGATAGCAGGTCTTGAGATCGCTGTCGACATGGGAATTGAAAACCTCCTCATATACGGAGACTCCTAATTGGTCGTTAGCCAAGTGAATGGCGTTTATCAGACGTGCAAACCAGAGTTGGTAAAGTACTGCAGGAGAGTGCAACAATTGCTGACTCAAATCCCTGCCTATGCACTGGAAAGCATACCGCGCGCGGAAAATAGCAAAGCAAATGCATTAGCCAAACTCGCTAAAGAATTGGCCGACAAGAATCTCGATGACGTGAGGATCGTTGTGCAAAGCCGTCGGGTTCTTGCACCGGCAGAAATAACCCCAGAATCGTCCAATGAAAAGGGAGCTGACAAGAAAACGGCCCTACAAATAAAAGATCAGGAAAATGCTAAGGATTGGAGAGAAGTCTTTATAGATTACTTCAAATCCCGAAGAACACCTGAAGATGCATCCTCAAGACATCAGCTCATGAAACGAGCTCTGTCTTTCGCCTTCGTCAATGATACTCTGTACAAGAAATCGTTCGACTCTCTATAGCTAAGATGCCTGGGGCCGGAAGAAGCAAAGAGAGTCGTCCAAGAAACTCACGACGGACTCTGCGGATCTCATTAAGCCGGGCCAAAGATGAAGCTGAAGATCAAAAGGATGTGCTACTGTTGGCCCACGATGATCCAGGACTGCCTTGAATACGCGAAGCAGTGCCACTCGTGCCAAATTCACGGAGACTTTATCCACCAGCATCCAAATCCACTACATCCAACGGTGGCTAGCTGGCCGTTCGAAATGTGGGGAACCGACATAATCGGGCCCATCGAACCAGCATCGTCCATAGGACATCGATTCATTTTAGCGACAACTGATTACTTCTCCAAATGGGCAGAAGCAGTACCGCTGAGGGAAGTGAAGACGGAGAATATTCTCCATTTTTGCAAGACACATGTCATCTATCGGTTCGACACACCGCGACGGATTATCTCCGATAACGAGCCGGCCTACAGAAATCATAAAATCAGTCGCTTCGCACAACAGCATAATATAGACTGGAGATACTCTTCGGTCTATAATCGCCGAGCTAACGGTCTAGCTGAGGCTTTTAATAAGACCTTGACGAAGATCGTGAAAAAGACGGTGTCCCAAAATAAGAGGGACTGGCACGAGAGACTGCATGAAGCTCTCTGGGCGTATCGAACTACGTTCAAAATAGCCACAAACACAACGCCGTATGCATTAGTATTTGGCACAGAAGCGGTATTCCCTCTCGAGATAGAGTTACCCTCTCTACGAGTGGCATTTCACTACGAACTAACAGACGAAGAAAATGCTCATCTTCGGCTTGAGGAGCTCGACGCCCTTGATGAAACTCGACTCATGGCGCAACAAAACCTGGAGGCTTATAAAGCAAAGATGACACGCTCATACAAAAGATTGACTAGGCCGAGAACATTCCGCCAAGGCGAACTCGTGCTAGTGGTCAAAAGACCTATGATCCTCAATCGTGCCAAACGGGGAAAATTCAAGCCGAACTATGAAGGCCCGTATATCATAGACAAAGTTTACCAGGGTGGAGCCTATCTACTCATGGACATGCATGGCGGAAGACCTTTCCGGCCAATAAACGGTCGATTCCTGAAAAATACTACGCCTGACGAGTCATGGCTTAGGTCAACGATAGATGACGACGCCTATGTCCGTCGCTATCTTCCTAAGCCCAAACTTTATAAGTAGTAGCCGGCAAACGGACCGAAACGTTCTTAAACTAACAATGGACCACTATGTCCTAAAACTGGCTGTTGACCGAAACGTCTTTAAACTACTACAAACCGCAGCATCCTAGGGCTGACGCGCTAAAAAAAACGGTATGTCCACAAGCAAAATGGGCACGGATGAAAACCCGAAAGGGCACCATGAGTAAAAATAGCTGGACTACCGGCGATGTTTGTGAAAACCTGAAAGGACGCAGACTCGTAAAAAAAATGGTACGTCCATAAGCAAAATGGGCACGGATGAAAACCCGAAAAGGTGCCGTGAGTAAAAACAGCAGGACTACCGGCGATGTTTATGAAAACCCAATAGGGCGCAATCTCGTTAAAAGACACTTGCAAGGTCTTCTCGATCCTGTGAGGAGAAAGTACCTGCGTGAGATCCTTACGACTCACAAGGGAGCAACACACTTAGGGATGCTCATGATTCCTAAGGAGAAGTTACACTTAGGAGATCCTCACGACTCGTAAGGAGAATTCCCATTTAAGACCCTCACGGCTCATAGGGTTCAAAAGCCTTAAGCTAAAGGGATCTGAACCTGTTCTTAAGCCATCACAACCTCTAATGCTGCCGTACAAGCGGTTCAATATTGACTCTTGTATACAATCCACGGGCACGAATAAACATTTCCCTAACAGAGTCCCACCAGCGACTAGGGATATGTTCACACGACGAACGACCCTTGTAAGTCCTCTCGACTTATAAGGAGAAAAAACTCTTATAAGATCCTTACGACTTATAAGAGACCATACACTTAGGAATCCTCCTGATCCCTAAAGAGAAAACGCACCTACGAGATCCTCACGACTCGTAGGGAGAAATACCTTCATGAGACCCTTACGGCTCATGAAGTTAAAAGCCTTAGTCGACAGGATCCTAACCCTGTTCGCTAAGCCACCTTTGTTCGACATCGACAAAGGCAAATGATGATTCGCTCCTGACAATATCCCAGTTGTAGCGATGCTATTGCCTAAATCGATATCAAATCCCAAACTCACAGCGAAAAGCCAGCGAGTCACAAATGCATATGAAATAGCCGAAATGATGGGGCAACTTGCAACAAAATCAGCAAGTAAAAATGTATGCATACAAAATAACCGAAATGGTTGGCCAACTCATAATAAAAAACAGCGAGTAAATAAAACAAATAGCCGAAATGATTGGGCACCGCGAAAAATAGCCGAAATGATTGAGCCATCGCGACTTTCGCGATATAAAAGCTGAAATGATAGAGCGTCGCGGAAAGAAAAATATATAAAATGAAACTTTTTGCTCTACAGGTGAGATCGCATCGATCCCTGTATACAATCCAGGGGCACAAACAAAAAGGGAACCATACCTTCCCACCAGGCTCTATCAGAAAGAGAGCCAAGTCTCGACGGCCATATCTACAGCCTGGAGACCCACAACAGCGTTCCTCCTTAGTCCAGCAGGATTCAGACGCGACAATCAACCTTGGAGCCATGGCAAAGTCCCTGTTCCAAATCTCGACGGTTCACAGACAGCCTAGAGAACCACAACAACGTTCCTCCCCATTCCAGTAGAATTCAGACGCGACGATCAACCTTGGAGCCATGTCAAACTCCCTGTTCCAAACCTTGACGGTTTACAGACAACCGAGAGAGCACATCCTGGTCCCGTAGAACACGGCTAATGTCAATCCTGACTTCGTGGAAAACGCCCAGAGCAAATCCTGGTCCCGAAGAACCCGGCTAATGTCAATCCTGACCCGATGGGAAACGTCCAGAGCAACTCCTGACTCCGTGAAATGCGGATAAAGTCAACCCCTGACTCCGTGAAATGAGGATAAAGTCAACCCCTGACCCCGTGAAATATGGATAAGATCAACCCCTGACTCCGTGAAATGCGGATAAAGTCAACTCCTGACTCTGTGAAATGCGGATAAGGTCAACTCCTGACTCCGTGAAATGCGGATAAGGTCAACCCCTGACTCCGTGAAATGCGGATAAAGTCAACCACTGACTCCGTGAAATGCGGATAAAGCCAACCACTGGCCCCGTGAAATGCGGATAAGGTCAACTCCTGGCCCCGTGAAATGCGGATAAGGTCAACCCATGACTCCGTGAAATGCGGATAAAGTCAACCCTCGACTTCCCCGTCAAAGCAATTCTTTGATTCGGGAGCTAGTCAACTCATCAATCACTTACGGGTCCTCTCGACTTGTAAGAAAGAAAATTCTCTTCTGAGATCCTTACGACTCTCAAGAGAAAACACACTTAGGAATTCTCACGATTCTTAAGGAGAAATTACACTTACGAGATTCTCACGGCTCGTAAGGAGAAATACCTTTATGAGACCCACACGGCTCATAAAGTTGGAAAGCCTTAGGAGGCAGATCTGAACCTGACTCCTAAGCCATCGCTGTTCTACAAGGAGATCAAAATAGATTATCCACAAAATGCATTTACTAAAAGGGACACACCACCATGAAGCAAAATATATCTTTTATTCATGAATCAAAATGAATACAAAGTACAATTTATGAAAAAATCAAAAAATACACTCATTCAGGAGTATGTACAAAAGAAGAATAAAAAGAAAAATATACAATTCTTCAAGCCGGTGGACGATTTAATAGATTTTCCAGTTCATCCTTTTTCCGCTGGGCCTCAGCTTCATGATTCATTATTGCTAAGAGATAGGCTTCTGCTTAAGACTGTTGGGCCTGGTACGAGGCAAGCCGACCTTCAAGCTCCTTTTCGGTAACTTTATGAGTTTCGACCATTTCGTGAGTAAAAATGACGGCTTTATCAATGGCTACCACCTCCTTGATAGCTTCTTGAAGCACCCGCCAAAGTTCATACGCCCGAGTGGTCTTGGCCGTAAGATCAGCTTGAAGTTCCCCCAGCGCAGTTGAAGCCAGCTTCCTCTCTGAAAATTTTCGGCTGAGCCTCTTCTCGCATGACAGCATATTTGCGGCGCACCATTCGATCAGTCCCCGCAAGCTCTCCTTTGCAGCCTCAACCTCTGAAGGAAGGGCGTACATTCAAGACTATGCAAGCAAGCCTCCACCCGACGACAGAACTCAACCCAGACTTGCACCAATATTTCGCTGTGGTAAGCAGCAAGAAAGGGGAGAGAACTGTTAGCTTCGGCGGCAAATTCTTCGACCGTGATCAAACTACCAGCTCGAAGGTCTTCGATCAGAGTTGACAAAGAGTGAAGGCTTAGCTTTGCCATCCGTTCTGAGGCGCGTAGAGCATAAGGGCAGGGTGGCATGGCGATGCGAGATTCCAGTGTGGTAAAAACTGGCAAAACTGTTAAGATTTATAAAAAATCAGCGAAACTTGCAAGCAAAGAGCAGATGGAACAACGTCTAAAATTTACTTACCCACAGTCATGCAAAAAGGGTCCAAAAGATCCCCAGGTCCATCAAGAATCTCAACTTCGTCATCGGCTTCCAGAACTGCAGAAGACATCAGTATCGTTATATGAAATAATAATAATGTCGTGACGAGAAGGAAAATAACACTAACCTTGCCCGGAAGAGAGGACGATGCGTTGAGGGGATATTGCCTGCGGAGCGGCCATCTCTAGCAGACGCTGAAAAGACTTCCTGGAAGACAGGTTCGCGATGGATGTCGCCAATCCTTGTAGCTCTGAAAAGATAGAAAGGTTCAGATGATGGGGAGATTATTAAAATAAAATATAGAAGGCTACCTTCGATGCTCCTCCCGCTCTGGACTGGAGGGATAGCAGCTTCGGCGGCCTCCTCCATGCCCCCAGGAACATCATCGGGGATATGGGCCAGTGTAACAGCTTCCAATCGAGGAGCAGCAGCCACCGCTGCAGGCTCTAATGAAAGGACGGTGGCTTCAACTACCTGTCCCACAGTCTCCGGGACGTCCCCAGAAAGATCCATTGAATCTGCGGCCAATGAAGATGCCTCTTCCGGGAGAGCAAGCACCGGGGGAACGGAAACCACCAATGGGAGCTCCGTGGCAGGAAGAACAGGTGTATCAACCCCCTCCACACTTACTGGTGTCTCATCGGGGATATTTATAGAGTCCATAGTCAAGGCGCGGCTTGAACTCAGATCCTCTGCCATTACCGAAGTCCCTGCGAAGTTTTCACGAAGATAAGGATATATATATATATATAAGCAGTGCAAAATACTACAAAAAGATATGTAAGTATACCATTGCGCCAAGGAGCTTCTAGTATGGCTTTTTCAAGCCGACGCTCTTTCCTAAGGAGGTATGCTCGCCAGGGTTCGAGGGTAGACTCGTGGCCACCAGTCCACAATGACAGTGCATCTTCGGCATCGGCCGAGATAGGCCGCTTAAGGGCTATCTTGCCTCTCTCTTCTAAAGGACCTATAAATATACGCCATAGCGATGGAGGATCTTTGTAGAAGATGACGGCAAGATAAGGCCTCTTCGGGACCCTTACATTTTCAGTCTCATCCTAGGAGCGTCTTATAACCTCAGCCAATTGTACGGCTTCCTCGGCAGATGAACCTAGAAAAAGAAGACCACCATCCGGCTCTTACATAGCTAGTGGTTCATCTTGAAAGATAGGCTCTAATTCCACAAAAAAGTCGAGCAGATTGGTGACCGTCTTCTTTCGCCTCTTTGACCCAGAACTAACACCAGAAGACGATCGCTTCCTTCCCTGCGGCACTTTGGTGCGACGTTCCCCAACCTCACCTCCAGTATCCTCTTTTGGCGGTGCTACTGATGATGACACTGCCATCGATGACGCTGCAACTGATGGAACTGCCGCTGGCGCCTCGACGAAAGCCTTTGCCCGAGCTCTAGTACGCATCGGCATCCTTGCAGTGGGAGGAATCAACTCGGTTTCTGCGGCTTGCAAGATGACGACCGCACCACCATCCCTCAAAAGAGGATGACTGACCGCGGTCTCAATGGAACATGAGCAGCTTGAGTTGGGGCAGGGGTTTTATATTCAAAGAGCACCCGCCTTTCCTTGGCAATGATAGGACCAACCCGGTGGCGATACCAGCCCACAAAGGAGCCCACAGACCTGGGGAGATAGTCAGGTTCTGGGATCATGAACACGGAGCCAGTATTCAGCCGCATCAAATGATGAATAACATCGCGAATAACACCTAACGATGAAGTACGCTCAACCAAGAACGCTTCAAAGGGGACGCCCTGATCATAGCCCAGTTGCTGGGCAAAGCGGTGCGGATTATACCGCATAAGGAGAGTCGTATCATTCTGGCGAAACACCAAATAGCTCGGCCTGATCGAGTACAGATGCATGATATCCCTAGGTTTTAATAAGGGTGCTCCCCCTTTTGACAAGTCGAACAACTGCTGGACAGGCCCCGCCGGAGCAGAAAGAACGCGATCAATAAACATCATTCCTCCCTCGTGGGTATATGTATTGAGCAGAACACGGAGGGCCCCTAATTGAGTCGGATCGGGAGAGGAGGCATCCACCAACCTCATAACTCGGGGGAAAGTGTAGGAATCATAGAAGCTCGGCCGTTGATGTGCCGCGAATGCCCCCAGCACGTGCATTTCAATCCAAGATGTGAAGTAATGAAGGGGGAGATTCACAACATCTACACCTGGAGCCGAAGTGTTGGCCGCAACACTTAACCCGTGACAAAGATGCGATAGTCCCGCAATGCCGACGGCCAACTTTGCCCCTTCAGCTACACGATCGGCAGGATAGAAGACGGAAGCTCTCATGAAGCGTCGGAGTGACGGTATCACAAACCAGCTGAGCCAAAGGGTAATAAAGCCGACGAAGAAGGTCGCTTCGTCTATGCCAGGGGCCGCAATTGCATCAAAAAACATAGCTGACATGATCAGAATGTAGAATTGCGGTAGATCTTCTTCTTTGGCCGGCAGTTTATTCAACCCGAACCCAAAAGGGTCGTCAATGCTCGCAAACTTCGGGGCCTCCTTGGATAAAATATCCACTGAATGAAACAGGTGATAAAGCTCTCGAAAGTGACACCTTGCCCTTCTGACTTCACAAATAATCTGTCGAAAATTCCCAGGGCCTTGATCAGACTGGGATACCTATGACGAACAGCGGTTTCGGCTGTCAGACCATCGAGCATAGCCGGCATGGTAGAGAAAACGTATTCATCTAGAGGCAACAGTTCCTCGTAATGCTCTCCCCCTAATGGGCAGTCCTGAAATCTCACGGAATTCATCCAATGAGATAGACACCTCTCGATCCCCTAGCAGAAAGGTGTTGGTGGGCAGATTCCACTGGTTCAAGAAAGCTTTGGTCCACCACACATGGGGAGCATGGTAATGAAATAGCGATGCATACACCGCCTGATATAGTCCAACCTTCTGCAGTCTTGCACGGTGGGCAGAAAGAATATAGCCAGCCTAAATAAGGTAGCCCACTGGGTGCCGGGAGGTGATACCCATTTTATAAACCTGCCCCCAAGGTCGAGCTTCACCTTGGCAAATCCGATGCCCCAAGATGTCTATAGCTGGCAGGGGCTGATTAGGTATCCCAGAAGTAGGGGCTCTAGTCGGCCCGAAAGAGTCCAATTGATCCCTTCTACTGCATAAGCAATCAGTGGGCATTCCATCGGCAATATAGGATGAAGAGGTTCCATCGGCTCTCCGTAAATAAAACTCCGGCGACCCCGGATGATATGACCGTACCAGGTTCCCCACAAAAGCAAACTGGTGCGATCCGGGTTATGGGCTCTAATCATCGCCATCGCCTCTTCGTCAGACGGTGACTGTGGAAAGGAAGCATCCGAGCGGGTGAAAGGGAAGTATGGAAGAGAAGCCATTGTTCCTGAAATAAAGGAAGGGGAAACTGTTAGGTAAGCCCACACGTGTGTGTGTGTGTGTGTGTGTGTGTGTATGTGTGTGTGTGTGTATAAAGACGATAGAAGAAAACGACAAACAACTTATTTCATGGGACCATGGGTTACAAGACACGTGGGCCCCACAAAATCAATATGGCGGCTCACTAATAATGAGGCTGAGCAATCATCATGAGCAATCATCATGAGGACAAGAAATCCAAAGAAAATTTCTACAAGAAGTTCCTCGGCCATTCAAGATCCTTACCTGAAAAGGGAAATCTTTTGTTGACAGAGTTAAACTTTGAAAAATTTTGGAACAGAGAACTGAGCTCTGAGAAAGAGAATTAAATTCTCAAGGCAAGAACAAGTAAGGAAGAAGATGAAAGAGTGGAGGCGCTTCTGAAGAGACCCCTGCATTTATAGGATGTGATGGGAAACGGTTCATCTACCCCCTTCCCTAGGCAGATCCAACGGCCACAAAAGTTACAACGTTGCATTCACGTGCAAATACGTGAGAACAACGCTGTAGGGGCATTTGTTCCATCATAAAATACAAGGAAAACCCCAATGGGGCATCACGTGCGCACACATGATCGGGGGTCACGTGCCGACACGTGATAGCTTCCTGAGGGCTCTGAAATGATAAGAATTGAATCCTAATCAAATGATGTCACGTGCCCATACGTGATAGGCCTTTAATCCTACTGAAGTATAATAAAACAGCGAGGAAAAACCCCAATGGGGCATCACGTGCTCACACGTGACAAAGGGTCACGTGCTAACACATGATAAGTTCCTAAGTTCTTCAAAATAACATAATTAAATTCTGGTTAAATGCTTAATCCATGGGTCACGTGCCACCACGTGATGGGCTCTTAAAAACTCTTTGAGTTAATGGAAATAAAACCCCAAATAGGGCATTACGTGCCTACACGTGACCGGGGGTCACGTGCTAACACGTGATGGGTTCCTAAGCTCTCTGAACTAATAGAATTAAATTCTAATTAAATGGTCAATCAGTGGGGTCACGTGCCAACACGTGACAGGCTCTTAAACCTGTTGAACTAATAGAATTAAATTCCAATTAAGGGAAATCAAAAACTTTAATATTTCCTTAGATCTTTCCAAACAAAAGATTGCACTCTGTAAAGGGAGCACCGTTGGATTAAAAATCCAACGGTGATTAAAAATCACTAGCTTATAGAAAGATTCTATACAAGGAAAGATTTTCCTGAAATCTACCAGGAACAACAAACAAAATATCTTTTGGATAAAAAATCCAATGGCGAATAAAATTCACTGAGTGATCTAAAAGATCATGTTGGTTACAAAATCAATCAAAATCTTTCAATGAAAGATTGACTAAACAAACTGATTCTTTTCTTTCTCTTATAAATAGGAGCCAAGAAGAAAAGGAGAGAGAGATACAACAACAGAGAGAAAAAAAGAAGAGAATTTAATTCTCCAGAGAGAAAGAAGATCTCTTCAGAAAAAGAAAGAAACCCTAGGTAAGGGAGAGAAAGAGATCATCCTATAAGCTCCCACAAAATAAAAAGAGAATTTAATTCTCAAACTAAGAGTTTAACTCTTCTGAATAGGAATTTAGTTCTTCCTTTGGTTGAAGGTCTGCAGAAGCAGATCTCCCATAAGTTGAGAATTTAATTCTCATAGGGGAGATTCTGCCATGCAGATCTAAAACCTAAGAGAAGACCTAAGTTCAGAGAATTATATTCTCCACAAAATACATAGGAATTTAATTCCTCTAAATAAAATTAGGGTTTAACCCTACAAAAGAATTTAATTTTTCCAAATACATAAGAATTTAATTCCTCTAAATAAAATTAGGGTTTAACCTTATAAAAGAATTTAATTCTTAAACAAGCGACTTAGACTTTTCATGCACGTAAAAAGATCAAGTACCTAACATGATCACGTGGCAACACGTGACCCTCCCCTCAATGGTCAAAAAAGAATGAATGAGATGGGGTCACGTGGTCCCACGTGACCCTTAGATAAATCCCTCAACATAAAGAGAACAAAGCCAAGTCAGAATAGATTTTGGACGCCCTCACGTGTCCCCATGTGACCCCTAGCAAATACCTTTTTAAAAAGAGAAAGATGGAAAAAGCTGAAGGATTAATATCCAACACATGGGCGTCCTCACGTGTCCCCACGTGACCCCTAACAAATCCTTTTAATATCCAATACATGGGTACCCATCTCGTGCCCACACGTGATGGCCACGAAGATTAAGTGTTTAACACTTGCTTGCATATTCTGTGAATAAGATAAAGGAAGTTTGGCCCAACACTCAGGCGCCTCACGTGACCCCACGTGAGCGCTTCTTTTTTTAGTGTTTAACACTATTTTGTGCGCTGCATCCTTAGTGTTTAACACCATTTTAAGCGCATCACGTGGGAGCACGTGATAGATGAGTCTACTTTAGTGTTTAACACTATATTCGAGGCAATCTTAGCCCAAATTAGCTAAGTCTTCCAGAGGCAGGACCCTCCCTTTTGACTGAACCTCAAATACACTCTTGTCTTCCAAAATTGGTCATCTCATATGACATTCAAAGCAAAACCCAGAGCCTTTCAATCAACTTTTGTTCAAGGGTACATCTCTTCACACCTCTGATACATGTCGTTGTAATTCTTCAACGTCTTCAGAGAGGTGGTGGGTCCCAATGACCAATAACTATCTGGTGCATTTCCAAACCGATGTTTGCATCTGAACATGGACCGCAATGTCTCTAAACTAAACAATAGAGCCCAAATGCTCTTATTTGGATCTAAATGATCCTGTTAAGTAGATCTTAGTCTAAAATTAGACTAACGTATCCTTAACAAACATTTAAGTTGATCCTAATCTCAAACGAGATTAACGATCCTTAAATCAATCCAATTACAGATCGCCCTACCAAAATTGGTTTAAGGGTACATCTCTTCACTCCTTTGATATTTGTCGTTGTAATCCTTCAACGTCTTCAGTGAGGTGATGGGTCCCGACAACTAAACACTTTACGGACTGTGGGGTCCTTAAACCCATGGACTATGATGTCCTTAACCTCGGACTGTGGGGTCCTTAAACCCATGGACTATGATGTCCTTAACCTCGGACTGTGGGATCCTTAAACCCATGGACTATGATGTCCTTTACCTCGAACTGTGGGGTTATTAAACCCATAGACTATGATGTCCTTAACCTTTACAGACTATGATGTCTTTAAACTGGACCGAGATGTCCTTAAACTAACAATGGACCGTAATATCCTTAAACTAAATAATAGAGCCCAAATGCTCTTTTGTTGGATCTAAACGATCCCGTTAAGTTGATCTTAGTCTAAAATTAGACTAACGTATTCTTAACAAACGTTTAAGTTGATCTTAATTTCAAATGAGACTAACGTATCCTTAAACCCAACCCCAAACCCAAATCTAAGAAAATACGGATTTGGACTAATCCACGCCCTACGGGCGACAACATAAATTAGTCTCCGTATACAATCCACGGGCAACCAAAAACAAAACAAACACACACGACACGAAGTGATCATATGGAGAAGGAGAAAGTTGTTACCGCGATGCGGTAGCGTAATTAACTGTAGGGGCTTGCGCCTGCAGGGAAAAGCATCCCCACAATAAAAAAAAACCCTCAAACGAGGGGAATCTGACGAAGTCTGCTACAACGCCGCATCCGTCTAAACCTCCAATATACGGTGCCATAAATCAACTTAGCATCTTCGGAGAGGTGGAAGGATAGCACCAATTAGCATCTGCCCTCGGAATTCAGGCTCGGATGTCCCAACGTCCCGGTCGTGTCTTCCGGCGGAGAACACTTCCGTTCATCGCGTTTGTTTCGAGACAAGTTTACAACTTGCTACATACTATACTTTATATAATTTACTTATATGTTGCCGTATCATCATCATCATCATCATCATCATCATCATACAGCTATATCTATATAATTTATATATCGTAGTTACTTAACGTTAATCATTTTATAATATACAATACATGCAAGTTTACAACTTGCGGCATGCTATAATTATATCTATAAATATATATATATATATCGTCGTAATATTTCTTATTATTATCATTAATTATTTTATAATCTGCATTTTATAACGTTATACAAAATATAGTTTGAAATATTATAGTTTACACATGAACGTCGTCGCAAAGCGGATACGACAAATCTGAAATTTATTGTACACCTTACCTTATAAAATTCATTATAAATCATAGAAAAATCAATAGCATGCGTTCTTAGTTTGTTACGAATATACCCAGAATACTATACCCCTGTGAAATATTTACTTGCAAAATAAATTGTTTAAATAACTTAAAATGTAAATGAAAGTACCTCTAAACTGCTGTCCAGGGGAAATTTTAGCAGCAAACTTTCAATTTCGAACGTTCATAACTTTTTGTAGGAACAAGCTGAGATACTTTAACTTATAAAAATGAAAATCTTATTTAATTATCTTTGTTTGGTATATGACACATACCTTTTGGAGGACTTTTGTTATTTTTAAGCTATTTTACAAATCAGGGGTGACGCTGAATTTTTGAACGGAACTTTCTTGTGCATGGTTAATCAATACCACTTTTATAGTTATTAATCGGATTGAATATGTTATCCATATTAATGTTATTATATCAATATTTATTTAATAAACGATAGTGCATGTGTTTTAATATTCATCAAATATTACCGATTTACAGTTTTTCAGTATCCGTCTGTATCCGTACTGATAATAGTTTATCTAGTTGCATGCCGGAACGTCACAACGTTATCATACTACTATATTAGTTCAATACGTTATCTAGATTGCATCATACATGGTAATAGACGTGTAATGGTTATTACAGATAGATACATATGCATCCTAGCATTAGTCGTGTTCCGATATCGATTACAGTTTCACATTTGGATATCTATTTGATACATATGCATCACATGACAAGTTCACGACACACTATATGACTTGTTACAAGGATCTTGTTACTAATGCCAACGATATTGACGTGTTGTCCTGACAGACGTGACTTGTTATCTGCATAGACGAGAACTATACATACTTGATCCTGTGTTGGCATTAGATCTATATTGGCAATACCTGACTTGAACACACAAACCTGGAGGTAAAGGGAAAATCAAGAATATAACCGAAACATAACTTGAGAGAATATTATTATATGTTTTCCGTTTTTCCGGACGTTACGGAATAATTACATGTTTGTCGTTTTTCCGGGCGTTACGGAATAATTACTTGTTTACCGTTTTTCCGGGCGTAACGGAATAAATCCTGTTATCGTGATCCCGTAGGGAATGAACGGGATATATTCTGTTGGGTTACGATGATGATTGCATTAATTGATTTCAAAGACTTTTAGAATAGATAACCTTGAAGCACAGTTTTAGGTTACATATCACACATCACATACATACACATACCTCACTGTTTCATATCCGTATTATTTATTTATATTCATGTTTGCTTATATCGTTACATCCTGGTTATCACTGTTTCTTTGGTTTTATGACGCACTGATGTCTGGATTTTGCATGACCCAGTTTCTCTACCTTTATCATAAGCTGAACAGGAGTACTTTAGCTACTAAGCCGAGCAGTGAGGAATTTAACATGTGTTATTTAGAGATGTTCAGTTTAGTTTATTTTCCGCAGTTTTATTTCTTGATGTGAGCCCATATTGGGACAAGTTTTCAGATGTTATTTATTGGATTTAATTCGTTTCCGCTTATATATTTTCTTGATTTTTTTACTGTGGCAATTGGACATGTACTAACTAGTTTTTATATATTTTCTATTCTTGATATCCTATAGACGGCTATAATGTGACTGTAGAGGGATGTTTACTAGCCACATGTATCATGGTTGGCTTTGTCACGTGACGTAGTTTGCGCACTCTGGAAAGAGGGGCGTGATAGAAATTTTTAGATAATACAGACAAATTTTTAGATATTACAAACAACTAGTATAAAGGGGGTTTTAATTAGGCCCAGAGGTTTTATGAGGAGCAAAAGGCCCAGGGGTTATTACACAAGTTTGAAGCAGATTTCGGGCTTTTTTACAATACATTTTTATAAAAAAAGGTAAATTATCAAAAAGTCCCCTGCCAGCTAACGAGTTGTCTAAGCACCCCTGATATTTTCGAAATTATTAGAAAAAGCCTACTGCTTAAAATCCTTATGAAAAAATCCTTAGCTGCATTTCATTTAGGCCTTTATTCTCTCCATCCGCTTAGATATTACATCAACTGCTTAGTTATTACATGCAACTTTTTAGATATTACAGACCCTTTTTTAGATATTACAAGCAACTATTATAAAGGGGTTGTAATTGGGTCCAGAGGTTTTTTAACAAGAGTAAAAGCCTAAGAGTTTTGTCACGTCCCGCTTCTCAGTGTACGGGCAGAGGACGCGACGAGGTCCGCAAAGCATTTACTCAGAAGTAAACACGCTAAGCGTATCTAAGCAATATAAAGTAAAATACACAAGAGACAAGATGTAAATGAACAACAACTTTATTTATTAAACATTCTTTTTACAATACAACTGAAATGGAAATACATGGAATAAATGCAATGCCTAAACAATGGTAGAACAGAAATGAAAATGAAATATACAAGTAACTAGAGCTCTGGGTCGAAAGCTAGCCGATCCAAGTCCTCACTGGTGGGATCTGTCTCCACAAGGTCCGATCCACCTGACAACATTCCAAAGAAAGAAAAAAAAAGAATGTCGTCAGCGAACAATCGCTCGGTAAGTCCCAAAGAATAAGTATAGACAGAATAGACAGAAAAAGAATGTAACTTTTAAAGTTGTATTATATTGTTAACGCTATTGTTTGTAGCCTGGTACAGAAAATGCTAGTGTATACGAGAGGAGCCTCACTATCCCGGAGACTAAGGTATACGGAGTATAAGGAACCGTTCAGCCACGGTACAACGGCAATGGAGATTCAGGTTAGGTGTCTTATGGTTGCAGTCCCGTGCCACTTCTAACACCTTCCATACCAATCTACCCCTTATAAATCCCGCGATGTATTGATTGTATTGATTCTATTGTATTGTGTTGTATTATAAATTGTATAGATGGATGACTTGCTGAAACCATGATATCAGTAATGGAACGGGTATAATGGATGGATATGTAAATAGAGTATATCCATGGTTCGGTTCTGTCAAGTTGTATAGATTGGATAGATTGAATAGATTGAGTATATGGATTCATATTGAATTATGGTTTTATACTTGAATCACATACAAGTCAGATTGATTATATTTAGACTCAGTATGAGTCAGACAATTAGAAAAGAAATTGAAGTCCTGAATTAGGTTTTGATGTTATCGGTAACTGTTGCACATGGACGGCAGGATTTGTATTTTTTCCAAGACAATTACCGCATTGATAACACCTTTTGTTAGGTTGTCTAGCGTAAATAGGCAAGCACTCATATCTCCGGCTCCCTGAGGCTCAAGAGACTAGTCCCGTTTAATGCTATGTTTACTAGGGTCCTTATTGTAATTTAGTATAACTTGAGGGGGTTCTATGTAAAAATAGTTTTGGCATAATTCAGAATACACCTCAAGTATTTAATTATCGTGTTTAGAGTTTTCATAGATGTGTATTTTACATTTTTGCAATTTCTAGTAAATAGAACCTAGTTTCCATAGTATATGGTATTTTCTTGAAATGTTGTACTTGTGTTGTATTTAGATGGTATTTTCATGTAATAGTGATTCTTTTAAATTAGAAAACTTAGAATAATTATATAATTAAAATAAATATTTTGATAATAAATATATAGATATTTAATTAAAATAATTTATTTATTTTCTTATAGAAATCTCATTTTCTAAGGAAAAATGTATTAAAATTTCATCGAGATCGAATGCTCCTTGCGGAGGTCTGCATCTCGCTCTAATAAGCCCGAGAATGTGTGATAATCTGCACCATTCCGAACGGGGTCCCCAAAATGGGTTGTAGAGGCGCAATTACATGGAAATAATTAATACATCTTTTTTAAGAAAACGGTTTTGTAAGTTTAGGATATTTATTTGTAAAGTCGTATTTCCCGTATTCTATTGTCACAAAATTTCATCGTGCTATGATAGAAATGTGTGTTGTGATGAGATAGGTCATTACCTCGTGAACTATCTAAAGGTATAGCAAGGAATAAAGGTTATAATGTCGAAATGGATAGTTTGTGGTATTTTTATGTAAAAATGCAATAAATGTCACAAAAATGATTATTTTGATGTGAAACTTGTTTTATTGAGTTTGTTAATGTTTATTAATCAATATATAAGAATATGGTTTTATCTTGTTAAAAAACAGTGTAGTTTTTTTTTATACAAAACCGAATCGGAAGTCGGACTAACTCCGCTTCCGTCGGGTTTTAGATATGAATATTTTAAAGAATAAGATGAGAAGGGAAAATGGGACTTACAGATTAGAATCAAAGAGAAGAAAGAGATGAAGCTATGGAAGGTCTCGGGGAAGTACTTTGCGTCGAACATATCGCGGAAAGTGCTCCATTCGATCGGCTGGGTGAGACGGCTTTCTTCCG
This sequence comes from Agapanthus africanus, assembly GCA_030015575.1. Taxonomy (NCBI): domain Eukaryota; kingdom Viridiplantae; phylum Streptophyta; class Magnoliopsida; order Asparagales; family Amaryllidaceae; genus Agapanthus; species Agapanthus africanus. The sequence goes on along the minus strand of JASDDO010000014.1, from coordinate 204,680,579 downwards.
CCTTCCACCAAACCTGTGCATTGTCCGTGAGCTGCAACTTCGCAACACGAACCCAAGAGACCTCTGGCACTTGTACTGCTGCCAGGTCATATTCAATACTTTGAGCCCATTCCTCAGCTTTTAGAGGGCTCTCTTTTCCTGCGAACTGTTTTGGTGCAAGGCCCTGAATTGCTTCACCCCAGGTGCTTCTGCTTCGGGACAGTTCATCAAGATAGCAGTCTGCTGCTGTCCTCCCTCCAGGAGGCTGTAAATCGCCTCCAGCAGTACCGTCTGCTAATTGATCGGAGCAGCTACGGCCGGTGTAATTGGTAGGGGTGGTGGAGTGTTATTGAAGCTGGTACTGGTGTTGTTTGGGGAATCCATAATCTTGAAAGAAAAATTGGGTTAGGACAGATTTAAAATATATGAAATTGGAAGATTCAAGGAATTTGAATGGTAAAGAATATTTTCATTTGCTGGTTCTTGTGTAATATTGCTTAGATTGTCCATACAGAACTGACCTGTATGGGCCACCAACAAAATCTATCACGCCCCGCTTCCCAGTATACGGACAGAGGGCGCGACGGGTCCGCTATGCATTTACTCAGAAGTAAATACGCTAAGCGTATCTAAGCAATATAAAATAAAATACACAGGAGACGGGAATGTAAATGAACATCAACTTTATTTATTAAACATTCTTTTTACAATACAACTGAAATGGAAATACATGGAATAAAAGCAATGCCTAAACAATGGCATAACAGAAATGAAAATGAAATGTACAAGTAACTAGGACCTTGGGTCTAAAGCTAGCTGATCCAAATCCTCGCTGGTGGGCTCTGTCTCCAGAAAGTCCGATCCACCTGACAACATTCCAAAGAAGAAAGAAACGGAATGTCGTCAGCGAACCATCGCTCGATAAGTCCCAAAGAATAGATATAGACATAATAGACATAAGAAGAATGTAACTTTTAAAGTTGTATCATATTGTTAACGTTGTTGTTTGTAGCTTGGTACAGAGGATACCAGTGTATATGAGAGGAGTCTCACTATCCCGGAGACTAAGGTATACGGAGTACAATGAACCGTTCAGCCACGGTACAATGGCAATGGAGATTCAGGTTAGGTGTCTTATAGTTGCAGTCTCGTGCCACTTCTAATACCTTCCGTACCAATCTACTCCTTATAAACCCCGCGATATCTTAATTGTATTGTTTGTATTGTATTGTATTGTATTGTATTGTATTGTATTGTTATATATAGATGGATGACTTGTCGAAACCATGATATCAGTAATGGAACGGATATAATGGATGAACATGTAGATGGAGTATATCCATGGTTCGGTTCGGTCAGTGTAAATTGATATAGTTTGAATAGACGGATTCATAGTTTCATGTTGGATTGTAATTCTATACTTGAATCACATTCAAGTCAGATTAATTATATTGAAACTTAGTCCGAGTCAGACAATTAGAAAAGAAATTGAAATCCTAAATTAGGTTTTGATGTTATCGGTAACTGCTGCACATGGACGGCAGGATTTGTGTCTTTTTCCAAGAAAATTACCGTGTTGATAACACCGTTTGTTATGTTGTCTACCTTAGATAGGAAAGCACCTATATCTCCGGCTCTCTAAGGCTCAAGAGACTGGTCCCGCTTAAACCTATGTTTACTAGGGTCCTTATTGTAATTTAGTATAACTTGAGGGGGTTTTATGTAAAAATAATTTTTGTATTGTAATACCCTAGTTCATTTATACCAATTCTAGTATTTACTTATTTATGGTATTTTCCTAATTTACCGTGTTTTGGGTGCGAATAGTATTTTGACATCCGTGTTTGCACCCGACCCGCATGCTTGAAACATGTCTTGATTCATGTTTGTGATTTATCCTGACCTGTTACATGGACTCGTGCACTTTCATTTATTTGTACATGGCATATTCGTATTTTATCTAGCATTTGTATTTTTACAATATAACATTTTAAGTCACATAAAATATTCTAAAAATAAATTGCATGGCCTGCCTGATACCCTATCCCTGTGGTAGATCCGTGCATCTTGTTCTCGTTCCGTTCAGTGAAATGGACTTGTTTGGATGGCTACGTGCACGCTACGTGCATCCGTTCTTGGGGATATGCATTTTTGTTACCCGGATATTTAATTTTAATTTTGGTCGACACATATATTTTTCATATTTCGAAACTGAATTTTTAAACCTGACCCGGACGCGTTTTGGACTAAGTTTGTATTTACCGGAAAATCAAATTTTATAATATAATATTTAAAATTTAATCGACAGTTTAAATTTATAAAACAAACTAATATTTTTCAATTAAAATCCTAACTATTTTTTTAACTAAACGATTTTTAAAAACAACATTTCTCTCTCCTCTCCCTATCTCTCTCTACCTGACACATCTCGCTGCCCCACTCTTTTCCACTCTTTCTCTCTCCTCTCGCGCTTTCTCTCTCCTCTCGGAGTTACTGTTGGCTCCTCGATTCTCGTCACTTCCCCGCGCGCTATCATCACCTCCCTTCACAACTTTCATCTTCTTCTATTTTAAGCCCCCGCCCTCGCTACGAGAAAACCCACTGTAGCTTCATCAAACCCTAACCCTAAAAACTTCTCTGCCCTCGACCTTAACCCTCGTCTCCTTCTCTCCTCCTCGTCCTCGTCCTCGTCATCTTCTTCTTCCTCCTCCTTCCCGAGCTCACGCTATACCCTCAACCCAACAGAACCCATCGTCGCCACTTTCACCTCATCGCCGACGATCACCTCACCTCGCCGTCACCACCACCATCTCCTCCTCTCCCTCTCCTCTTCTCTTCTCCCTCCTACACCAGACCCCAGCTGCACCATCACCCCAAACTCCACACCAACAGAGCCCAGCTTGCACCCTGCACCCTCGCCGGCACCTCACCGTCGGTGACCCCGACACCACCACCTCGTCTCCCTAACCCATGTGCACCAACCCCAGTGAGCACAAACCCCTTTCTCTTCTTCTTCCTCTTCTTCTTTTCTTTTTCTCTTTCTTTATTTTCTTGAATCTTGTTTTAGCGATCGTCGGAGTTGCGTCGCCGCTGCCGATCCAGACGATCCAGTGAACGTACCTTGCCTGCGTGATCACCCTCTTGCATTACTTGGACCTGTCCCGTGTGCCGTGCGTGCGTTGCGACGTTTTACCGACGTCGGACGTGCCATGTGTATCCGTATTGTGATCCATCGAGGCAATTTTATCTTGCTACATGCTATGTTACTCTATTTACATCCATTTGAAGAAATATAATACGTGTATTTTAAATTATGCATCCCATGTTATAGTTTTATAGTTTTACGACGTCCGTTTTTATCCATATCATTATTTACATATCTAGATGCATGCTAATTCATCTTGTTACATGTTAGGTATAGTATTCTGCATCCATATGAGTAAAATATTACCCGTTTATCACATTATGCATCCATATTACAATTTTACAGTTTTCGGATACCCGTTTGCATCCATATCATTTAAAATATATATAACTGCATCTGTATATCATATTAATTCATGTTATTATTGTAGTAACACCCCATGTGCATCCCACTTAGTAATGGAACTATAAATGTAACCCTGATCAGTGTTTGTGCATCCATACCATTAATTGTATACCTATTTGCATTCCATGTCACATTATTACATATTATTGTTTTATTAGTACCCCATGCTTGATATTGTGCATCCTACATAGTCATGATGTAACCCTTGATGAATATTTGTGCATCCATGCTTTTATTTATGCATCCGTACTTGCTACAGTTTTATTATGAGCATCCGCTTAACACATGTGCACTACCTGTCATGACCTGATATATCACTGCTTGACTTGATACCTGATCTTGTTACTAATGCCGACAATCTTGACATGTTGTCCCCACGGATATATCCTGTTGTCTATTTAGACAAACTTGTACCTGCTTGATCCTGTGTTGGCATTAGCTCCAGATTATCAATACCTGACTTGAACACATAACCTTAGGGGTATGGGAAAATCAAAAGTGTAACTTAAAAGGGTATTACTTGATCCGTGGTCTCGGGGGGTAACGGGACATAGCCATTCATGACCCTTACATATTCTTGAGCCGTGGTCCCGGGGGGTAACGGGACAGAACCACTCTTGGTTCATATATTCCTGATCCGTGATCCTGGGGAGTAACGGGACATATCCTTTGAGTTACATGGAGAATTACATTAATTGATTTCAAACAACCTTAGAATAGATAACCCAGTAGCACAGTTTAGATTGATCACTGCACGTCATATATTTTGATACACTTCACTATTCTATATCCGTGTTTACTTATTACATTCATGTTATTGTTTATGATTCATGCTTGCATATTTCGTGTATCCTGTTCATTTATTATTGTTTGATATCATGACGCACTGACGTCTGGGTTTTGCATGGCCCAGATCCTCTATCTCTGTCGCAGGCAGTTCAGGAGTATTTTGATCAACAAGCTGAGCAGTGAAGATCATGTTAGCAGCTAGTTAGTTTAGTTTATTTCGTATTTTCATTCCTGATGTGAGCCCGTATTATGGGGCGTACTCTCCAGATTGTCATTGTTACTTGAATTTATTGCTTCCGCATATTATTTCTTGACTCGTTTATTTTGGCTCATGGACATGTACTATATAGTTTATTCATTTTACTGTTCTTGATATCTCTAGACAACCGTAATATGACTGTAGAGAGATGTTTCCTAGCCACAGGTAGCATGGTTGGTTCTGTCACGTGCCGATCTTAGCGCACTCTGGGAAGCGGGGCGTGACATGTATAATTTTCAAAATACAGCTCAAGAATTTAATTATCGTCTTTAGAGTTTCAATAGATGTATATTTTTATACAAGTGAAATTTTTAGTGAGTTAAACCTAATTTCATAATATATGGTATTAATTTGTAACATGGATATTGTTTTGAATTATCATGGTAGTTTCATGTAATATTTGAATTCTTTTCTTGAGTTTTGGAAACATGGGATATTAAAATAAGTATTTTGGTAATAATTATATATACATATTTAATGAAAATAATTTTATTTATTTTCTTGTAAAAATCTCATTTTCTAAAGAAGAATGTATAAAAATTCCATCGAGACCGAATGCTCTTTGCGGAGGTCTGCATCTCGCTCTACTAAGCCCGAGAATGTGCGATAATCCACACTATCCCGAACGAGATCCCCAAAAGTGGGTTGTAGAGGCGCAATTGTATAGAAATATTTTAATATATCTTTTAAAGAAAACGGTTTTATAAGTTAAAGAGATTTATTTGTAAAGTCGTATTCCCGTATTCTAATGTCCCAAAATTTATCGTGCTATGATAGATATGTGTATTGTGATGAGGTAGGTCATTACCTCGTGAACTATCTAAAAGTATAGCAAGGTTGTAATGTCGAAATGAATAATTTATGGTATTTTAAGTAAAAATGCGATAAATGTCACAAAAATAATTATTTTGAGGTAAAAATTGATTTAATGGTTTTTTTTAATGTTTGTTAAGCAATATGTGAGAATATGAAGTTATCTTGATTAAGAAAAGTATAGTTTTTAAAGAAAACCGAATCGGAAGTCGAATTAACTCCGCTTCCGACGGGTTTTGAAAATGAAACTTTTTAAAGAATAAGATGAGAAGGGGAAATAGGACTTACTAGTTTGTTGGACTAGAGGAGAGAGGGGGTCCTAAAGAGTGCTTCAGGACGTCGTTTCGTCGCCGGAAACTCGTCGTATCGTCGCCGGAATTTCGTCGGAGTTTCGCCCTTCACTAACTCCACTTGTACAATAAAAGACTTGGGAATTCTTGAGAGTTTTGGCAGGGATTTGTGAGTGAGGAGGGGTGATATCAGGGGTGGTATTTATAGGAATAGGTAGGGTTTAGTGTAGTGAATGGGTGTATTAAAATTTGTAATAAAAATAGATTTAAATGTGGATTTTATTGTGCTATGTAAATGTGCAGAGAATACCAACAATGTAGGGGGAGTGGAGTAGGCCAAGGGGTGCTCGGGGTGAGAAGATGAAAGCAATAGGGACGGGTAGGACCGGCGGCTCCGGGCCTCCATGCACAAGTCGCCGGGTCTTTACCGACGGAGGGCGCTGGGTCTTGGGCCATGTGTCCTTGTCGATTTAATTTTCCTCGTGCTTATGATTATTTATTCTGTAACTTATCCTATTACGTGTAGTGCACGTGCAAATTCTTGGGTTTCTAAAAGATTAAAAAAAATTTAAAAAAAATAATATGGCTAATAGGATTTGAACTCTGGTGCTATGGTTCAGCAGTGTAAGGTCTTACCAATGAGCTACAAGCTCTTTCTTGATGTTTCAAAGCAAAACAAATTTATAACTCGTGTTCAGGCTTAGGTGTACCTTTCTGTATTTTTGAAAAAAATTGTACATAAAGTTTAGGATTGTTACAAGTTTTTACACAAGTTTGAAGCGAGCTGGTTTTTTATTTTGACAATTTACCATTTTTAAGGTAAACTGTCAAAAAGCCCCCGGCCTGCTTAGGAGTTGTCTAAAACCCCGATATTTTCGAAATTATTGGTAAGGGCCTACTGTTCAAATTCTTTGTGAAAAAACCCTGGGCTGCATTTCATTTATGTATGTATTCTCTCCAATTGCTTAAATATTACATACAACTTTTTAGATATTACAAGCAACTGTTTAGATATTACATGTAGCTGGTAACGAGGGTTTTAATTGGGTCAAGGGGTTTTTAACAAGATGGCCAGGTTTTTGAGGTAAATTGTTGAAAAGCTTCCGGCCCATTCAAAACCTTTGCGAAAAAACCCTTTTGAATTTTTGAAATAGGAGGATAGGGTTACTGTTTCAAAATTTTGCTGTGCCTCATCTGAATTAGGGACTGCAATTATAATTGGGATAGAGTGACCTAAATACCCCTCCTTGCATCTGCCTTCAATCTCTCTCTCTCACGAACCCTCTCCCGCTCTTGCGCTCATACTCCGTTGCCACCATCGCCGTCGTCGACTCCCTTAGCTGCCTCATTGCCACCTTTTCCTCTCCCTCCTCAATCGCTCGCCTACGACCTCGGATCCATCGTCCTCCACCACCGGATATTCTCCTCTTCCTTCCCCAACCTAGATCAGGCCCGCCTCTCCTTCTCCGAGCGGGGCCCACTCCTCTCCTCCTTCACTGGTTTCGCTGCTTGTGCCGCTTTTCTTCGTCGCTAACCTCGCTCTCTTTGTCATCTCCAAATATGTCAACAATTGCCCTTAGAGTTGCCAACGGGAGACGGCTGCGCCCGCGTCGATTTTCTGGGCAGGTTCGCCTTCCCGAGGCTGAAGGAAAACTCTTCGGGCCCTCCGCACAGCCACGTAAGTTTGAAATTTTTTGGGATTATTTGGGATGGTTTGGATGTCGAATGGATAAAAATTAGATTTTTGTTGGGGTGTGAAAAAGATGGGATTTTGTAGAGATTCCTTTTGAGTAATTTTGTTGGAACTGTTTGGCTCTGCACAATGAAAGGCAGTGGGTTTTATTTGATCGTGAAATTGAAACTTTTAGGAGAAAATCAAACAGCTACATTATAATTGATAATTGTTTTGATTATTGATTGTTTAGATCATTCCAAATGGTGTGAATTGCAGTACTGGAACTATTAATAGCTAAGGAAAAAATTTATGACATGGATGATAATTTCAGAAGTATGGGAAAAAAATATTCGGGGCATGATATTGTTCGCTCTCCCTTAAGAATCAAAGAAGCTTTTGAATGCAGGTCTTAATAGATTTAGTTTATTTTAAGGTTGTGGTTGATATAAATTATGGATGGAGTGGAGGGTTGAAAATGTAATACAAATGTTGAGCTAATTATGTAATTTGAGTTCGTGGTCATTTTGACAATTTGTTATAAACTATTAATTATTTGGTTCCGGTTAGTATGTAGATAGGATATGTTCATGTTTCAAAAAAATGAAGAATCTATATAATCTATTTTTATTTTTTTCCTCATTGAGGTGAAATACAATGGTAGAACAAATATAACATTTTAAGGATTAGATTCAGTAGAAGCTACTTTATAAACGCATAAAGATACAAGCTATGCTAAAGTGATTTTTGAGTAAAATTTATGGTATAAATGCAAAAATGGCAGCGCATGAAATATATTCGGTGAAGTTGCATGGTTTTCTCTCGACCGTTATTATGACCCCCATAAGTCATAACAACCATTGGACAATATTGGTTGTAGACTTCGCCAAAAACAAAATACGACATTATTCTCCACTTGAGCTTAACCCCCATTGTGAGGAAGATGCTAGGCTATACATGGAGTACCTAATGAATTTCGGGGCAAGAAAATTCGACGTACATGGGGGCTTCAATGAATTTCATTACGCTTAGGGTTGGCACTTGCTCGATAAAAAAAATTCGTAAGAAATATTTCCTTTAGTTAAAATTCTTACTTCTACTTTTAATGCCAGTTTTTATATTATGAATTTTATGTTAACAGTTATAATTATATGTGTTTGTTAACCGTATTGTTTAGCAGTATGGATTGTGGAGTGTTCGTGTACTTATTCATGAAGGTCTTAATTGAGGGCCAAGACAAGCGTATGCGCTGAAGTGAAAAGTTTCGGAGCCGTAGCGGTCGATAATAGCTACGCAAATTCTATTGTCGCCACCGAAGGATCAACAAGATTCTAGATATTGGTTAATTTAAGTTTAAATATTTTGTGAATTTATTTGTACTTTCATTGATCCACTTTTATTTCATCGATGTTGGCCGATACTGTGGATTGTCTTATGTATGACAAATTTTTTTGATATCTTTAGTTTTGTTTCGTCAATATTGGTCGATATTATGAATTGTATTATGAGTGATGAAATATTATTGATGTATTTAGTTTTATTTCGTCGATATTGTCTGATACTGTATATTGTGTTATGAATGGCTACTTTTGTTTATGTGTATACATTTATTTCGCCGATGTTAGGCAGTACAATTACTGTGAATTGTATTATGTATTATTTTTGTTCAGAGGATGAACACTTAGTTATTACATGCATCTTCTTAAATGTTACAGGCAACTGCTTAGATATTATATGCAACTGGTTAGATGTTACATGCAACTTTTATGGATGTTACAGGGAAAATGCTTAGATATTATAGGCCACTTTTATAGATGTTACAGACAACTGTTTAGATGTAACATGTAAATTATTAGAATTTACATGCAACTGTTTAGAAGTTACAGGCAACTGCTTAGAAATTACATGCAGGTTATTAGAAATTATATACAACTTATTACAAGTTACAAGTAAGTGGTTAGAAGTTACAGGCAACTGCTTAGAGGTTATATGCAAGTTATTAGATATTACAGGTAACTGCTTATAAGTTTTTGGCAACTGTTTAGATGTTACAGATAAGTTATTAGAAATTATATGCAACTGCTTGAAATTTCTCCGGAATATGCGTGTGTTGGGTAGTATCTCTTTATAATCCATAAATAACTACTCATACATGACAAATATGCAAACATTAGCGTAACTTAACGGTTAAAACAATCAACAATTAGAAGGAAAAAAAATGATAATTACACTTTTATATTACTAATATATATGTTAACTCTATACCTCCGAGTACAAGGCGATGTATACAATCTCCATTGGCATCTTTTATCTTTCTGGAAACATTCCACTGTTGTCCTTGAACCATCATTCTTAACGTGGTGGAAGTTGAATTGTTTCGCAATAGCGAATTAGCAAAGAGTCATCCTAAGTTCGTAAGGTCCCTTGGATATTTGAGCAGTGCCTTCTATTACGTCTGAAGGTTGTTTTGCTCTCTAGATTTTCAAAAACACGAAGCAGAAGAAATTTAAAATTTTCAAGAGAACAATAACAACACTAGAGATGAAATTAGGCCTAAAGATCAAAGCTTTAAACTAAATTAGAAGTGTATCTATTATGTTAGGGCTACAACCTTTGAAGCACCTTCAAAGCTTCTTGGATGAACTCCTTTGTAGCTCCTTGGTGATGGAACAAATTTGTGTGTTGATCCTTGCAGTCGAAGATGATCCATCTTGAGATAAAACCTAACCGAAGTTCTTGCTTCAACAAAGAAAAACCTTGTGAAGCAACTTGCTCTCTCAAGTTCGTTAGAGATATGAGAGGAAGGAGATATAGTTGTATTCTCACTAATTTTCTTTCTTTTAAGTTCTCTTTCTTACTAAAGAAAAATCGAGAGAGAAAGAGAGAGAGGTGATAAGAATTAGAATGAGAACAAAAGAAGGAGGCATTCTCATCTAAATAGAGAAGAACAAAAGAAGCTCTCAAAACATCCACTAGCTTCTTTTAAATGACTCATTCTTTTCTTAACTTTCAAAAAAAAATAATTTTGTTCTCATATCATTCCTTTGTGCCTCTCATACACACTACTATCATGTATCATATACACTTATCCTAGTGTATGTGTATCCTATACATGTAGTATATATATCAAATACATATAACAAAAGAAAGAAAATACAAGTGAACATAATACTTGAATATATATATATATATATATATATATATATATATATATATATATATTAATATATATATATATTAAATGAATACTTGATTTAATAATCCGGTCATATCAATATATACCGGCTAATATCAAAAAACGTCCGATTAAAATACGAGTATCTAATTGAACTCCAGCATATCATTATACGCATCCGTACGTATCACTATACGTACCCTACATCTTTTCACCTGAGTCAGGAAATCTCTGTGTGAGACTCTAAAGATTCGAGAATATACTGGAAGTAGGTCAGGATTACATCCATAACTCACAAGTACATCAGTGACACTAGCTGTACGTAATGGCTAACTAGGTATCTATCGAAGAGGAAGATCGATAAACAAGTCTATCCAACCCCTTACAGAGCCAATCAATGACATTCACCGTACAGTCCGGTCTCTTCGTCTGAGAGTGTTTCATACCGGGTCTGAGAGGTGGAAACCGTCAGTCTCTCAATAACCCGATAAGTCGTGCCGATATCTGACTCATAACCATCTGAGATATAACTGATAACATTTATCAGTTTATCTCAACCTCCCTATTCAGGGACTTATGGTCATAGCTAATCTAACACTGTGCAACATCAACTCCCTGTACCAGGAGAGACGGATCCCTTCGATCGCTCACTGCCTCCATATGCTTTGGGACTATACCCAACTAAAACCTGTATTCACGGCTCTTTAAAGCCGTGGTTGGATAGTAATCAAAATACAGTAGGAACACACACAAGAAACTGTGACGATCTTAAGTCTACAGACTATCATGTACTCATGTCACCAGAGAACTGCTATCTAACGATAGGTATAATACTATCCAGAAGTTCTCTGTGAGTCCATTCGGTGAAACACATTCTCGAATGAGCACATGTATACAATTTTCGATGTCAAACACCAATGGTTATGGGAAAAACCATCGCCCTGGTTAGGGTTAAGAAACGTAAACACTAGTCTACTCTGGAGTATCGATGCCCTGTCTCGATACTCACACGACTAGGAACATTTAAGGATGTGCTTAGAGACTACCCAGGCCCCACATTATGATCTCTATCATAATCCCGGTAGTCAAGCAAAAATCCTACGGGCTTTATCAACATATATTAGCGATACTAATAACAAATAAAAACTATTTACATGAATGATAAAGATAAACCAAATAGCATACTATAATATCGAGCAAGACTGCCATGTATATTTATATGTCCAACAATTACTATAATTGTCTTTAGGGCATACATATTTAACAATCTCCTACTTGCACCAAGCTCAATTATTGGCGTATCGCATATCTAACATCTCAAGGTCATGGGCTTAAGCCAAACGCCGAGCTGTTGACATCATGGGCTTGAGCCGATCGCCGTGACTCAGGTTGAGTCGGAAAACCGCTCTTCATCGCAAGGTTGAATAACTTCCTCGTTTTATCGCGAGGGAAGGAATATTCCCATCCCATTCGTTCTTCAAGAGTAGGTCCCGTGCGGTTGTTATTTTGACAACCCGACACTTTAGGACCGTTCGGACGCTGTTGCGTGTTAGCGACAAAAACTGCCTTACCCTTGCCCTTGAAGTTCCGCGGGTCTCTATTGGAAGAGGATGGACCTTGATTCACTGCATCCAAGTGAACCAACTTATCGATGAGCTCTTAAAAAGTCATTGGGCTGAGAAGGGCCAGATATGGGAACGTTTGCGCCTTCTTGTCAAAGGTGCTCACGAACATGCTTATAGCCGGAGCCTCAGTGATCCTTTGTTCACATTTTGACCAAAGGTTTCTCCACCACATAGTGTATTGGACCCAAGTCACGTTTGATCGGAGCCTCTCGTTGTCCAAGGCGGTCACGGTAATGCGCTCACTCGCACTAGCAAATCTCTGGCAAAAGAGGAGCTCCATCTTGCCAAAAGTTTTGATCGAGTCATTCGGGATTTTCGAGTACCATTCGAATGCTATGTCCGCTAAACTGGTACCGAACTGCCGGAGGAGTAATATGTCGTTACTCCCAGTAATGCTGCATTTGGATCTAAATTGGGTGATATGCTACTTCGGATTTCTGGTTCCTTTGTATATAGAGAACGTCGGATTTGTGTATCCTGGCGGGTACTAGATCTGATCGTAGCACGCCGGATAGGGTCAACCAGTCTTTATCAACATGCTGGCGGCTTCACTGGTTAGGTGAGCCTTGAATTGCTGGGCGATGTATTCTTCCAACGGTGATTTGGATAGAACTTCCTCTTTCAACATTATTGAGGCTTGGAGGGGACTGGAGGTATCTTTTTTGTCTTCGATGACGACCACCGGCGGTTCATCTGCTGGTGTTTCGGAGTGAGCCATCATCCTGAGCATACTTTAGAACAAATGGTCTATCTTTTCCATTCGGGTTTCCATTTTTGCAGCTTTCTTTCCTTTCTTCTGGAGCATCAGTTTCAGTAGTCCGTATCATACTTATGATCTGCTCTTTCCTCAGAAGAGCTGTCCAGGTTCGCACCCGACGGAGAACTCATTATTTCAGCCGCTTGAGCTATCAACTCCTGCAGTTTATGGGGAACTTTGGTTACAGACCGTGTGATTGGTCTGTGGGAGACGGAAGTCTTGCTCTCGTCCTTGGAGTTCAACATATAAATGGTGTGAACTACTAATTCTCCGGTCTTGGAGCGTTTGGAATGCGGGCCCTTAGAATACGCCTCGGACCTTTACATCTTCTCTGACCTATCTCCCTTGTGAGAGGATGGTTTTGGAGGAACCATCATAGCAAGAGTCTCCTTCGATTGACGAGAAGAGCGTATATCATGGATCTTCAGGTTCTTTGGTCAAGGAGAGTAATTTCTATTGATCACTGATCCCTGCAACTCCTTCCAGACCTCATGAATGGTCGAGGAAAGTCTTTTTCCTGATCGAACCAATCTTGTCTTGTCATTCCTCTTGGCATGAGGTGGAGTCTTCTTAAATATGGGACTTGGAAATTTGCGCTTCACCATATTCAGTGCCTCAATGATGTTCCCGGTTGGAACACCAGCCTGCACCATTGGAGCTAGCAGGGCTAGCCCAGATGGCAAACTGCCCCCAGCATGCCTTATTCGGCGCCAGTATCGACGTCGATAGTCTCTTGAAATTGGAGTTTCTTCAACCTTAGGGGTTTCATGGACTTGCCCCCTGTATAGCTTCTGGGCCAGAATATCCTGCCCCATATGTTCTTTCAAAGCTGGGACATCTTGCCTCCTGAATGGCTTCGAGATTGGAGCGTGGGTGTTTCCCCCAATCAGAGTAAAGCTCTGTTCAAAATTTGAATTTTGAAATGAAGCAACACTTCAGAAGCAGCGCCAAATGCGCTGCGCCCTAAGTAGCGCACCACGTGCAAAGCACGTGTGCGCTAGCGCTCGGTGCGCTGCGCTCGAAGCAGTGCACCACGTGCAAAGCACGTTGTAGGGTGTTTTTCGTCACCCCATTGAGATGGAAATACGTGCGCGCTTGTCAGGCGCATTACAGATTTCCCCTGCCTAGGGTAGGCCGGGGTTTAATGATTGTGGGGATCCGAATCTCCGGCAGCCGCGGACTAAGCTGCCGTTAATTACCCCTCGCCTTTGGGGCGAGGGAACCTCCGATTAACGGGTTAAACTGGTCATGCGAACTCAATATGCAGTGTGTGTTTTGTTTTGGAGGGAGGGATTTGGATATATCGGGAGCTACGCAGAGTTCTTACGGGGGTCCCGCTACCCGGATAGCCGGCTGGGGGTCAAGGGGGCTAGCAGCCCCCTTGCGGGGTGCAGGGCAGCGCCCCGACCCAAATTTTTTTTGAGGGGGACCGTGTTGTGGTGTGTGTGTGTGTATCTGTACATATCTATACATGTATACATATATATAAAAAGGGGAAAAAGCGCCCAAAGGACGCGTGGGATCAGCGCCTTGAGCGCTGTGCGCTTAGGTACTGTGCGCTTAGGCTCTAGCGCGCCACATGTCGGCATATGGGCGCTTTGCGCTTGAGCGCAAGAGCGCCACGTGTCGGCACGTGGGCGCTTTGCGCTTGAGCGCTGGGTGCTTGAGCGCAAGCGCGCCACGTGTCGGCACGTAGGCGCTTTGCGCTTGAGCGTTGGGCACTGGAGCGCAAGCGCGCCACGTGTCGGCATGTGGGCGCTTTGCGCTTGAGCGCTGGGCACTTGAGCGCAAGCGCGCCACGTGTCGGCACGTGGGCGCAGGACGCTGGAGCGCAGGGCGCTGGAGCGCAAGGGCGCCACGTGTCGGCACGTGGGCGCATGGCGCTTGAGCGCTTGGACGCCGGCGAGAAAAAGAGGATTTTAGCCCCAGAAGTTCTCGAAAGAGAAATCAGAGTGGAGTTAAACTCCTAAGATGTTTTGGGGTTGATGAAAGGGGTTCTTCTTCTTTTTCCTCTGGTTGCTGGATCTTGAAGATCAAGAGATATGAGCTATTAAAAATCCCTTCTTTTTGAGATCTAATGGAAGATCTGAATTCCCCTTTATGGGTTTTGTGGGGAAAAACTATTTAGTTTTATAAAATGAAGAGTAAAACTCTTAATTTAATTCAAAAGAAAGAAGAAGGTTTGAAACCTTCAGAAAGGGGAAAGAGGTACAAACCCTAGGTTTTTTTTGAGAGAATGAAAAGTATTACTTTATTCATCATCATGCTGCCTTTTATAGGCTTACATATTTACATATAGCCCCTTGGGCTTCACAAAATGTTATTTTGCCTATCCCATGGCTCATGTGCCATTTCATTTTTGCACATAAGCCATGGGCTTACAAAATATTGGCTTTATGCCCATTTTGCATATATTCATGTGTAAAAAATTACATAAAAATTATTTATTACATGATTTTGTTGTTGGCATGGGGAGGCTGGCCGCGGGCTCGACTTGGGCATGGGCCCGCTTGACCTGGGCTTGGGCCCACCTAGCTTGGGGGTTGACCTTGACTTTGACTCGGTCAACCAGGGTGCAAATTTTTACCCCAACACACGTGTGCGCTAGCGCTAGGTGCGCTGCGCTCTAAGCAGCGCACCACGTGCAAATCACGGACACGCTAACACGTGTGCACTAGCGCTAGGTGCACTGCGCTCTAAGCAGCGCATCACGTGCAAAGCACGGATGCGCTAGCGCTAAATGCACTGCCCTTTAAGCAGCGCACCATGTGCAAAGCACGGGTGCGCTAGCGCTGGAACTAAAAGCTCCCCACCGTCAGATCAAACATCCAATAATAATGATAAATCATTAATTAACCAGAATTAAATTCTGTTAAGGAAAGATTTCTCAAATCTTTCCAAACAACAAGATTGTGCTGTGTAAATCAGAGCACCGTTGGATCAATGATCCAATGGTGATTAAAAATCACCAAAAAGACACAGAATAAATTCTGTTTAATGGAAAGATTTCCCAATCTTGTTAAATACAGGAAAATTGCCTTCAGTAAATCAGAGGCCCTTGGATCAAAGATCCAACGATGGGAAATTCCCCAAATCAATTGGAGAAAAGATCTCCTTAACTAATTGAACTGATCAGCTTGCCCTATATAAAGGCCCCAAGACTTATAGTCTCATATATATAGAAACATAGAGAGGAACCCCCCATAAGCTTGGAGAGATCTCAAAAAGAAGAGCCAAGCTCTCAGAGAAAGAAGAGTTTCTTTAAGGTAAAAGAACAAAGAGATGAAACCATCTCATAATTAAAAAGAAGAACATAATTCTTCTCACAGATCATAGATCTACAAGACCAAGGTCTTTTAGAAAGAGATCAAAAGATCTCATCATAAAACAAAAAAAGAAAAAAAAAAGAAGAACATAATTCTTCTCATGGATCATAGATCTACAAGACTAAGGTCTTTTACAAAATGAGATCGATACCTTTCAGAGGGGGAAGAATTATTCAATTCTCTTAGGATCATAGATCCATAAAGGCAAAGCCTTTCATCAAAATATAAGAGATTGAACATCTCCTGTAAAACTAAGAACTTTGTTCTTAAATCTATGAGACAAAGTCTCTTAAAGGAGAATTTAATTCTCAGCGCATAGCGCAGCATAAAAGAGCCTTAGCGCTCCATATTAAAAAGAAGCATCTCAGCGCTCCTGATCTGGCGCCAAGCGCATCACGTGTCCCTCACGTGTGCGCCACTTAACAGTTAGCGCTTTTCGCTCTTGAACTAGCGCTTTGCTCTCATGGATTGGCGCAAAGCGCCAAGTGCACCACGTGCTCCTCACGTGTGCGCTGCCCAACAGAAGCGCAATGCGCTCATAAACTAGCGCTCTGCGCTCTTTGACTGGCGCAAAGCGCCAAGCACGCCACGTGCACCCTACGTGTACGCTAAAAGAACATAAATTGTTCTACAAATAAAGCCCAGAGCTATGATGATTGCTCAGCATTCAATAAAAGACAAAAATACTGTCAGAATTCAAATCAATGCTCAGCATTATTAAAAGGGCCAAGCCCAAAAAAATGCTTAACAACCCAAAATAAATGTTAAATATTTTAACCTGATTGGAGTTAGCCCAAGATTGGTCATAAGTCCTTAATTCAGATCAATTGAGCCCATATGCTCACAAATCTTTTAACAGATCTTAGTCCCAAATTGGACTACAGATCTCCCAACCAAAATTAGTTCAAGGGTACATCTCTTTACTCCTCTGATATTTGTCGTTGTAATCCTTCAACGTCTTCAGAGAGGTGACGGGTCCCAAGAACCATACATTTCATAGACTATGACGTCTTTAAACTAGACTGTGGGGTCCCTTTAAACCCACGGACTATGATGTCCTTAACCTTGGACTGTGGGGTCCTTTTAAACCTACGGACTATGATGTCCTTAACCTTGGACCGTGATGTCCTTAAACTAACATTGGACCACCATGTCCTTAAACTAGTAACCGACCGCAATGTCTCTAAACTAAACAATAGAGCCCAAATGCTCTTTTGTTGGATCTAAATGATCTTGTTAAGTTGATCTTAGTCTAAAATTAGACTAACGTATCCTTAACAAACGTTTAAGTTGATCTTGATCTCAAATGAGACTAACGTATCCTTAAACCCAACCCCAAACCCAAATCTAAGAAAGTACGGATTTGGACTAATCCACGTCCTACGGGCGACAACATAAATTAGTCTTCGTATACAATCCACGGGCAACCAAAAACAAAACAAACATCTACGACACGAAGTGACCATCTGGAGAAGGAGAAAGTGGTTACCGCGAGGCGGTAGCGTAATTAACTGCAGGGGCTTGCTCCTGCAGGGAAGAGCGTCCCCACAATCAAAAAACCCCTCAACGAGGGGGAATCCGATGAAGTCTGCTATATCGGCCACATCCGTTTAGACCTTCGATACATGGTGTCATAAATCAACTTGGCATCTTCGGAGAGGTGGACGGATAGCACCAATTAGTATCTGCCCCGAATTCAGGCAAGACGGACCTACGCGGTCGCGTCTTCGTGTTTTCGGCGGGGAACAGATTCTGGCACGCCCGGTAGGACCTTTTCCTCTTTCCACTCCACACTTTGTGTGTCGTGTTCGCGAACGAATCGTGGTTTGATATGGTTGCCCTTGGGTTCGAGGTACTAAGATTTGGTTTTGCTCCCGTGCAGAAAACAGAACATCAATGGCCTCTAACTGCTCCAGCTGCAACTGCAACTCCCATTCCGCCTCATCTGGAGGTGTAACTTACGGGCCCCAAGCGGCCTCCCTGTTCAAGATGCCAGTGGAGCAAGTAACTCAGGCCACCACTGGGTTGTTCTTTGGGACCATGCTCCCACCGATGAGCTTCAATGCCCCGCTGCTGTCGCAAGAAGCCCCAAAGAAGTCGGTCTTTGATCGACTCACAACTACTACGGCCCCTCTCAACGGGTCGTCCAGCTCCAATGCCTCAGTCTTTGACAGACTGGGCCAAAGCTCCAACGAGCCCATGAAGAAACTCGCAATACCAGAAAAGGTTATCCTAAAAAAGGTAGCCATTCCTGCTCTCGAAGTCGTCAAAGCGGCTTCTCCTGCCAAAGGGTCGGTCTTCACAAGACTGACTGTTCCGGCTCCTGCTCCAGGCGAAGTCCTCAAAGCTGCTTCCTCTGCCCAGAGGTCTGTCTTTGACAGATTGGACATTACTTCTCAATGGACATCGGTCTTCAAGAGGCTGGCGCCAGCGACAACCCTTCGCCAACACAGGGGGCATGAGGAAGTCACCCTTACAGCTGAGACAATCCCAATGGCTCGATACGCTCGACGTCGCCAATGGCGCCGAGTAAGGAAGGCTGGGAGCAACTCTCCTTCTGGACTGACTCCGCCGGCTTCAACGGTGGAAATCGATGCTGCTGTTCCAAGCAGGAACAGCTTTGAACTGCTTAACAAGGTGCGCAGGAATTCACCAACTGCCATGCTAAAAAGGTCTCCTCCACCTGTGGAGAATGCTACAGAAAATAAGCCGGAGTATCCCCCTCAGCGGATGTCCTCCAAAATTTATAAAGTCTGACGACAGGTTCAGGAATTGGTGATTGACCAAGACTATTCCCGCCGATCAAAGAAGATTAAAGCTCGGCAAGAAAAGGACCATCCCGTGATACCACAGAAGATGTCATCTGTCTGGGTGTCCGCTGCAACGGCTCCCCCAACTTCAATCGCTCACAAGAGAAGGAGGCCGGAGAAAGCCCCTGTGACCACGGCGAACCGCAAGGACGCTGAATCTAAATGCCCCAAGTCTGGGGGCATGGTAACACATACCGTTTATATGGCTTTCAGAAAAGAGGAAAGCCGTGCTTCTACGGGTCATCGACCGCTTACTCGATCAATAACAAAGGCTCAGGAGCAACAACAACAAAAACTTCAGGAGATGCTGACTGCAATGTCCGCACTCATTGGGCTAAAAGAAAATCCAGAAACCTCAGAGCAATGTCAGGAACAAGAAACTGATGTTGAATTCCTCCGAAGAATGCTCGAGAGGAAAGAAAAAGAGGCCGCGGAATAAGCAGCCAACATAAAACGAATGGCTCTTTTGTTGATGTTACAGCCGGAATCTCCAGCTGAAGCCCCCTGATTATCATTGAAGATGACAGAGGAGAGACATCAAACCCTCCTCCGGCTCTTTCAGCAGCCAAGGAGGAGACCATCTCCAAGGCCGCTCTGGACGATTACATTGCTCAGCAAATACGAGCTCACCAGGCGAATGAAGCGGCTGGGCAGATCATTATGACTGGACGACCCTATCCGGGCTGGTATGACTAAATAAGGTACCCGCCGGGATATACGATCCCCAAATTCCATGTATATAAGGGGACGGAAAATCCGCATCAGCACGTCGCTCAATTCAGAGCCTTGTGCGGCAACAATGGAGGTGATGTTAAACTATTGCTCCGCCAGTTTGTTGGCAGGTTGTCAGAGACGACATTTGAGTGGTATTCCGAGCTCCCGAATGACTACGTTAAAACGTTTGCAGAAATGGAGTTGCTCTTTACATAGAGGTTCGCAAGCGCTAGCGAGCGCACCCCGATCACCGCATTGATTAACGCCAGGGTAAAGCCAGGCGAAATGTGGGTACAGTACGCGATACGGTAGCGGAATTTATGGTCAAAGTGCGAGCAACGCATCGAAGAAGCGCCTACGGTGGGCATGTTCGTGGGTACTCTCGACCCTCAAGCCACCATCTCCCAATTTATGATGTTTTTCAAGCCAACCACTTTCCAGTCCTTGATTGATAAGCTGGCCCAAATGGACCAGATGGGTCACAGGCCTTCTTCTTCGAAACCGGAGCCGCGGAATGAAAAAGGGAAAGGGAAAGCCACCTTCGTCACCAATACTCAACAGCAGTCCAGTGGTCCAAAATTAACCGATCTCCTAAACGAGAGACGACAATTCTATAATGAGAAAACAAAGCGCCCTTATTCGTTTCCCCGGGACAAAACGAGGAGATTGTTCGAGCTGGCGGTGCGCAACAGGCTTATTAATTTGCCGAATCCAAAACGCCCGTTGCAACCCAGTGAGGCTAATAATCCCAATTATTGCCCCATCACCAAACGATAAGCCATCCAATTGAAGATTGCTTCGTCTTTAAAGGCTGGATCGAAGACCAATACCAACATAGCAAGTTCGCACTGTCCGAGAATTGGAAAGTAAGCCCGCCGCAGCTGCACGCTCTTAAAAGGACGGACACACCGGTGACATCATGCTCTTTTATAGAAGAAGCTCCATGGGAGATCGCTCTCTCAACCAAAACAAAAAGAATGCTGAAGGATCTCCAAACATGCCCGGCAATCAGGTGGAAAATTCCACTAGAACCCGAGATCATCGAGGGAATGCTGAAGCCGCGCCCAACTCCAAAAATTAGTGGTGATAGTCAAAGCGCTCACACCCAGCCGTCAAAGTCTTCGAAGAAGAAGAAGAAGACCAAAAAGCCCATGAAGCCTGGTGACAAACGCACGGACCTGCAAAAATAGATTGATGCGCTGGAAGAATATAACCAGAAGGCGCGGATCCTAGTCACACTCCAAGAATTTCTCAGCCACATCCTTGAAGACGGAGATGGCGACAATGGAGAAGACTTGTCGGATGAACCTGAGGATTATGTGCCAAGATGCCACGTGATCTCTCACTTATTAATAAACGGTGAAGAAGCTCCTGATGCAGAGAAACTAGGGGAAGATCCTAAGTCGGGACTTCTAGGACCGTCAGACGAAATGATTGATGCATTCCTGAACGAAGCTCTTCTGAAAAGCAAAGCTGATCGGGAGTGCGAGATGGCCATATTTGAAAAGGCCAAACGTCGGCGACTAGACGAAAGGGTCGAAACACTCCTACCAGATCAAAGTACATCTGCCGCAAATAAAAGCAGGCTCAAGATGAGGAAAAGGTTCGCCAAAGCCATATCAATGGGAATGAAGCTTCCACCCTCCGAAGGAAACACTCCTGATGAAGCGGATATACATCCTAGCTACTGCTTATATCATCGAAGGATTGCGCACCCCACCGAAGAGTGCAACGCTTTTAAAAACTGGTGGTAGGGATATGTTGCTTACCGACAACATTTCAAGCGGATGAAACGCAAAACTCGTCGGGAGCAAAGAAATACGACCGAGGAGCGCAAAAGAACTACCGGCAACTATCACATGGTCGACGTCGGGGGATCGCAGTTCTCACCTTCGGGAGCGATTCTGATGAAAAAATAGCCCTTGGCCCTCTCTTCAAAGAACCTGCATCCGAAACGGAAGAAATGAAGACCTGTGAGAACATTCAGCTGCGCAATCGTACGCTGCCAGAAAAGAATCTTGGACCTATTAACAGGGGATCGAATAGAAAAGATAAAGGGAAAGAAAAAGCCCCTGAAGATATTGCTCTCGATGATCAAGTCGTCAAAGAGCTTGCAGCCAAGGACCCACCCAAGAAAAACAAGGTGGATTATAACGTCCTGGCGCACTTGAGGAAGATACCCTCGCATCTAAGCATTCTCGACGCCCTCTTGTTATCAAAAGAAGCAAGAGATTCTCTGATCAAGGTATTACAAGAGCCCGAACAGTTCCAAGCTTTCCTCGCCGAAGAAAAGATGAAGGACGAGCTGGAAGAAGTGCATACGGCCGACATCACTTTCGGCGATGAAGATCTCCTTCTCGGGACGTGTGGGCATAACCGTCTTCTTTATGTCTCCAGATACTATCATGATATCAAGATAGGCAAAATCCTGGTTGACAATGGGTCCTCCGTTAACCTCCTCAATGTAAGAGTGTTGAAGGAAATTTGCATGAGCGTTCAACATCTCGCTCGGGATAAGATCACTATCTCCGGGTTTGACTCCCATTCATCAAGGACGCTCGGTTCTGTGATACTGACGCTGCGCTTTGGGCTGCTAGTCACTGATATCAAGTTTCACGTCATTGACGCTAAGACCTGCTATAACGCTTTGCTCGGCCGGCCTTGGTTACACGAGTACAACATTATCCCTTCTACACAACATCAGTGCATGAAGTACTTCAAAGATGGTCTCGAATATACCGTGACGGGAGAGCTGAACCCATTCTCCGTGAATGAAGTATGAAAGTACGAAGATGCGAAATATTTCTTGCCGGACTTTGAAGACACAGTGAGGTGCCATAAACTGGAGGACAAGCAAAAAGCTATCACCACCATTCCGATCTTCGGGGAGTGATACCGAGGAGGAAGAAGAGATAGTCTATTCGGGACTACCCTAAAGCAACAAGCCTGGACCGTTTACTCCTGTGTTGATCTTTGGCAGCGACTCTGAAGATGAGGTCAATGCAGTATTCTCTGCTCGACCATCAATACAACCCGTGCCAGGCAATGATCAGAGTTTGCAAATCGCTATTGTTCCGCAGCAGCACTATAAAGAGCTCGACGCACTTGATGCCTATAGTGTGCAAGAACTGCAGACATTCTACGTCCCTCCCAGGCGAGGAGATGAAAAGGCGATCCTCTTTTATCAATCCACGGAGACCAAAATGGAGAAAGAAATCTGGCATGGTGCCGATTCGACACTTGACAGACTTCAGCCTATCCGACTGCCCAGATACTACACAGAAGGATTGAAGAGGCTGTTGAGGCTTCAAGGCGTACCCTTCAAATAGACTGCTCGACAAGCCCAGTTCTATAACAGGACCTGGAACGTCCCTGGAACTCAACGAAAGTTGCCCAACGGGAGAATGGAAGCGATCGGGCTTGGATACGTTCAACCCAAGAAACGGGAGCGATTCCACGTCTGCTACGTCATACATGACTTCGATGAAGAAGGAGATGCTCTGTGGGAAGATGCTAACCCTGAACCAAAACGAGGTCCCGCCATGAAAATGCCAAGTTCGTCGTTTGAAGAACAAATGGACAAGCTAATAAGAGAAGCGGGTCAAAAGGTCCGTGAAGACCATAACTGCGAAATGGCCATCTACGAGAAAGCCAGAACGCAGCGCCTCCTTCAGCAGGCTACGGAAAATGACGATGCCCTTCGTCGCCAGCCCGTCATACAAAAGACCCGGCGCAGAGGCAAAAATAAACCAAAGAACGAAAAAAAACGTTCGACAGCAGCGTAGCAGATCTAAGAAGCCACGTGATCGAGAATCGAGCAGCTGGGATCCGTCTCTTATAAAGAAGATGGGTCGAACATATTCTTTTCCCCAAGACAAGATAAAGAAGATATTCGATCTTTTCACAAAACATCAGATAATGACGCTCCCAGAGTCCAAGCACCCCGAGCAAGAAGGCGAGGTCTTTCACCCGGATTATTGCTCATATCACCGAGTGATAGGACATCCTCTCGAAGACTTCTTCACATTCAAAGATTGGGTAGAAGACCAGTATCAGCAAAGCAAGTTCGCTTTATCCAGCAGTTGGAGGGTAACCCCGCCGCAGAAGCATGAACCCAAAGCCATGAGAATAGAGCCGGATCAACGTCGGTCTTGGAAGCGATCTCGTACCTGTCATGTGATAACACTGTCAGGAGAAGAACCCGAAAGTATGGATGACCTCCCCTGATGCTTCGAAAACGATGATGACGAGGTGATCTCAGAGTTTCCACCGGCGCCAAAAGAGCTGGAAGATGGAATACATACTACTGCAGATAACCTTAAGAATATTGACTTGGGGATGGAAAGTGACCCGCGGCCGACATTCATCAGTGAGCTGTTGTCTGAAGAAAGGGTGGATATGCTAAAAGACGTGCTCATACAGTATAAAGACTGTTTTGCATGGAACTATTCCGAGATGCCGGGACTAGATCTAGAGATTGCTATGCACAAATTGGCAATATCTCCGGACATCAAGCCGAAAAAACAAGCACCGAGAAGAATGCGTCTTGAGCTTGAGATGAGCATCAACACTGAGGTCAAGAAGCTAATCGACTCCGGCTTCATCCAAGAGGTTCAATATCCTGACTGGATCGCCAACATCGTCCCGGTGATGAAGAAAAATGGGACGGTGCGCATATGCGTAGATTTTCGGGATCTCAACAAAGCTTGCCCAAAGGACGACTTTCCGGTACCGGTCACTGAGCTGATGATAGATAATACGTCCACTCACAAAGTTTTCTCCTTCATGGACGGCTCATCAGGATACAATCAGATAAAGATGCATCCCGAGGACCAGAAGCATACCGCTTTTCGGACCCCTTTGGGCATATTTTGCTATAAGGTGATGCCCTTCAGTCTAAAGAATACCGGTGTCACCTATCAGAGGGCCATGACGAAGATTTTCGATGACCCCATACATGAAATAGTCGAATGCTATATCGATGACCTCGTAGTTAAAAGCAAATCATACGAGAAATATTTAGAGCATCTGAAGATCGTGTTTCAACGCCTTTGGAAATACAACTTGAAGATGAACCTTCTCAAATGCGCATTCGGAGTTTCCTCGGGCAAGTTTCTAAGATTCGTCGTCCGACACCGAGGCATCGAGATAGACCTGTCGAAGATCAAGGCGATCATGAAAATGCCTCCGCCAAGGACTCTCAAGCAGCTGCGGTTTCTCTAAGGAAAGCTTTCGTATATCCGGCGATTTATAGCCAATCTCTCTGGAAAATGCCGCCCCTACAGTCACTTGATGAAGAAGGGAACCCCGTTCGTCTGGGATCGCAAATGCTAAGACGCACTGGACGAAATCAAGCAATACGTACAAAATCCCTCGGTGCTAACCGCTCCAGTCAAGGGAAAACCCCTCATTCTGTATACAACTGCCCTCGAAGGTTCTTTAGGCGCGCTGTGGGCGCAAGAAAACGACCAAGGGAAAGAGAGAGCCCTCTACTACTTGAGTCGAGTTCTACTGGGGGCAGAAAGTAACTACTCCCCCATCGAAAAATACTGCCTGGCGTTGATCTTCGCGATAACGAAGCTCAGACACTACGCGTTGGCACATGAGGTCCATCTCATATCGAAGGTGGATCCTCTCAAATATCTGATGTCAAAGGCTATATTAATGGGACGGCTCGCTAAATGGGCCCTGCTCTTAATGGAATTCTCGGTGACATACAGATCCCTCAAGGCAGTGAAAGGCCAGGCCATTGCCGACTTCCTCGCTGAACATCCGATACCTGCCGATTCTCTTTTGAACTGCGAATTGCCCGACGAACACGCATTTGACACGATCGACGGTGAGAGAAGAGAGAGTGACACCCGATGGGAACTCTACTTCGATGGGGCATCTTCCATGAAGAAGCGCAAACAAAGCACCCCCATAATCAAATCTGGGGTGGGCCTCTTCTTCGCGACTCCACAAGGAGGGATAATGCGCTTTGCCTTCTCCTTAACAGAGCTGAGGACAAATAATGAAGCCAAATACGAAGCTTTGATAGTAGGTCTTGAGATCGCTGTCGATATGGGAATTGAAAACCTCCTCATATATGGAGACTCCCAACTGGTCGCTAGCCAAGTAAACGACGACTATCAGACGTGCAAACCGGAGTTGGTGAAATACGGCGAGAGAGTGCAACAACTGCTGACTCAAATCCCTGCCTACACCCTGGAAAGCATACCGCGTGAGGAAAATAGCAAAGCGGATGCATTGGCTAAACTCGCTAAAGAACTGGCCGACGAGAATCTCGATGACGTGAGGATCGTTGTGCAAAGCCGTCGGATTCTTACGCCGGCAGAAATATCTCCGGAGTCGTCCGAAGAAAAGGGATCTACCAAGCAAACGGCCCTACAAATAAAAGACCGGGAAAAAGGCTAAGGATTGGAGAGAAGTCTTTATAGACTACTTCAGATCCCGTCGAACGCCTGAAGATGCATCCTCAAGACATCAGCTCATGAAACGAGCTCTATCTTTTGCCTTCGTCAATGATACCCTGTATAAGAGATCATTTGATTCTTTATGTCTAAGATGCCTGGGACCTGACGAGGGAAGGAAAGTTGTCCAAGAAACTCACGACGGACTATGCGGTTCTCACCAAGCCGGGCCGAAGATGAAACTAAAGATCTAAAGGATGGGTTACTATCGGCCCACGATGATCCAAGACTGCCTCGAATACGCAAAGCAATGCCACTCATACCAAATTCACGGGGACTTTATCCACCAGCATCCAAATCCGCTACACCCAACGGTGGCTAGCTGGCCATTCGAAATGTGGGGGACTGACATAATCGGCCTCATCGAACCAACGTCGTCCAGAGGACATCAATTCATATTGGCGACGACCGATTACTTTTCTAGGTAGGCAGAAGCAGTACCCCTGAGAGAAGTAAAGACGGAGAATATTCTCCATTTCTTCAAAACACACATCATTTATCGGTTCGGCACTCCGCGACGGATTATCTCCGATAACGGGCCAGCCTATAGAAGCCACAAGATCAGCCGCTTCACACAACAACATAACATAGACTGGAGATACTCTTCGGTCTATAATCCCCGGGCTAACGGTCTAGCTGAGGCTTTCAACAAGACCTTGACGAAGATCGTGAAGAAGACGGTGTCCAAAAATAAGAAGGACTGGCACGAGAGACTGCATGAAGCTCTCTGGGCGTATCGAACTACGTTCAAAACGGCCATGAACACAACGCCATATGCATTGGTATTCGGCACAGAAGCGGTACTCCCCCTTGAGATAGAGCTACCCTCTCTACGAGTGGCCGCTCACTACGAGCTAACAGACGAAGAAAATGCTCACCTTCGGCTTGAGGAGCTCGACGCCCTTGATGAAACCCGTCTCATGGTGCAACAAAATCTGGAGGCTTATAAAGCAAAGATGACGGGCTCATATGAGAGACTGACTAAGCCGAGGACATTCCGCTAAGGCGAACTCGTGCTAGTGGTCAAAAGACCTATGATCCCCAATCGTGCCAAACGAGGGAAATTCGAGCCGAACTATGAAGGCCCGTACATCATAGACAAAGTTTACCTGGGTGGAGCCTATCTACTCATAAACATGCATGGTGAAAGACTTTTCAGGCCAATAAACGGTCGCTTCCTGAAAAATATTACGCCTGACGAGTCACGACCTAGGTCAACGATAGATGACGACGCCTATGTCCGCTCGCTATCTTCCTAAGCTCAAACTTAATAAGTAGTAACTGGCTTCGGACCGAAATGTCTTAAACTAACGATGGACCACTATGTCCTAAAACTGGCCATTGACCGAAACGTCGATAAACTACTACGGACTGCAGCATCCCAACGCTGACAAAATAAAAAAAAATATAAAAAATAATATAAAATAAAAAAAAGAGAACGGCATGTCCATAAGCAAAATGGGCACGGATGAAAACCCGAAAGGGCTCCGTGAGTAAAAACAGCAGGGCTGGGCGAGTTTTGTGAAAACCCGAAAGGGCGCAATCTCGTTAAAAGACACTTGCAAGGTCCTCTCGACCTTGTGAGGAGAAAATACCTTCGTGAGATCCTTACGACTCACAAGGGAGCAACACACTTAGGGATCCCCACGATTCCTAAGGAGAAATTACACTTGCGAGATCCTCATAACTCGTAAGGAGAACCCTCTTATGAGACCCTCACGGCTCATAAGATTCAAAAGCCTTAAGCTACAGGGATCTGAACCTGTTCTTAAGTAGTCATACACCATGATTTTGCCCTACAAGCGGTTCAATGCTGATCTTTGTATACAATCCACGGGCGCGAATAAACATTTCCCTAACAAAGTCCCACTAGAGACTGGGGATATGCTCATTTGGCAAAAGACACTTGTAAGTCCTCTCGACTTATAAGAAGAAAGTACTCTTGTAAGATCCTTACGACTTATAAGAGACCATACACTTAGGAATCCTCACGATTCCTAAGGAGAAAACGCACCTACGAGATCCTCACGACTTGTAGGGAGAAAAACCTTTATGAGACCCTTACGGCTCGTAAAGTTAAAAGCTTTAATCGACAGGATCCTAACCCTGTTCGCTAAGCCACCTTTGTTCGATGTCGACAGAGGAAAATGATGATTCGCTCCTGGCAATATCCCAGTAGTAGCGATGCTGATGCCTGAATCGGTATCAAATCCCAAAACTCGCAGTGAAAAGCCAGCGAGCCATAAATGCATATGAAATAGCCGAAATGATTGGGCAACTTGGAAATCAGCAAGTAAAAATGTATGCATGCGAAATAGCCGAAATGATTGGGCAACTCGCAATAAAAAGCAGCGAGTAAATAAAACAAATAATCGAAATGATTGGGCACCGCGAAAAATAGCCGAAATGATTGGACAATCGCGACTTTCGCGATATAAAAGCTGAAATGATAGAGAATCGCGGGAAGAAAAATATATAAAATGAAACTTTTGGCCCTGCAGGTTAGATCACGTCGATTCCTGTATACAATCCAGGGGCATAAAAAAAAGAGAGAACCATACCTTCCCACCAAGCTCCATCAGAAAAAGAAGCCAAATCTCGACGGTTCACAGACAGCCTGGAGATCGTCTCAACATTCGTCTCATTACAACAGACGCAACATCAGCAAAGTGGAACTGCGGCAATTCCCAGTTCCATGACTCGGCGGTGCACAGACAACCGAGAGTCAACTCCTGACTCCGTGAAATACGGATAAAGTCAACCCATCCTGGTCTAGTGGAACACAGCCTATGTCAATCCTGACCCTGTGGGAAGCGTCCAGAGCGGATCCTGGTCCTTGCGGAATACGGCCTATGTCAATCCTGACCCCGTGCGAAGCATCCAGAGCAAATCCTGGTCTACTGGAACACAGCCTATGTCAATCCTGACCCCGTGGGAAGCGTCCATAGCGGATCCTGGTTCTTGCGGAACACGACCTATATCAATCCTGACCCCGTGGAAAGCGTCCAGAGCTGAACCTGGTCCTTGCGGAACACGGCTTATGTTAATCCTGACCCCGTACGAAGCATCCAGAGCAAATCCTGGTCTAGTGGAACATGGCTTATGTCAATCCTGACCCCGTGGGATACGTCCAGAGCGGATCCTGGTCCTTACGGAACACGGCCTATGTCAATCCTGACCCCGTGGGAAGCATCCAGAGAAAATCCTGGTATAGTGGAACATGGCCTATGTCAATCCTGACCCATGGGAAGCGTCCATAGCGGATCATGGTCCTTGCGGAACATGGCCTATGTCAATCCTGACCTCGTGGGAAGCGTCCAGAGCGGAATCTGGTCCTTGCGGAACACGGCTATGTCAATCCTGACCCCGTGGGAAGCATCCAGAGCAAATCCTGGTCTAGTGGAACACGACCTATGTCAATCCTGATCCCGTGGGAAGCGTCCAGAGCGGAACCTGGTCCTTGCGGAACACGGCCTATGTCAATACTGACCCCGTGGGAAGCGTCCAGAGCGGAACCTGGTCTTTGCGGAACACGGCTATGTCAATCCGGACCCCGTGGGAAGCGTCCATAGCGGAACCTGGTCCTTGCGGAACACGGCCTATGTCAATCCTGACCCGTGGGAAGCATCCAAAGTAAATCCTGGTCTAGTGTAACACAGCCTATGTCAATCCTGATCCTGTGGGAAGCGTCCAGAGCGGATCCTGATCCTTGCGGAACACGGCCTATGTCAATCCTGACCCCGTGCGAAGCGTCCATAGCGGAACATAGTCCTTGCGGAACACGGCCTATGTCAATCGTGACCCCGTGGGAAGCATCCAGAGCAAATCCTGGTCTAGTGGAACATGGCCTATGTCAATCCTGACTCCGTAGGAAGCGTCCAGAGCGGAACCTGGTCCTTGCGGAACACGGCCTATGTCAATCCTGACCCCGTGGGAAGCGTCCAGAGCGGAACCTGGTCCTTGCGGAACACGGCCTATGTCAATCCTGGCCGCGTGGGAAGCGTCCAGAGCGGAACCTGGTCCTTGCGGAAACGGCTAATGTTAATTCTAACCCGTGGGAAGCGTCCAGAGCGGATCCTGGTCCTTGCGGAACACAGCTAATGTCAATCCTGACCCCGTGGGAAGCATCCAGAGCAACTTCTGACTCCGTGAAATGCAGATAATGTCAATCTCATCAATCATTTACGGGTCCTCTCGACTCGTTAGGAAGAAAACTCTCTTGTGAGATCCTTTCGACTCCCAAGAGAAAACACACTTAGGAATCCTCACGATTCCTAAGGAGAAAATACACCTGCGAGATCCTCTTAACTCATATGGAGAAAAGTCTTTATGAGACCCTCACGGCTCACAAAGTTGAAAAGCCTTAGGCAGCGGATCTGAACCTGCTTCCTAAGCCATCACTACCTCTCGAAGAATTCAAGACGGAATTTTCTCTATCAACTACAGGCTACACTTACTAAAGTAACATGCCGGCAACAAAGAAAAGAGAAGAAAGCGACAGTAAGGAGAACATTTGGTTCACATTCACTTAAGTGTTCAAGGCATTCCCATTCATGCATGTGCAAAAAAAAAGTTTGATACATAAAATAGACACATGGAAACGAAAAAGCTTGCTATTCATACTTCAGAAAATGCCTACATTGATGAAAACAGTAAACAAAAACATCATTAAAGTGTTTACAAAGGCACGACATCAAATCCAGCACATGGATTGAGAAATTCAAAAGTAAGGCCATCCAAAAATTTTCGGGCCTCTCAGACCATCTTCGTGTGCATCCTTTCACGATCACAAGCGTCAGGATCCCCACTGATGTCTTCCACCTTTCGATAGGCAGCGTATCGCCGCCTGCTGAAAAGCTTGATGCAGGATGTTAACAAGGTTGTCTCGCCTTTTCTTTGAGATTAAGCCCATCAGGTACACCGAGTGCACCTTATCTTCGGCGTCATCCAATGCCTTAAGCGGCGTGACGGCGTAAAATATAGTAAGTGCTCCCCAGATCGCTCCCACAATAAGCTTCAAGAGAGAAGAACGGCGAGGAAGCAGTCGACCATTGTATGCATCAAAGCAACCCATAATTTCAGCACATTGGGCGTTTGTGAATTCTTGGTTTTGGGAACGGCCGAGTGCGCGAATGTCTACATAGGAAATAATCTCGTTGAGATCATACATATGAGCATCCATAACGTCTGAAAAGGAAAATCACTAAGAGTTAGTGGACATAATGATTAAGAAAAAGCTTATTGAAACAGACAAGAGATTTAAACAACTCTTAATATCCCCAAGGAGGAAATAAGTGCTAATTAAATCACTGAATGAATTTAATTCTGTGCAATTAAGAAAGGAAATCCTAAAAAGGATTTCGCATTTAATAAAAAGGTTCCTCGGGACAAAGGAGTTAAACTCCTCGAGAGCAATGCTCTGCAGATAGGAGTGACACTGGTCAAATTCAATTATGAGGGGAATTAAAAAAATGCCCTGAGAATTCTAAGAGCCATGCTCTGCGAGGAAGATGAAGTAACTCATCAGGAACCCTAAAAACAAAGCTTTTAATGAATTTGAAATCCCGTGATCTTTAATGACCCATGAACAAACCCTTAAGAATCCTTCATGGCAGATCAATAAATCTACATGATTTGAAAGAGCAAAGCTCTGTTAATAGTTTAAGAAACCCTAAAAAAAGGGATCTCTTAAGATCTAAAATCTAACAAGAGCAAAGCTCTGTTGAGGAACCCTATAAAAGTTTTCTTAAAGATCTATGATCTAAAAAGAGCAAAACTCCATTAATGGGTTAAGAAACCTCAAGAAAGATCTCTTTAGATCTATGATTCCAAGAGAGCAAAGCTCTGTTAATGAAACCCTAAAAGAGGTTTTCTTTAGATCAAAGATCTATGAAAAGAAAAGCTCTGTTAATGGGTGAAACCCAAGATTCTTAAATAATCTTTTAAAAGATTTAATCTTTACCTAAGTTTTGACAGAGTTCTGTCCTTAAAAGAAGTTCTTAAGACAAAGAGCTATGCTCTACAAGAGAATAAAAATTCTTAGAGGGAAGAAATGAACAAAACACATCCTAAGGGCCAAAAGTCCTATTTATAGGCATTGAGATGCCGTTTCAACTTCTGAGTTGATCCAAGGGCGCAGATACTGCCACCGCTGCACTCACGTGTGGGCCACGTAAGCGCAACGGCGGGGAGGGCATTTGTTTCCCCAATCAGAGCAAAGCTCTGTTCAAAATTTGAATTTTGAAATGAAGCAACGCTTCAGAAGCAGCGCCAAGTGCGTTGCGCCCAAAGTAGTGCACCACGTGCAAAGCACGTGTGCGCTGGCGCTCGGTGTGCTGCGCTCTAAGCAGCGTACCACGTGCAAAGTACGGACGCGCTAGTGCTAGGTGCGCTGCACCCTAAGCAGCGCACCACGTGCAAAGCATGTGTGCGCTAGCGCTAGGTGCGCTGCGCTCTAAGCAGCACACCACGTGCAAAGCACGGATGCGCTAGCGCTAAATGCGCTGCCCTCTAAGCAGCGCACCATGTGCAAAGCACGGGTGCGCCAGCGCTGGAACTAAAAGCTCCCCACCATCAGATCAAAAATTCAATAATAATGATAAATCATTAATTAACCAGAATTAAATTCCGTTAAGGAAAGATTTCTCAAATCTTTCCAAATAACAAGATTGTGCTCTGTAAATCAGAGCACCGTTGGATCAATGATCCAATGGTGATTAAAAATCACCAAAAAACATAGAATAAATTCTGTTTTATGGAAAGATTTCCCAATCTTGTTAAAAACAAGAAAATTGCCTTATGTAAATCAGAAGCCCTTGG
Source organism: Agapanthus africanus (assembly GCA_030015575.1). Lineage (NCBI taxonomy): Eukaryota > Viridiplantae > Streptophyta > Magnoliopsida > Asparagales > Amaryllidaceae > Agapanthus > Agapanthus africanus. Next base: position 204,647,528 of record JASDDO010000014.1, on the reverse strand, counting down.
ATCAAAGATCCAACGATGGGAAATTCCCCAAATCAATTGGAGAAAAGATCTTCTTAACTTATTGAACTGATCAGCTTGCCCTATATAAAAGCCCCTAGAATTCAAGTCTCATATATACAGAAACATAGAGAGGAACCCCCCATAAGCTTGGAGAGATCTCAGAAAGAAGAGCCAAGCTCTCAGAGAAAGAAGAGTTTCTTCAAGGTAAAAGAACAAAGAGATGAAACCATCTCATAATTAAAAAGAAGAACATAATTCTTCTCACAGATCATAGATCTATAAGACCAAGGACTTTTACAAAGAGATCAAAAGATCTCATCATAAAACAAAAAAGAAGAAGAAGAACATAATTCTTCTCACGGATCATAGATCTACAAGACTAAGGTCTTTTACAAAATGAGATCGATACATCTCAGAGGGGGGAGAATTATTCAATTCTCTTAGGATCACAGATCCATAAAGGCAAAGCCTTTCATCAAAATATAAGAGATTGAACATCTCCTGTAAAACTAAGAACTTTGTTCTTAAATCTATGAGACAAAGTCTCTTAAAGGAGAATTTAATTCTCAGCACATAGCGCAGCATAAAAGAGCCTTAGCGCTTCATATTAAAGAGAAGCATCTCAGCGCTCCTGATCTGGCGCAAAGCGCCAAGAGCATCACGTGTCCCTCACGTGTGCGCCACTTAACAGTTAGCGCTTTGCGCTCTTGAACTAGCGCTTTGCGCTCATGGACTGGCGCAAAGCGCCAAGCGCACCACGTGCTCCTCACGTGCGCGCTACCCAACAGAAGCGCAATGCGCTCATAAACTAGCGCTCTGCGCTCTTTGACTGGCGCAAAGCGCCAAGCGTGCCGCATGCTCCCCACGTGTGCGCTAAAAGAATATAAATTGTTCTATAAATAAAGCCCAGAGCTATGATGAATGCTCAGCATTCAATAAAAGACAGAAATACTGTCAGAATCCAAATCAATGCTTAGCATTATTAAAAGGGCCAAGCCCAAAAAAATGCTCAACAGCCCAAAATAAATGTTAAATATTTTAACCTGATTGGACTTAGCCCAAGATTGTACATAAGTCCTTAATTCAGATCAGTTGAGCCCATATGCTCACAAATCTTTTAACAGATCTTAGTCCCAAATTGGACTATAGATCTCCCAACCAAAATTGGTTCAAGGGTGCATCTTTTTACTCCTCTGATATTTGTCGCTGTAATCCTTCAACGTCTTCAAAGACGTGACGGGTCCCAACAACCATACATTTCATAGACTATGACGTCTTTAAACTGGACTGTCGGGTCCCGTTAAACCCACGGACTATGATGTCCTTAACCTTGGACTGTGGGGTCCCTTTAAACCCACGAACTATGATGTCCTTAACCTTGGACCGTGATGTCCTTAAACTAACATTGGACCACCATGTCCTTAAACTGGTAATCGACCGCAATATCCCTAACCTAAACAATAGAGCCCAAATGCTCTTTTGTTGGATCTAAATGATCCTGTTAAGTTGATCTTAGTCTAAAATTAGACTAACGTATCCATAACAAACGTTTAAGGTGATCTTAGTCTCAAATGAGACTAACATATCCTTAAACCCAACCCCAAACCTAAATCTAAGAAAGTACGGATTTGGACTAATCCACGTCCTACGGGCGACAACATAAATTAGTCTCCATATACAATCCACGGGAAACCAAAAACTAAAAAAACATCCACGACACGAACTGACCATCTGGAGAAGGAGAAACTGGTTACCGCGAGGCGGTAGCGTAATTAACTACAGGGGCTTGCGCCTGCAGAGAAGAGCGTCCCCACAATCAAAAAACCCCTCAACTAGGGGGAATCTGACGAAGTCTGCTATATCGGCTGCATCTGTTTAGACCTTCGATACATGGTGTCATAAATCAACTTGGCATCTTCGGATAGGTGGACGGATAGCACCAATTAGCATCTTCCCCGAATTCAGGCAAGACAGGCCTACACGGTCGCGTCTCCGTGTTTTCGGCGGGGAGTGGGTCAATCGCTGAAAGACTGACGTTCTTGGCTGGACCGGAGTATGAGCATGGGGTACTAGCTTATTGAATACGGACTGGAGTGGAGATGAAGCACCCTTTGGTTCCTCAGAAATAGCAAGAGCTGCAGATATCAGCCTCTTAGTGATCATCCTCTTCGGAACGGTTGAGACGTCTGGAGCAGCAAAGCTCAGTCTCTTGAAGACCAATTTCTTCAGGATTATGGGCTTCTTGGTGTGGCCCACGGAGTTGGTCTTCAACCTCTGGAAGACCGAACCTTCATATTGAGCAGGCTTATCATCGGGGCCTGCGGTGGTAGGGCCTACCGGAAACTGACTTCTTGGGCGTCTCCTCTTTTGGGGCTGGGATTCCAAGAGAGCGAGTTGGTAGCATGGACCCAAAGAAGAGCCCATCAAGTTGATGAGCCACTTAGGCCATCGGAATGCAGAGCACTGGGGCCATGGCTCGACCTGACCAGGTTATTCCGGCTGGAGTGGTGTCGGAGCTAGCGTTGGGGTTGGATTGGCTGGATGATGCCATTAATCTGCATTGGGAGGAGAAAACTAGATTTAGTATCCTAAAACCCAAGGGCAACCATAAACATAATATAGAGCGGTTGGTTCGCGAAACTTGATACACGAAGTGTGGAGTGGAAAAAGGAAAAGGTCCCACCAGGCATGCCAGAATCTGTTTACCGTTGAAGACTAGGACTGAGACGTTAGAGGATGTCTAGCCTGAATTTGGGGGCAGATGCTATATGAAACATATACATCCACCTCTCCAAAGATACTGTCATGCCCCGCTTCCCAATAGACGGAAACGGTGACGTGGTAAGCCCGCGATGTATTTATTCTAGAAGGTCATTTCTCGGAATAAATACGCTATGCGTAAAATGAACAATATAAGATGACAAGAAATAAACATGATATTTAAACTTCAACAACTTTATTTACATTCAACTTGATACATTTACAATACATGGGTTCAACTGAAAGAAAATACAAGAAGAGAAATGCCTAAATAGGTGGCATACATAAACTAAAAGAGACGATAACTAGTCTAATCCTGAGTCATGATCTGATCGTGCTCCTCCTCGGTAGTGTCCACCTCCTTAGTCTCCACAGTATCTGACGAACATTCCAAGAAACAAAAATGGGTGGAATGCCCGTCAGCGAACTTTCGCTCGGTAAGTCCCCAAGAATTAGGTGTGCAGTATAAAGTATAATGATAAAGAAAATGTATATCATGAAGTGATGAATTAGGGATATGTTGTTTAAACATGTCATTTAATGTAAGTATAGAAATTCTATTTAAAATGCAATTCTATATATATCATAGTAAAATAACATGAGCATAGTATAGCATGGTCGTGTAGTGTAGGTATAGTGAATATGAAGTGAATGTAAGTGTCCTAAAAGGTCTTTGCATGGGTAAACTAATTTAACATAAGTTCAAAGGTGAATGTGAACCAATCTCAAGAGTGTTCTTGAACCCAACAGGCTGTAATCCAGGGATAAAGAACCACATGCCCGAATCAAGTGTTAGTAACGGGACTTCCAAACTCAACAGGCTATAATCCAGGAGCAAAGAAACACGGGCCCTCATGATAGCTTGCTGGTGTTAGTAGACATGGATTCATGATCTGGGGGGCTCCTGAGATTTCGTTTGATTCACACATGAACTACTTCAACACCCCGTGTATTCTACGTTACAGTTAAAATTAATAGCCTTGCTCGAATCCATGAATACATCAGGTAGCAAGATTGAGTTCATGTCAATATCAAGTATTCGTGTCAAGTTTTCATGTATTCATGGTTCGAGTCAAGTCAGTTTCAATAGCAACCATTGTGTTCTGGTATTCATGTTAAGTTCAAGTCAAAGTATACATGTTTGAATTCGATGTTAATTTCGAGTGTTCAAGTTCATTATTAAGTATTCGTGTTTGAGTTTGGATTCAGGTTTGAGATTGGACTCAGACTGGGTTCGACACTTGTACTGATTTAACTCTTGAATTTTTAGGTTCGGAAGTCATCGGCAACTGTTGCACATAGATGGCAGGATTTGTATCTTTTTCCAAGACAATTGCTATTGATAACTCCGTTATGTTGTCTAACATGAATAGGCAAGCACTCACTTTCTCTGATTCCCTGGGGCTCAAGAGAATTGATTCCGCTTAAACATATATTTACTAGAATCCTTAAAATATTATTTTGTATATCTCGAGGGGGTTTTATGAAATATATTTTTAATATAGTTAAAAATAAAACCTCGAGGGGGTTTTATATTACTTAGGATTTTCATGAGCATTTGTTTTAAGTATTGAGGTATTTTAATGATAAATACCTAGTTTTTAAAAGTTTATGGTATTTTATTGAAAACTATTCTTTTTAGAAACTTGATGGTATTTTATTGACATTTTTTAATCTTTCATTTTTATAAAAATATAGCTTCATAATATAATGAAAATATGGATTTTTAATTTTTAATTTTTAGAAAAATTAGTTTTATTTAGAAAATTCGTTTTTCTTAAAAATCGTATTTATATCCTTTCAAGATCGAATACTCTGTGAGAAGTGCTGCATCTCACTCTACTATCCTTAGGATGTGTGATAATCTACACCATCCATTAGCGGGTCCCCTGACAAGGGTTGTAGATGCATAATTGCAAAAGAATATGAAATACCGTTTAAAAGAAACCCGGTTTTAAAGTAGGTGGTATTTTATTGTAAAGCTTATACTTCGAAACAAATATTCATACAAATTAGTATCGTGCTATGTAACCACAATGTACGTGAGGGGTAGGTCGTTACCCCGTGAAGTTTTTCCTAAAAGTATAGTTTTAATGAATACGATAAGAGTGATATTAAAGTTCAAGGTATTTTAGTAAAAAGTTCAATTATGGATGTTACATATGGGATTCTTCGTTAGACTTGATTCTAAACATTGATATTTAAGATTACAAGTAATATGTAAGAATTTGGTTGAACAATATATAAGAAAAATGGAGTTTTTAGGGTTTAGAAAAAAGATATCGGTATTAACTCCACTTACCGATATAAGTTTTAAAGTTGGATTTTAATGAAGAGAAAGAGAGATTGGGAGGGACTTACCATTTGGCAATGTCAAGAAGAGGTTAAAGAAGAGGAGAGAGGCTTCGTAGTGTCGCGGGAGCTCCGGAATCGGCTTCGATGACAGAAGAAATTTGCTCGCTAACTCCACTTGCACCTAGGAACTTTTAAGACGGTTTTTGCTAGAATTTTCAGAATGGTGAAGAGCTAGGGCATGGGGTAGTATTTATAGTGGAGAATTAGGGTTTGGGAATTAAAAATATGGATTAAAAAGCATTAAAATAAAGTTAAATTTTGAAATGAAAGGTCTCTGTGTGATTGCAGGGAAATCAAACAGTGCATAGGAGTTGAGGGGAGTTGAAGAGACGTGTGTGCAAAACACGGAACAATTTGGGCTCATCTCAGCCGTCCCCGCCGGCCCCTAGGGTGATTTGGCCAGTCGATCTTGACTCTCTGGCCTCGAGATTCGTGTTATCTTATTAACTCTGTATTTATATCACTTTCCACGTGTTTGATTTTTCTAAACTTTTCATTTCCCCGTGTATTGCACGTGCAATCTTTTGGGTTTCCAAAAAGTTAAAAAGAAAAATCAGAAAAAAAATTTGTCTGACGGGAATCGAATGCACATGCTACGTCACAACAGTGCAAATGGTTTACCAGTGAGCTAAAAGTGGCTTCTTGCTTTTATTTAGCAAAAGTGACTTATAAATCATATACAGGCTGTCAAACTCTTTTTTGTATAGTAACAGAAGAATTTCCATTCAGAGATTTCAGAGTCATTACAGATACCAAATTGATTTATGACACAGTATATCGGAGGTTTGGATAGATGCGACCGTTGTAGCTAACTTATCAGATTCCTCCTCAATGATGAAGGGTTTTGATTGTGAGGACGCTCTTCCCTATAGGCGCAAGCCACTACAGTTAATTACGTTATTGCAAAACGATAACAACTTTCACCTTCTCCAGTAGGTCATTTCATGTCATGTTATATATTGTTTATTATGGGGTTGCCCTAGGATTGTATACGGAGACTAATATTGTCATTGCCCGTAGGGTGTGGATTAGTCCAAACCCGTAAATCATATTTTGATTGACCTTAGGACGTAGATCTCATATAAATGAGGACCATATGCTCAAGGGGTTGAAGGATCGTTAATCTATTCTTAGATTAAGATCGACTAAAAAATATTTAAGGACCGTTAATCTAGTCTAAAATTAAGGCCAGCTTAAATATATATGATCAAATAAATTTTGACACTTCAAGAGGTCAGTCTAATTTTAGACTAAATGTCGGACTCAGTTTTACCCAACTGTGCTAAGTACCAGGCCACAATCTATTTTGGGCTTTACATGACCCAACTGCGATGAGCACTGAGCCCAGAAGCTTAAGTTACGAAGGTAGACTTAGTCAATTTGACTAGAAGTCTTTATATAGGGGATCTGGCGCAAGTATATGGCCCCTGGCGCTTATATCGGTGGCGCTTTACCACGGACCCATGAATCATTTATTAAGATCGCTGGCATTTAGAACTTAAGTTCTTTTATTGCATATGCCGCCGGCGCTTGTGCCTCTGGCGCTTGCCACATAGTGCATACTCATTGGCGCATTAGCCTTTAGTGCATGCCTACAGAGTTAATAAGTAAACACCAGGTGCTCACCACATGGCGCATGCCTATTGGTGCATCTGCCTTTGGCGCATACCCACAGGCACTTTCCTCCAGAGATTAATCTTAATCTCTATATCTTTTGAAACTTAAGTTTCATGAAGCTTAAGCTTCTGTTAATGGTTATATCACTATTAACGATCACCAAGATCATTACTATTAAAGATCCGGGATCATATATTTTACAAAGAATTGATCTTTTGTTCTTTGTTCATCATCTGTGTGCCATATTTTATGAGGAGGGTTCGATCCTTTTCCCAAACCTTAGATTTTAAGATCAAAACGATTCCTTTATAAAACTTAAATTTCGTATGAAAAAAGAATGATCTTGATTAAGAGATCATAAGATCTGAGAAAAGAACTTAAATTCTATCAGTAAAGGTTGACCTTCTTTCTCAAGCGAACCTTAAATTTCTATTCTAAAGGAGATATCTTTCTTTCTTTTTTACCTTATCTCGGCTATTGGAGAGAGGAAGAAAAAAACTTCTTGGCAGAGAACTTAAGTTCCTGATAAAAGCTTATAGGATCGTCTATGAAGTTTATGGGGGGGGTCTTGTATATTGCAAGAGCTTATCCTGGGGATCTTCCTTTTGACACTTGAAGTCTCGAGTTCTTTATATAGGAGAGGGAAGATATCAATTAGTTCGAGAGAATCTCTCATTGAGAGATCTCGATTGATCTAATTGATCTCAAAGATCATTCGGGGAATTATATCCACCATTGGATCTTTGATCTAGTGACTTCTGTTTAATAGAAAATATTTTTTGTTAGTTTAACAAGATTAGGAAAATATTTTCCTAACGAAGAATTTTATTCTATTTTTCGTTTGATCGGTGATATTATAATCACCTTTAGATTTTAGATCAAAGGGTTAATATTAACCAATATTATTTTATGAAATTAATTTCTTGTAATTGATTTTGATCTTTCTAGTTTTAGGAAGATAGAGAAAATATTTTCTCAAAATAACTTAAGCTATTCGATTTTGTCAATTAACGATGATATCTTTATGTTATAAGAAAGATTATCGATGCTTAAACTTATGTTGATATATCTTTCTGTTTTAGAAAAGATATGGGAAGTTAACTTCCAAATATAGCATAATCTATATGAAGCAAGAGCTTCAAATATTATCAACGCCAAAGTTTCTTAGCGCATGTTCACGTGAGTTGCACGTGGAGGAGTGCCAAGGGTATTCTGGCGCTTGGACTTAAGTCCGCATGATTAATTATATTAGTATGCAGTATGCGGAGGAGCGTCAAGGGTATTCTAGCACTTGGACTTAAGTCCAACTGACCAATTTTATTGGTGGGAACAAATGCCCCCCACTATTTTGCCCACGTATGTATGTACGTGGTTTAAGTAGTGCAAAGTACATGACTGCTCTCATAACTTTCAGAATCTCAATCTGAGAAGGTAGTGAGCGGACATAAGCGTTGTAATTCTACGTCTTGAAGCCCGTGATATGCTCCTTTCTCCTTTTTATGATGTCTTCATCCACCGATTCGTCGTAAATGGACCATGGATAGTATACAGTAGTCGGTATTGACAGCCCGCAAGGCAACGATGACCTAGCAAACAGGTTTAGATCTGTCACTTAAGGCTTTTCAATTTTATGAGCTGTGAGGGTCTCATAAAGATATTTCTCCCTACGAGTCAAGAGGAACCTTAAAAGGCTTCTTCATTTCATTGGCATGCAACTCTGAAAAATGTGGTTCGTGGATAGTATACAAAAGTCAGTATTGACCTCCTTGTAGAGTATCGATGGCTTACGGAACAGGTTTAGATCTGTCGCCTAAGGCTTAACTTTGTTTATTTACTCATTCCGGAACGTTCAGTATATCCTTCCCTTAGGTATGTGGATAAACTCATCCTAACGTCAAACATGCATAACCCCTATAGATATAGACGTCCGTTAGGTTTGTGGTGTTGGGTTAAGTCCATCGCACCGTTACGTCAGCAGATATCATCTCGATCCATACCCATTCGGGTCGATGGTTTCGAGTAGCCATGTACTTTTTGTATCACCCAACCTTATTGTTGTAGGATACAACGTCTTAAGTAAACTTCCTAGGCCAGCATGTCCGTATTGCCATCAGATGGTTCAGCGTTAGGCGCACCATAGCGCTTCACCTAGAGGTCAGACTCTCTTATTTAAAGAGTCCCATGGAGTTAGATATGCATCCGTCCAAGATAGATTAACATCCAATGGTCTTTAGGCTTCGCATGTATTACCATCGAGACCCGTAGCTAGGAATATGCCGTCATTTAGCTTCCATTAGACCTTTTGGTCCTTGTCGTGTTGCGTCCACATCCTGCTGGAATAAGAAGAAACGTCGAAATGATCTTTAGGCTGTAAATGTTTCCATCAAGAACTGGGCTAGGATGGCTTAGGTACAGGGTCTGATCTGTAATCTAAGGCTTTTGAATTCTATAAGCCCTGATGGTCTCATAGAGGGGTATTTTCTCTTTACGAGTCGGAAGGTTCTCGTAAGTGTATATTCTCCTTGGAAATCGTGGGGATTTCCAAGTGTGTTCACCTTTGTGAGTCATAAGTATCTCACTTAGGTGTTCTCCTTGCAAGTCAAGATGACTTTGCAATTGTATTATTTTTCACGAGTTTGCGCCCTTTCGGGTTTTAACAAGCCCGTCGATAGTCCTGCTGTTTTTACTCACGGCGTCCTTTCAGGTTTTCATCCTTGCCCGTTTTGCTTATGGACATACCATTTTTTTAACGGACTGCATCATCGGTGGAGCTTCAAAGCCGGTGGGACTTCAGGTGCATCCTTGCAGGTAGGACTTGAGTTGCAATTTTCGCCGGTGGAACATAAGTTGCAATGCCAATCTCAAGGAGCCTATTAGTTTAGGAACATTTCGGTCCAACATCCTCATGTACAGGGCAACATATTAGTTTAAGGACGTCTCAGTCCAACATTTCCGTGTTCGGGACGAAATGATAGTTTAGGGACATTCCGGTCCAACATTATCATGTATGAGGGAACATATTGGTTTAGGGACATCTCGGTCCACGAACTAGTTTAAGGACATTTCGGTCCACCTTTATCATGTTTGATGTTATGATGTATTAGTTTAGGGACATTTCGGTCCGACATTATCATGTATGGCGCGACGTATTAGTTTAAGGACATCTTGGTCCAACATTCCCATGTTTGGGACGAGCTGATAGTTTAGGGACATTTCGGTCCAACATTATTATGTATAGGACGAAAATACTAGTTTAGGAACATTTTGGTCCACAGACTAGTTTAGATACATTTCAGACCACCATTCCCGTGCTCGGGGCGAAGTGCTTGGATCCTAGAGTTCCGACTTAGGAAGATAAGGAGCGGACACATGCGTTGTCATTTATCATTGACCTAAGCCGTAACCCTTCAAGCGTAATACTTCTTGAGGAATCAGCCGTTTATTGGTCGATATATTCTTTCTCCATGCAAATCTACGAGTTGGTAAGCTCCACCTTAGTAGACTTCCTCAATAACATACAGACCTTCATAGTTCGGCTCGAACTTCCCATGTTTTGCGCGGTTAGGGATCATGGGTCTTTTGGTGACTAGCACGAGTTTGCTTTGGCAAAATATCTTCGGCCTGGTTATTCTTTCATATGCTTGAGTCATTCTCGTTCGATAGGCTTCTAGGTTTTGCTATGCCGTGAGACGGGTCTCATCAAGTGCGTCGAGTTCTTCAAGCCGGAGTTGAGCATTATCCTCATCCATAAGCCCATGGTGAATTGACATCCTTAGCGAGGGAAGTTCTATCTTCAATGGAGTACTGCTTCGGCCCCAAACACCAAGGCATAAGGTGTTGTCTTTATGACTATCTTGAACGTTGTTCGATACATACAAAGAGGTTCATGCAGCCTTTTGCCAGTCCTTTTTATTATTGGACACCATCTTCTTTATGAGTTTTGTCAACATATTGTTGAAGGCTTCAGCTAGACCGTTGGCTCGAGAGTTATAAACAGAAGAGTATCTCCAGTCTATCTTATGTTGCTTGGCGAAGCGGCTTATTTTATTACTTCTGTAAACTGGTCCATTGTCCGAAATTATGCTTCGTGGAACTCCGAACCGGTATATCACATGCATTTTGAAGAAATGGAGAATATTCTCCATTTTTACGTCTCTCGGTGGGATCACCTCCACCCATTTTGAGAAGCATTTGATTGTCTCCAAGATGAATCGATGTCCTCTTGATGACGCCGGCTCTATGGGGCCGATAATATTTGTTCCCCATATCTCGAACGGCCAACTGGCTACGGTCGGAAGCTGCGAATTAGGGTGTTGATGTATAAAGTCCCCGTGTATTTGACATGAATGAGATTGTTTCGCATATTCGATGCAATCTTGGATCATTGTGGGCCAGTAGTAACTCACCCTCTTGATCTTCAATTTCATTTTAAGACCCACTTGATGGGATCCACAAAGACCGTCGTGGATCTCCTGAACGACCTGTTTGGCTTCCTGTAGACCTAGGCACCTCAGCCATATATGATCGAAGGACCTTTTATATAAAGTTTCGTCGATTAGGGCGGACAACGGAGTTTGTTTTATGAGCTGATGTCTAGATAACGCATCTTCAGGCATTCACTGGGACTTGAAGTAGTCTATAAAGACATGCCTCCAGTCTCCATCTTCTTCCTCTTCTTTGGTCTGGAGAACCTTCTCTCTAAGGATCTCTTCTTCTCCTTCGGGCTTTTCCACTGGAGACTCCAAAGGGAACTTGGCTGGCAATAGGATCTTGCGGCTCTGGACATTAATCCTTACCTCTTCGAGATTTTCATCTGCCATTTCTTTAGCAAGTTTTGCTAATGCGTCTGCTTTGCTGTTTTCCGCTCGCAATACGCTTTCCATTACACAAAAGGGAATCTACATTAGCGGTTGTTATGCCCTTTCATTATACCTTATTAGCTCCAGTTTGCATGTCTTGTAGTCGCTGTTCACTTGATTGACGGCTAACTGCGAGTCTCCGTATATTATGAGATCCTTGATGCGCATGTCGATCGTAATTTCGAGACCGGCAATGAAAGCTTTGTATTCAGCTTCATTATTGGTTCTCGGTTCTGTCAACGAGAAAGCATAGCAGATTATTTCGCCTTGAGGAGTCACAAAGATAAGACCTACCTCGGCTTTGACTATAGGGTTATTCCTCTTCCGGGCCTTCATTGAATATGTTCTGTCGAAATACAGTTTCCATCGGTATCTTCGGATTTCTTCTATTTCTTCACTTGTGCTAAATGCATATTCATCCAGCAATACGCTATTCAACAGGGAGCCAGCTGGAATCGGATGCTCCAGGAGGAAGTCAGTGATGGCTTGTCCTTTTATCGCTTTGAGGGGGCGATAAACAATCGTGAACTCCATCAACGGAAGGGTCCACTTGGCGAGCCTCACGATCAGCATGGCTTTTGACATAAGATATTCGAAAGGGTCCGCCATTGATATAAGGTGCACTTCATGGGCCAAGGCATAGTGCTTGAGCCTCGTTATTCCAAAGATCAGTGCCAGCCAATGCTTCTTGATAGGGGAGTAGTTGTATTCTGCTCTTAGCAGGACTCGACTTAGATAGTACAAGGCCCTTTCCTTTCCTTGGTTATTCTCCTGTACCCAAAGCGCGTCTAGAGAACCATCAAGGGCAGTTGTATAGAGGATAAAGGGATTTCACTTAACCGGAGCGGTCAAGACTGGTGGATTCTACAAATATTGCTTAATCTCCTCCAGTGCCTATTGATATTTATGATCCCATATGAATGGGGTTCCTTTCTTCATCAGATGGCTGTATGGACGGCATTTTCCAGAGAGGTTAGCAATAAACCGTCAGATATAAGCGAGTCTTCCTTGGAGAGACCGCAGTTGTTTGAGATTTCTCGGAAGGGGAAATTCCATAATTTCCCTGATCTTAGAGGGGTCGATTTCGATCCCTCTGTGACGAATTGTAAAACCCAGAAACTTTTCTGAGGAGACTCCGAAGGCGCATTTCAGCGAATTCATATTCAGGTTGAATTTTCAGAGGCGCTTGAAGACTGTCCGTAGATGCTCCAAGTTCTCTTCATACGACATCCTCTTGACTATGAGGTTGTCAATGTAGCATTCGACGGTGTCATGTATCATGTCATCGAATATCTTAGTCATCGCTTTTTGATATGTTGCTCTAGCATTCTTTAGTCCAAAAGGCATGACTTTATAACAGAATATGCCTAGTGGGATGCAGAAGGTTGTATGCTTTTAGTCCTCGAGATCCGTCCTGATCTGATTGTATCTTTAAGATCCGTCCATAAAAGAGAAGACCTCGTGAGTAGACGTATTGTCTATCATTAGCTCTATGACTGGTACATGGAAGTCGTCCTTCGGGCACACCTTATTGAGATCCCGAAAGTCCATGCAGACCTAGACGGTCCCATTCTTCATCATCACAGGGATGATGTTGGTGATCCAATCGGGGTATTGGACCTCCTGGATGAAGCCGGAGTCTATGAGCATCTTAACTTCAGCGTTGATATTCGTCTTGAGATCAAGCCGCATCCTTCTCGGCATTTGCTTGACTGGATTTATTTCCGGCGATATGGCCAATATGTGAATTGCTACCACTGGATCGAGACCTGGCATCTCGGAGTAATTCCACATGAAGCAGTCTTTGTACTCCATAAGTACTACTTTCAGACTAGCTACTTGCTCTTTTGAAAGCAGATCACTGACGAACGTAGGTCGAAGATCTTCTTCGGTTCCCAGGTTTATCTTCTTCAATTCATCAGCGGTGGTATGGATCCTGTCTTCCAGCTCATTAGATGATGGCGGCAGCTCCGAAATTTCCTCTTCTTCACTCGTGAAGCAATTGAGGGACTGAAGCGCATCTTCATCCCCTTATTGATTGAGGAGTCCTATCATATGGCAAGTATGGATGGGGTTCTGCATGTTAGGTTGGTTACGCTCTGACATAGCGAGGTTCTCTCGTGGTGGCTCATGCTTTTGTGGAGGTTCCACTTTCTAGCTGTCACTCAGTGTGAACTTGCCTTGCTTATAGTGGTCTTCCGCCCAATTCTTGAAGACGAACCAATCTTCAATCGAGTGACCAATGACTTGATGGTAGAGACAATAGTCATGATGATCCGAAGCATTAGCTTCATGAGGCCTCTTGCACTTGGACAGCGTTAACATATGGTGCTTCATGGCGATATTAAATATTTTACTCACCTTGTCATATGGAAAGGAATATTCTCGCTCCATCCTTTCCGTAAGAGGTATGGTTGAGCGCCCTTGCAGCTTGGGTGTGGTCGGCATCCTATCTTTAACGTAGCCACCTTGAACTCCTTTATTCTTAAAGGAAGGTATGGGCAGCTGTCGAGGATGAGGATCATGACTCGTCTTTCCCATAGATTGCCTGCTTGGGTGCATGCTTCTGGCTATTTCACATAAAGCTGACTGACCTATTTGATAAGCTTCTCTCATTAGCTTCTCGGTAGGGTCCCCCGTTGGCAGAGTCGCGATGTTTTGCGGAGTTTCATTATATCGCCTGCCCGAGGATAATTGCATGTATAGAGCATCAATGACTCGAGCGACAGTTCAGATGATTCGGTCAAAGCACCTTGTGAGGTTTCTTGACATTGCTTGGCTGAGTTGTTTGCTATCCATGCATCTTCCCTTTTGCTTGAGGCGTAACAGGTATGAGCTCGCTTCTTCTTCTTTGGTTGGACATAGCCCAGACCAGTGGTATCGAACTTCCCATGTTGGCGGGTGCCTGGTACTTCCCAGATCTTCTTGAAATACTGGGTCTGATGGGAGGTTTGTTCAAACGGTACTCCCTGTTGATGAAGGAGTTCTTTCAAGCTCTTTGTATAATATCTCGGTATGGGGATTGGTTGCAACCTATCAAGGTTCGGCTTGAGTCCGTGCCAGATTTCTTTCTCCACCTTGGTTTCCTTTAATTTATAAAAGAGAATCAAATTTTCTTCTTTACGTCTGGGAGGCACGTGGAAGGTTACTAACTCTGCACGCTGTAGGTGTTGAGTACATCGAGCTCTTTGCAGTGATGCAGTGGAGCCATTGTGATATGAAGGGCTCGATCGGTTTCATTGGAGACCTTTACCTATGAATGGATGGATAAAACCGTAATAGCTTCTTCCTCCGAGTCACTACCGAAGATCGGGATAGGGGCTGATGAGCTTGGTTTGTCGGCTTCCTTTGAAGGTTGACCTATTAGTACTATTTCTTTCTCGGAATCGCTTCCAAAGACAGGGATTATCGCCACTTGAACTGGATTGTCCTTGGGCTTGCGGCACTTCTCTGTGTCTTCATAGTCCAACGAGAAGTACTTCACATCTTCATATTTTCGTACTTCGTTTACCGAAAACCGGTTGATTTTCTCTGTGATAGTGTGCTCCTGGCCATTCTTGAAATATTTCATGTTGTGTAGAAAGGATGATGCCATACTGGTGTAGCCAAGATCTACCCAGTAAAGCTTTATAGCATGTCTTGTCTTCAATGACGTGAAATTTGACATCAGTGACGAGGTGTCCAAAGCGGAGTGTCAACACTATAGACCCCAATGTTCTCGAAAACTGGGAGTCGAATATGGATATAGTGATTTTCTTTCGGCCGAGATATCGCACATCTATAGACTACTGCTTAAGCACATTAAAATTAAGGAGGTTGACCGAGGAACTATTGTCGACAAGGATTTTATTTATCCTCTGATCATCGCAATACCCGGCGATGTAGAGCGGTCGATTATATTCGAACGTCCCCAGGAGGATATCTTCCTCGCAGAAGGAGATGTCGGCTATGCATACCTCCGCCATTTTGTCCTTCATCGTTTCCTCTGCAGAGTGTGGTTGGAAATGGTGTAGGGTGTTTTTCGTCATCCTATTGAGATGGGAATGCGTGCGCTTGTCAGGCGCATTACAGATTCCCCCTGCGTAGGGTAGGCTGGGGTTTATTGATTGTGGGGATCCGAATCTCCGGCATCCGCAGACAAACCTGCCGTTAATTACCTCTCGCCTTTGGAGTGAGAGAACCTCCGATTGATGGGTTAAACTGGTTATGCGAACTCAATGTGCAGTGTTGTGTTTTGAAAGGGTTTTGGATATATCGGGGACCCTGCAGAGTTTTTTACGGGGGTCCCGCTACCCGGATAGCGGGCTGGGGATCAAGAGGGCTAACAGGGACAGTGTCGTAGAGTATGTGTGTGTGTATATGTATACATACATACATACATACATACATACGTACATACATACATATACATATACATACATACATATACATATATATATATATATATATATATATATATATATATATATGGGAAAAGGGCATCCAAAGGATGCGTGGGAGAAAGCGCTCGGGCACTAGCGCTTTGAGCGCTAGGGCGCTAGCGCTTTGGGCGCTCGGGCGCTAGCGCTTTGGGCGCTAGCGCCTCACATGATAGGCACGTGGGCACTCGGGCGCTAGCGCTTTGAGCGCAAGGGCGCTCGCGAGCGCGAGCGCTTTGGGCGCTAGTGCTTTGAGTGCAAGGGCGCTAGGGCCTCACGTGTCAGGCATGTGGGCGCTCGGGAGGCAAAAGGGACTTGGTCCCTGCAATGGGAGTTGTACTCCCAGAAATGAACACTTATTATTATTATTTTTTTTTGTGTGTGTGTATGTGTGTGTGTGTGTGTGTATACATATGTATGTATGTATATATGTATGTATGAGGAGTTAAACTCCTAGGATATTTTGAAGCTGATGAAGGGGTTTCTCCCCTTGAGCCCTAGATCTTCCCCAAAGTGGGGTTTCTGGAGATGGGTCTCCTTCTTCTTCCTGTCGTTTGACCGGATTTTGGAGAAAGGGAGTGAGATTTAAAAATCTCCCCTTTTTGAGATCTAATGGAAGATCCAAGTTCCCTTTTGTGTGTTTTTGGGTGAAAAACTATTTAATTTTGGAAAAGGAAGAGTAAAACTCTTGATTTAATTCAAAAGAAAGAAGAAGGTTTTAGAAACTTAAGGAAGGAGAAAGAAGCAGAGGCCCTAGATTTTTGAAGGAAATGAGAAGTCTATCTTTTATTCATCATCATGTTGCCTTATATAGGCTTACGTATTTACATATAGCCCCTTGGGCTTTACAAAATGGCATTTTGCCCATCCCATGGCTCATGTGCCATTTCTTTTTGCACATAAGCCATGGGCTTTACAAAAATTTGGCTTTATGCCTATTTTGCTTACATTCATGTACAAAAAATTACATCAAACTTATTTGTTACATGATTTTTTATGTTGGCATGGGGAGGCTGGCCGCGGGCTCGACTTGGGCATGGGCCCGCTTGACCTGGGCTTGGGCCCACCTGGCTTGGGGTTGATCTTGACTTTGACTTGGTCAACCGGGGTGCAATTTTCGACCCCAACAAAGTGCCCCCATCAATAAATTCAAACCATATATGTGGGTCGTGTGCATGAAATTTATGGATTTTGAAGCTGGACTTCGAGGTGGAACATCATTCCGGGGGCGGAGCATCCCTCGAGGAGCATCATTCCGAAGATCGGAGCATCATTCCGAAGAGCGGAGCATGATTCCGAAGGGTCGGAGCATAATTCCGAGGATCGGAGCATCATTCCGGAGAGCGGAACATGATTCCAGGGATCGGAGCATAATTCCGATGAGCGGAGCATGATTCCAAAGGGTCGGAGTATAATTCCGAGGGTCGGAGCATCATTCCGGAGAGTGGAGCATGATTCCAGGGATCGGAGCATAATTCCGAAGAGCGGAGCATGATTCCGGGGATCGGAGCATCATTCTGAAGGGCGGAGCATGATTCTAGGGATCGGAGCATCATTCCGATGAGAGGAGCATGATTCCAGGGATCGGAGCATCATTCCGATTTGCGGAGCATAATTCCAGGGTCGGAGTATCATTCCGAAGAGTCGGAGCATAATTCCACGGTCGGAGCATCATTCCGAAGAGTCGGAGCATAATTCCGATTTGCGAAGCATAATTCCAGGGATCGGAGCATCATTCCGAGGAGAGGAGCATGATTCCAGGGATCTGAGCATCATTCCGAAGAGCGGCAGACATTCTGACCGAAGCATAATTTCGATGCAGAGGTTGATTCCCAGGCGAAGCATAATTCCAACAAGGAAGGCAAATACTCCGAGGCGATGCATGATTTCGACACGGGGTACATTCTGAGATGGAGCATGATTCCGGCGCAGAGCTTGTTGGCTGACTTGATTCAGAGACGAAGCATAATTTCGACACGGGGTGCACATTCTGAGACAAAACATGATTCCGACGCAGAGCTTGCTGGTTGACTTGATTCCGAGGCGGAGTATAATTCCGACAGGGAAGGCAGATACACCAAGGCGAAGCATGATTTTGACACGGGGTACACATTCTGAGACGAAGTATGACTCCGACGCAGAGCTTGCTGGTTGACTTGATTCCGAGGAGGAGCTTAATTCCGACGAGGAGGTCGCTGGTTGACTCCGAGCCGAAGCATAATTCCAACAGGGAAGGTAGATACACCGAGGCGAAGCTTGATTTCGACGCGGGGTACACTCTGAAACGAAGTATCATTCCGACGCAGAGCTTGTTGGTCGACTTGATTCCGAGGCGAAGCATAATTTCGACGAGGAGGTCGCTGGTTGATTCCAAGCTGAAGCATAATTCCGACAGTGAAGGTAGATACACCGAGGCGAAGCTTGATTTCGACGCGGGGTACACTCTGAGACGAAGCATGATTCCGATGCAGAGATGGTTGGTCGACTTGATTCCGAGGCAGAGCTAAATTCCGACGGGGAGGTCGTTGGTTGATTCCGAGCCGAAGCATAATTCCGACAGGGAAAGCAGATACATCGAGGCGAAGCTTGATTTCGATGTGGGGTACACTCTGAGACGAAGCATGATTCCGGCGCAGAGCCGGTCGGTTGATTTGATTCCGAGGCGGAGCATAATTCCTGCAGGGAAGGTAGATATCCCGAGGTGAAGCATGATTTCGACACGGGGTAAAGTCTTGGACAGAGCATGATTCCGTCGCAGAGGTTGTTAGTTTGATTTGATTTGGGTTGACATCAGTATTGCTATACTGGAATATGGTACCATATGTGAATCATCATTTGCCATGAGAGGATTTGGGGATTTTGGTTTTGGTCGGCATCTGCATTGCTGCACTGGAATAATACCAGGAGCAACTCATCATCTGCATCGGTAGGATTTGGGAATTGGCTTTTTGGATCGGCATCTGCATTGCTGCACTAGAATAATACCAGGAGCAACTCATCATTTGCCCCAGGAGGACTTGGGAAGCAATGGCTTAGGAGACAAGTTTATATCCCTATCACCTAAGGCTTTTCAATTTTATGAGCTGTAAGGGTCCCATAAAAGCATTTTCTCCCTACGAGTCGTAAGGATCCCGTAGGTGCATTTTCTCCTTAGGAGTCGTGAGGACCCCCAAATGTGTTTTTCCTTTATGAGTCGTAAGGATCCCACGAAGGTTTGTTCTCCTTGCATCGTGAGGACACATGAGTGGGTCTTCCCAATGGAGTATAATTCCAAGGACGGAGACCGGCCGCTGGACGGGTGAATTCGGTGGGGCATGGGTATGATGAGAATTATTTGAGCCCGTAGATTGTATACGGTAGTCAATTTGGGGACTAACCGTAAGGCCGGAAGAATTTTGAGAAATTGGATTTTGGTTGGTGTCTGCATCGCTGCACTGGAATATGGCACCAGGAGCGACTCATCATTCGCTGTTATTTGGAATTTGGTTGGCGTCTGCATCGCTACACTAGAATATGGTACCAGGAGTGACTCATCATTCTCCGTTTTGGGATTTGGTATTTGGTTGGCGTCTGCATCGCTACACTGGAATATGGTACCAGAAGCGACTCATCATTCTCCATTTGGGTATGGGATTTGGAATTTGGTTGGCGTCTGCATCGCTGCACTGGAATATGGTACCAGGAGCAACTCATCATTCGTCGTTCGAAATTTGTGTTTTGGACGGCCTCTACATCGCTGCACTGGAATATGGTACCAGGAGCGACTCATCATTCGCTGTTGGGATTTGAGAAATTTGGAATTTTGGTTGGCGTCTTCATCGCTGCACTATAATATGGTACCAGGAGCGACTCATCATTCGCCATTTTTTTTACTGCGATTGCTCTATCATTTCAGCTTTTCTTATCGTGAAGGTCGCGATTGCCCTATCATTTCGGCTTTTTATTCACGGTTGCTCCATCATTTCGGCTTTATTTTCATTTTTTATTTTTAGTCGCTGATTTTTATTGCGAGTTGCCCCATCATTTCGGCTTTTTATTATTACATTTTTTTTACTTACACTTTTTTTTTATTTACACATTTTTTTATTTACACACACATTTTTTTTACATTCCCAGTTTAACGACTTAGAGGTCGACTATTCCCAGTTTAATGACGTGGTGGTCGATTATTTCCAGTTTAATAATATGGTGGTCAACAGTTCCCAGTTTAAAGACTTAGAGGTCTATCGTTCCCAGTTTAACGACGTGGTGGTCAGCTGTTCCCAGTTTAACAACGTGGTGGTCAGCTGGATCTGAAGCTTGGAGAAGATACCCGATTGAGCAGTTGTCAGGGGCACCACTGGAGCTTGCCCGAGATGCCTTATTATTTTGTCGGTGTTGATGGCCTTGCCCCCAGCCGGGGCCAAGTAAAGTCGTTCAAATACCGACATGCGTTCGAAGATTGCAGTCGAAAGTCGTTAACCTGCACAAAGAAGCATGATTTTAGTACAGGCAATCAATGTATATGTTGATTGAGTTCACATTGATATTTAACCCGAGATATGGGAGGAGAGATTGGTCCCACCGGGCGTGCCAGAATCTGTAGGGTGTTTTTGTCACCCCATTGAGATGGGAATGCGCGTGCGCTTATCAGACGCATTACAGATTCCCCCTACCTAGGGTAGGCTGGGGTTTATTAATTGTGGAGATCCGAATCTCCGGCAGCCGCGGACTAAGATGTCGTTAATTACCTCTCGCCTTTTGAGCGAGAGAACCTCCGATTGACGGGTTAAACTGGTTATGCGAACTCAATGTGCAGTATTGTGTTTTGAAGGGGTTTTGGATATATCGGCGGTCCCGCAGAGTTTTTTACGGGGGTCCCGCTACCCGGATAGCGGGCTGGGGGTCAAGGGGGCTAACAGGGATAGTGTCGTGGAGTGTGTGTGTGTGTATGGGAAAAGGGCATCCAAAGGATGCGTGGGGCGCTAGCGCTTTGGACGCTAGCGCTTTGAGCGCTATGGGCGCCAGGGCGCTAGCGCCTCACGTGCCAGGCACGAGTGCTAGCGTCTCACGTGCCAGGCACGAGGCGTTAGCGCTTTGGGCACAAGGGCGCTAGCACTCTGGGCGCTAGCGCCCCACATGCCAGGCACGTGGGCGCTCGGGCGCTAGCACTTTGGACACCAGCGCTTTGAGCGTAAGGGCGCTAGCGCCTCACATGCCAGGCATGAGGGCGCTCGGGAGGCAAAAGGGACTTGGTCCCTGCAATGGGAGTTGTACTCCCAAAAAACACTTATTATTTTGTGTGTGTGTGTGTGTGTGTGTGTGTGTGTGAGGAGTTAAACTCCTATGATATTTTGAAGCTGATGGAGGGGCTTCTCCCCGCCCTAGATCTTCCCCAAAGTGGGGTTTCTGGAGATGGGTCTCCTTCTTCTTCCTGTCGTTTGATCGGATCTTGGAGAAAGGGAGTGAGATTTAAAAATCTCCCCTTTTTGAGATCTAATGGAAGATCCAAGCTCCCTTTTGTGGGTTTTTGGGCAAAAAACCATTTAATTTTGGAAAAGGAAGAGTAAAACTCTTGATTTAATTCAAAAAAAAGAATAAGGTTTTAGAAACTTGAGGAAAGAGAAAGAGGCACAGGCCCTAGATTTTTGAAGGAAATGAAAAGTGTATCTTTTATTCATCATCATGTTGCCTTATATAGGCTTACATATTTACATATAGCCCCTTGGGCTTTACAAAATTGTATTTTGCCCATCCCATGGCTCATGTGCCATTTCTTTTTGCACATAAGCCATGGGCTTTACAAAAATTTGGCTTTATGCCCATTTTGCTTACATTCATGTACAAAAAATTATATCAAAATTATTTGTTAAATGATTTTTTTATGTTGGCATGGGGAGGCTGGCCGCGTATATGCTCAAATGATTTTTTAATTAAAGACTCTCGCAGTTCCTTTGACAAGAGCAAAGTATCGTATATGCTCAAATGCGAGGGTAATTTTTTCATATAGGCTAACACATTGTAGTCCATCTTATTCTTCTTCGGGAGATCCTTGGCAAAAAGTTCTTTGGCCACATCTTTATCGAGGGCGATCTCTTCGGGCATTTTCCCTTTATCCTTATCTTGATTCTTCAGGACATTATTTGCAGGCCCGAGATCTTCTCGGGAAGAGTGCGATTCCATAGGCGGATATTGCCATAGTCCTCTGCCTTTTCCTCGTCTCCTGATGAGAGGCTTACATAGGGGAGGTCGATGGAAGGTTCATCTTCTGAATCACTTCCGAAAGTCGGTACTACAGAACTTCTTCCTTCCGAAGTTTGAGTCTTGATCATATGACAACTCTCGGTGATCTTCCTCGCTTGGCCACTGGCCTCGGAACTATTATGTTAGGGCGGGTGAGCCTTTGCCATCCATTTCTTTGCGTTCAAATGCCTGTTGTGGAGAACATATTTTCTCCACCACCTCTTAAACGCTATACATTCATCGATAGGATGGCAGACCCTCCGATGGTAGAGGCAATATTTTGGATGCTCTTCTCCACCTTCGAAGTCTACGACCCTGGGGTATACATCTTTAAAGGCGGCAGCTTCATCCTTTTGAATAAGGCCTTAGCGAAATGTTTCTCAGCCTTACCCTTCTTCACCAGTATCTTCTGCTTTGGTTGCATATTCTGCTTTAGTTGGGGAGTTACATAACTCGCCTCTTCCGCGGCTTCTCTTCTCAGACGTTGTTGTCCGGCTTTCTCATAGATAGCCAGCTCACGTCTTTAATTTTCCCGGCTTCTTTGGAAAACTTCCCTTAGGAGCTCCTCAACCGGGTCTTGTTGTGGCGAACTTAGGGCTTCAGGTACTGATTCTGCCCTCTGCTCGTCGGAGTCGCTCTCAGATGTAGGTGGTGCCTCATCTTTATAGACGGAGTGAGAGAGCATGCGGCAGCTTTCTACATGGTCTTCCGTTTCTTCCTCTGTGTCATCATCCTTATCCTTTTTTATTATTTTTGAGGATGTGTTTGATAAACTCCTCAAGAGTAACAGGCGAACGTTCTTTCTGGTTGTATTCCTCTAGTATGTTAATATACTTTTGGAGGTCTGTACGGCCGTCGATATGCTCGGTTGGCTGTACAAACTCCTTCACTTTCTTCTTGTTTTTCTTCTTGGAAGACTTCTTAACTTCAGGGCTTTTCCCTTTATTAGCAGATTTCGGAGTGGGATGCGGCTTCAATATCCCTGGTATGATCTCCGTTTCAAACAGACTCTTCCAGATGATCGCGGGGCATGCTTAGAGATCTTTCAGCATTCTTTTTGTTTTTGGAGGCAATATCACCTCCCATGGGGTCTCTTCGACGACCGAGCAGGGTGCCCCCTGTGTATTGGCCCATTTGGAGAAATGTTTCTGAGGAGGATTCACCTTCCATTTATTGGAGAGTATGAACTTGCCGTGTTTATACCCGTCCTCGACCTGGTTCTTAAACATGTAACAATTCTCAATCGGATGACTTACCATCCAATGATATGGGCAATAGGTCGGGCCGTTGATGTTATGGGCTTGAACCGATCGCCGTGACTTAGGTAAAGTAAGAAAGCCGCTCTTCATCGTTGAATAACTTCCTCGTTTTATCGAGAGGGAAGGAATATTCCCATCCCATTCATTCTTCAAGAGTAGGTCCCGTTTGATTGTCATTTTGACGATCAGGCGCTTTAGGTCCCTTCGAACGCTGTTGCGTGTTAGCAACAAAAAATACCTTACCCTTGCTCTTGAAGTTCCATGAGTATCCATTGGAAGAGGACGGACTTTGATTCATTGCATCCAGCTGAGCCAACTTATCAATGATCTCTTGGAAACTCGTTGGGCTGAGAAGGGCCAGATCTGGGAACGCTTGCGCCTTCTTGTCGAGGGTGCTCACGAACATGCTTATAGCCGGAGCCTCAGCGATCCTTTGTTCACATTTGGACCAAAGGTTTCTCCACCTTATAGCGTATTGGACCGAAATCTCGTTTGATCGGGGCCTCTCATTGACCAAAACAGTCACGGTAGTGCGCTCAATCGCACTAGCGAATCTCTAGCAGAAGAGGAGCTCCATATCGTCAAAAGTTTTGATCGAGTTATTAGGGATCTCTGAGTACCATTCGAATGCTATGTCCACTAGACTGTTAATGAACTGCCGGAGGAGTAATATGTTGTTACTCCCGGTATTGCTGCATTTGGATCTAAACTAGGTGATATGTTGCTTCAGATTTCCGGTTCCTTTGTATATGGGGAATTTTGGAATTGTGTATCCTGGAGGGTATTGAATCCGATCGTAGCACGCCGGGTAGGGTCGGCCAGTCTTTATCAACTTGCCGACAGCTTCACTGGCTAGGTGAGCCTTGAATTGTTAGGCTATGTATTCTTCCAGCTGTGATTTGGATATGACTTCCTCCTTCACCATTGATGAGGCTTAGAGGGGACTAGAGGTATCTTCTTTGTCTTCGACGACGACCACCGATGGTTCATCTGCTGGTGTTTCAGGGTAAGAATTCATCCCGAGCATACTTTGGAACAAATGGGCCATCTTGTCCTTTCGGGTTTCTATTTGTGCAGCTTTCTCGTCTTTCTTCTGGAGCATCCGCTTCAGCTAGTCCATATTAGACTCTTGATCTGCTCTTTCCTTAGAAGAGCTGTCCAGGTTCGCACCCGACGGAGGACTCATTATTTCATCTGCCTGAGCAATCAACTCCTGCAGCATATGGGGATTCTTGGTTACAGACTGTGTGATTGGTCTGTGGGAGACAAAAGTCTTGCTCCCGTCCTTGTAGTTCACCATATAGATAGTGTGAACTACCAATCTTCCAGTCTTGGAGCGTTCGAAATGCGGGCCCTTAGAATATACCTCGGACCTTTGCATCTTCTCTGACCTATCTCTCTTATGAGAGGCTGGTTTTGGAGGAACCATCATAGCAAGAGCCTCCTTCGGTTGACGGGAAGAGCGTATATCATGGATCTTCAACTTCTTTGGTCGGGAAGAGTAATCTCTATTAATCACTGATCCCTGCACCTCCTTCCAGACCTTATGAATGGTCACGAAAAGACTTTTTACCGATAGAACCAATCTTGTCTCATCACTCATCTCGGCGGGAGGTGGAGTCTTCTTCAATATGAGACTTGGAGAGTTGTGCTTCACCATGTTCAGCGCTTCAAAGTTGTTCTCGATTAGAATAGCAGCCTGCGCCATTAGAGATGGCGGGACTAGACCGGATGGCGAATTACCCCCAGCCTGCCTCACTCAGTGCCAGTATCGACTTCGAGAGTGTCTTGAAGTTGTAGTTTTTTCAACCTTAGGGGCTTCATAGACTTGCCCCCTACATAGCTTCTAGGCCAGAATTTCGTGCCCTCTGTGTTCTTTCGAAGCCGGGACATCTTTCCCCCTGAATAACTTCGAGATTGGAGTGTGGGCCAGTCGCTGAAAGACTGATGTTCTTGGATGGACCGGAGTATGAGCTTGGGGTGCCAGCCTATTGAATACAGACTGGCGTAGAGATGAAGCACCCTTTGGCGCCTTGAAAATAGTAGGGGCTGCAGATGTCAGTCTCTTAGTGACCATCCTCTTCGGAATGGCAAGGACGGTTGGAGCATCCGGAGCAGCGAAGCTCGGTCTATTGAAGACCGATTTCTTTGGGATTATGGGCTTCTTTTCGGGGCCCACGGAGTTGGGCATCAACCTCTATAAGACCGAATCTTCATATTGAGCAGGCTTATCATCGGGGCTTGCTGTGGTAGTTGTCAGCCTATCGAAAACTGACATCTTGGGCGTCTCCTCTTTTGGGGATGGGATTCCAAGAGAGCGAGGTGGTAGCATGGAACCAAAGAAGAGCCTATCAAGTTGATGTGCCACTTGGGCCATTGGAATGTAGAGCACTGGGGCCATGGCTTGACCCGACCAGGTTATTCCGGCCGGAGTGGTGCCAGAGCCAGCGTTGGTGTTGGATTGGCTGGATGATGACATTGATTTGCATTAGGAGGAAAACACCAGCTTTCATATCCCGAAACCCAAGGGCAACCATAAACTTAATATACCGCGGTTGGTTCACAAAACTCGACACACGAAGTGCGGAGTGGAAAGAGGAAAAGGTCCCACCAGGCGTGCCAGAATCTGTTTACCGCCGAAGACTAGGACTGAGACGTTAGAGGACATCTAGCCTGAATTTGGGGGCATATGCTATATGGAATATATCCATCCACCTCTTCGAAGATACCAAGTTGATTTATGACACAGTATATCGGAGATTTGGATAGATGCGACCGTTGTAGCTAACTTATCGGATTCCCCCTCAATGATGAGGGGTATTTAATTGTGGGGACACTCTTCCCTGTAGGAGCAAGCCCTTGCAGTTAATTACGTTATCTCAAAGCGATAATAATTTTCACCTTCTCCAGTAGGTAACTTCATGTCGTGTTATATATTTTTAATTATGGGGTTACCCTTAGATTGTATACGAAGACTAATATTGTTATCGTCCGTAGGGCGCGGATCAGTCCAAACCTGTAAATCATATTTTGAATGAACTTAGGACGTAGATCTCATATAAATGAGGTCCATAAGTTCAAGGGGTTGAAGGATCGTTAATCTATTTTTAAATTAAGATCGATTTAAAATATGTTTGAGGGCCGTTAATCTAGTCTTAAATTAAGGTCAGCTTAAATATGTATGATCAAATAAATTTTGAAGATTCAAAGGGTTAGTCTAATTTTAGACTAAATGTCGGGCTCAGTATCACCCCACAGTGTTAAGCATCAGGCCACATTCTATTTTGGGCTTTACATGACCCAACAACGATAGGCACTTAGCCCAAAAGCTTAAGTTGTGAAGGCAGACTTAGTCAATTTGACTAGAAGTCTTTATATAGAGGATCTGGAGCAAGTATATGGCCCCTGGCGCTTTTATCGGTGGCGCTTTACCATGGACCTATGAATCATATATTAAGATTGCTGGCATTTAGAACATAAGTTCTTTTATTGCATATGCCGCCGGCGCTTGTGCCTCTGGCACTTGCCACATGGTGCATGCTCATTAGCGCATTAGCCTTTAGTGCATGCCCACAGAGTTAATATGTAACGTTCTGAAAAATCGTTTAGGTCGAATTTCCGATAATTGGTAATATAACTGGTGTTTTCCGTAAAAACCAAGATATAATTATTTTTCAATATAGACTTAAATATACCTATTCTAGCTATGTAATTGCTAGTATCTGGTATTTAATTGGTCACTTATAAATTTTGAGTTTAATTAAATATTTTTCCAAATTAATTATTTTAAATATTATTTTAAGCTTACACTAATACATTTAATTAGTTATTTTTACAAATTAGAATGAGTTAATACAAGTTTTGTGCATCATGACACATTAAACCAAAGTGTAACATGTTGTTTTTGAAATGAAATGGAATTGTCAAGAGAATTCTAGGATAAAATAAATTGGAAAATAAAATAAGGTAATGAGAAATTAAGATAATTAAAATATGAGTTTATGTGTGTAATAATTGGGGATGTTTCTACCCACACCCACACACCTCACTCTCTCTCTCTCTCTCTCTCTCTCTCTCTCTCTCTCTCTTCCCTCTCAATTCTGGCCGAGACCCAAGCTGCCCCCATTCCCCAATTCCCCACTTCAAAGTTTAAATAGAAATGAAATTAAAAAGAAAACAATAAACAAAGAAGTATGGGTATATTGACTTGAGGTATGGGATTTTCTTGACTTGGAAAATTCTTCAAACACACACACACACACACACACACACCCCTCTCATTCCTCACTTGGTCGATCCATATCTGCAGCAGCCCCCCTCTCTCCAATTCTTCTTCTCTTCATGCTAAAAACCTTCATTTTTCCTCACAAAAATTCACAAAAACCTCACTAATTCTTCAATTAAACCCTTACCCATTATTCCTTGGCCAAACTAGTATGGATCTAAGAGCAAGGAAGCTTTCTTGGAGGCAAGTTTGCAAGCTTGATTCAAATTTTGTTGAGGTATAAATCCTAATCCTATGGTTAAATTGTTGGGTAATTACTTAAATCTAATTTAATTAGGTAGTTATATGGTTTTAATTTGCAAGTTTGAAATTTCAAGAGGAGGAATTGGATCCAAGTTAGGGTTTTTACTACTTGATTATGTTTACAATGTGTAGTTTAACATCTTAACATTTGCAAAACCTAATCTAGTTGCTAAATTGTTAATTGTTACTTTTAAATTGTCCTAATTACATAATTTTGCAAACTAATTTCATGGTAAATATTGATAAATGAGATTAAAAATTTAGTTAAGAGTTGTGAAGCCTAATTATGATATTAGATGAACATTGTGGTCACTAGATTTGTTTAAACATCTGGATTTGTACTAAAATGGTTAAAAGATTTTTACTAGGTTTTTGGAATAAATCGATTTGATTAAATTTGAGGTTTTGATGAGTTACAACTTATTTCATATAAGATTTAGTGTGTAATGAGTGCGCGATTGGTACGATTGGGTTTTAGACTTGGTGGTTGTCACGTATAGCAACCCTAGTTGTGGTTTGTGGCGTTGTCGCGAGCGTGTTTTGTGCACCGAGTGCGTGCGCGTTTAGTTAGTGCGCGTGGTTGACTTGTATTGGTTGTTTCCGCGACTATTTATATATTTATTCTCTTATTTACTATGTGTACGTTTCTAGGATCGGGTGCAGAGGCGTCGGATGTGGCGCGGAAATGGCAAAGCTGAAATCGGATCAGATTAGCCGAGGCATCCCGGTGAGCAGATGTACACATCTACGGGGGAATTGTCTGGATGGCGTAAGGCGCCCGATAGTCAGGATTACTAGTAGTACTTATATTTATATGCATAATCTCCTATTCATTCATCTCATTGCATTGCATTATCATAAATATATATGATATTATCTCATAGGACACTTGCACCATTACCATTGGTTCATGCCACGTGCACCATTCATGCGAACACATACGCCTTTGGTAATTGCTATGTCACGAACACTATAGAACTTGCTTAGAATCAGTATCTGTGCATTGCATCATATATGATCTGTAAACCTGTACTTTATAGTCATTTTCATCAGGATGGATACGTAGGATTGTTAGTCATATGTATACATACCACATTGCATCATGATTCATGCATAACTTCTGTCCGTACTTCACATGGTATATACTACCGTATCATAGACATCCATCATCACCGACATGTTTACATATTGTGATTCTTCTCGAGAATTTCATTATTTATGGGATTTATGGATTTGGAGAAACCGCAAGGATTTTAAGAACGTATTACCATTTAAATGTAATTTGCGATTTTCTCGTGATATGATGTGTGTGGCGTCCACCATGGGGTTTTCTCGATTCTTGAGCAGTATCATACACCCGATTCGAGGAGGAGGATGAACCGTCTGCGGGTGCATAGTGGACCCAGTACGGTACCTCGGGGCAAGATGGTTGCAGATGATGGCGTTGAGCTCGGCAGGGAAGCACTACCGACCGGTTATTTGTGACACGGCGGATATCCGAAGGATACTGACGTAGTCGTGAGATTTGATGATATGGGCCGATCCGGACTGACGGAGCCCGAGACATTGAGATATTGAGACATTGAGACATTGAGAGATTGAAATGTTGAGACATTGAAATATTGGGATATATATTTTGTGTCGATACTTGACACGGACTTTCTGTTGATTTCATTGATGATAATTCAGTTATTACACAGAGGTTTTTCTAAGATAAGAACAAAGATTTTCTCATACCAGACTTGTTCAGGTTTTGTTTTGATTATGCATTCATGTTGAATGCATGTTAGTACATCGTATTATATCGATATGCGTAGGTTGAGACGCATTTGCGTGCATGCTTACGATAGCCTTATTAGATATTACTTACTACTCACGAGTTGGCAACTCACCCCTGTTGTGCCACAATATCTTGCAGGTTCGACCCGTCAGCACAGTAGTGGAGGGCGTACTTTCTCCTTTTGCTTCATTGCATCGATTTGCAGCTTTGCTCATAGGTGGGTTGCGAGGATATTTTGTTCCATCATGTATATTATTTTGTATCTAGTATACTCCATCTACCCTTGTATATTGGATTAGACAGTGAGACTCATGAGACTTGTATTTGTGGTGTTTAGTGTCGATGCTCACTTGAGCTGACGTAGTATTTTCTTATTTCTTGCTTTCAGATGCTTCTTGTGCATTTTTGATATACATATTGCATGTGGTTGTGATTCTGTCATGGGCGAAGAGCTAGCTTCCGCTTGGGGATGCCTTATTCATTATTTATATGTATTTCATGTGTTATACCCGTTTGGGGGCCAGTATTTACAAATGAGACTCTGCCGAAATTTTCGGTAAAATATGATATTGCTTTTAAATATTTAATGCCACTTATTTGTTAAAACCACTTGCGCTAAAACAAGTTTTCCTTCACTCTAATTGTTAAACAGTTTAATTTTCTGGGCTTTGGCTTACTTAGATTACATTGCGCCTTGAGACCTTTTGTAGTTTAAGTGCCAGTCGCGTTCCGTACCTTCGGGTCGTGACATAATAAGTAAACACCAGGCGCTCACCACGCGGCGCATGCCTATTGGTGCATCTGCCTTTGGCGCATACCCACAGGCACTTTCCTCCAGAGATTAATCTTAATCTCTATATCTTTTGAAACTTAAGTTTCATGAAACTTAAGCTTCTGTTAATGGTTATATCACTATTAATGGTTATATCGCTATTAACGATCACCAAGATCATTACTATTAAAGATCCGGGATCATATATTTTACAAAGAATTGATCTTTTGTTCTTTGTTCATCATCTGTGTGCCATATTTTATGAGGAGGGTTCGATCCATTTCCCAAACCCTAGATCGTAAGATCAAAACGATTTCCTTATGAAACTTAAGTTTCATACGAAAAATGAATGATCTTGATTTAGAGATCATAAGATCTGAGAAAAGAACTTAAGTTCTATCGATATTGGTTGACCTTCTTTCTCAAGCGAAACTTAAGGTTCTATTCTAAAGGAGATACTTTCTCCCTTCTTCATCTTGTCTCAGCTATTGGAGAGAGGAAGAAAAAAACTTCTTGGTAGAGAACTTAAGTTCCTGATAAAAGCTTATAGTATCTCTATGAAGTTTATGGAGGGTCTTGTATATTGCAAGAACTTATCCCGAGAATCCTCCTTTTGGGATTTGAAGTCTCGAGTTCTTTATATAGAAGAGGTAATATATCAATTAGTTCGAGAGAATCTCTCATTAAGAGATCTTGATTGATCTAATTGATCTCAAAGATTATTCGGAGAATTATATCCACCGTTGGATTTTTGATCTAGTGATTTATGTTTAACAGAAAATATTTTCTGTTAGTTTAACAAGATTAGAAAAATATTTTCATAACGAAGAATTTTTTTCTATCTTTCGGTTTGATCGGTGATATTATAACCACCTTTAGATTTTAGATCAAAGGGTTAATATTAACCAATATTATTTTATGAAATTAATTTCTTATTATTGATTTTGATCTTTCTAGTTTTAAGAAGATAGAAAAAATATTTTCTCAAAATGGCTTAAGCCATTCGATTTTGTCAATTAACGATGATATTTTTTTGTTATGAGAAAGATTTTCGAAGCTTAAATTTCTGTTGATATATTTTTCTGTTTTAAAAAAGATATGAGAAGTTAACTTCCAAATATAGTATAAGTTATATGAAGCGAGAGCTTCACATATTATCAGCGCCAAAGTTTCTTGGCATATGTCCACGTGAGTTTCACGTGGAGGAGCGCCAAGAGTATTATGGCGCTTGGACTTAAGTCCGCATGACCAATTCTAATGGTATGCAGCATGTAGAGGAGCGCCAAGAGTATTCTGGCGCTTAGACTTAAGTCCAATTGACCAATTTTATTGGTGGCAAAAATCACTATGTATGAGTCCTAATAGTTTGTCAGCTCTTTCTCCGTGTCTAGTAAACGGAGTTTTGGTTATCTTCTCTTTTAGACATGACTGACAAATTGCATAGAATTGATATTTGAACGGATCCAGATATCTATCTTTATGTAACTTTGTTAGCCTTGTTTCATTGATATGACCAAGTATACAATACTATAAGAAAGCTTCATTCATGTCTGAAGTCTTTCTTTTATTAGTGTGTTGGATTTTGAAAACTGCGTGTTGATTTAGAATATAAATATCGTTATTAAGTGTACCATACCCAATCAACTCTTGATATAGGTGAATGTTCATAATATTAATTTGCAACACAAAATGTTATCCTTTTTTATCTAATAAAGATACATATATTATATTACATAAAATATTTGGTACAAAAAAACATGGTTCCAAAATCAAAATACTGCCTCCAGGCAATCCAAGGTGATACTCCCCAACTGCGACGGCATCAACGGTTGCGCCATTCCCTGCTCGGAGAGTCATATCACCTTCTTTGAAAACTTACTATTTCTCAATCCTTGCACACAATTACATATGCGGTATCCAGTACACAAGAAGCAGAGTTTATTGAAAAACAATTTTCGGTAACAAACACACCTAAAGCATAAGCATCACCATACTTCTTTTCCTTGCGTTCGGCAAAGTAATACTTACAATTCGTTCTCCATTGCCTATTCTTATGACAGTGGAAGCATTCACCTTTTCTCGTTCCCGCATCCCTAGAAGCGTCCTTTCCCTTCGCTCTTTTCACACCACCTTTCGACTTGGTGGGGTTCTTCTTCTTCTTTCCCATAGACTTAACTTTGGGGACAGAAGAGGAAGATTGCCCAACAAGAAGAGCGGGTGTTTTCTCCTTCTTAAAGGAGCTCTCAGCGCTTCTCAACATATTGAGGAGCTTAGGAAGTGCCTTTTCCATATTGTGCATGTTGTAATTCAACACGAACTGAGCATAGGCAGGGGGAATGGACTGTAGAATTAGATTAATATATAATTCATTTTCCGGTATCCAACCCAGGTTTGCGAGCTCTTCTATAAGACTAATCATCTTTAGGACGTGATCCCCAACAGATGATCCAACAGTCATCCTCATTTGAAATAATTTCTTAAAAGTTTCATATCTAGTTATACGAGATTGCTCTCCATACAAGTCTTTTGTGTGGAGAAAAATGGACTATATGTCCATCTTCTCGTGTTGCTTCTGATGTTCGTCGTCCATCGAGGCCAACGCGAGACACTTGGCTGTTGCGCAGTCCTGATCCCATATTTTACTGATCTTCTTATCCGCAATTGAAGAATTAGGTCTTTGGAGCTGGGGTACGGGGGCAGTGAGGATGTATGCGGCCTTATTATAGGTCAGGTAAATAGTAACGTTTCTTAGCCAGTCTTTATTGTTCGGTCCTGTAAGTTTATTTTTCTATAATAAAATCTTAAGCCCCGTCATTTGTTGATGCCTGTTAGAGGAAGAAAAGAATTACTCAGCGTGCGCTCTTGTAAAATTAGAATGGCTTATTATCTTATTTAATTAGGATGGCTCCCACTGTTTTGTCGAATTCCCCTTCAAACCCGAAAGGGAAAATTACCCGGGATTAATTGCACCTTACAAGTTCGTTAACCGTTCAGTTAGACCAATGTTGGTACTCCGAGTGAGTCTCCTCGTGATTTCGCACGAAACTAATTAAATAACCCCGTTTCCGTAGAGGCGTTACCCCGCTAACACCTTTCTACACACCTACTAGATTAGCTAATTGTAAAGTGAAAAACTCTCCCGGGAGTAACTCTTACTCACAGTGGAATCTGGATCCAACTATCATATAGAAGGTATGAAATCTCATTGCAAGTTTCAACACTTGAAACTATCGATATGATTTTTACCCCTAACGACTTATGACCTTGACGAAGACCAACAAATCATAAGCCGCTAGTCAAGTTCTACCCGTTATTTCGTGACTAATTTGAACCCGCCTACATAGCACTTAACGAAGGGCAACAAGATTATACAAATGTCCTCACTAATCGCATTATATGCGGCAGATGAGCATCACTGTAATGCTCCATGCCCCACTACAGATGGTATTGTCTGCTCTGGCCGAAACAGCAAGGTTTTGCCCTTTAAAGAGAACCGGACCCGACCAGGGGCCACTTCCCAAGAGGTCACCCATCCCAAGACTTCCCTGGTCCAAGCACGCTTAACTACGGAGTTCTCAATCTTCTGTAGTGTCGATTCACTTAAAAGATGCCTCTGTAATTGAGAGTGATATCATTACATTTATAATGCAGTTCGATCGTCTTTCGGAATGTGTTCCGAAAATTCTCCATTGTTCTACAGTAGGTCCCACAGACTCAAGAGGTGACCCCCGCCCCCTTGGCATGACAATTGGCGTAGCACTTTGTTCCGTGAGCAAGAACCGGGTCCCGAAATCCTTCCCACCTTTGAACAATGGTTCGTTCTCGAACCACAGACCTACTAATGAGAGATCTGCATAGGCCACCATAAATGTAACGCCCCACACCCCAGTACAGATGGTATTGTCCGCTCTGCCCGAAACCATATGGTTTTTCCCTTTAGAGCGAACCAGACCTGACCAGGGGCCACTTCCCTGGCCCAAACACGCTTAACTACGTAGTTCTCAAGCTCCTGTAGTGCCGATTCACTTAAAAGGCGTCTCTGTAATTAAGGGTGGTATCATTACATTTATAATGCAGTTCGGTTCTCTTTCAAAATGTATTCCAAAGATTTCCCATTGTTCTACAATGGATCCTACGGACTCAAGAGGTGGCCCCCACGGATTCAAGAGGTGGCCTCCGCCCCCTTGGCATGATGATTGAATGAACTCTTTGTGTGTCGTGTTAGAAAATGTGTAAAGATCACAATCAAAGAAATTTTTAAACCGCAATCAATAAAGGTGTCGATGTAGGTTCGTTAGTGAGTGCGGATCGTCCACAGGAAAAGTGTGATTTGATCGTATTTGATTTAGATGAATTGAAAATTAAAGAGACAATAAAAGACAATTCAATTCAAGATTTAAAAATAAATTTCAAGAATTATTAAAATCTAGATCTAATAGCAAGAAAACATTAAAATCAAGAATCAAGAATTGATGATATCCAATCGAATTAGGTTTCAAGAATTGAAGTGAGGCTCGTAGGAATCGATCAAATCTATAGACGTGATGAAAACTAGTGATTACATTTTCTTATCCATTAATGATTTGATACTAGATCGATGACGATCAATCGAGGTTTAAGGATCTTTCGAAGAAACTAGGGTTTCTTCATTTCATCCTTTATCCTTTCGATGAATCTCATTCAAAAGCTAGCCTCTAGTAACTTGAATTATCGATCGTCGATCTCTAATTACGAGCGAAACATTCAATAAAGCATTTCGCTCGAAACTAGATTGTCGATGATTCAATTTACAAGAGTTTACAAAACTTATAGGAATTAAGAATCGTTTCAAGATTTGTAACATCATCATCTATTGATTCTCTCGACTCCTCCACGAGCGGAGTTTTTACTCAAGCATCATATCAAAGAACACAATCAAGAATTGAGATCTAATCATAATGCTCAAATATAAAAGTAAGCAAGATAAAGAAATTTCACCTTTTATTTATCAACAATTTTGTTACAATTCTCTCAAGATCTACAAGATTCGAGGAAAGAACTAGATCGTCGATTTGGCTCCGCGCGTCTCCGTGAGTCGCGGATCGTCTTGAGGACAACTTGCTCGGTTGAAGATTGGCTTCGCTTCTAAAAGGTTGAAGGCTTCTTGCTTGAATTGTACTCGGAGATCTTGAATTTGTCTTTGGTGATTGGATTAGGGTTAGGGTTTGAATGCACAAGTTGTGTCACTCAACTTGTGGGATTTTGGCTCAATTTTCAACAACCCTTAGATAGAAGCTTTAGGGTCCTTTTTATAGCCTTAGGATTGGGATTAGCTTCCTTTAGAAGCTAGGTTTAGTTTAGCTTCCCTTGTAAGCTTGGTAGTTAGGTAGAAGGTTCTAGAGTTAGTTAGTTAGGGTTAGCTTCCTTCATAACCTTGGAGGTTAGGGAGAAGCTTCTAGGCTTAGGTAGTTAAATGGCTTGCTTGAGAAGCTTGAGAGTGTTTAGCTTGAACAAGGAGTTTTGCTGTTTGGACAGAAACTTCTGGAGATTTCTGGAAATTGGAGTGGCTTGAAGATGTATGGACCTTGAATGGAGAAAACTGACGAAGTTTTCTGCTGACGTCATGCTTATGTGGCCGCGGATCCGCCGCAGGAAGGGCACTACGGCCGCGGATTCGCGGCCGTTCTGAGTACTTGATGCATGGAAATTCCTTTGTTGCATGATGTTGGCCTCATGGTATTTTTCTGATATGTGGAATCTCATAATTCTTTCTTATTCACTGCCAGATCTCAAGTCTTGGACTTGGCGTATTTTTATCAGCACTTTTGACAGTTTCGGCTCTTTTCCTAGAATTTCCTGCACAGATTCTCGAGACAAGTGTTGCGCTACACAAAGATTATACGATGCAATGATAAACACTCAATTTCCCTCAAAATGTCGGTTTAAAGTATAACACAAGTTATTTGGTATTTTACAGATGTTTTGCTAATATGTGCTATATTTATACCGAACACCTCTAGATGAGTGGAAATGGTAGGGAAATTGTCGTGTTAAAAATGTAATATTTTCGACTGATCAAATTCCCCCAAACTTATTTTCGGTCGTCTCAACCGAACTGTTTTATTAAAAAGAGAAGGAGAAAATAAAGAAAGAGAAAAACTAACTAGCACACTTTCGTAGGCAACACGATTGCACTGAGAATGTGCAACAAGCCTTTAAACCTCTTGGTGTCCCTAGTAGGAGGAGTGTTGTCTCCTGAGGGTTTTCAGCGGATTGCACCCACAAAATCCAATAATAAAAGGACGACCGTGAAAGTTACATATAAAGACAAGAATTGTAAAAGAAAAACTTTAAAAATTAGAGTTTCCAACTATGCTAGCTTTTTGGTTGTCATGAGCCCTATCTTAATAGTCATGAAAAAATGTTGGAAATCACATCATCCCTCAATAAAATATCGTCTTTATTCTTCATTCCTATCTTTCTTCCAAACATCGATCATATAACCCTACGTGTGTGTAATAGACATCCCTACACCCGGAAAATTCAATTCAAGCTATCATACTCTTGTCTATATGCCTCAGTATTTTTTAATTTGATGAATATTTAAATGGATTTGCTCACACATTTTCATGCGACCGTTAATACTTCTTGAGGTACTAACCGACCGATTACTCACGTGCTTACTTATTAGGTGTTTTCCTCGTCTTGCACCACCTAAGACTTAACAGTGACTCCCAGACCAGTTGGTCTAAGGCACTAGGTGATGAACCACCCTCGCTATATTTTTTTATTACTGCCTTGGCGATAAAAAAACCAGTGTTCATTTTTCTTCTTAACACCATTTTATATTTTATTCATTTTTTTATTTCCTTCATACTTTGGCTTTTAGACAAGAGCATTTCAAGGTATCCTCTACTATCCCGAGTTTCAAGACGTGTGTAAGTGCGAATAGTAGGGTATCAACATTTAAAT
This sequence comes from Agapanthus africanus, assembly GCA_030015575.1. Taxonomy (NCBI): domain Eukaryota; kingdom Viridiplantae; phylum Streptophyta; class Magnoliopsida; order Asparagales; family Amaryllidaceae; genus Agapanthus; species Agapanthus africanus. Next base: position 204,610,007 of record JASDDO010000014.1, on the reverse strand, counting down.
GTTTGGCTTCCAGAATAAGAACTATTTTTCAGACTTATTTTTATCCTCAGATTAGTGACTTCCTTCATCTTACTAACCCTTGGGACAACGGCTCATAACTACTTATTACTAGTTCGTATAAGAAAACTTCTAATTTTCTTGGTTTTCTTAAATTTTTCTAATCTTTTGGATGTAATTTTTCACTATCTAATCTTTTATTATCTTATTTATGTACAAAAAAAATTTATTTTTTATTTTTTTGAATTTTTTTAAATTTTTATAGGTTTTGAAAATGTTTTGTGCTTATGCAAAGGGATATGCAAATGATACGTAAATAAGTACAAACATCTCCCAAACTTGTTTTCAACAGTGTCCTCACTGTTGCCATCCGCTAAATCTCAAAAACCTGTAAGCTTGGGAGGAAATTTATTAACGGGGGCAATAAATATGATCGTGAAAATCCTCCCCCAAACTTATTCTTTTGGCTCACAATTTTGAATAAACATTTTTCTTTTCAAGAGCCAGATTATACCTCCCCAAACTTGAGTTAAACCATGTTAAGCTTTGAAAATCACTAGAGGGGATCAAAGTTATTGGTCGATGCCAAGCTTTGCAAAGACCGAAAGTTAACACCAATCATTCAAAAATTTTATCAATGTAGTGCTCAGGTTGGTGGAAGAAGAAGCAGGGAAGAAGTAGGGAAAAGGTAAGTGGTGGAATAGAATGTGTTTGTGTCTCGTTTTAGAGAGACGATGCAGTGAATGCGATGGATTGATCGCATCCTTTTTACAGTCCAGAAGAAGGGGTGGAGGTTCAATTTCATTGTTTTGATGTTGATTCATCTCAACACCCGTGTCATTCAAAAATGCAAGTTCTTCAGCGAAGATCTCCTCAAAAGTCTCATCAATACCCCGAAGAATAATGTTATCACAAAGTGCGGGGGGATCTTCAGACTCCAAAAACGGTTCATAATCAGTGTTAGTTGTTGACCCGGACAACTCGGTGGAAGAGTCCGTATGTGTATGATACATAGTTGGGTCAAACAACAACATATGAAAAGAGTCAAGATCAGTATCATGAGGATCATCAAATTCGCTGCTGTCAACATCTATTAATTCGACAGAACAGACCTGAGCAGTAGGTTCGAAGGGTACACTTCCCAACCTGTAAATGTTCAGCTCAATTGACCTATTCCCGAAAGATAGGGTCATAGAGCCATTACGACAGTTGATGATAGCATTAGAAGTGGCCAAAAAGGGATGACCTAAAATCACCGGAATTTGATTCCGTGGGTTTGCTACAGGTTGAGTATCTAGAACAATAAAGTCCACAGGGAATACGAATTCCCCGATTTTTATCAACACATCCTCCAGTTCACCCCTAGGTTTGGTGATTGATCGGTCAGCTATCTGGAGAGTTATGTTCGAGGGCTTTAACACTCTGATACCTAGTTGCTCATAGACTGAGTATGGAAGCAAGTTAACACTAGCGCCAAGGTCAAGTAAAGCACGGCTGATGTGTTTTTCCCTAATAAAAATATAGTAGGACAGCCAGGGTCCTTACGTATTCTTGGAAATTGTTGGGAAAATCCGTGTCTACAGTCTTTGCCATGAATATCTTCTTGGGCACTTGAGTCTTCCTCTTCCTAGTGCACAAGTTCTTAAGAGTTTTCGCATAGGACGGAACTTGTTGGATAGCATCTAGGAGAGGGATGTTGATGTTAACTTGCTTAAACATGTCGAAAAGCTTCTCCATTTGGGCATTGGGTTTGTTGGGCCTCAACCTTTTTGGAAATGGAGCTCTATCAATAAGTGTTGGGTTCAACATTTGTGGAGAAGTTTGTGGGGGTGGGAAGGATGAAGTGAGTGGAGGGTTCGAGCCTTTGGGAAAACGGAGAATAGGCTCGGAAGAAGACGGTAAACTAGACGAAATAGGGTAAGAAGTAGAAGTGGGAGTGGAAGTGGAATCCGGGGTGTTAATGAGCAATTCATCATTATCAATTTGTTCACCCACATGATTGTCTAGCACTCTTCCAGATCTCAACGTGGTAAGTGCATCCACATTAGTGTAATATGAAGGTCCAGGATCAGGTAGGGGTTGAGCTGGAAGTTTCCCTTTCTCTCTTGCACTCAATTTGGCTGTTAACTGTGCAATTTGTTCTTCCATCGATTTTATAGTCTCATTTTGAGAGACAGTATTTCTTTTCATATCATCGACAGAAGACATCATCTCAGCCGATACTTGCATAAGATTTGTCAGAAGCAAGTTCATGAGTGAAGAGGATTCATCAGTACCGGTCAACTACAAAGGACTAAACGGTGCAGGTGTGTTGACCGGATTTTGGAAGTTTTGTGCATGGAAGGGGTGCTGACTCAATTGAAGTGGTTGCTGTTTTGGTGGAAGAGCCCTTCGGAAATTGTTTTGGTTTGGAACCGTATTTTGAGTTTGTGATTGGTTCCAAGCAAAATTAGGGTGATTCCTCCAATCTTGAGTATATGAGGAAGAAGAAGGATCGTTTCGAAGTCTTTGCTGAAATGCAGCATTAGTGTGACCTTAAAACAGTGCATTCAAAGGACATTCTTCCGTCAAATGTGATGGGTTTGAACAGCAGCCACATACAGTTTTAGGAAGTGTGCATTGGTTTAGGGAGGCTGAAGAGATTTTGTGTTCTATAACGCCGAGTTTACTTTGTATTATGGCCATTTCGGCTCTCATTATGACGGAAACATCGAGCTAATTGACATCTTCCCTAGACAGTGGTGGTCTAACACTTTCCCATTGTAATATGTTTTGAGCTAAATCTTTTAGGTATTTCCAAACTTCACCATCATCTTTAGATAAGAATTGGCAATGACACATGGTTTCAAGCATCTGTCTAGTAGTGAGATTAATACCCTCATAAAGAATTCGACACAGATCCCATCTGGAGATTCCGTTATGAGGGCATTGGATAAGAAGATCCGTGAACCGTTCAAAGTATTTCCAAAATGGTTCATTGGGAAGTTGGGTAAATTTGAAGATTTCGCTCCGAACACGGCTGGTCTTGTGATTGGGATAAAATTTCCTAAGGAATGCTGCAACAAATTCGTCCCATTTTGAAATAGAATGTGCGGTTGTATTATAAAGCCACTTCTCGGTTAAGTCGCACAAAGTGAATGGGAGAAAACGTAAACACAGAACATCCACAGACAGTTGTGACGTTCCAATCATTGCGCATACGTTTTCGAATTTGGAAATAAAAACGTATGCGTCTTCAGAATCAAGACCGTGAAATTTGGGTAACAGTTTGATGAATTGGGGGTTGATTTCAAAATTTTCCCCGTTGGCAGGTGGTATAGAAAGACAGGTGGGAAGGGGAACACGTGAAGGATAGCATCTCTCTTGGAGAGAAATGCGTGGAGGATTCTGCGCACCTGCGGGCGGTGGCAGAGTGGTGTAAAAGTTTGATGGAAATCCGTCCATCGCGGTAGTGGTGGGTGGTAGGAAAAAGAAAATGTAGAAATACCGACTTTGAGGTCGATGGCGGAAAATGCGGACAAGACGGGCACTAGAATCCCGCGTCCAGCCGAGCTTGCACTAAAGGGTTTAGCACAAGTAGCAGCGTTAAGATAATTAGGAGAAAAGATGAAGTGGTGTTTGTTTTGAAAAAGATACGGATTTTTTTTAAAAATGATGCAAATCACAAAAATTGCACAAGCAAAACCCTAAGTCTAATGGTCACCTAGGTCAAGTCTCTAGACCGCTCCTAACTGCCAGAAGACAAATCGCAGGATCAATCCTCTACTGCCTCTTTGTCCCTCATGTGGCCAGGTAAGTGCCAGGTAAGTGGGAGGTTCTCCACTACGTAAGTAGTGGGCCTAATTAAGTAACCACTTACCTTAGACACACTTGCCTTAGACACCACAAAAGAAACGCGGATAAGCAATAGATTACCCATGATCTTCTCCTGTCCTAAGTGAGCGCGACGGTCCTTAGAGTCATGTCTAGATATTTTTTAGTTAATGAGGGTAATGCGGATGCAAGTTTGTGATTTTCGGGGCTTAGGAAGGGTAATGAACTCCCCACCTAATCTGAATTTGGTCTTTGCCCCTTAATTTCCGTATTAAAAATGCAAACAACCAAGATCAAACACGCCCAATTTTTATTATTTTTACGGCGCTGCGAATTTTTGCAAAGAAACCTGCAGAAAATGGTTATTGGAGCAGATGAGGGAGGAGATAAGAAAGTACAGGAGATACCGATCGAATTTGGTACAGCAATGCCCTTGTCCCACCGCGGAACCGCCGCAATGTGCCTCCAATTGCCGAGGAAACGCGGTATGATGTTCAGATCGCTGCACAAAAAATTCTGGATATGTTCCTGTTCACTCCCTGATCTTTCTAGAATAATCTGAAAAATTTTCCTCTCGCTCCACAGATTCCAGATTTCCTCGCAACAAATCACACCAAATCGTGTAGTGTTTGTGCGAATTTTGATCTAAAAATTCTGATGGAATAAATTTTTCAACTCAAATTTCAAAAACGAACAAATTAGCACACTATCCCCGGCAACGGCGCCATTTGATTGAATGAACTCTTTGTGTGTCGTGTTAGAAAATGTGTAAAAATCACAATCAAAGAAATTTTTAAACCGCAATCAATAACGGTGTCGATGTAGGTTCGTTAGCGAGTGCGGATCGTCCACAGGGAAAGTGTGATTTGATCGTATTTGATTTAGATGAATTGAAAATTAAAAAGAAAAGAAAAGACAATTCAATTCAAGATTTAAAAGTGAATTTCAAGAATTATTAAAATCTAGATCTAATAGCAAGAAAACATTAAAATCAAGAATCAAGAATTGATGATATCCAATCGAATTAGGTTTCAAGAATTGAAGTGAGGCTCGTAGGAATCGATCAAATCTATAGACGTGATGAAAACTAGTGATTACGTTTTCTTATCCATTAATGATTTGATACTAGATTGATGATGATCAATCGAGGTTTAAGGATCTTTCGAAGAAACTAGGGTTTCTTCATCTCATCCTTTGTCTTTTCGATGAATCTCATTCAAAATCTAGCCTCTAGTAACTTGAATTATCGATCGTTGATCTCTAATTACGAGCGAAAATATTCAATAAAGCATTTCGCTCAAAACTAGATTGTCGATGATTCAATTTACAAGAGTTTACAAAACTTATAGGAATTAAGAATCGTTTTAAGATTTGTAACATCATCATCTATTGATTCTCTTGACTCCTCCACGAGCGGAGTTTTTACTCAAGCGTCATATTAAAGAACACAATCAGGAATTGAGATCTAATCATAATGCTCAAATATAAAAGTAAGCAAGATAAAGAAATTTCACCTTTTATTTATCAACAATTTTGTTACAATTCTCTCAAGATCTACAAGATTCGAGGAAAGAACTAGATCGTCGATTTGGCTCCGCACGTCTCCGTGAGTCGCGGATCGTCTTGAGCATCACTTGCTCGGTTGAAGATCGGCTTCGCTTCTAAAAGGTTGAAGGCTTCTTGCTTGAATTATACTCGGAGATCTTGAATTTGGCTTTGGTGATTGGATTAGGGTTAGGGTTTTAATGCACAAGTTGTGTCACTCAACTTGTGGGATTTTGGCTCAATTTTCAACAACCCTTAGATATAAGCTTTAGGGTCCCTTTTATAACCTTAGGATTGGGATTAGCTTCCTTTAGAAGCTAGGTTTAGTTTAGCTTCCCTTGTAAGCTTGGTAGTTAGGTAGAAGGTTCTAGAGTTAGTTAGTTAGGGTTAGCTTCCTTCATAAGCTTGGAGGTTAGGGAGAAGCTTCTAGGCTTAGGTAATTAAGTGGCTTGCTTGAGAAGCTTGAGAGTGTTTAGCTTGAACAAGGAGCTTTGCTGTTCGGACAGAAACTTCTGGAGATTTCTGGAAATTGGAGTGGCTTGAAGATGTCTGGACCCTGAATGGAGAAACCTGACGAAGTTTTCTGCTGACGTCATGCTTGTGTGGCCGCGGATCCACCGCAGGAAGGGCACTACGGCCGCAGATCCGCGGCCGTTCTGAGTACTTGATGCATGGAAATTCCTTTGTTGCATGATGTTGGCCTCATGGTATTTTTCTGATATGTGGAATCTCATAATTCTTTCTTGTTCACTGTCAGATCTCAAGTCTTGGACTTGGCGTATTTTTGTCAGCACTTTTGACAGTTTCGGCTCTTTTCCTAGAATTTCCTGCACAGATTCTCGAGGCAAGTGTTGCGCTACACAAAGATTATGCGATGCAATGATAAACACTCAATTTCCCTCAAAATGTCGGTTTTAAAGTATAACACAAGTTATTTGGTATTTTACAAATGTTTTGCTAATATGTGCTATATTTATACCGAACACCTCTAGATGAGTGCAAATAGTAAGGAAATTGTCGTGTTAAAAATTCAATATTTTCGACTGATCACATGAAAATTGGCGTGGCACTTTGTTACATGTGGCACTTTGTTCTGTGAGTAAGAACTGGGTCTCGACAATCACTTAGCTACCATACACTACGTCTTGATGAAGGCCAACAAACGTAGCACAAATACTAAGTACTCTACCTATCTGAAATGACAGAAGGCTATTGCTGGTTTTGATGAAAAGCATTAACATAATGAACTTGATATCATTGTAGAAACCGAGTGATATGTAATAGAGTGGCTTAAGCTCCGCTTTAAAACAAGTAGTTTTGAAGAAAACCGAGTAGATTTAAAATTTGTTTCTACGACATCATTTTTAGGTTTATTTTTTTGCATTGATAAAAATAGAACACACATATATACATCCGCATTCGTCACGGGGCCCCGGGTCTTCACCGTAAGGTTACTTAACTTACGGCATGGCAGGGGCAAGGCTAACGTGGATGCAAAACACACACACACACACACACACACACACATATATATATATATATATATATATCAGGCAGTTATATCATCGTCACAGAAAAATGAAAAAAGCAGATATCCTATGAATTCTCGTGTTTCATTCGAGCCGCAACCGAAACACTGGTTTCCATGTTCGTGTGAATGGCCAGATCAACATCTATTCTAGACCCCTATGAGTGCGGCAAGCTATCCACCAATCCTAGAATTGGATGACTCCGATCTCAACTTCTTGAGATGGTCACCCACTGAATTCTAGAACCCAGTAACTTGTGCACCTCTCTGTGAGTCACTCCTAGAAGCAGAAAAATAAATATATATACATCAAATGGTGACAACAACCTCACTCCCGAAAGTGCCCCAATAAAAGAATATATATAAATATTTACATCGAAGGATAATGAATTACATATTACATTTCACACCGCCATTCACACGACTATCCACTTTTCCATCACAACACAATCGCAAACATCAACACATATGCGCAACCTCGACTAATCGTGCGTATAGCAATTAGCGACGTTTATCAATGCATTTTCACAAAAGAAATGAAAATCAATCCGTAACCAAACTATATCATCATCCGAAGGACATACGTTTGAAATTTCAAAAACATAAACTTCAAACAAACTCCGACGTCCAAAACACTTTTCTTTTTGCATTGAAATAAGTTCAAAACCAACCCGAATCTTGGCCAAGAGTCCAAGCGGACGCCCACACCAAAATAATACATTGCTGGGGGGTTTGAGGGGCACCCCAAACCAGAGAGCACCAAGTGGTGCTCTAGGGTTTGTGGTCAAACCCGAGAGCACCAAGAATGGTGCTTTCGGGTTTGAGCACCACTTGGTGCTTTCGGGTTTGTGAGCCTCTCGAACCTCCTCGCTAACATATTAATACGTATCTAACTCTTTTCGAATTCTTGGTTCAAACCAGTACGTTCCGGAGTTCGATATTCATGCAAAAAAGTTAAGTTTGTAGACATTCCAAAACTATGTTTTCTAAAATGGGTTTCATGATATCATATTGGCTACAAATATCAAGTTGTGGTCTTTAGAGTGGCTCTGATACCATTTGAAGGTTGTTTTGCTCTCTAGGTTTTCAAAAACACGGAGCATAAGTGAATTAAATTTTTTCAAGAGAACAATTAAAACACTAGAGATGAAATTATGCCTAAAGATAAAAACTTTAAACTAAATTAGGAGTTTATCTACTATGTTAGAACTACAACCTTTGAAACATCTTCAAAATTCCTTGGATGAACTCCTTTGTAACTCCTTGGTGATGGAACAAGTTTGTGTGTTGATCCTTGAAGTCAAAGATGATCCACCTTGGGATAAAACCCAACCTAAGCTCTTGCTTCAATAAAGAAAAACATTGTGAAGCAACTTGCTCTAACAAGTTTGCTAGAGATATGAGAGGAAGGGGATATAGTTGTATTCTCACTAATTTATTTTATTTTATTTCTCTTTCTCACTAAAGAAAAATCGAGAGAGAGAGAAAGAGAGGTGGTGAGAATGAGATGAGAATTAGAATGAGAACAAAAGAAGTATCCATTCTTATCTAAAGTGATAAGAACAAAAGAAGCTCTCAGAAAGCTTCTTTTAAATGACTCATCCTTTTCTTTACTTTTAAAAGAAAATAATTTTGTCTCATATCATTCCTATGCGCCTCTCATACACACTACTACCGTGTATCATATACACTTATCCTAGTGTATGTGTATCCTATACACGTAATATATGTATCAAATACATATAACAAAAGAAAGAAAATACAAGTGAACATAATACTGGAAAATACACACACATATATAATTATTAAATTAATACTTGATTTAATAATCCGGTTATATCAATATATACATGTTAGTATCAAAAAACGTCCGATTGAAATACATGTATCTGATCGAACTCCAGATCATTATACGCATCCGAACATATCACTATAAATACCCTACATCTTTTCACCTGAGTCGGGAAACCTTTGTGTGGGACTCTAAAAACTTGAAAATACGCTGGCAGTAGGCCAGGATCATATCCATAATCCACAAGTAGGTCAGTGACACTAGCTCTACATAACGGCTACCCAGGTACTCAGAGAGGAAGATCAACAAACAAGCCTATCCAAACCCCTACAGAGCCAATCAATGACATTCACCGTACAGTCCGATCTCTTCATCTGAGAGTGTCGCATATTGGGTCTGGAAGGTGGAAACCGTCAGACTCTCAATAACTCGATAAGTCGTGCCGATATTTAACTCATAACAATCTGAGATACAACCGATAACACTTATCGGTTTTTCTTAACTGACCTGGCCATGGACTTATGATCATAGCCAATCTAACACTGCGCAACATCAACTTCCTATACCGAGAGAGACGAATCCCTTCGATCGCTCGTTGCCTCCATGTGCTTCGGGACTGTACCCAACTAAAACATGTATGCACGGCTCTTTAAAGATGTGGTTGGGTAGTAATCAAAGTACAGTAGGAACACACACAAGACACTGTGACGGTCATCGGTCTACAGACTATTCTATACTCATGTCACCAAAGAACTGCTATGTGACGATAAGTATAATACAATGCAGGAGTTCTCTGTGGTCTGTTTGGTGAAACTCATTCTTTAATGAGCACATGTATACAATCTTCGGTGTTAAACACCAATGGCTATGGGAACAGCCATTGCCTTGGTCGGGATCAAGAAATGTATACATTAGTCTACTCCGGAGTATCGATACCATGTCTCGATACTCGCACGACTAGAAATGTTTAAGGATGTGCTTATACTCTATCATAACCTAGGCCCCATTAGTATGATCTCTATCATAATCCTGGTAGTCAAGCAAAAATCCTACGGGCTTTATCAACATGTATTAGCGATAGTAATAACAAGTAGAAACTATTCACATGGGTGATAAAGACGAACCAAATAGCTTACTATCATATCGAACAAGACTGTCATGTACATATATATGTCCAATAATTACAATAATTGCCTCTAGGGCATACATATCTAACAATGTCATGCGACGCAACTGGGATATTGTTTCTCATTATTTGATCATCTTGTCTCACCGACGGTAAGCTTAACTCCAAGTCTTGTACTCGGTCATATGTTAGTGCTGGAGCGGAAGATGATGATGCGTGTTGACTGTTACATATAAAACTCTTACGTTAACATATTATTACTCGCATCTATGTACATATTACATGCAACTTATTAGATATTATAGTTAAATCTTCTTAGATATTAGGGCATGCAACAATTTAGATGTTACATACAACTTTTATAGATGTCACAGACAACTTTTATAGATATTACACGAAACTGTTTAAAAGTTATAGGTAACTTTTTTAGATGTTACAGATAACTTTTTTAGATGTTACACGGTAGTTATTAGAAATTACAGGTAACTGCTTAGAAGTTTTAGGAAAGTGTTTAGAAGTTACAGGCCACCACTTAGATGTTACAAGCAAGTGTTTACAAGTTACAGGCAACTGTTTAGAAGTTACATGCAACTGTCTTGGATATTCCTCTAAACAAATATCAAGTCAAATAAAGACAAATATGCTCATAATGGCTTAAGTATCAACAGATACTTGTATATGGATTATCTTCTCGTTCGTCTCTTGATGGATACAGACTATATTTACATAGTCATCTTCAGCTATCATTCTAATCATATGATCTCCATATTTCTCCATTTTATGTGAAAGTTTTAACTTATCAACCGGCATACCAAGTTGGAAGATTTTTCCTTTCAATTCGAACCATGTTGTCGCCTCAAAAATGGTCAAGACCGTACCTTTCCCATTGGATCCACTCACAAAACACATTAATGTCCAAGTTTGAATCATCATCAATGAGCAAGATATTAAATGAAGATTTAGTTTATTCGGGTAGTAAATAAAAGTGGAGTAAATGAGAGAAGATAATGGATAATAAGAAAATGAAAGGGATAATTGTGGTTCAGTTGGGAAATAAGGTTTGGAGGGAATAGTAAATTTAGAGGGAAAATAGATTGGTTGGAGTATTTAATGCTCAGTCTTTTAAAAAAAAATCTACGAAACTCATCTCAAGATAGAAGCTACAGGCAAGACGATAGAAGTTACAGGCAACTAAAACAGCAGAATTTTTACCAAAATTGACAGCTATCAACTTGTACTTGCACACATGAGTCTCTAAGGGTATTTTTGTGAAATACTAAAATACCCATGGCTGTCAGTATTTGATGGAATAAATGATGAGCCTAGAGGATTTTAACATGTTGAAAAAGACCATGGAGTTTTTGATAGGTTTTATTGGGGCCGGGGGATTTCAACAATTTACCTTTTTTTTAGCATTTTGACGATTTAGCTGACAGCTCCTAGTTAAGTAACAGATGAATGCAAGTGCTTAGTGGTCCCTACCACTCCAAAGATAAACGCACGAGCCACGTAAATGAATCAATCATTGTTAATATTGATAAAGACATGACATGTATAAATTAAATGGATGTGATAGAGGCCTTAATTACAGCGTCTGGGCTGTTTGGTTTGCGAGATTAAGAAATTTGGATTCCAAAACAGCGGCTTGAAATTTTCTGGATTTGGTATCCTTATAATCATTGTTTGGTTGACGTAAAGAAAGTAAGATTTGGATTTGAGAATTTTAGAGAGAGAGATAGAGAGAGAATTATTAAATAAATAAAGTATCCCGGGCCCCATCTAAAATTACAATGAATAGTGCCAAATCCTTGCAAATTTTCCAAATTTTTGAGGATTCAAGGATCTTTTTTATGATGGGCCTCTCATAAAAAACAAATGAATCCTATAAATCCAAATTCTACGGCCAAACACAAAATTATGGAATTCTCTCACTATTTTGGATTCCACTATCCAATTCTTTCGTAGTACTCCAACCTAAGAGGCCCTTATATTCATCCCGCTTGGCTCCTTCAACTACAATCTATTATCCTGTACGGTCCTAACCCCATGTTTTAATTCTCCGTTTATATTTTTGTCTAAATAAAAAATTGATAGGAATTTTTGCTTGAGAATTTTGGTAAGAAAAAATTAGGAGATATGAAAGCATTTATCTCTAGTTTTTAAGACCTGCTATGTGACTCATTTCAATTATTATGTAACGCTAGGTTAGTCGTCGATTGTCTCGACATATTGAATGCTTCGGAATCAACACCGACTTCTGTAATATTTTGAAAATTATAAATATTAGTTTATAATTTAAATATGGATAATATGAGTTTACAAAAATAATATTATGTATGGATTTTTAGTTGCTAGTTCTTGTGTTATATTGCTTAAGTTGTCCACGCAGAGCTGACCTGCATGTCCATGCAGAGCTGACATGCATATCCATACAGAGCTGACCTGCATGACAGGGTTCCACGCAGAACAAACCTGCATGGGCCACCAACAAAACCTGTCACGCCCCGCTTCCCGGTGTACGAGAAGAGGGCGCGACGGGCCCGCTACATATTTACTCAGAAGTAAACACGCTAAGCGTATCTAAGCAATATAAGTAAAATGCACAAGCCACAGTGACAATAGATATAATTGAACAGCGACTTTATTTATTAACATTCTTTTTACAATACATCTGAAATGAAAATACATGGAATGAAAGCAATACCTAAACAGCGGCAAAACAAAAATGTAAAGGAAATGGAATAAGTACAAGTGGCTACAGCTCTGGGTCTTCGGTGTACTGCTCAGGGGCCTGCTCTAAATACTCCTGGCTAGTCTCGTACTCCTCAGTGTCGGGTCCTCCTGATAACATTCCAAAGAAGAAGAGAAATAAGAATGTCGTCAGCGAACAATCGCTCGGTAAGTCCCAAAGAATGAGAGAAGTAGAATAGACAGAAAAGAGAGTATATCTACTATGATGTTTGATTATTAGGTTAACGTAGTGTTTGTAGCTTAGTACAGAAAATGCCAGTGTATACGAGAGGAGTCTAATTTACACCGTGGATTTTGGTAACCCGTAGTACAAGGCTCTGTCGATAATACCACGGAACAACGGCATGGATGTAATTACGTCTTAGGTGACCACCTCGTGCCACCTTTAACATATTCCATACCAGTCTACCCCTTATAAACCCCCGCGATGTCTTGCTTGTATTGATTGTATTGTATTGTCTTGTAAATTGTATAGATGGATGACTTGACGAAACCATGATATCAGTAATGGAACGGATATAATGGATGATCATGTAAATGGAATATATACATGGTTCTGTTCAGTCAATATAGATTGATTAGATTGAAGAGATGGATTCATATAGAATCATGTTGTATTGTAGTTTGTACTTGAATCACATTCAAGTCAAATTGATTATATAGAGACTCGGTCTGAGTCAGACAATTAGAAAAGAAATTGAAGTCCTGAATTTTGTTTTAGTGCTATCGGTAACTGCTGCATATGGACGGCAGGTTGATAACACCGTTGGTTAAGTTATCAACCTTAAATAGGCAAGCACCCATATCTTCGGCTCCCTGAGGCTCAAGAGACCGGTCCCGCTTAAACCTATGTTTACTAGGGTCCTTATTGTAATTTTGCATAACTTGAGGGTTTTTTTATGTAAAAATAGTTTGGCATAATTTCAAAATACACCTCAAGTATTTAATTATCGTGTTTAGAGTTTTCATAGATGTATATTTTATAAATGTGAAATTTCAAGTGAGTAGAACCTAATTTTCATAGTATATGGAATTTATTTGTAATATGGATATTGTATGGCATTTTCTTGTAAATGGGATGTTTTTCTTGAATTTTGGAAATGTGGAATATTATAAATATTAAAATAGATATTTTGATATTAATTACATATATATTTATTTATTAAAATATAAGTTTTATTTATAATAGAAATCACATTTTCTAAAGAAAAATGTTTTAAAAATCTTTCGAGATCGTATGCTCCTTGCGGAGGTCTGCATCTCACTCTACTAGGCCCGAGGATGTGTGATAATCCGCACCATACCGAACAGGTTCCCCAAAATGGGTTGTAGAGGCATAATTGCAAAGATTTATCAAATACACTTCTTGTAGAAAAAGGTTTTATAAGTTGAAGGTAGTTATATGTAAAGTCGATTTTCCCAAATCTATGTTCCCAAATTCCATCGTGCTATGTTAGATATATGTGTTGTGAGGAGGTAAGTCATTGTAGGGTTAGCTTAGCACCTTAGCAAGGTTTGGGCAAGCATCACTCATGCTACTTTAAAATTTTGGGGTGCTAAACAAACCCTAAACAAGATCTTAACTTGAGAACTAGGGTTAAACAAGATATGTAAACTCTTTACATCTAAGTGAACAAGGAATACAACCTTTGTAGACCGGTCCTTCACTTCAATAGCTCCGTGTAGTAGTCCCTTCGCTGCGATCATGAACTTCCGAACTCTAGAGAGGCTCCCATGAAGAAACAAACAAGCTTGTTTCGAAGTCTTCGAGGCCGAAGATGATCTACGTCGAGGAGACACTAGCTCATGCTATCTCTTCACTAATTGTGTAGATTAGTGAAGCAAACACCCTAAATTAAATGGCTAATAGTAGAGGATGATGAAGTAGGAATTTAGGTCACTTTATTATTTAATTTCTCACTATATTTCTTCTTGATCTCAAAGTCAAGAGAGCAAAATTGAGATGAGGAAGAAGAAGAAGAAGAAAGAAATATCTCAAGTGATGAAAATATCTCTCATGGTTCAAATGCAACCCTTGGGTGAGTATATCATCCATACACTAACTCATTTAGAGAATTAACCATGGTAAGGGTTAATGGTTAGGTCACAAAATATCTTAAGTAGAAACAAAAGAGTGGACTAAGTCAAAGCTTATCTACAAGTTTCTACAAGCTTCTACCTTTGATTAAATCCACTAATTTGTAATTACTTAATGATAAATGAAACCCTAACATAAACCCTAGTATTGTATGAGTCTCATACATACATGTTGCATGTGTAACCTAGCATGTCACAATATTATATAACACATATATAAGATTCATGTAACAAAAGAAAACAATACAATAAACATATATCAAATATATGTTAAATGCATCATAAGTGAGAATAATTAATATTTAAGTAAGCATAATATATATATATATATATATATATATATATTATTTCATTGAATAAACACTTGATCCGATAACCTGGCTATATCACATATAACCGGCCGATATCACATATCGCGAGAATGGAATACGGTATCACATACTCATATTAATCTCGGTTCCGCACATATCACATATGTGCTCCTACTCCATTTCGCATGAACCGGGAAACCTCTGTGTAGGACTCTAAAGACTCGTCAATACACCGGCAGTAGGTGATGATCATATCAAACACCAACAAGCCGCAAGCGGTCTGCCAAACGTAACGGCCACCCGGGTATTGAGCGATTAGAATATCAACAAGCAAGCCTGCTATAACTCCTGCGAATCCAATCAGTAACACTATCGTACAGTCCGGTCTCTTCGTCTGATATGTCGCATATCTAGTCTAGGGGTGGTAAACGTCAGACCCCAGTAACCGATAAGTCATGCCGATGTGAGGTCCATAACATTTCGAGAAACTACTGATAACACTTACCAGTAAATCTCAGCAACCTTGGCCAGGGATTTCCTGTTATGGCCAACGAGCACAGCGCAACATCAACCCCCAATACCGGGAGAGACGAAACCCCTCCTATCGCTCATTGCCTCCATGTGATTCAGGATTGTACCCAATAGCCACCGTTTTGCACGATCTTTTGACCGTGGTATGGTGGAAATCAAAGCACAGTGGGAATCACACAAGACTCTATGACGATCTCGGGTCTACAGACTAACCTGTACCAGTGTCACCAGAGAACTGCTATCCGACGATAGGTATAATACCATCTAAGAGTTCTCGGCGAGTCCGTCCAGTGTACCCAGTCTCCACTGAGCACCCGTATGCCTTCTCTGATGTCAAACACCAATAGATATGGGATCATCCATCGCCCATCATATGGGTCATGAAGCGCATACGCTAGTATACTCTGGAGTACCGATGCCCTGTCTCGATACTCCCACGACTAGGATCATTTGAAGGATGTACTTATCGACTACCCTATCTCCACTAGTATGATCTCCATTATAGTCCTGGTAGTCAAGTAATCATGCTAAGGGCTTTATCAACATGTGATTACAAAACAGTATTTATTAACATGTTAAGATAAGTGCTACAAGATAGCATACTATCATGTCGAGCAAGAAAGTCCTCCCTATATATGTCCAAGCATCCACTACAATATACATCGCATGTACAGTAATGGCCTCTAGGACATACATATAATTAACAATCTCCCACTTGCATTAAGGCCATCTGTTGTAGTATCCAATACCCAACAATATAGCAGTGGTTGTAGTACCCCATACTCAACCATTGTAGAGAAGTCTCTCAGGGGGTAAGGCCTTTGTGAGTGGATCCGCCATGTTATCCTTCAGGTATACTCTCCTAATCTCGATCCCTTGGAGATCAACCATCTCCCTGATCAGGTGATACTTTCCTCAGAATATGTCTGGAACGTCGATGGGACCGGTGTTCCTAGGCCAAAGCCACAACTCCATTGTTGTCACAATAACAGTTATTAGACGCTCAATAGTAGGAACCTTGTTCATCTCATGAACAAGTAATGTCCAGACAACCACTTTGGTAGTATCATTAGTAGCAATGTATCCAGCCTTTATCGTCTAGTATGGCACGCTATCTAGCTTGGAACTCTTCCAACATACCGTCCCTGTACTGAGGGTAAAGACAATGCCTGTGACTGACTCTCAGTCGAACTTATCACTCTGGAAGCTGGAACTAAAAACTTTCTTTTAGTGCTTCTCAAGTACTTAAGAATGTCCTCCATAGCTATCCAGTGATTCTCTCAATATCCGATTGATTCCTGATCACTACACCTAGTGAGTCATCTACATCTAGTATGGTACATAATATCGCATACTCTGATAGAGCCTACTGCCGAAGCATAGGGTATCCCTTGCACGCGAGCTCTCTTCAAATCAGTCTCGGGAGACTTCCTTTTTGGAGAGAGTGATCCATGATTAAGTGGGCTAACCACCACGCTTAGAATCTTCCATACCGAACCCTTTAGTATGGTGTTTATGTACCTGGATTTGGGACAATCCCAATATCCACTTAGATCTATCATCATAGATCATATTCCACAAGATGTAGTAGGTATCATCCAGATCTTCTATTGAGAATCTTTATGATAAGAGGAGCTTGACTGAGTGAAGCATAGGAAACCATTTTCTATCAAGAGTATGTCATCTACGTACAATACGTGGAAGACAACCTTAATCTCTACAACCTTCTTGTATATACAAGGTTCATCTACCATTTTTATGAAGTCAAACTCTTTGACTATCACATCAAAACAGACGTTCCATCTTCCTGAACCCGGTTGGGCCATCATCTTATGATCCAATCCTTGCTCCCACTGTCACCGAGAAGACTGCAGTATCTCTCAAGTGGATGAGGAACCCTACCCGATTCGCGGATAGGCTGAGATTCGTTGGAGACTATTAAATCCTTTGGTTTCACCAAATCATTAGCTGTTAGTTTGTCTAGCTGGAACTCCTTCCAGTTCTACCTCATGTCCACAAATTTCTTCACAAGAAAATTCTTTTCTAAAAAAAAAGTGGCATGCTGAGAAACAAAACATCTTTTGCTCCTCAGTTAGGTAGAACATATTCCCTCACTAATGTTTAGGATATCCTGAGAAACTTACACAACTGACCTTGCCTCGAGCTTGTCCGGATTTTGCTTTTCAACATAAGCCGGACAACCCTATATCTTAACTCGTTTAATACATGGTCTCTTCCCATTCTATATCTCATATGGAGTGGTAGGCACTGATTTGGATCGAACCCTATTCAATAGGTATGCAGCTTCTCAAGTGCATAACACCAAAAGAAAACAGGTGACTCAGCAGTACTCATCATAGAGCGCATCATATCTCATAGGGTGCGATATCTCCGCCCCGATACACCGTTGTTCTGTGGTGTATTCAAAGGAGTAAGCTGAGAAAGAATCACATTCTCCTTTTAAAAAATCCAGGAACTCCTTGCCCAAGTATTTGCCTCCTCGATCACATCGAAAGATTTAATACTTCTACCCATATGGTTCATAATCTTCAAGCTTATATTCCTTGAATTTCTCAAAAGTTTCAGACTTATGTTTTAACAGGAACACATGTCCGAATCTTGAGAGATGGTCGATGAATGTAAATGAAGTACAAAGAACCAACTCTGGCATTTGTAGACATAGGACCGTATACATCATCATGTATGAGTCCCAAGAGTTCACTAACTCTTCCTCTGTTTCCAGTAGACGGAGTATTGGTCATGTTACCTTTGAGACAAGACTGGCAAGTAGCATAAGATGAAAATTTGAACAGATTCTCATATTCATCGTTATGTAACTTAGCTGGTCGTGTCGCATTGGTATGACCTAGTCTACAATGCCATAATAAGGATTCGTTCATTTCTGAACTACTCTTCTTGTCTGTGTTCTACATCCTTTGAACTGTGGTTTGATTTAGAACTTATATACTATTATATAGCGTGCCTGATCTAATCAACTCTTGATTCAGGAAAATGTTCACAACATTATCCTCCAATACAGAATTATATACTTCTTTAACTTAGTAATGAACATGATGTAATGTTGTATATCAGGTTCGGTATGTAATAACATTCGTTCAGAATCAATGTATTAATACAAGGTGATATCTACCAACTGACTTGGCTGCAACAATTCAACCACTCTCTAACACTTAAAGACATATCACCCATTCTCAGTTCTCTATCTTTCTGTAGCCCATGTAACATATTACATATGCGGGATCCTGATCCGGTATCACATACCCAGGACGTAGAGAATACTGAGAAACAGTTCTCAGTAATAAGGACACCCGAAGAATATGCATCAACATGTACTTTCTTCGATTGGGTGGCATGAGAATCTGGATATTCCCCTATTTCCTTCTTGGACTTATAACAGTTATAAGATAGAGCGGAACCAACGTTCCTTAGATCAGTATAATAAGCAGGTTCGGTCAATGCATCCATATTATTATTTTGATTAAGACATGACATGGTTGCTACCAGGAGAGAGAATGAAGAAAACACTCTGCGTGCGCTCTTGCAAGATTAGATTTGGTTATTATTTTATCTAATCAGGATGGCTCCTACTGTTTTAGTCAAATTTTCCTTCAAACCCTAAAAGGTAAGACTAGCCGGGATTAATTACACCCTACAAGTTCGCCAATCTTTCGGCCAGGCCAGTGTCGGTACTTTGAAGGAGGTTCCCCGTGCTTTCGCACGGACCTAATTAAAATAAATCTCGTTTTCCCAGAGGTATAACCCCGTTAACACCTTTCTAGACACCTACTTGATCGGCTAATTGTCATGTATACAACTCTCCCAGGAGTAACTCTTACTCGCAGTGGGTATTGGGATCCAACTATCTCATAGAAGGTATGTAATCTCATTGCAAATTTCAACACTTGAAATTCCCGATATTATTCTGCCCCTGGGGTTCTATGACCTTGACGCAGGCCAACAAACCATAGTCCACTAGTCAAGTTCAACCAGTACATTTCCTAATTGAATTAAACCCACCCGCACGACCCTTGACGCAGGCCAACAAAGTCGCACGACTACCTTAATCTAATCGCATCGTATGCTACAGATAAGCACTAGTTAGCTACCGCACACTACGCCTTGACGCATGCCAACAAACACAACACGAATACCAAGTAGGACTTATCTGAAATGCCGGAGGGCTACGCCAGGTTTTTAAGAAAACCTTTTGCGTAATGAACTTGATATCGTCGTAGAATCGAGTGATTTTGAAAAAGAGTGTTTTTGAGGTTTTTACTAGTTTTGCTAAGGAGGTCACTCCCGGTGAAGAGATCTCGGCTCTTTCCTTATCGAATAAGTTGCAGGATATTTCACAAATACCACTATGCAAAGCAAAAAAACTATAAAAGCAATTAAAAGCCAAACCTAGTTTGTAGCATCTGCTAGTTTCGCTAAAGAGGTCACTTCCGGTGAAGAGATCTCGGCTCTTTCCTTATCGAATAAGGTGCTGATATTCTACAAGGAATACCGCTATACAAAGCAAGAACTAGAGCTACTAGTTTTTAAACAAGTTTTTACAATATCTTTAGGTTTCTTTTTATTTCATTAATCTCATTAATGAAGTCCCATTATTTATGTTTCTCAAGCATCACAGAAGAAACGAAAGCAATAATATTAATTATATCTCATATATATAATATATAGGCATTCGTCTCACGCATATAAAATGATCACATCACAGAATATCAGCAGCAGAAGAATCACATATGAAATATTGGATATACTAGGATTTCCGTGTTTTATTTAAGCCAGTACAAACGCGGATTCCACGGTCGTGATGAATAGCCAAACCCACGTCCCTAGACCCCTACGAGAGCGGCAAGCAACCCTACTAATTCTAGAGTTAGGTGATCCGGTCTCAACTCCTTGAGATGGTCTCCCACTGGACTCTAGAATCCGGTTACTTGTGCTCCCCGCCTTGGGTCTATCCTAATGCGGAAAAGTAAATAATATACAATGGTGACATCATCCTTAACCCGGAAGTGCCCCAATAAAAGAATATTACATACAAGATTTTACATGAATGAAAATGAAAAACTCTCATCTTACATAAAAAAAACCCCGGCTACCCAAAACGCGACGATCTAATATAACATATCACAGCAACACATAACATCACATATCATCAACATAAGTAAATATGCGTATCCCAATTGTCGTTGACATATAGCCCCGAAACCGGTGATACACCACATATTACACTTACGGTCGTAGAAAAGAAAGTGAAAAACTACAACAGTTGGAATCCGCAACCACCTTAGACATCATAAACCCAATATATCACATACATTGGATTTCATGCCTAACCAAATGAATTCTTTAGATATCGCATGCCTAACAATTATAAACCCCGCATTTTAGTCTCGATATTGAAAACACTTTCTAATAACATGTCGGGTAATTCAACAAGATTCCCGATAACCTGATCGAATGCTTGTCGGAAAATTTAATAGACGGCCGCACCCCCCGATGCCGTCGACGAAGTGCACCAAGGAGGAACACAGCGGCCGCGAGCACCTGAACGGATGCTTTTGGCTATGGGGTTCTTCTACAGTCACTTGGTCGGGGTTATAGGGTGTTGCTCTTTAGTAAGGTTACCCGGCGAGTATCCGCGTACACTACATAATTGCGACGGACTTTTGATCCACATCAAAATCCCGTAGCAACCGATAAAATGAGACTAAAGTGCTAGATTTATAAAATTCAAACTAGTTATCACATAACCAATTATGTAGATTCCAAATATTGTATCACAATCACAGATAGCTAGGCGAAATTAGATAATTCGATCGATGCAACGAATTCCCAAAAATTCTCAGAGAGCTCAACACTTGAGCACAGTTAAAGTTAACCAGAGACATGCCACAGTACCTACGGACCAACAGCTGAAGGGCCCGACCCAAGCCTCTCAAGTGGCGCCGCGGATCCGCGGTCACTTGGACGAGTTAGGGTTTCGTTCTTCAGGTGTGTTCATAGAATTCACTGCATGATTTTCTGAGTATTTTTAACATGGAAAAATCCAACTTTTGGAAAAATTTCCAGAAAGGGGGTCATTTCGGGTTTTCGGAGTTCGATCGGACTTTAAACTTCATCTAGACAACGCCTAATGCTCTAGCTTGGCTTTGATACCACTGTAGGGTTAGTTTAGCACCTTAGCAAGGTTTTGGAAAGCATTAATCATGCTACTTTAAAATTTTGGGGTGCTAAACAAACCCTAACCAAGATCTTAAATAGAGAATTAGGGTTAAACAAGATATGTAAACTCTTTACATCTAAGTGAACAAAGAATACAACCTTTGTAGACCCGTCCTTCACTTCAATAGCTCCGTGTAGTAGTCCCTTCACTGCTATCACGAACTTCCGGACTCTAGGGAGGCTCCCATGAAGAAACGAACAAGCTTGCTTCGAAGTCTTCGAGGCCGAAGATGATCTACGTCGAGGAGACATTAGCTCATGCTATCTCTTCACTAATTGTGTAGATTAGTGAAGCAAACATCCTAAACTAAATGGCTAATAGTAGAGGATGATATAGTAGGAATTTAGCTCACTTTAGTATTTAATTTCTCACTATATTTCTTTTTGATCTCAAAGTCAAGAGAGTAAAAATGAGATGAGGAAGAAGAAGAAGAAGGAAATATCTCAAGTGATGAAAATATCTCTCATGGTTCAAATGCAACCCTTGGGTGAGTATATCATCCATACACTAACTCATGTAAAGAATTAACCATGGTAAGGGTTAATGGTTAGGTCACAAAATATCTTAAGTAGAAACAAAAGAGTGGACTAAGTCAAAGCTTATCTACAAGTTTCTACAAGCTTCTACCTTTGATTAAATCCACTAATTTGTAATTACTTAATGATAAATGAAACCCTAACATAAACCCTAGTATTGTATGAGTCTCATACATACATGTTGCATGTGTAACCTAGCATGTCATAATATTATATATCATATATATAATATTCATGTAACAAAAGAAAACAATACAATAAACAAATATCACATATATGTTAAATGCATCATAAGTGAGAATAATAAATATTTAAGTGAGCATAATATATATATATATATATATATATTTTATATATTATTTCATCGAATCAACACTTGATCCGATAACCCGGCTATATCACATATAACCGGCCGATATCACATATCGCGAGAATAGAATACGGTATCACATACTCGTATTAATCTCGGTTCCGCACATATCACATATGTGATCCTACTCCGTTTCGCATGAACCAGGAAACCTCTGTGTAGGACTCTAAAGATTCGTCAATACGCCGGTAGTAGGTGATAATCATATCAAACACCCACAAGCTGCAAGCGGTCTGCCAAACGTAACGGCCACCCGGGTATTGAGCGATCAGAAGATCAACAAGTAAGCCTGCTATAACTCCTGCGAATCCAATCAGTAACACCACCGTACAGTCCGGTCTCTTCATCTGATATGTCACATATCTAGTCTAGGGATGGTAATCGTCAGACCCCAGTAACCGATAAGTTGTGCTGATGTGAGGTCCATAACGTTTCAAGAAACTACTGATAACACTTAGCAGTAAATCTCAGCAACCCTGGCCAGGAATTTCTTATTATGGCAAATCGAGCACAGCGCAATATCAACCCCTAATACCGGGAGAGACGAAACCCCTCCTATCGCTCATAGCCTCCATGTGATTCGGGACTGTACCCAAAAGCCACCGTTTTGCATGATCTCTTGACCATGGTATGGTGGAAATCAAAGCACAGTGGGAATCACAAAAGACTCTATGACGATCTCGGGTCTACAGACTAACCTGTACCAGTGTCACCAGAGAACTGCTATCCGACGATAGGTATAATACCATCTAGGAGTTCTCGGCGAGTCCATCCAGTGTACCCAGTCTCCACTGAGCACCCATATGCCTTCTCTAATGTCAAACACCAATGGATATGGGATCATCTATCGCCCATCATATGGGTCAAGAAGCGCATACACTAGTCTACTCTGGAGTACCGATGCCCTGTCTCGATACTCCCATGACTAGGAACATTAGAAGGATGTACTTATCGACTACCATGTCTCCGCTAGTATGATCTGCATCATAGTCATGGTAGTCAAATAATCATCCTAAGGGCTTTATCAACATGTGATCACAAAACAGTATTTGTTAACATGTTAAGATAAAGTGCAACCAGATAGCATACTATCATGTCGAGCAAGAAAGTCATCCCTATATATGTCCAAGCATCCACTACAATATACATCGCATGTACAGTAATGGCCTCTAGGGCATACATATAACTAACAGTCATTACCTCGTGAGTTTTCTAAGATAATACGGTTTAAAAAGTTTAAGCATGTTGAAATAAAATATGAAGGTATTTTAATGTAAAAGTGGAATAAAAATTGCTACAGTTATTATTTTGATATCAAACTTGTTCTATTGTCTTTATTAATGATTACTAAACAATATATCAAAAGTTGTAGGTTTGTTATTAATAAAAAAGTTGTATTTTTAAAAGAAAAGAGAATCGGAATTCGGATAACTCCGCTTCCGACACATTTTAAGAATGAAGAGTTTGGGAATAGCAAAAGAGAGAGAAGGGGGACTTACTCACTTGGGAATAGCAAAAGAGAGAGAAGGGGGAGTTACTCACTTGGGGTCAAGAGGGGAGAGAGGGGGTCCTAAAGAGAGCTTCGGGGCATCGTTTCGTCGCCGGAATCTCCTCGGAAGTTTGTCGGAGCTTCGCCCTTCGCTAACTCCACTTGTACAGTAAGGATTTGAGAATTTTGTATAGTTTTTTGTAGGAAATTTCAGTGTGAAGGGGTGTAAAAATAGAGTGGGTATTTATAGGAAAAATTAGGGTTTAGGGTATGATAAATTTGAGAATTAAAATGCATTAGAACATGGAGTAATGCTAAATTTTAATTCTCTGGAAAAATTAGGTTTGGCTCAAAGAAAACTGGTGGCGCCGGACCCGTGCATTGATCTCGCCGGTCGGATTATAGGGTTAGGGCTCTGGATTTTTGGCACGTGTCCCTGACGGTCTAAATACTAACTTGTATCTGTTTGTTTTAAGTGTAACTCTTGGTTTTACGTGTTGTGCACGTGAAGACTCTTGGGCTTCTAAAGGATTAAAAGAATTTTAAATAAAAAGAATGTGTGGCTGATGGGATTTGAACTCTGGTGCTTTGTAACAGTAGTGCAAGGCTTTACCAATGAGCTACAAGCTCCTTCTTGTTGTTCTAAAGCAAAACAAACTTATAACTCGTGTTCAGGCTTAGGTGTGCCTTTCTGTATTTTTGAAAAAAAATGTACAGAAAGTTTTGGGTTGTTACATTCTACCATCCTTATAAAAGTTTCATCCTCAAAATTTTTAAAAGGAATGTGTAACGGATTCAAGGAAAGTTTGGTGATAGAACTATTGGTAGTGTCTGAAAAATATGTGAGAGAACGAAAGAATGCGAGAGATTTGAAAAGAGTTAAGGAAATTACCAGGTTTACCTTGGTCTACGGCCTCTGCTTCTTCAGCCGCTAAAACAAAAGCCTGACGCCGTGGTTCATTCCTCCTAGCTGGGGACACATTCCTCTGTCCTTGCGGCATGTTTATCTTCCCTCGAGGCATATTCCTCAGAGCCTGATGGAATTGGCGATTAGGTTGTGCGGGAGGTGGTGCTGGGAGTGCTAGATGAGGTGCAGGAACTTGGATAACTGGCCGCTGCGAGTAGTTGGTGGGTGTGTGAGCCGGGTTGCGTCTATAAGGACAGTTTCCAATTCCGTGATTGGATGCGCCACAAACTAAGCACAAGCCTTTTGCGCGCCTACAGTCCTTCCACAAGTGTCCTTCTCTCTTGCAATAGAAGCAAAAATCTGGACTCAACCGGTTATCTGTTAGTTCCGGTCTCCTCGGTTCAACAGTTAGCCTTGAAGAGGCTCCTCCTGCCATCTGAGTGGCAGGGCATTTCACTCCGGCAGATTGAGGTCTGCCCTTCTTCTTCACCACTGCCTCATATCTTCGGGCAGCTTTCAAAGCCACTTCATGTGTTGGGAAATCCCCTGTAGCTAATGCAGCTTGGATTTCCGGGTCGAACCCTTGCTGAAATCTTCTAGCTTTGATCTCAGCAGTCGGTATGAGATGGGCCGCAAACCTGCTGAGCATGGTAAACTCAGCATCATATTCATCTATTGACTTGGTCCATATTAAACCTTGTTGCAGATGGATGGACTGTTGTTCCATATCAAAGCGGGGAGTCTCAGGGAAGTACTTTGCGTCGAACATATCACGGAAAGTCCTATATTCGATTGGCTGGGTGAGACGGTTTTCTTCCGCTTTCCACCTAACCCGTGCATTGTCCGTGATCTGCAACTTCGCAACACGAACCCAAGCTATCTCTGGCACTTATGCCGCTGCCAGGTCATCTTCAATGCTTTGAGCCCATTCCTCAGCTTCTAGAGGGATTTCTTTTCCTGCAAACTATTTGGGATGCAAGGCCCTGAATTGCTTCACCCCAGATGCTTCCGTTTCGGGACGGTTCATCAATATAGCAGTCTGCTGCTATTGTCCCTCCAGGAGGCTGTGGATCTCCTCAAGAAAAACCGTATGCTCATTGATCGGAGCAACTACGGCAGGTGTAAGTGGTAGTGGTGGGGGAGTGTCGTTGACATTCGTGCTGGTGTTGTTTGGGGAATCCATAACCTTGAAATAAAAATTTGGGTTAGGACAGATTCGAAGTATATGAAATTGTATGATTCAAGGAATATGAATCGTAAAGAATGCTTTTAGTTGCTGGTTCTTGTGTTATATTGCTTAGGTTGTCCACGCAGAGCTGACATGTATGTCTATGCAGAATTGACCTGCATGTCCACACAGAGCTGACCTGCATGGCAGGGTTCCACGCAGAACAGACCTACATGGGCCACCAACAAAATCCGTCACGCCCCGCTTCCCGATGTACGGGCAGAGGGCACGACGGGCCCGCTACGTATTTACTCAGAAGTAAACACGCTAAGCGTATCTAAGCAATATAAGTAAAATGCACAAGAGACAGTGACAATAGATATAATTGAACAACAACTTTATTTATTAATATTTTTTTACAATACATCTGAAATGAAAATACATGGAATGAAAGTAATGCCTAAACAGCGGCAAAACAAAAATGTAAAGGAAATGGAATAAGTACAAATGGCTACAGCTCTGGGTCTTCGGTGTACTGCTTTGAGGCCTGCTCCAAATGCTCCTGGCAAGTCTCGTACTCCTCAGCGTCGGGTCCTCCTGACAACATTCCAAAGAAGAAGAGAAATAGGAATGTCGTCAGCGAACAATCGCTCGGTAAGTCCCAAAGAATGAGAGAAGTAGAATAGACAGAAAAGAGAGTATATCTAGTATGATATTTGATTGTTAGGTTAACGTAGTGTTTGTAGCTTGGTACAGTAGATGCCAGTGTATACGAGAGGAATCCAACTTACACCGTGGACTTTGGAAACCCGTAGTACAAGGCTCCGTCGATAATACCACGGAACAACGGCATGGATGTAATTGCGTCTTAAGTGACCACCTCGTGCCACCTTTAACATATTCCGTACCAGTCTACCCCTTATAAACCCCGCGATGTCTTGCTTGTATTGATTGTATTGTATTGTCTTGTAAATTGTATAGATGGATGACTTGACGAAACCATGATATCAATAATGGAACGGATATAATGGATGATCATGTAAATGGAATATATCCATGGTTCGGTTCGGTCAATATAGATTGATTAGATTGAATAAATGGATTCATATTGAATCATGTTGTATTGTAGTTTGTACTTGAATCACATTCAAGTCAGGTTGATTATATTGAGACTCGGTCTGAGTCAGACAATTAGAAAAGAAATTGAAGTCTTGAATTATGTTTTGGTGCTATCGGTAACTGTTGCACATGGACGGCAGGATTTGTGTCTTTTTCAAAGACAATTACCGTGTTGATAACACCGTTGGTTAAGTTGTCTACCTTAAATAGACAAGCACCCATATCTCCGGCTCCTTGAGGCTCAAGAGACTTGTCCCGCTTAAACCTATGTTTACTAGGGTCCTTATTGTAATTTAGCATAACTTGAGGGGGTTTATGTAAAAATAGTTTGGCATAATTTCAAAATACACCTCAAATATTTAATTATCATCTTTAGAGTTTTCATAGATGTATATTTTATAAATGTGAAATTTCTAGTGAGTAGAACCTAGTTTTCATAGTATATGCTATTTATTTGTAATATGGATATTGTATGGTATTTTCTTGTAAATGGGATGTTTTTCTTGAATTTTGGAAATGTGCAATATTATAAATATTAAAATAGATATTTTGATATTAATTACATATATATTTATTTATTAAAAATATAAGTTTTATTTATAATAGAAATCACATTTTCTAAAGAAAAATGTTTTAAAAATCTTTCGAGATCGTATGCTCCTTGCGGAGGTCTGCATCTCACTCTACTAGGCCCGAGAATGTGCGATAATCCGCACCATACCGAACGGGTTCTCCAAAATGGGTTGTAGAGGCACAATTGCAAAGATTTGTCAAATACACTTCTTGTAGAAAAAGATTTTATAAGTTGAAGGTAGTTATATGTAAAGTCCTATTTTCCCAAATCTATGTTCCCATATTCCAAAGTGCTATGTTAGATATGTGTGTTGTGAGGAGGTAGGTCATTACCTCGTGAGTTTTCTAAGGTAATACGGTTTAAAAAGTTTGAGCATGTTGAAATGAAATATGAAGGTATTTTAATGTAAAAGTGAAATAAAAATTGCTACTGTTATTATTTTGATGTCAAACTTGTTCTATTGTCTTTGTTAAAGATTACTAAACAATATATAAAAAGTTGTAGGTTTGTTATAATAAAAAAGTTGTATTTTTAAAAGAAAAGAGAATCGGAAGTCGGATAACTCCGCTTCCGACACATTTTAAGAATGAAGAGTTTGGGAATAGAAAAAGAGAGAAAGAAGGGGGACTTACTGGCTTGGGGTCAAGAGGGGAGAGAGGGGTCCTAAAGAGAGCATTGGTGCGTCGTTTTGTCGCCAGAATCTCCTCGGAAGTTCGTCGGAGCTTCGCCCTTCGCTTACTCCACTTGTACACTAAGGACTTGAGAATTTTATATAGTTTTTATAGGAAATTTTAGTGTGAAGGGGTAAAAAAATAGAGTAGGTATTTATAGGGAAAATTAGGGTTTAGGGTGTGATAAATTTGAGAATTAAAATGCATTAGAACATGGAGTAATGCTAAATTTTAATTCTCTGGAAAATGCAGGAAAACAAACAATCAGGGGTTAACAGGGGGAGTCCAAGGGGTGTTAAGGTTCAAAAAAAATTGGGTTTGGCTCAAAGAAAACCGGCGCCGCCGGACGCATCAATTGATCTCGCTGGTCGGATTCTACGGTTGGGGCTTTGGATTTTTGGCACGTGTCCCTGACGGTTTAAATACTAACTTTTATCTGTTTGTTTTAAGTGTAACTCTTGGTTTTACGTGTTGTGCACATGAAGACTCTTGGGCTTCTAAAGGATTAAAAGAATTTTAAATAAAAAGAATGTGTGGCTGATGGGATTTGAACTCTGGTGCTTTGTAACAGCAGTGCAAGGCTTTACCAATGAGCTACAAGCTCCTTCTTGCTGTTCTAAAGCAAAACAAACTTATAACTCGTGTTCAGGCTTAGGTGTGCCTTTCTGTATTTTTGAAAAAAAATTGTACAGAAAGTTTAGGGTTGTTACATTTTTATACGCTCGTGATTCAATTGTCTTTTATTTATACTAGTTACGTTACTATTCTCATATGAACACATTGATAGAACACTGCACAATTACCAATGAGTATTATATTGCACAAATCACAAACGCATATGTTACACTACACCTCATTGTTACTAACATGACACTGTAGGATTTCCATACTTGATAACGTTAATGTTGTTATATGAATGCGATGATTGACATATCTAAGTGATAGCGATGTTCGAACACCTTTGATAGAACACTTGCACAAATACTAATGATTGTCATGTGACACAAACACAGACGCATATACTATACTACACATCATTAGTATTGCCATGACACAGTAGGACTGCCATATTTACTCGTGTTCTAGATATCCATGATAGATGTGATGATACCTATAATGATTTTCTTATACGAATACCATCGTTATGAATATTCGTATATGATTGTTTCCAATGTGTCAAAGATGATATATGCGTTATGTTTTTATAAACTCGAGACGGATTATATATGTGTTCTTCAGAACTTGTTGTTTTCCATGGATTTGAGAAGCAGGAGTGGAATTTATAAAACTTGTGAATGTTTTTAAATGCAGTTTTCTCATGATATAATGATTTAGCATCCATCATGAATTTTGGTTTTTATGACGAGTTATCCGAATCGAGAGATGGGTTAATCGATTATGGGTACATGGTGGACCCGGTATGACATTGAGGGACAGGAAGTCCGTAGGTAGGTATGGGAAGCCTAGCGAGGTGGATCGATACCGGAGTGAGTATTGGGCACGGTGGATATCCGGAGGATTCCGATCGGTGCGAGATCATGGACATAGTGTATTTGGCCGGGGATTCCATTGATAGAGAGGACTGATCTAAGGGACCGTGTCTAAGAAAACACTTGAGATTTAAGTGTCGATGATTGGCACGGCTTTCTGATGATTTTATTGGTTATGTGTTTCCTTTTTGCGCGATCTGATTATAATGCGCTTTATTGATGTGATATGTTTTATTTGAGAGATCGATATGGATTCTCTATACAGATTGAGATGTTTTAAGCTATATAGTAGCCGAACAGGATTGATTCAGGGGACGATACCTGAATACTATTTTCACATATCGATGTACATTAAAGAGGTTTCCAAATGAGCTATAGTCTCACTATTTTTGACGTGTCTGAGACGACACAAGGATCTTTTAAACGGAAACCCTCTTAAAACTCATTTCTAAAAAATGAGACGTATAATTTAAACAAAATGCATATAATACTTCGTAAAACCACGTCTGCTACTTGTGCCGTAATATATGCATCATACAGCTATTTTGAAAGGGGTTTTACATACATCTTCAGCTATTTTATAGGCTTACATGATTGCATGATATATATATGATGTGCTGATATATTTGCATGGTTACGTGATCGATATTGATGCGCTTATAGTACATGTACATTATACATATATTAGTACAAGATATGATAGTATATATTTTATGACCTAGATAGATCGTTATGCATTTCTATTTCTTCCTGGCGATATATTTTTATTCACTAAGTCGTCAACTCACCCCCGTTGTGCCCTAGATTTTTGCAGGATTAACCACTCGGATCAGTAGCGGCTTGTCGACACATTTCTTTCTTCGGTGATTGCTTTAGTAGGTGGGTTATATGTTGTATCGTAACCACACATTATATATGTATATATTCTTTTGGATCTACTTAAAAACTCTGTCGACCAAATTTTGTATATTTGTGGACTTAAAAGCGAGACTTAGATGTTATGGGTTTTTGGGCGTCGTACTCGTTTGGAGTCAACTTTATATTATTATTGTTCATATTTCGTTTTCTTTTTCTTCGCCTTGGGCATCATATATTATCTGGGTGGTTACTCCACCGTTTGGGTGTGGAATCTAGCTTCTGTTGGGGATGCTTTAGATATATTATGTTCTGTACTTGATTTTATTCAAAATTTACAAAGGAGATGCTGCCTGATTTTTAAATGACATAGGTGTTTTCAAACAAACTTATTTATACTTTAAAAGAAACTTGATTTCATTTAATAACTCTTTTTAAAACTGCACTTCTTCTATTTTCATAAAAAGGTTTAGATTTTGGGTTTCTGACTTACTTGGATCGCATCGATATCTTTAGACGTCACGTGATCTAAGTGCCGGTCACGAGCCGTTTTCGGGCCGTGACAACTTCAAATCATCTTGGATGACCGAAAGTACTGAAAAAGACGAGTGATGGATCTCTGGATCTCCTTCAGATGTTACCTTCCGTTGATCTGCTGCGAGCGCTGATGGATGGCTGAGATTGAGTTGGAGGGTTGCCTCCTGAAGCGTGTGGATCTCAATGGGTTTTATGTGGTTGAGGCCGAGCTACCTGCAAGGAAGTCCCGGGGTGGTTGTGCTACTGAGGACCTTTCGACGATCAAGTTAGACGGGGTATTTTGGCAGAGTAACGACCTATTGGGGTGAAAATCGCTTACCTGAGTCGTCTGAGAGAGGGGTTTATATAGTGTCGGTAATGGGCAGGCCGACATGAGATTCACGCCTGCTGTTACGCTTCTGGCGTCACGCCCGCGTGATAGGCGGGATTCCCCATTAATGACGAGATATGCTCGTAAATAGGGGATCGTGATGCCGTGGAACGCGGGATTATGGGCGGCAGATTGTTAGTTATATATATGCCCTAGAGGCCATTATTGTACATGTGATGTATATTATAGTGGATGCTTGGATATATATATAGAGAAATTTCTTGCTCGACATGATAGTATGCTATCTGGTTGCACTTTATCTTAATATGTTGACTTGTATATGTGATGTTGTCTTGCTCTCATATGTTGATAAAGCCCTTAGGTTGTATACTTGACTACCGGGACTATGATGGAGATCATACTAGTGGGGCCAATGGTAGTACGCAAGTATACCCTAAAATTGTTCCTAGTCGAGGGTGTATCGAGACAGGGCATCGATATTCCAGAGCAGACTAACGTATACGCATCTTGACCCATATGATGGGCGATGGATTATCCCACATCCATTGGTGTTTGACATCTAAGATGGTGTACGGGTGCTCAGTGGAGACTGGGTACACAGAACGGACTCGCCGAGAACTCCTAGTTGGTATTATACCTATCGTCAGATAGCAGTTCTATGGTGACACTGGTACATGTTAGTATGTAGACACAAAATCGTCATAGAGTCTTGTGTGATTCCTACTATGCTTTAATTTCCACCTTACCACGTTCAATAGAATGTGCAAAACGGTGGCTTTTTGGTACAGTCCCGAATCACATGGAGGCAATGAGCGATAGGAGGGGATTCGTCTCTCCCGGTATTGGGGGTAGATGTTGCGCTGTGCTCGATTGGCCATAACGATAAGTCCCTGGCCAGGGCTGCTACGGAGATTTACTGATAAGTGTTATCAGTAGTTTCTCGACCCGTTATGAGCCTCACATCGGCACGACTTATCGGTTATTGAAGTCTGACGTTTACCACCCCTATACTAGATATGCGACATAACAGACGAAAAGACCGGACTGTACGGTAGTGTTACTGACAGGCTTTTACAGGAGTTAGAGCGGGCTTGCTTGCTGATCTTTTGATCGTTCAATACCCGGGTAACTGTTACGTCCAGCTAGTACCGCTGACGGCTTGTGGGTGCTTGATGTGACATCACCTACTGCCGGCGTATTGATGAGTCTTTAGAGTCCTGCACAGAGGTTTCACTGGCTCAGGCAAAACAAAGTAGGATGTGAGATGTGCGGGACCGAAATTAATACGAGTATGTGATACCATATTCTTTTCTCGCGATATAAGGTTGTCACGACCCGAAATGACACGTGACTGGCACTTGAATCATATGAAGTCTATAGGACCCCATCTAATTCAAGTAAGCCAAAAACCCAGAAATCTAAACTATTTAAAGAAGAAAGTGAAGGAAAACTTTAGTTTTAAAGCGAGTGGTTTAACAAAATAAGCTGAAATATGCATTTTTAAAACCTCAAGTCTTTTTTGAAAATTTCGGTAGAGTTTCCTTTGTAAATACTGGCCCCAAACGGTACAACATGCATAATATGAATAAAGGCATCCCCAAGCGGGAGCTAGCTCTTCGCCAAGTAGCGGTCACAACCATGCAAGCAATATAATATACAACGCCGAAGGGCGAGGATCAAAACTCAAAAGGAAACCCAAAATCATCAAGAAAAACCATAATAATACAAACGCGACTCTAAGGTCGAAATAATAAACACTGGTCTTCTAAATCTAATAAATAATACAAGTCTGGTTGATGGAGTTTACTAGATACAACTGAAATGATAAAGTACAATGGTGGTCACGATGCGAGTGAACCCACCTACCAAAGCAATCACCCGGAATGAAGTAGTGTGCCAGCAAAGCCGCCAAGGAAACCTGTACGGCAAAACCAGCAAGAAACCGTGGCACAACGGGGATGAGTTGCCAACTCGTTAGTAGAAAACATCATCGAGCAGAAATCGTATGTATGACTTAATCCTAGGTCATACGATCAGTAATATCCTCAAATAATATGGCCTGAAGCATGATAAAATGGCAAGGGTAAACATCTATACATAAGTGTAATACCAAGTGCTCGTGTCAGCGCCTCAGGTAGCAACATATCATATATATGATGTATGAATGCATGAAAACAGAATACATCCAAATGAGAAAACTGATTTCTTATCTCAGTGAGATTTATGTATAAAAATCGCAGTATCATCAATAAAATCAACAGAAATCATTGTCTAGCATCGACACAATATATATATATATATATATATATATATATATATATATATCACTGTCTCAATATCTCAGGCTCCGGCAATCCGGACTGGCCTGTATTCTCGAATCTCAATATCTAGGGCTCCGGCTGTCCAGACTGGCCCATAACATCAAATCTCAAAACCTCAGGATCCGGCAATCCGGACTGGCTTATACTCTGATCGGTATCCTCCTGATATCCGTCGAGTCACAATAAAATCACCGGTCGGTAGTGCTCCCCTGCCAGGCTCAACGCCATCATCTGCGACCATCTTGTCCCGGGGTACCGCACCGGGTCTACCATGCATCCACAGACGGTTCTTCCTCCTCCTCGAATGGGGTGTATGATATCGCTCAAGAGCCGAGAAAACTCATGGTGGACTCCTCTCAAATCATATCATGAGAAAACCGCAATTTTCTATCTTTTAAAAAGATGATAAGTTTATAAAATCCTTACGGTTTCTCCAAATCCAGAAATCTCATGGAAATCCGAAATCCCAATCTCAAGTGGTAAATAAACAATCAAATACCGGTAATAAGTTCCATAATATTGCATGACAATAATTAAATGAATGTATCGGATATCAAGCAAGGAATGCAATAATTAAACTAGCATATTGAAGCAATAACATAATAGAACTATCAGCTACAAGCTATGTCAATGACATAATATTCTCTAAAGTGTACATGACATAGAAATTACCGATGATGATGTGTGTGAGCCGGCAAGCAGGTGTACGTGGAGGATACGCATCATCTGTAATGGTGCTGGTGTCCTGACAGCATGATTTTAATAATAACTAATGAAAACACAAATAAGCATGCAATGCGATGCGAACAGCCAGAATATGCGGAACGTGAATAATAACGCAACATATATGAATATACATTTATATATGAGTCATACAGTTTTGACATTTAAAATAATACGAATCGTGGTGTTTAGAAAATAGGGGCTATGGTGTTTTTAAGAAAATGTACGTCCTTTGAAATATCCATAGAATTCCTTGGCCTGTCTTTAAAATACTCACGATTCGTTAGTTTGAAATAAGTATGACTCAAGCCCAGTCTAACATCTACTAAGTAAACTATATGACCAACTAACAGATAAAACGAAAGGGTAAGGAAAACCACCTAAGTCTGAGTCGATATATATATATATATATATATATATATATATATATATATATATATATACACATCTAGTAGTCGGTGATCCCGCCTCAAAAGTATCACGTACGATACAATATATATAATATGACATCCTCGAGTCAAAAGTGCGGATCTATCATCATAATTATATCTCGTACGGTAAATCCATCGTACGGCATCCCAAATCTGAGTACGGGTCGAATATCACATTTATCTCATTATTCGTCTGGTATCCTTATCATCATCTATCATGAACTAGGGGTACTGATCTAAAGTCTAGTACATACAGATACCACACACACACACACACACACACACACACACACACACATATGTTCACTGCCGGATACCGGGAAGGCTGACGTCTTGCCTGAATCTGGGGGCAGATGCTAATTGGTATTATCCGTCCACCTCTCCGAAGATGCCAAGTTAATTTATGGCACCGTGTATCGAAGGTTTAAACGGATGCGGCCGATATAGCAGACTTCGTCAGATTCCCCCTCGCTTAAGGGGTTTTTGATTGTGGGGACGCTCTTCCCTGCAGGCGCAAGCCCCTACAGTTAATTACACTACCGCTTCGTGGTAACAACTTTCTCCTTCTCCATATGGTCACTTCGTGTCGTGGGTGTTTGTTTTGTGTTTGGTTGCCCGTGGATTGTATACGGAGACTAAGTTATGTTGTCGCCCATAGGGCGTGGACTAGTCCAAATCCATATCTTTCTTAGATTTGGGTTTGGGGGGGTTATGTTTAAGGATACGTTAGCCTTATTTGAGGCTAAGATCAACTTAAACGTTTGTTAAGAACACGTTAATCTAATTCTAGACTAAGATCAACTTAACGGGATCGTTTAGATCCAACAAAAGAGCAATTGGGCTCTATTGTTTAGTTTAATGATATTGCGGTCGATAATTAGTTTAAGGACATTACGGTCCATTGTTAGTTTTAAGACATCGCGGTCGAGGTTAAGGACATCATAGTCCGTGAGTTTAGGGACTTCACAGTCCGGTGTTAGTTTTAAGACATCGCGGTCGAGGTTAAAGACATCATAGTCCATGGATTTAAGGACTCCACAGTCCGTTGTTAGTTTTAAGACATTACGGTCGAGATTAAGGACCTCATAGTCCATGAGTTTAAGGACCTCGCAGTCCGTAGTAATGTGTGGTTGTCGGGACCCGTCACCTCTCTGACGACGTTGAAGGATTACAACGACAGATATCAGAGGAGTAAAGAGATGTACCCTTGAACCGGGTGTAAATTGATTGGAAGAGCAGATGAGCTAAGTTCAATTTAAATTGAGGACTTATGGCCAGAATTGGGATAAGTCCGGTTAAAAATATCTAACAATTTATTTTTGTTCTGCCTGTTAAGCCTTTATTTGGGCTCTGCCCTTTTAATAATACCAAGCATTGGGCTCTGACATTTTTTGTCTTGTATTGAATGCATAGCATTAATCAGAACAAAGTATGTTCTGACAGCGCGCCAAGTGGCGCACTAGACGCTTTGCGCCAGTCAAAGAGCGCATTGCGCTTCTGTCGGTTAGTGCACACGAGGAAGACACGTGTCGTGCTTAGCCCTAAGCGCTAGTTTGTTAGCGCGGTATGCTTTTAATTTATGAGCACGCTGCACTAGTTTTTGGGTGCGCCAGTGAGCGACACGTGGCGTGCTTGGTGCTGAGCGCCAACCCAAGAGCGCAGTGCGGTGTTTTCAGGAGCGCAAAGCGCAGATCGTGTCTATGGTTGATACATGGCATGTTTTGGCGCTAAGCGCCGATCCAAGGAGCGCAAAGGCGTAGTTCATGAGTGCAAAGCACTTTCTAATAGCGTAAAGCGCATTACGATCAATTTTAAGATCAAAGGACAAATTTATGTTCTTCAAAGGAGGCTTTGCCTCAAGATCCAAGAACAAAAGTTCTTGTTTTTTATAAAAAGCACTGCTTTTATAGATCAAAAGATCTGTGAATGAAGTAAAATACTTCTTTTTATATTTTTATGATTAGATCTTTTGATCTTTTCTTTTTAATCAAAAATCTTGGTCTTTTTTTTATAGATCTAAGATCTTTTAAGAAGATGTTTCTTCTTTTTACGAGATGATTTCATCTCTGTTGTTCAAGAATTAATTTTTTACCTTTAAAGATGAAGAAATGATCATCTTTCTTCTAAAGGCTTGCATTTCTTTCTCTTTGAGTTTTTCTCAAAATTTGTAGAGGGTTTTTTCTATATGAGACTTGAAGTCTTAGGGCCTTTATATAGGGCCAATTGATTTGTTAAATCAGTTTAAGAGATCTTTCTCTGATTGATTTGGGAATATTTCCCACCGTTGGATCTTTGATCCTAAGGCTTCTGTTTTACAGAAGATAATCTTCTTGTTTTTAAAAAGATTGGAAAGATCTTTCCGTAACAGAATTTTAATTCTAATTAATTAATAATATATTATTATTAGATCTTTTGATCTAACGGTGGGGAATTCTTTTAATTCCAGCTCTGGCGCACTTTACGCTAGCGCACCTACGTTTGACACGTGGCGCGCAGCGCAGAGCGCGGCGCAACTGTGCTAGCGCACCTGTGTTTGACACGTGGCGCGCAGCGCAGAGCGCGGCGCAACTGCGCTAGCGCATCTGTGTTTGACACGTGGCGTGCAGTGCAGAGCGCTGGATCTGAAGCGTTGCTTTAACTTTTAAATTTTTGAATTTTGAAACAGAGCTTTGCTCTGATTGGGGGTGCGCTGTTTAAGGCGCAGCGCTCCTGGCGCTGGCATGTCTGCTTTTGACACGTGGCGCACAGCGCTCGGGATCTGAAGCGTTGCTTCAATTTTTGAATTTTGAAATTCAAAACAGAGCTTTGCTCTGATTGGGAGAAACAAATGCCCCCCCCACCGTTGTGCTCACGTGGCGCACACGTGAGTGCAGCAGTGGCAACATCTGAGCCTTTGGATCAACTCAGAAGTTGAGGAGGCGGTTCAGCGCCTATAAATTGGACCTTTTGGTCCTCCGATGATTTCCATCTTCTTCTTAAAAATTTTATTCAGAGCCTTACTCTTTTGTTCAAGAACTTTCAAGAGTTAAAACTCTATTAAATTTAGGTAAAATTAAATTAAATTAATAAATTATGGTTTTTACCCATTAACAGAACCTTACTCTTCATAGATCTTTTGATCTAAAGAAAGCCCCTTTAGGGTTTCATAAATAGAGCCTTGCTCTCATGAACCCATAGATCTAAACAGATCTTTTCTTAGGGTTTCTTAGCCCATGAGTCAGAGCTCTGCTCTTTTGACAATTCGTAGATCTTTTAATCTTTTGATGAAGAACTCTTAAGAGTTATTTCATGGATCTTTAAGATCCCAGAATTTTAATTCTCAAGAATTAATTTCATTAATCTTTGATGGATTTTCCATCATTATTACAGAGCTAGGCTCTTTAAGGAATTTTATTCCCTCGTGACTAGAGTTTGACAAGTGTCACTTTGCTATAGAGCTTTGCTCTGAAAGGGAGATTTTCTCCTTCTCCCGAGGGATTTCTCATTCAATGAGAATATTCTTTGAGGATTTCCTCATTAATTGACAGTCTCATCTAATGATGAGACTGTTTTATTAATTGATGCATTGTCATCTGGATTTTGTGGGTCCACCTTTGGTCCCCTTTCCACTGCATTGCAGTGTGGTACAAATTTTAAAGTGTCGCTCAGAATTTTAAAATTAAATTATAGTACTGATGATTGAATTCTGTTCCTTTTCGCAGGCGACATGTCTTCCGATCTTTCTTTCCCGTTTTTCCATTCAGAGGGAGGATTCCCTGAGGCACCGGTGGACCGGGAGGTTCTTGTGCTCATTAAAGACTACGACCCGGAATACAAAAACCTTCACCTGTGGGGTAGGTGGTACGACCAAATTATCAAAGGTCGCCGAAGATTCTCTTGTGCGACGCCGTCAGAGCCGATCTCATCGATCTCGTATGCAGATGTACCCCCGGTGAAGTATACTGTGGAAGTCGTTAATTGGACTTCGGAGGATCTTCTTCAACTTTCGATTGCCGCCATACCCATGCAGTTGCCGGAAGCTTTGGATACTTTGGGGCGGCGCATATGCCAGGGCGAGTCGCGCCCTTGGGGACAACCCTACAACATCGGGTTGACCCCTCGACATTCGGCCGGGTATTTGCAGTGGGCCATGTACATTTTATCAGCAAAGAAGGCGCACCTGCTGAAAATTGGTCTATACCCTGCGGTTTACGCCTCGCTGTTCCAGTATTCTGCTCCTCCGACGTGGTGGATTGAGGCGTTCGTGGAGCAATGGAACATTCCAACCCACACCTTTCTTCTACTGGACAAAGAAGTTTCCATCTCCTTAGAAGAATTTGCTGAAATTTCCAGTTTGCCGGTTAGGGGGGAACACTACGAGGAGCTGCTTCCTCCGGACGAATACGTTTACGCCACCAAGCCAGTGGTGATGGGCCTAATACCGGAGAACGCCATTCAGCACCAGTTTCCGAGTCTGATAAAGGTGCTGAATATGTACGTGAGTCTCTTCTTAGAATCCGGCGGCTGGGGGGTTAGTTTCACAGAATTTATTGCCCGGTTTCTTCGTCCGGAGATTCTATCGCAACGAGGCAAAAAATTTGCCAAGCTCGACGATCCCTTCGGCTTTGGCTTGGACCGTTGACCAGCACTGGAAGATGATCATAAGGGGTTTTACCTTCCCAATACCGCGATCGTCCCTCTGTCGGAAATCGCCGCTCCGGGCATTGACGATGAGACTTTCTTTATCGGGTTTATCGGGCTCTGGTTGTTTTGGTTCGCACTCCCCATGCACCCTCGCTATATGAGGTCGTCCGTCTTCTACCCAGCACATCGAATGGTGGCAAGAATACAAGTGGCCATCGGGATTGCCGGGCTGGCCCACCTGTACCATTGTCTTAGCGTGGCGGCAAATACAACTGAACCGGGGGTGCAAGATGCTAATTTCCCGATGCACTACTTTACTTCGTGGATGGAAATGCACATGCTCGGGGTGTTTAGCATTCATAAAAGACCCTCGTTTTACGAGAAGTGCAGATTCCCGAGAATTATGCGGCTGATCGATGCTTCTATCATGAATCCGTCTCAGCGGGAGGCTAGGGGCTTGCGTCTTCGTCCGCGCACGGTCGGGGCCGGTATGTTTTTCACGGATAAAGTCCTGACAATCGGCCAGGAGACTTCCAAAACGGTGTTAGCATTGCGTGACTCCTTTAAGGACGGGGCTTCCGTGTTGAAAGCCCGGGAGATTCTTCACCTGTACTCCATTAGGCCGGGCTTCCTCGTATTCAGGCAAAATGATGCGGCGCTTTTCATGAGATACAACCCCCATCATTTTGCCCAGCAGCTGAACTATAACTAGGGGGTTCCACTGGATGCATTTTTGGAAGAACCTGCTGCCACTAGAGAGGGAATACGGGGTGCGCTACATCACTTTATGCGCTTGAATACGGGCTCCCACTTCTTCATTAGCGAGCCGAGTTGCATTCCTAGGGCCTTCAACGTATACGGGGCCTGGTATCAACATGCGATAGGCGTTGTCATCAGGGAAGAGGGACGGCTGATGCTTGATCGCAAGAGTGCGCCCCCCGTCAGCGATCGCAATGTTCCCTTGAAGCGACGGATCGATGTCCCTCCTCCGCTAAGAGGAGATACTGCAGTTGAGCCTCCACGTGTGCTAAGTCTCACGCGTGGATTGCCCCGTGATTCTGTGGACGTGCCATCAGCGCCCCGTGCTCCCGTGGAAACGGTAGACGTGGCTTCACCTGAATCCGGCGTGGGCTCGGATATTGGGACCCGCCGTCCCAAAGTGCCCACGAAGCGCAAGCTGGTTTTGGCTGCGACCGGAGTTCGCGCGCAGAAGAGGAAGAAGAAGTCGATACTCTCTGCTGACGTTGTATTTGGTCAGGAACCTCATGCTCCTTACAGCGAGGGCTTGAGTGAGTACGGGACTAACGACGGCCTATTTATGCCGCCAGATGACACTGATCTGGCGGCTGCCATCGCAGCTTCCGAGCCACTGGCGAGACGCGAAGAGGGGTTGGCTAGACTTGCGCGATCAGGTAATCATTAGTTATATTTTTCGCTATTGCATCATACTTCTATCATTATTTTTTGACTAACGCTTTTCCTCCTTTAATAGGCATTTCTACCGAAGAAGCCCTCGCTGCTTCTCTCAAGACTTTTGAGGAGGAAGAACGACTTCGAGCCTCCTTAGGCCTTGGTACATTTTGGTTCTCTATGTTTCTGCTTCCGTTTCTCATGAGTAATCTGACCCTCTCTTTGTCTTATCGCAGGGACCACAAGGCCTACCCCGCAAGCTGATGCGGAAATTCTCCCCGGGCCAGCTACCGAAGTTCCGGCCTCTTCGGCATTGCCACCAGAGGCCTTACTTAAAAAACTGATGATGGAAGCCTTGACGGCTCTGGAGGTAACCCTGAATGCGGACGACGGCGCATTGCTGAAGGAGGCTTCTAAAAGGTCTGTCGTGACAGCCCGGGAGGAAAGGAAGCGCCTGAGGCGCGCAACAAGGGAGCGTAGTGCTGCCTTGGCTGCGGGAGCAGGTTCAAGCGCCGTTACTCCTGCTGCTACTCCTTCAGAGGAGTTCCCGGTTGCCTTGTCTAATGCTCATAGACGGGCATAACGTGCAGCTCGGGAAGCCAACGGTAAATCAACCCTAGGTAATGTGTTTTGAGGCTTCGTTGTCAAAGCTTTAAACTATCAGTGCTTATATATTTTGTCCTGCAGGGCCGAGCCTTACTGAAGGAGTGGCGGTGACCGTTGAGCCTGAGGGGGCGGTGGAGGAGGTAGCTGCTGAACCCGGGGCGACAGTACGCGATGTAACCGTAATTACCGGGCCCGAGATAGTTGCTGACGAGACAGGCACGACTGCTATGCCCGAGATAGCTACCACTACCGAGCGTGAGGTGGCGGCGGGTGAGACGGCTACTACGGTCGAGCCTGAGGCAGTGGTGGACAAAATGGCTGCTGCGGACAAGCCTAAGGCAGAGGTGGACGAGACGACTGCGACCACTGAGCCCGAGGTGGTAGCGGGCGAAACGGGTACGATTGCTGGGCCCGAGATGGCCGCCCTTTCTCAAGAGTCGGGCACTGCTCCGATCATCACTCTCCCCGCCTACGGTTCCTTGTCATCTCTTGGCGTCGCGAGCGTGACGATGGCACTTGTGGAGTCAAGGGATGAGGCGACGGGAGGTGAGACCACCCCGATGGAGGAGGGAGACACCACCGTTGTATCAAGTGACGCTCTCGTCACGGCTCCGGCTGGCGACTCATCAGGTAAATTTTGGGTCACCGCCCTTCTTTTTTATTCTGCAATCTTTCCTAATAAGGTTTATCTTTTTTCTAATGCAGGTGCGGATGGTGCTGATATCGAGCTACTCGAGACAGCGCCTTCAGTTACTGCCCTGACGGTGACTACCTCTCTACCTTCTCTCGCACCGTCGCAAATGCTGGAAGGTATGAATTTGTAATCCATTAGTCTTATCTCTCGGGCGTATAATTCATGTGCTGACATTGCGTTATCGCGTTTTTGCAGGAGTCCTTTTTGACCACATGTACCAGGTGCTGCATCCCCACTTCTCCTTCCCGTCGGAGATTGCTTCATCCAGTGGCACTGGTGAATATAGCTTTCAATTAATGCTCTTTCTTTTACCGATAATGAAATTATTTCTAATTCTTCTTTTCCTTGATTGCAGTGCTACAGATTGAAGGAGGAGATGAGAGATCAGTTGCGCCACCGGTCTTCCGGGCTTTGCCACCTGCTGCAGCTGGTATAGTAAATTCCATTGTTCATGAATCTCTTATATTTCTAGATCCATCATCTGATTGTGACTTGTTTTGCAGCGGTCGCTTCGACTCCGGCCTCATTCGAATCTCGCATTACGATGCCGGCAGGCCCCTTCTCCAGACGTCCATCCTCAAAGGGTGCTGTGATGAGTCTACGCATGTTGACCGAATACGTCAAGGAGCTTGACGCGGAAGCTCCTATAGCTACCACAGATTTCGCTGCTGAGGTCAATCCGATGCTGACGACGCTTGTAAATTTCCATAATGAAGGCGTCGTCGAGTCTTGGGTTAGTCACTGCAGGAAGATCGAGGCCTGTCTGCATCAGCTTGAACTTATGCGGCTTGCCCCTGAGACTCAGGCTTTAAACTCCCAGCGGGCCGCATAGGTCGAGAAGAGTGCGTCCTTCATCCATCATTTCAAACAAGAAGAGACCTTGAGGCGGAAGGAATGCGAGGAGGCTTCCGCTGAGTCTATCCAGTTGCGTGCCCAGGTCGAAGCGAACGTCGTACAACTGAGAGCCGTCTTTGACACCTTGCAGTAATGTATCTCGGACGGGCTTGTATTGAGAAGGAAGCTCGACTCTATCGAGCGGGTTACGCAAAGTCGCGAAGCTGCTCAACGGGAAATTGAAGAGAAGATTTTATCATGCTTGCAGCAAAGGACCCGAATCGAAGAGGAGCTAGCCGCGGCGGCTGACCATGAGAAGGCACTGAAAGAAGTGCGAGAGAAGCTCGCGGACTTGTTGAAAACTCTTCCTTCTCAGTAGCTGCCTTTGTATCAATCATACACTTGTAATCTCTGAATAATATGTATCTATATATTTTTTTTATTCCTTTATATGATGTATCTTGTATTCAATTGAGTTCATGAATAAAAACATTCTTTTTGTTATACTGTTGCTTTCTTCTCCTTGCTGTGTTGTTGCCATATGATTTTAGCAAGTGCGAACTGTAGATAGCATATAGCTGTCAATCTTGAATTCTTTATAGAGTGGTGATGGCTTAGAAAACAGGGTTAGGATCTGTCACCTAAGACTTTTCAACTTTATGAGCTGTGAGGGTCTCATAAAGAATTTTCTCCCTACCGGTCGAGAGGATCCCTAGGTGTAATTTCTCCTTAAGAATCGTGAGGATTCGTAAGTGCGTTTTCTCTTGAAAGTCATAAGGATCTCACAAGAGAATTTACTCCCTTACGAGTCATGAGGACCCGCAAGTGATGGGTGAAGTTGTCCTTATCCGCATTTCACGGAGTCAGGGGTTGCTCTGGACGCTTCTCACGGGTTCACTGCCGTGTTTGGCGAGGACCAGGCTCCGTTCTGGACGTTTTCCAGGATACTGTAGTTTAAAGACATCGCGGTCGAGGTTAAGGACATCATAGTCCGTGGATTTAAGGACTCCACAGTCCGTTGTTAGTTTTAAGACATCACGGTCAAGGTTAAGGACATCATAGTCCGCGAGTTTAAGGACCACACAGTCCAATGTTAGTTTTAAGACATCCGATCGAGGTTAAGGACATCATAGTCCATTAGTTTAAGGACCTCACAGTCCGATGTTAGTTTTAAGACATTACGGTCGAGGTTAAGGACATCATAGTCCATGGGTTTAAGGACCCCACAGTCTGTGAAATGTATGGTTGTCAGGACCCATCACCTCTTTGAAGACGTTGAGGA
Organism: Agapanthus africanus; assembly: GCA_030015575.1. Classification (NCBI taxonomy): domain Eukaryota; kingdom Viridiplantae; phylum Streptophyta; class Magnoliopsida; order Asparagales; family Amaryllidaceae; genus Agapanthus; species Agapanthus africanus. The sequence continues at coordinate 204,565,289 of JASDDO010000014.1, read as the reverse complement.
ATTACAACGACAAATATCAAAGGAGTGAAGAGATGTACCCTTGAACCAAGGTAAAATTAGTTTAAGGACATTACGGTCCATTGTTAGTTTTAAGACATCACGGTCAAGGTTAAGGACATCATAGTCCGTGAGTTTAAGGACCTCACAGCCCGATGTTAGTTTTAAGACATCGCAGTCGAGGTTAAGGACAACATAGTCCATGAGTAAGGACCTCACAGTCCGATGTTAGTTTTAAGACATCACGGTCGAGGTTAAGGACATCATAGTCCATGGGTTTAAGGACCCCACAGTCCAATGTTAGTTTTAAGACATCACGGTCGAGGTTAAGGACATCATAGTCCGTGGATTTAAGGACTCCACAGTCCGATGTTTTCTCTGGATACTTCCCACGGGTTCATTGCCGTGTTCGCGCGAGGACCAGGCTCTGCTTTGGACGTTTTCCACGGGGTCAGAAGTGACATAATCCACGTTCCACGTAGCCAGGAATTTTGCTCTAGATGCTTCCCACGGGTTCACTGCCGTGTTCGGCGAGGACTAGGCTCCGCTCTGGATGCTTCACACGGGTTCACTGCTGTGCTCTACGAGGACCAGGATCCGATCTGGACGTTTTCCACGGGGTCAGAAGTGACATAATCCGCGTTCCACGTAGCCAGGAATTTTGCTCTAGATGCTTCCCGCGGGTTCACTGCCGTGTTCGGTGAGGACTAGGCTCCGCTCTGGATGCTTCACACGGGTTCACTGCCGTGCTCTGCGTGGACCAGGATCCGCTCTGGACGTTTCCCACGGGGTCAGAAGTGACATAATCCGCATTCCACGTATCCAGGAATTTTGCTCTGGATGCTTCCCACGAGTTCACTGCCGTGTTCGGCGAGGACCAGGCTCCGCTCTGGATGCTTCACACGGGTTCACTGCCGTGCTCTGCGAGGACCAAGATCCACTCTGGACGTTTTCCATGGGGTCAGAAGTGACATAATCCGCGTTCCACGTAGCCAGGAATTTTGCTCTAGATGCTTCCCACGGGTTCACTGCCGTGTTCGGCGAGGACTAGGCTCCGCTCTGGATGCTTCACACGGGTTCACTGCCGTGCTCTGCGAGGACCAGGATCCGATCTGGACGTTTTCCACGGGGTCAGAAGTGACATAATCCGCGTTCCACATAGCCAGGAATTTTGCTCTGGATGCTTCCCACGGGTTCACTGCCGTGTTCGGCGAGGACCAGGCTCCGCTCTGGATGCTTCATATGGGTTCACTGCCGTGCTCTACGAGGACCAGGATGCGCTCTGGACGTTTTCCACGGGGTCAGAAGTGACATAATCCGCGTTCCACGTAGCCAGGAATTTTGCTCTAGATGCTTCCTACGGGTTCACTGCCGTGTTCGGCGAGGACGAGGCTCCGCTCTGGATGCTTCACACAGGTCCACTGCCGTGCTCTGCGAAGACCAGGATCCGCTGTGGACGTTTTCCACGGGGTCAGAAGTGACATAATCCGCGTTCCACATAGCCAGGAATTTTGCTCTGGATGCTTCCCGCGGGTTCACTGCCGTGTTCGGCGAGGACCAGGCTCCGCTCTGGACGTTTTCCATGGGGTCAGAAGTGACATAATCCGCGTTCCACGTAGCCAGGAATTTTTCTCTAGATGCTTCCCACGGGTTCACTGCCGTATTCGGCGAGGACTTGGCTCCGCTCTGGATGCTTTACACGGGTTCACTGCTGTGCTCTGCGAGGACCAGGATCCGCTCTGGACGTTTTCCACGGGGTCAGAAGTGACATAATCAGCGTTCCACATAGCCAGGAATTTTGTTGATCATATCCGAATTTCACGGAGTTGGGGTTTGACTTTCGGTCGTTTGTGCACCGCCGAGTCATGGAATTGGGAGTTGCCGCTGTTCCACTTTGCTTTATATTGTGTCCGTTATATCGAGATGATTTCGAGATTATTTGTGAACCGTCGAGATTTGGCTTCTCCTTCTGATGAAAACCTGGGGAGGATAGGTTGATTCCCTCTTTGTTTGCGCCCCTGGATTGTATACAGGGATTGATGTAATATCACATGTAGGGCAAAAATTTCATTCATTCATCATTTTTTTATTTCTTTCCGCGATGCTCTATCATTTCAGCTTTTATATCGCGAAGGTCACAATTGCCCATTCATTTCGGCTATTTTTCGCGGTGCCTAATCATTTCGGCTATTTATTTTATTTTTTACTCGCTATTTTTTATTGAGAGTTGCCCAATCATTTCGGCTATTTTGCATGCATACATTTTTACTTGTTGATTTTGTCGCAAATTGCCCCATCATTTCTGCTATTTCGTATGCATGTGTGGCTTGCTGGCTTTTCGCTGCAAGCTTGGAATTAGACACCGATTTCGGCATCAGCACCGCTACAACTGGAATATTGCCAGGAGCGAATCATCATTTCCCTCTGTCGATATCGAACAAAGGTAGCTTAGCGAACAGGGTTAGGATCCTGTCGACTAAGGCTTTTGACTTCATGAGTCGTAAGGGTCTCACAAAGGTATTTCTCCCTGCGAGTCGTGAGGACCTCGTAGGTGTGTTTTGTCCTTAGGAATCGTGAGGACTCCTAAGTGTATGTTCTCTTATAAGTCATAAGGATCTTACAAGAGATTTTTCCTCTTATAAGTCGAGAGGACTCATAAGGGTTGTTCTCTGTGCGAACATATCCCTAGTCACGGATAGGACTTGGTTAGGGAAATGTTTATTCGTGCCCGTGGATTGTATACAAGGGTCAGCATTGAGCCGCCTGTAAGGCAGTATTGGAGGTTGTAGGGGCTGCTTAAGAACAGGTTCAGGTCCCTGTAACTTAAGACTTTTGAATCTTATGAGCCGTGAGGTTCTCATAAGAGGATTCTCCTTACGAGTTGTGAGGATCTCGCAAGTGTAATTTCTCCCTAGGGATCGTGGGGATCCCTAAGTGTGTTGCTCCCTTATGAGTCGTAAGGATCTCACGCAGGTGGTTTCTCCGTACAAAGTCGAGAGGACCTTGCAAGTGTCTTTTAACAAGATTGCGCCCTTTCGGGTTTTCACAAAACTCTCACCGGTAACCCTGTTGTTTTTACTCACGGAGCCCTTTCGGGTTTTCATCCGTGCCTATTTTGCTTATGGACGTACCGTTTCTTTTTCTTTTCTTTTTTTTATTTTAACGAGGTTGCGCCCTTTCGGGTTTTCACAAGACTCGCCGGTAGTCCTGCTGTTTTTACTCACGGAGCCCTTTCGGATTTTCATCCGTGCCCATTTTGCTTATGGACATATCGTTTTCTCTTTTTTTTATTCTTGTTCTTTTTTTTGTATCAGCTTTGGGAGGCTGCAATCCACCATAGTTTATCGACATCTCAGTCAACAGCTAGTTTTAGGACATAGTGGTCCGTTGGTAGTTTAAGGACGTTTCGGTTCGTTGTTTGTTTAAGGACGTTTCGGTCCGTTGTTGAAGAAGGCCTGTCACTACTTATAGAGTTTGGGCTTAGGAAGATAGCGAGCGGACATATTCGTCGTCATTTATCATTGACTTGGGCCGTAACTCGTCAAGCGTAGTACTTCTTCAGGAAGCGACCGTTTATCGGTCTGAAAGGTCTTTCGCCATGCATGTCCATGAGTAGACAGGCTCCACCCTGGTAGATCTTGTCTATGATATATAGGCCTTCATAGTTCGGCTCGAATTTCCCCCGCTTAGCGCGATGAGGGATCATAGGTCTTCTGACCACTAGCACGAGTTCGCCTTGGTGGAATGTCCTCGGCCTAGTCAATCTTTCGTAGGAGCGCGTCATCTTTGCTTTATAAGCTTCCAGATTTTGTTGCGCAACGAGCCGGGTTTCATCAAGGGCATCAAGCTCCTCGAGCCGAAGGTGAGCATTCTCTTCGTCCGTTAGTTCATAATGGACTGCCACTCGTAGAGAGGGTAACTCTATCTCGAGGGGGAGTACCGCTTCTGTACCGAATACCAACGCGTACGGCGTTGTGTTCGTGACCATCTTGAACGTAGTTCAATATGCCCAGAGAGCTTCTTGCAGTCTCTCATGCCAATCTTTCTTATTTTGAGACACCGTCTTCTTCACGATCTTCGTCAAGGTCTTGTTGAAAGCCTCAGCTAGACCGTTAGCTCGGGGATTATAAACTGAGGTGTATCTCCAGTCTATGTTGTGCTGTTGTGCGAAGCGGCTGATCTTGTGGCTTCTGTAGGCTGGCCCGTTATCGAAGATGATCTGTCTCGGAGTTCCGAGCCGATAAATGACGTGCGTTTTGAAGAAATGGAGGATATTCTCCGTCTTCACTTCCCTCAACGGTACTGCTTCTGCCCATTTGGAGAAGTAATCAGTCGTTGCCAAAATGAATCGATGTCCTCTGGACGTTGCTGGTTCGATGGGGCCGATTATGTCAGTCCCCCACATTTCGAATGGCCAGCTAGCCACCGTTGGATGTAGTGGATTTAGATGCTGATGGATAAAGTCCCCATGGATTTGGCACAAGTGGCATTACTTCGCATACTCAAGGCAGTCCTGGATCGTCGTAGGCCAATAATAACCCATCCGTTTGATCTTCAACTTCATCTTTGGGCCTGCTTGGTGAGAACCGCAGAGTCCGTCGTGAACTTATTGGATGACTCTTTTCGCCTTTTCAGGTCCCAGGCATCTCAACCATAGAGAATCAAACAACCTCTTGTACAGTGTATCATTGACGAAGGCGAAAGATAGGGCTCGCTTCATGAGCTGATGTTTTGAGGATACATCTTCAGGCGTTCGACGGGATTTGGAGTAGTCTATAAAGACTTCTCTCCAATCCTCAGCCTTTTTTTGGTCTTTTATTTGCATAGACATTTGCTCAGTCGCTCCTTTTTCTTCGGACGACTCCGATGATATTTCCGCCAGCGCAAGAACCCGACGGCTTTGCACAACGATTCTCACATCATCGAGGTTCTCGTCGGCCAGTTCTTTAGCGAACTTAGCTAGTGCATCCGCTTTGCTATTTTCTGCACGCGGTATGCTTTCCAAGATGTAGGAAGGTATTTGAGTCAGCAGTTGCTGTACCCTCTCGCCGTACTTTACCAGTTCTGGTTTGCACGTTTGATAGTCGCCATTTACTTGACTAACGACCAGTTGGGAGTCTCCGTATATGAGGAGGTTTTAAATTCCCATGTCGATGGCGATCTTGAGGCCTACTATCAAAGCTTTATACTCGGCTTCATTGTTCGTCCTCGACTCTGTTAAGGAGAAAGCAAAGTGCGGTATCCCTCTTTGTGGGGTCACGAAGATAAAGCCTACCCGTGATTTGATTATGGGCGTGTTCTGCTTACGATTCTTCATGGAAGACGCTCCATCAAAATAAAGTTCCCATCGGGTATCACCACCGTCGATCGCATCAAACGCATGTTCGTCTGGCAGTTCGCAATTCAAAGGGGAATCGGCCGGTATTGGATGCTCAGCGAGGAAGTCGGCGATGGCCTGGCCTTTCACTGCCTTAAGAGGTTGATAAGTTATTGAGAACTCCATCAGGAGCAAGGCCTATTTAGCGAGCCGACCTGTCAATATGGCCTTTGACATCAAATATTTGAGAGGGTACACCTTCGATATGAGACGGACTTCATGCGCCAATGCATAGTGCCGAAGTTTCGTTATCGTGAAGATTAACACCAGGCAGTGTTTTTTGATGGGAGAATAATTGCTTTCTGCCCCTAGGAGAACTCGACTCAAGTAATAGGGAGCTCTTTCTTTCCCTTGGTCGTTCTCTTGTGCCCATAATGCGCCTAAGGAACCTTCGAGGGCTGTCGTATAAAGAATGAGAGGCTTTCCCTTGACCAGAGAGGCTAGCACCGACGGATTCTGCTTGATTTCGTCCAGTGCGCCTTGGCATTTATGATCCCAGACGAACGGGGTTCCCTTCTTCATCAGGTGACTATAAGGACGGCACTTGCCAGAGAGATTGGCTATAAATCGCCGGATATACGCGAGCTTCCCTTGGAGAGACCGCAATTGTTTGAGAGTCCTTGGCGGAGGCATTTTCATGATCGCCTTGATCTTTGACGGATCTATCTCGATACCTCGGTGTCGGACGATGAATCCTAGGAATTTACCTGAGGACACCCCGAACGCGCATTTGAGAGGGTTCAGCTTCAAGTTGTATTGCCGAAGGCGTTGAAATACGATCTTCAGACGTTCGAGATGTCCCTCGTATAATTTGCTTTTAACCACGAGGTCGTCGATATAGCATTCGACGATTTCATGAATGAGGTGATCGAAGATCTTCGTCATGGCCCTCTGATAGGTGGCACCGGCGTTCTTTAGACCGAAAGGCATCACCTTGTAGCAGAATATACCCAAAGGGGTCCGGAAAGCGGTGTGCTTCTGGTCTTCGGGATGCATCTTTATCTGATTATATCCCGACGATCCGTCCATGAAGGAAAAGACTTCCTGAGTGGACGTATTGTCTATCATCAGCTCGGTGACCGGTACTAGGAAGTCGTCCTTCGGGCAAGCTTTATTGAGATCCCGAAAGTCTACGCAGATGCGCACTATCCCATTTTTCTTCATCACCGGAACGATGTTGGCGATCCAGTCAGGATATTGAACCTCTTGGATGAAGCCAGAGTCGATCAGCTTCTTGACCTCGGCGTTGATGCTCATCTCAAGCTCGAGCCGCATTCTTCTCGGTGCTTGTTTGATTGGCTTAACGTCCGGGGATATGCCAATTTGTGGACCGCAATCTCTGGATCTAATCCTGACATTTCGGAATACTTCCATGCGAAGCAATCTCTATGCTGCATAAGCACGTCTTTTAGCGCAGCCACCCTTTCTTCAGATAGCAGCTCACTGACGAATGTCGGTCGCGGGTCACTTGTCGTTCCCAAATCAATTTTCTTGAGGTTATCTGCAGTGGTATGTATTCCATCTTCCAGCTCTCTTGGCGCCGGTGGAAACTCTGAGATCACGTCGTCATCATTGTTTTCGAAGCACCAGGGGAGGTCATCCATATCCTCGGGTTCTTCTTTTGATATCGTTATCATATGACAAGTACGAGCTCGCTTCCATGACCGATGTGGATCTGGGTCTACCCTCGCTGTATGTGCGGCTTTTGGTTCGTGCTTCTGTGGCGGATTTATCCTCCAACTACTGGATAGAGCGAACCTGCCTTGCTGATATTGATCTTCGACCCAGTTCTTGAAGGTGAAGCAGTCTTCAATAGGATGTCCTATTGCCCTACGATAGTAGCAATAGTCTGGGTGAGAGACTTCGCCTGCTTGCTCGGGGTGTTTGGACTCTGGAAGTGTAATCATTTGATGTTTTATAGCGAGGTGAAGTATTTTCTTTGTCTTGTCTTGAGGAAAAGAGTATGCTCGACTCATCTTCTTCATAAGGGACAAATCCGGACCGTTCGATTCCCGATCGCGTGACTTCTTGGTCCCGCTTTGTTGCCGTCGAACGCCTTTTCCGCTCTTTGGCTTGTTTCGGCCTCTGCATCGAGCCTTTTGTACAACAGGTTGACAGGGAGGGGCATTTTCATCTTTCGCGGCCTGTTGAAGAAGGCGTTGCGTCCTGGCTTTCTCGTAGATGCCCATTTCGCGATTATGGTCGTCTCGAACTTTTTGACCAGCCTTCCTTATAAGCTTGTCCATTTGTTCTTCGAACGACGGACTGGGCATTTTCACGTCGGGGGCTCTTTCTGGTTCAGGGTTAGAATTCTCCCATTGAGCATCTCCTTCTTCATCAAAGTTATGTACGACATAGCAGTCGTAGAGTAGTTCCCGTTTCTTGGACCGAACATATCCAAGCCTGATCGCTTCCATTCTCCCGTTGGGCAACATGCGCTGAGTTTCGGGAACGTTCCAGATCCTGTCATAGAACTTAGCTTTTCAAGCGGTCTGTTTGAAGGGTATCCCTTGGCGCTTCAACAGCCTTTTCAAGCCTTCTGTATAATATCTATGCAGACGGATGGGCTGGAGCCTGTCAAGTATAGAATCCGTGCCGTGCCAGATTTCTTTCTCCACTTTGGTTTCCTCGGAGCGGTAAAATAGGATCGCCTTTTCGCCTTCTCGCCTGGGAGGGACATAGAACGTCTGCAGCTCTTTCACACTGTAGGTATCAAGCGCGTCTAGTTCTTTATGATGTTTGGGCGAAACCATGGCAATTTGCAAACTTTGCTCTTCATCAACGAATGTTTGTATTGAAGACTGAGCGTAGAATATAGCACGGACCTCATCTTCCGAGTCGCTGCTAAAGATCAACATAGGAGCGGACGGTTCTGGCTTGTTGTGCTGGGATGGACCTGAATAAACTATCACTTCCTCTTCTTCAGTATCACTCCCAAAGACCGGAATGGTGGTGATAGCTTTGTTCTCCGGTTTGTGACATCTCTCCGTGTCCTCGAAATCTGGCAAGAAATATTTTGCATCTTCATACTTGCGGACTTCATTCACGGAGAATGGATTCAGCTCTCCTGTTATGGTATACTCGAGACCATCCTTAAAGTATTTCATATACTGATGTTGTATAGAAGGGATGATATTGTACTCGTGTAACCAAGGTCGGCCGAGCAGAGCGTTATAGCATGTCTTGGCATCAATGACATGAAATTTAATATCCATGACAAGTAGCCCGAATCGTAATGTCAATATCACAGACCCGAGAGTCCGTGATGATTGGGAGTCAAAACCGGAGATGGTGATTTTATCACGAGCGAGATGCTGGACGCTCATGCAGATTTCCTTCAACACTCGCACGTTGAGGAGATTAACGGAAGACCCATTGTCGACCAGGATTTTGCCTACCTTTATATCGTGGCAGTATTCTGAGACATAGAGAGGACGGTTGTGCTCGCACGTCCCAAGGAGGAGGTCTTCGTCGCCGAAGGTGATATCGACTGTGTGTACTTCCTCCAGCTCGTGCTTCATCTTTTCTTCGGTAAGGAAGGCTTGGAATTGCTCTAGTTCTTGTAGCGCTTTGATCAATGAATCTCTCACTTCTTTGGATAGTAAAAGGGCGTCGAGAATGCTGAGCTGCGAGGGTAACTTTCTCAAGTGCGCCAGAACGTTGTAGTCCATCTTACTTTTCTTTGGCGGGTCCTTGGCGGTTAGCTCTTTCATGACTTGGTCATCCAGGGCGATATTCTCATAGACCTTTTCTTTTCCCTTATCTTTTCTACTCGTGGGTCCGAGATTCTTTTCTGGAAGCTTACGGTTGCGCAGCTGGATATTTTCACAGGCCTTCGGTTCTTCCTCTTTTCCCAAGGTGGATTCTTTAAAGAGAGGGCCAAGAGCCATCTCTTCGTCAGAGTCGCTTCCGAAAGCGAGAACCTGCGATCCTCCGGTGTTGGCCATGCGACAGTTACCGGTAGTTCTTTTATGCTCCTCGGTCGCACTTCTTTGCTCCCGACGAGTTTTGCGTTTCATCCGCTTAAAATGTTGCCGGTGAGCAACATATCCCTGCCACCATCTTTTAAAAGCGTCGCACTCTTTGGTAGGGTGCGAAATCTTTTGATGATATAAGCAGTAGTTAGGATGTGTTTCTGCTTCACCGGGAGTGTTTCCTTCAGAGGGTGGTAACTACATTCCCATTGATATGGCTTTAGCAAACCTTTTCCTCGTCTTGAACTTGTTTTTATCCGCGACGGATGTTCCTTAATTCGGTGGGAGTGCCTCGACTCTTTCGTCCAGTTGCTGGCGTTTGGCTCTTTCAAATATGGCCATCTCACGCTCCCGATTGGCTTTACTTTTCAGATGAATCTCATTCAGGAAGGCGTCGATCATTTCGTCTGACGGCCATAGAAGTTCCGGCTCGGGACCTTCCCCCGGTCTCTCTGTGCAGGGAGCTTCTTCATTGTCTAGCGATGAGTGAGAGATCACATGGCAGCTTGCTACGTAATCCCCAGATCCATCCGATGAGCCTTCTTCATCATCTTCGTCCTCAAGGACGTGGCTGAGGAACTCTTGGAGCGTGATTGTAGTCCGCGCCTTCTGGTTATACTCTTCCAGCGCATCAATCTGCTTCTGTAAGTCTGTGCACTTGTCGCCAGGCTTCACGGGCTTCTTGGATTTCTTCTTCTTTTTCGAAGATTTCGACGGCTGAGCATGAACGGTTTGTCTATCACCACCAATCTTTGGAGTTGGGCGCGGCTTCAGCATCCCCTCGATGACCTCAGGTTCTTCCATCTGATTGCCGGGCATGTCTGGAGATCATTCAGCATCCTTTTGGTTTTGGCCGAAAGAGCCACCTCCCATGGAGCTTCTTCAACAAAAGAGCACGTTGCCCCCGGTGTGTCCATCTTCTTAGGAGTATGCGGTTGTGGTGGGCTCACTTTCCACTTTTCGGACAGCGCGAACTTGCCCTGCTGGTACTGATCCTTGATCCATCCCTTAAAAACGAAGCAATCTTCGATCGGATGGCTTACCGTTTGGTGGTAAGGGCAATAATTGGGATTATTCACTTCGCTGGACTGCGGTGGTCACCTTAGATTCGGCAAATTGATAAGCCTGTTGCGCATTGCCAGCTCGAACAGCCTTTTCGTTTTATCCCGCGGGAATGAGTAAGGGCGCTTCATTTTCTCATTGTAATAGCGTCGTCTCTCCTCCAATTGATCCGTTAGTCTTGGAGCACTGGGCTGCTATTGGGTGTTTGCAACGAAGGTCGCCTTCCCATTACCCTTTTCGTTCCGCGGTTCCGGTTTCGGAGGAGACGGTCTGTGACCCATCTGATCCATCTTGGCTAGCTTATCGATTAAAGCCTGGAACGTGGTCGGTTTGAAGAACATCATGAACTGTGAAATAGTTGCATGAGGGTCTAGGGTGCCCACGAACATGCCAACTGCTGGTGCTTCTTCGATCAGTTGTTCGCACTTCGACCACAGATTTCGCCATCGGATTGCGTATTGAACCCAAGTTTCACCTGGCTTTACCCTGGCGTTAATTAATGCGGTAATCGGGGTACGTTCACTTGCTCTCGCGAATTGCTGGGTGAACAATAACACCATTTCTGCGAAAGTTTTGACGGAGTCGTTTGGAAATTCAGAGTACCATTCAAACGTCGTTTCCGACAAGCTGCCGACGAATTGGCAGAGCAAAAGCTTATCATCGCCCCCGGTGTTGCCGCACAGAGCTCTGAAGTGGGCAACGTGCTGGTGGGGATTGCCCGTCCCCTTGTACACATGGAATTTTGGGATTGTGTATCCCGGCGGGTATTTTATCTGGTCATACCAGCCCGGATATGGTCGCCCAGTTTTGATGACTTGGCCGGCCGCTTCATTTGCCTGGTGAACTCGTATTTGTTGAGCAATATAATCATCCAGGGCGGCCTTAGAAATGGTTTCCTCCTTGGCTGTTGAAAGAGCCGGCAGGGGATTCGATGTTTCTCCTCTGTCATCTTCAATAATGATCGAAGGGTCTTCGGCTGGAGGATCCGGCTGTATCATCATCCCGACCATGTCTTGGAAGAGAAGTGCCATTTGCTTTATATTGGCCGCTTGCTCCACGGCTTCTTTGTCCTTCTATTCGAGCATTCTCCGAAGGAATTCAGCATCAGTCTCGTGTTCGCGACGTTGTTCCGATGACGCCTCCGGGCTTTCTTTTGGTCCGGTAAGTACGGCCATTGCAGTCAGCATCTCCTGAAGTTTCTTCTGTTGCTGTTCCTGTGCTCTTGTGATGGATCGGGTGAGTGGTCGGTGGCCTGTAGAAGCACGGCTATCCTCTTTCCCGGATGCCATGTAAATAGTATGGACCGTTATGCCCCCAGACTTAGGGCGTTTGGGCTCAGTGCCTTTGACATTTTTTGCAGGCATGGGGATCTTCTCTGGCCTTCTCTTCTTATGAGCGGTCGAAGCTAAGGGGGTCGTCGCAGTGGGCACCCAGGTGGTTGTTGTCCATGTCTTGGCAGGATGGCTTTCTTCTTGTTGAACCTTCGCCCTTTTTTGTCGGCGAGGGTAATCTTGATCAACTACTGAGTTCCAGACCTGCCGCCAGACTTTGTAGATCTTGGAGGACAGCCGTTGAGGGTACTGTTCTGGCTTTTCTTCCGCAACATTCTCCACCAGAGGAGGAGATCTTTTCAGTACAGCGGTTGGAGAATTCTTACGCACCTTATTCAGCAGCTCGAAGCTATTCCCGGTTGGAACAGCAACATTAATTTCCACCGTTGGGGCCGGTGGAGTTAGCCCAGATGGGGAGTTGCCCCCGGCCTTCCTTACCCGGCGCCAGTGGCGACGTCGAGCGTGTCGAGCTGATGGAGTTGGTTCGATGATGAGGATGGCTTTGTCTTGCCCCTTGTTCAGGTGAGGGGCTGTTGATGGTGTCAGCCTGTTGAAAACTGATGTCCTTTGAGTAGCAGGAGCGGGAGTGGGAGTTGGCACAGTCAGTCTTGTAAAGACTGACTCCTTGGAAGGAGAAGCCGCCTTGACGACTTCGGGAGGAGGGATGGTTACTCTCTTCGGAATAACCTTCTCTGGGATTGCAGGCTTCATTATGGGCCCACAGGAATTTTGGCTCAGTCTAGCGAAGACCAAGGAGCTGGAGCTGGATGACCCATTGAGAGGGGCCGCAGTAGGTGTAAGCCGATCAAAGACCGACTTCTTAGGAGCTTCCGGTGTCAGCACAGGAGCGGTGAAGCTCGTTGGCGGGAGCATGGTCCCGAAAAACAACCCTGTAGTAGCCTGGGTGACCTGTTCCACGGGCATCGTGAACAGGGAAGCCGCTTGGAGCCCGTAGGTTATGCCCCCAGTTGAGGCAGGACGTGGGTTACAGTTGCACGTGGAACACTTTGAGCAGGTGAACGCCATTGATCCTTTGCTTTCTGCACCACGCAAAACGCCAAATCTTAGTATCTCGAAACCCAAGGGCAACCATTAGCAAACCGCGATTGGTTCGCGAACACGACACACGAAGTGTGGAGTGGAAAGAGGAAAAGGTCCCACCGGGCTTGCCAGAATCTGTTCACCACCGGATACCGGGAAGACTGACGTCTTGCCTGAATCTGGGGGCAGATGCTAATTGGTGCTATCCGTCCACCTCTTCGAAGATGCCAAGTTGATTTATGGCACCGTGTATCGAAGGTTTAAACAGATGCGGCCGATGTAGACTTCGTCATATTCCCCCTCGCTTGAGGGGTTTTTGATTGTGGGGACGCTCTTCCCTGCAGACGCAAGCCCCTGCAGTTAATTACGCTACCGCTTCGCGGTAATAACTTTCTCCTTCTCCATATGGTCACTTCGTGTCGTGGGTGTTTGTTTTGTGTTTGGTTGCCCGTGGATTGTATACGGAGACTAAGTTATGTTGTCGCCCGTAGGGAGTGGACTAGTCCAAATCCGTATCTTTCTTAGATTTCGGTTTGGGGGGTTGTGTTTAAGGATACGTTAACCTTATTTGAGGCTAAGATCAACTTAAACGTTTGTTAAGGACACATTAATCTAATTCTAGACTAAGATCAACTTAACGGGATCATTTAGATCCAACAAAAGAGCAATTAGGCTATGTTGTTTAGTTTAATGACATTGCGGTCGATAATTAGTTTAAGGACATTACGGTCCATTGTTAGTTTTAAGACATCGCGGTCGAGGTTAAGGACATCATAGTCCGTGGATTTAAGGACTCCACAGTCCATTATTAGTTTTAAGACATTACGGTCGAAGTTAAAGACCTCATAGTCCATGAGTTTAAGGACCCCACAGTCCGTAGTAATGTGTGGTTATCGGGACCCGTCACCTCTCTGACGACGTTGAAGGATTACAACGGCAGATATCAGAGGAGTAAAGAGATGTACTCTCGAACCGGGTGTAAATTGATTGGAAGAGCAGATGAGCTCAATTCAATTTAAATTGAGGACTTATGGCCAGAATTGGGCTAAGTCCAGTTTAAAATGTCTAACATTTTATTTTTGTTCTTCCTGTTAGGCCTTTATTTGGGCTCTGCCCTTTTAATAATGCCAAGCATTGGGCTCTGACATTTTTTGTCTTGTATTGAATGCATAGCATTTATCAGAACAAAATATGTTCTGACAGCGCGCCACATGGAGCACTAGGCACTTTGCGCCAGTCAAAGAGCGCATTGCGCTTCTGTCGGTTAGCGCACATGATGGGGACACGTGTCGCGCTAAGCGCTAGTTTGTTAGCGCGCTGCGCTTTTAATTTATGAGCGTGCTGCACTATTTTTTGGGTGCGCCAGTGAGTGACATGTGGCGCGCTTGGCGCTGAGCGCCAACCCAAGAGCGCAGTGCGCTGTTTTCAGGAGTGCAAAGCGCAGATCGTGTCTATGGTTGACACGTGGCATGTTTTGGTACCAAGCGCCGATCCAAGGAGCGCAAAGGCGCAGTTCATAAGTGCAAAGCACTTTCTAATAGCGCAAAGTGCATTTCGATCAATTTTAAGATCAAAGAACAAATTTATGTTCTTCAAAACGAGGCTTTGCCTCAAGATCCAAGAACAAAAGTTCTTGTTTTTTATAAAAGGCTCTGCTTTTATAGATCAAAAGATCTGTGAATGAAGTAAAATACTTCTTTTTATATTTTTATGATTAGATCTTTTGATCTTTTCTTTTTAATCAAAGACCTTAGTCTTTTTTATAGATCTAAGATCTTTTTAGAAGATGTTTCTTCTTTTTACGAGATGATTTCATCTCTGTTGTTCAAGAATTAATTCTTTACCTGAAAGATGAAGAATGATCTTCTTTCTTCTAAAGGCTTGCCTTTCTTTCTCTTTGAGTTTTTCTCAAAGTTTGCAGAGGGTTTTTTCTATATGAGACTTGAAGTCTTGGGGCCTTTATATAGGGCCAATTGATTGTTAAATCAGTTTAAGAGATTTTTCTCTGATTGATTTGGGAATATTTCCCACCGTTGGATCTTTGATCCTAAGGCTTCTGTTTTACAGAAGATAATCTTCTTGTTTTTAACAAAATTGGAAAGATCTTTCCATAACAGAATTTTAATTCTGATTAATTAATAATTTATTATTATTAGATCTTTTGATCTAACAGTGGGGAATTCTTTTAATTCCAGCGCTGGCGCACTTTGCGTGAGCGCACCTACGTTCGACACATGGCGCGCAGCGCAGCGCACCTGCGCTAGCGCATCTGTGTTGGACACGTGGCGCGCAGCGCAGAGCGCAATGCAACTGCGCTAGCGCACCTGTGTTTGACACGTGGCGCGCAGTGCAGAGCGCTGGATCTGAAGCGTTACTTCAACTTTTAAATTTTTGAATTTTGAAACAGAGCTTGCTCTGATTGGGGGTGGGCTGCCTAGGGCGAAGCGCTCCTGGCGCTGGCGTGTCTGCTTTTGACACGTGGCACGCAGCGCGCAGCGCACTAGATCTGAAGGGTTGCTTCAATTTTTGAATTTTGAAATTCAAAACAGAGCTTTGCTTTGATTGGGGGAAACAATATATATAAATAAATATATCTATATATCTATATATCTATATATATATATATATATATATATATATATATATGCGTGTGTATGAAAACACATCGCCTAAGGACTCGCTATAATAATCATGTCGTATCTCATAATACAAACCAAGTCACATCACCGATCTCGTGGCATCACGCCCAATCTCATCGACTCATCTCCAAGTACCATATACTATCCTCATATCCAAGTATATGTATACATATATATATGTATGTATGTATATATATATACATACATACACACACATACTCACACACACATATATATTCCCATATACGCACAAGTAAATCAAATGTATGCGTGTGGGTGTCGTGTGGGTGTAATCTTTACTCTAGCGTTCGCGACTAAGAAGCTAAAGTAAATTACTTCTAATTACACTAAAAATAAACCATGAATACCTAAAACCTATCTTGATAATCATAAACGTTTCACATAACACATAGTATCGTATATATACATGATATATTATAGGCTACACTACGAACTACGGGGGTGCTATACGTCATCCACCCGACTTCCCCCGTAGATATATATCTACTCACTTGATCCTTGCTTGCCGAAGTTGATGACGCCGCGCTCGTCCTTTTTGTTCATGTCCACTCAAGGGTACTTACATATGTACACATATAGCACGTAAACAGAAATCACGCACGAAAACCAAAATGGCACACAAATCGTACATAGGTTAAAACCTATGTTTACGCATGCAAGAATAAACAAACAACTCTCGACGATTGACGTATAAACGTCAATCGATCGATAAAAACACGAATATCAAAACTTCAATTCATAAACATCACGAAATATAAGGCAGCAACTCATGAAAATGGTCCTAGATTTTATCCTAGGTGAAATTAGCCAATTTTGCATATGTGGAGGGTCTAATTAACTGATATAGGAGACACGGAGCAAGCACGAAGCCCAGAGCTCATGCCCTGGCCGCATATTGCAGCCAGAAGGGTTATATTTGCGGCCTAGGTGAGGGTATTGGGGCTCGGGTCTCTATGGTAGCTTCCTAGGTGCCTGCATGACTCTCTGTGATCGCTATAAAATTTTCAAGTGCCCCGGGTCATAGCAGATCTCCAATACACATCACAATTTCCACAAAATCTAATATCGGAAGAATTTCAAAGTTCGTATTTGGTGTATCTAGGCTTAGTTGATCCAGTATTCTAGCACTAGCCGGGTTCAAGATCACTACCAAACCTTAATTGCACCATCACAATTCAAGCCAAACCCTAACCTCAACTGGGAATTTTCAAAGCTCACTAATCTACATAATATGGATTCTAAACTAGTATGGATGCTAAAGTAAATGTAATACTACTCTAATGGTGCAAGAATTACCTCATTTGGCAACTCAAGAATTTTCTTGAGTTGCCCCAAGTCTTCAAAATCCAATTTTTCGTGGTCCAAAGTGTTTGTAGTGAGCTTGTGCATATCTTTAATGAAGTGGAGATGAAGTTTTGAGGTATTTTTGGTGGTGTTGTGAGGGTTAAGAGGAGGTGGGGGAGTAAGGCAGCCATGGAAGAGGAAGGGGGAGGAAAGATGAAGAAGATGAGGAGGAAAAGAAATGGCCAACTCAAAGGAAGCCCCTCACCTCTCTCTCTCTCATGCCCATCCCTCTTTGTTTATTCATTTCCTTTTCTTTTTCTTTTTCTTTTCTAATCTTTTCTTTTCATTTAAAACAAAGTCATGCATGAAAAATAAAGAAAAAGCCATGATAGAAAATGTAAAAATGTAAAATATGACATGGTGCATGTCACATGCACAAAATAAGCTTAATGCACGATTAGAGATATTTAATCGCGATTAGCATTAAAATGGAATATAATTAATCATAAAGAATTTATAATTTGCTTAAATCATATAAAACATCCTCATTTCAGAAATTCCTATAATTTTCCAAATATTTCCCAATTTATCGGTATTTAATTATACCGCATTATTAAAATATACATAATATTTATTATTTAATTATATAAATCCCCAAAAATATTATTTTATTTTTCTGAAATGTTACAATTCTCCCCCCTTAAAGAAATTCGGTCCCCGAATTTAAATTTAAACCCCTCAAATACCAAAACATTTCAGTAAAAAGGTCAAGTCGTCGAGGCTCCGAAATCGTAAATACATAAAACGTGTTGTAGCGCAATGCATGCGCATGAAAAACGAGTATATAAACCAAAATCAAAACTCCTTCAAGCATCCCCCAATCATCAGAGTCATAGTGAAGACACCAATGTCAAAATCCAATACGAAACCAACATGATATACATCAAACTATACATGTAAACACCATTAAAACATCTGAAAGAAATGCATGCCAAATCTTTTCAAGTCGTTGTGCGATGCACGTATCACGGCACAGTGGCGGATGTCTATTGTATGAAAATAACTATATATATACCCTTTTTTACATACACGTCCCGCCATTTTGAAAAATAATTTAGAAGGGTTTCCTTTGTTAAATGTCTCGTGTCATCTCGGACACGTAGGTAAATACTGAGACTATAGCTCCTTTTTGGAAATTCCTTTGATAACTATCAATGCATGCAAAAATATATTCAGGTACTGTCCTCGGACTAGTCCTGCTCAGCTACTATACCAAATAGTAAATATCATAAAGCATACTACTCCAAAAGAAATCAATCCCAAAATTTATATATGAATGCCACGTGCGTCTGGCGCGCACGGAAATTGAAATCAATAAATGTGCCATACATGTGCACAAAAACAAAAATCTAAGTGCAACGGGTGTGCACGAAAACACCTGTCAAGGGCAACGGGTGTGCCTGACAGCAAAATCAGGTGCATCTGACATACACGAAGAATCCCGATTTAGTGCATCTGGCGTGCACCAAAATCGCATCAAGCGTGTCAAGTATGCGCAATAATCCAAATCAAGTGCGCAAGGTGCACAAAAACAAATATCGAGTATCACAATCGAAATCGACGGTATACAATACATTTCAATCCAAATCCAAATCGGGTATACCGTGGTATATAATCTCATAACCATGTGCATCAGTGTGCACAAATCGAATCAAAATACTAAAAGTGCATGAAAACTATGCCGAAAGCATAAGTCAAATCACATGCATACCATAGGCATGAAATCAAAATCAACATCTTGAACGACATCAAATCGAAGTCAAGTGCAACTGTGGTGCACAAAATCTCAATCATGCAATTAAATCGCCCAAAATACCGAAATCAAAGATGGCGAAAACAGTCCCGCTCTGGCACATCCTCAGAAAATCTCTGGCCAACTATCAAGGTCATTCATAACATGTCTCGTCGACGATGCCGAACTCTGGCCTATTGGGTGTGCGTAATATGACCGATCCTGGGTCCAAGTCTTCTCTTATAGTATTCCAAAAAGGTTCTGTCGAATCTCCCCCAAATCTCGTTTTTGCCGAACTGCCCGGAAATTATCACCTTTTACTAACTATTTCTTGTTCCGGAATGGTTGCATATTCACCACGACTCCTTCTGGAAGATATATCCATATACAACGCCTCGGCATACGTATCACATCTCTGATGTCAGCGGAGTAGAACGTCATCTCATCAAGATCTCGTACAAACCTCTTACTCCACTTTTCTCTAATGTCGACTGATTCGGACTCGTTTCTTTGTGGCTGCATGGACTGCGCTCCAACGGCTATACTCGTATCTGGAGTCTTCTAAGTAATATATCCCATCACATGATATCCGAATGACGTCGAACCTTTCGATCGATTGTCAAAGTCTCATAATCCCCCAAGAGCTCAACATCTTGAGTACAGTTTAATAATATCCAGTACATGACACAGTACCTATGGACCAGCCATAGAAAGGCAAACCCAAGCCTCATTAATGGCACCGCGGAACTGCCGCAAACCCTAAGGTTTCAAAGCGTTCTCATGGTCATTATATCGAGTTAGGGTTTCATTCTTCTAGAGGGTCCACGGAATTACTTACATGTTTTTCCGAATACTTTAAACTTGGAAAATGGGTTTGTTCGCCGCCGAATACAGAGACGAAACCACGTAGGTCGTCTTGCCTGAATTTGGGGGCAGATGCTTTTTGGGTTTTATCCGTCCACCTCTCCGAAGATGCCAAGTTGATTTATGACACCGTATATCGGAGGTTTAGATGGATGCGGCCGTTGTAGCAGACTTTGTCAGATTCCCTATCGTTTGAGGGGTTTTTGATTGTGGGGACGCTCTTCCCTGCAGGCGCAAGCCCCTATAGTTAATTACGCTACCGCATCGCGGCAAAAACTTTCTCCTTCTCCAGATGGTCATTTCGTGTCGTGTGTGTTTGTTTTATTTTTGGTTGCCCATAGATTGTATACGGAGACTAATTTATGTTGTCGTCCATAGGGCGTGAATTAGTCCAAATCCGTATTTTCTTAGATTTGGGTTTGGGTTAGGTTTAAGGATGTGCCAGTCTTGGACCGCTGAGGCGCTTCTTTTTAATTGGAGCGCTAAGGCTTTTTTCAGGCAGCTTCGATCAGTTCTGCGCTCTGAGAATTAAACTCTCGTTTATAAGAGACTTTGTCTCATGGATCCGAGAACTATGTTCTTCTCTTTTAATAAGAGATGTTTACAATCTCTATTGTTTTTGTGAAAGACCTTGTCTTTTTGGATCTGTGATCCAAGAAAAATTAAGTTCTTTCTCCTCCCCTTTTATGATGAGATGCTATGATCTCTTTTTGTGAAAGACATCTGTCTTATAGATCTATGATCTTGAAGAAGAACTAGGTTCTTCTTCTCTTTTGATGAGATGCTTTAATCTCTCTATTTTATCTATCTTGAAGAAATTCTTCTTCTTCTTCCGAAAGCTTGCTCTTCTCTTTGAAATTTCTCAAAGTTTATGGGGGGGTTCCTCTGTATCAGACTTGAAGTCTTGGGGCCTTTATATAGGGCAAGCTGATTTGTTGAATTAGTTGAAGAGATCTTTTTTCTAATTGATTTGGGGATGTTTCCCACCGTTGGATCTTTGATCCTAAGGCTTCTGTTTTACAGAAGGCAATCTTCTTATTTTTAACAAGATTAAGAAAATCTTTCCCCATACAGAATTTATTCTGCATCTTTTTGATTTTTAATCACCATTGGATTTTTGATCCAACGGCAGGGAACATTTAGTTCCAGCGCTAGCGCTCTCATGCTTTGCACGTGAGCGCTGCATCAGAGTCTTTGACTCTTAGCGCTGGCGCTGCTAACGCGAGCGCTCTCGTGCTTTGCACGTGAGCGCTGCAACAGAGTCTTTGACTCTTAGCGCTGGCGCTATTAGTGTGAGCGCTCTCATGCTTTGCACGTGAGCGCTGCAGTAGAGTCCTTGACTCTTAGCGCTGGCGCTATTATGAAGCGCTGCTTCATTTCAAATTTCAAAATTTGAACATAGATTTGCTCTGATTGGGGGAAACAAATGCCCCCCCATCATTGCGCTCACGTGGCCTACACATGAGTGCAGCGGTGGCAGCATCTCTGCCATCGGAGCAACTCAGAAGTTGAAACGGCTCTCAGTGCCTATAAATAGGGCCTTTGGCCCTTGAGATGACCTCTGTTCATTTCCTTTCTTATTTTTCTGAGAATTAATTCTCTTTTAGAGCATAGCTCTCTGTTTTAAAAACTCTCCTAGAGACAGAACTCTGTCAATTTTTTTTAGGTAAAGATCAAATCTTTTGAAGAGATTATTTTATAATCTAGGGTTTCACCTATTAACAGAGCTTTGCTCTTTTCAAATCATATAGATTTTTAGGGTTTCTCAATAGAGCTTTGCTCTTCATAGATCTAAAGAGATCTTTCATAGGGTTTCTTAACCTATTAACAGAGCTTTGCTCTTTCAAATCATGTAGATTTGTTAATCTTTTATGAAGAACTCTTAGAGTTTGTTCATAGATCTTGAAGATCTCGGAATTTTTAATTCATTAAAAGCTTTACTTTAAGTTTTCTGATGGGTAATTCTATCATCTTTATAGAGCATGGCACTTCAGAACTTTTCTTAAGGAATTTTTATTCCTTTCATCATCAGAGTTGACAGATGTCACTATGTTGTAGAGCGTTGCTCTCAATTGGAGATTTACTCCTTTGCCCGAGGGCCCTCATTAAATGAGAATCCTTTTAGGATTTCCTCATTTAATGACAGTCTCATCAAATGATGAGACTGTTTTATTAATGATGATCCGTCATCCAGATTATGTGGATCCCCCTGGTCCCTTTCCATTGCATTGCAGTGCGGTACGAATTTAAAATACCTAGAAATAGAACTTAAACTGTAGCATTGACGGCTGAAAATTTTGTTCTTTTCCGCGCAGGTACTATGTCTTTCGACACTTCTTTCCCGTTCGTCCGTTCGGAAAGCGGATTACCTGAAGCGCCTGTGGACAGGGAAGTCTTCGCGTTGATCAAAGATCATGACTCGGAGCGAAAGAATCTTCATTTATGGGGTAGATGGTACAGTCAAATTATCAGGGGCCGACGGTGCTTTTCTTGTTGACACCTTCGGAGCCTATTTCGGCGATCCCTTATGCTGATGCACCTCCGGTGAACTATGCCGTGGAGGAGGTCAACTGGACCTCAGAGGGCCTCCTTCAGCTTACTATGGCTGCAATACCCGTACAGCCGCCGACGGCTTTGGATACTCTAGGGCAGCACATATGTCAGGACGAGTCGTGCCCTTAAGAGCAGCCGTACGTGATAGGCCTAACTCCTCATCATCCGGCTGGGTATTTGCAGTGGGCCCGCTACATTTTGTCGGCCAAGAAGTCGCTGATGCTAAAGCTCGGGTTGTATCTTACGATTTACGCTTCTCTCTTCCAATATTCCGTGCCTCCAGCATGGTGGGTCAAGGATTTTCTGGAGCAATGGAATATTCCGACCCATACCATCCTTCTGTCAGATCGAGAAGTCTCAATATCTTTGGAAGAGCTTGCATAGATCTCTGGATTACCCGTTAGAGGAGAACACTATAAAAAGTTGCTTCCTCCGGACGAGTATATCTTTGCCACCAAATCAATGGTAATGGGTCTTACCCCGGAGAAAGCCATTCAACACCAATTCCCGAGCTTGATCAAGGTGTTGAATATATACGAAAGTCTATTTCTGCAGTCCGGAGGGCATGGAGTTAGCTACGCAGACTTCATCGCTCGCTTTCTTCATCCAGAAGCCTTATCGAAGCAAGCTGTGCTGTTTGCCAAGCTTGATGACCCGTTCGGTTTTGGTTTGGATAACCAACCGACGGCGGAGGCGGATTTAAAAAATTTCTTTCTTCCGGCTGCTCCTGTTGCTCCCTTCATGGAGCTTGCTGCTATGGACGTCGATGAAGAGACGTTTGTGCTGGGGTTCATTGGCTTATGGCTAAACTGGTTCGTGCTTCCGATGCACCCTTGTTATATGAGCCCATCAGTCTTTTACCCAGCCCATCGTATGGTTGCGGGAATGCAAGTGGCCATCGGAATTGCCGGGTTGTCACATCTGTACCATGGTCTCAGTTTAGCGGTGGATACCACTAAACCAGGGGTACAGCCCGTCACTTTCTCGCTGCATTATTTTATGTCATGGATTGAGCTGCACGTACTTGGCGCTTTTGGTGTCCATAAACGGCCCCGTTTCTACGACAACTACAACTTCCCTCGGATTATGCACTTAGTTGACTCATCCGTTGTAAATCCACCACAGCGGGAGGCTAGGGGCGTGCTCCTTCGTCCGCGTACGGTTGGAGATGGCATGACCTTTGCCGATAAGGTTCTAACCATTGGCAAAGAATCCGCAAAAACGGTGCAGCCACTGTGGGACACTTTTAAAAACGGGGCCTCCACTTTGAAAGCTCGGGAGATTCTTCATCTATATTCAATTAGTCCGGTCTTTCTCGTGTTTAGGCAGAACGATTCGGCGTTGTTCATGTGGTACAACCCACACCGTTTCGCCCAGCAATCAAGTTATAATCAAGGTGTCCCGCTCGAAGCCTTCCTAGTTGAGCCAGCTACCACAGAAGAAGGTATTCGAAATGCATTGCACCATTTTATGCGGTTGAACACCGGATCCAATTTCTTTATCGGTGAGCCAAGTTGCGTCCTGCGAATCTTGAACGCATATATGGCGTGGTATCAACATTCGATGGGCGCCGTTATTAGGGGAAAAAAGCGATTACTGCTTGATCGCAAGGGCACCGCCCCGGCTGGTAATCCAGCTATTCCCTTGAAGCGACGGACCATCGTCCGTCCTCCTTTGAGGGAAGCTGCTGTGGTTGTGGTACCACGTATTATGCCTGAGCTGCCCCTGCCCCGCGTGCCTGTAGAACCGGTGGCTGGGGCTTCTCCCGAGTCAGGTGTAGGTACTGAGATCGGGACTCGTTGCCCTAAATTGCTCGCCAAGCGCAAGCTCGTGTTGTCGGCTGCTGGCACTCGCTCACAGAAAAAGAAGAAGTCGATGTTTTCTATCGACGTCCTACTCGGCCAGGAGCCCCACGCTTCCTATAGCGAGGGCTTGAGTGAATACGAGACCAATGAGAGTTTATTTATCGAGCCTGCTGTCACGACCCAAGTTTGGATGTGACCGGCACTTAGATTGTATAATATCTAAAGATATATACACAACCCGAGTAAGCCAAAAAAACCAAGATCAAAATCCTTTTTGCGGAATTTTTATAAAAATTTAGTTTTTAAGTAAAAATCACAGTTTTTATGTAATTAAGATATAAAAACAAGTATAAAGTGTTAAGTTAGGTTGCATCCCTAGTTGGGATCAACAATAACAACAGCGGAATAAAAAATTTTACAACTTATATGAGACCAATAGAATCACAGATATGAATAAAAGAAATATCCTCTAACATAACAACAATCTCACCTGTCAAATAATATACATATAATCATCTCTCATTCTAAGTTATAGTACAAGGTCTGATGGAGACATTCTAGATCCAAAATACAATACCAAAAGAGAAGATTACTACATATGTAACCCACCTATCAAAGGATGTGATAAAAACAGAACAAGTGGATCTGCACTGCTGCTAACCATCTACTCTACTCCTGCAAGGAACTGTGGCACAACGGGGTGAGTTGTCAACTCAGTGAATAAAGCTAACATATATTGGCTGATAATGTAAATATGACGATCATAACTAACTGAAATGAGAGCAAGTATGATGTATGATAGTATATGGAAAGCATGAATTTGTACTACAAATCACATAACCAAAACTGAAATCTCAACAATTATTCCCAATAAAATTCATCTTTCTGTGTCGATCGTCGACATAAAACTTCCATTTCTCTCAGGCATCATTCCCCGAACGATCCTGTAATCAAAAATACCGGTCGGTATCACCTAGATATCCGCCGTATTTCACCACTATCTCCGGTATCGAGTAACCTCGCTAGGCTCCCCTGCCTCAAATGCGGCTCTCCTGCCCCTCAGTCTCGACCGAGTCCACCATGTATCCAACTGTATATCTCCCCCACTCAGTCTGGATAACGTATAAATCCGCGACCGTATATCTCCCCCACTCGGTCCGGAATAAACCAAATCATAAAAACATCTCATGGTGGACATCTCATATCAATTTTAAAGAATCACTGAATTTATGCAATAGTCTAGGAAAACTCAAAACCATAAATCCTCAATAATACAATTTCCTCTTATCTCAACTTCGAACATTTAAATATGAAACATAAAGGCATTTATGCAAAGTACTACTGTTAATGATGTTTAAGGTATGATAAAATCATATTTAGCCGGATAATTAATAAGTGTACAAAGTGACATGTTAATATCGACGAGGTGTAGTGTAACACATAAAGATGTGCACGTACGGCATAACTCGTCGATAATTGTGCAGTGTTCTAACATCTGTAATCATAGTGATGCATAGGTATATATGAATGCATATTATTAACTTTGCATATAAAGTCAAATCTTTTAAGTTAACAAAATACGGGCGTATCAGGCCATCTTTACACAATCCCCCGGTAGATATTTAGTCTACTCACCGGAATATGTCGTAGCTATTCAGGAATCGCCAATCCTTTTCCTTTCCTTGCGGCCTCCGAAGTTCCCGCACTCAAATCTAATTATCGAATTAACTTGTATAAGAAAACGGCTACATTTCGACACGGTAAAAACATGAAAACGCAAGTGGTACGTACTAAGTATACTACGTGTGACTATTGCACACGATCTAACATGTAACTTTACTGAAATTTAACCCAACGCTGCATCGCGACAGAAAACAGAACGCGTTACATTTTACCCGTGTCATATTAGAGAAATTTTAATTCATTTTCCGATATTTGCTCCCAGATTTTATATACTGTTAAACTAACTTATTTAAACAATACCAAACGATCCAAACAATGATTCAGAGACCTAACCCACAACCCAAAACACCCAAGCTCCATACAAATCCGACGACGCCGGAATTCTTCTTAAGGTCGCCGGCCAAAATCCGATCCCCTGGGTTCTTTCTCCTATGGTTTGTTCTAGGTCCCACATACATTATTCTGGCACTGTTTTGTTAAGTTGATTGTTATCTAAACTATAGCAGATTATTACAGAGTTCAATTTTGTTTAAAAAAACGATATTATGGACATTTTGATTTCTAAGTTAAACTAGTTACAGAATTAATTCCTACAGTGAGTAAGGATTTTACCTACAAGGATATTGCTGGAAGAATTCTCTCCAAGATACACAAGCATCTAGTCCTAGCTTGATGGTGAACTCCTTGTCTAGTTCTTCTTCTTCACTTCTCTTCTCCTTTATTTCTCTTTTTGAATTTTAAGTGTTTTCTTTCACTTTGGTTTTGAAATTTCAGAAGTTTTATTGGATTAATGATCTGAACACTTAATATATATAGTGATGGGAAGAGGGAGGTGTAGGAGGAGGTGTCAAATACCTAGATGTGTCATCCTCATGCAATGAGGAGGTATGGGATGTGGGTTGTGCATGAGAGTAGGAGGTGCCAAGGTTTTATCATTCTAATTTAATTATATTGTAAACAATTTCTGAACTAAAAACCTTATTAACCTCATTTTCTACTTATACCCTTAACAATTCAAATTTGCATAATTTCCTAAATTTTACATAACAACCCTTCACTACTTATGTTATTGCATAACACCATTTTATTAAAAATGAAGCTAAATTTATCACTAAAACCCTTGTAATTTATAAATGTTACATTCTAAAATTTCAATTTAATTAGTTTCACATAATACTTATGAAAATGTCTTATTTGGTTTTAAAACTTTTTAATTTAACATTTTATTATTTAATTAATTAATTTTATTTATTTCTAAATTTTCAAAATGTTACAATATTCCCCCCTTAAGAAAATTCGGTCCCCGAATTTAAAAATTAACTAAACATACCTTCGAAAAGATGTGGAAATTTCTTCCGCATCGCATCCTCGGTCTCCCAAGTAATCTCCTCGCGATTCTTTCCTTGCCAAAGAACCTTTACAGATGGAAGTACCCTCAATCTTAGTTTCTTTGCCTGCCGGTCTAGAATAGCGACTGGCTGCACTGTGTAGGATAAATCCGGCTCAAGCTGTAAGGTCTGATGCTGGATAGCGTGAGAAGGATCGTGAAGATACTTGCGAAGCATCGAAACGGGAAACACCGTATGCACATCGGGAAAACTCGGTGGAAGTGCTGAACGATAAGCTACAGCACCCACTCTCTCCAAAATCTCGTAAGGTCCAACATATTTGGGGCTGAACTTCCCCTTTTTCCCGAAACGCATCACACCTTTCATCGGAGATACACGAAGGAACACATGATCTCCTACTTCAAACTCGAGTCTATGACGTCGTCGATCTGCATATGATTTCTGTCTGCACTGGGCCGCTCTCATTCTGTCTCGTATCAGCTGAGTCTTTTCTATAGTCTCATGTACTATCTGCGGTCCCAAAATGCTACTCTCGCTCAGTTCCGTCCAGCAAACGGGTGATCAACATTTCCTCCCATATAAAGCTTCAAAGGGTTCCATCTGGATCGTCTCCTGAAAACTGTTGTTGTACAAAAATTCTATCAAAGGTACGTGACGATCCCAACTACCACCAAAATCAAGGCTGCAAGCTCGAAGCATATCCTCTAAAGTCTGAATGGTCCGCTCTGACTGACCATCTGTCTGTGGGTGGAAAGCTAAAACTCAATCGTGTACCGAGAGCTTCTTGAAGTTTCTGCCATAGCCTGCTAGTAAACTGGGTACCCCGATCTGATACTATTCACGTCGGAACTCCATGTAATCGTATAATCTCATCGATATAAATCTGAGCATACTGAGAAAATCCATACGTCGTCTTCAGCGGAAGAAAATGAGCTGCCTTTGTCAATTTATCTACAATCACCCAAATGGAATCATACCCTCTGCTAGTCCTGGGTAGACCCACAACGAAATCCATAGAAATCTATTCCCATTTCCACTCCGGAATGGGCAAGGGCTGTAACTCTCCCGCCTGCCTCTGGTGCTCGGCCTTGAATTGCCAACAAGTCAAGAATATCGAAACAAACTCTGCAACATCCCTCTTCATTCCTTCCCACCAATAAACATCCCTCAAGTCGTGATACATCTTGGTGGAACCAGGATGAATACTGTACGCTGATCGATGGGCCTCCTCTAAGATCTCACGTCTTAATCCATCAGAATCTGGCACATAAAGACGAGTCCCAAAACGTAATACTCCACGATCATCCATCACAAATTCCGACTCTCTGCCCTTCCTAACCTGATCCATAATCTCCGACATACGAGCATCTGCGGACTGTGTCTCTCGAATACAATCCAATAACTGAGGACGGGTACGAACATGTGCTAACTGTTCTCCTGTAGATGTGAACTCGAACTGTACACGACTATCACATAAAATCTGCCAGTCTATAGAAGACTGTCTCTGCAAGGTGCGCAAATGAGTTAAGCTACCTCCAGGCCTCCGACTCAAGGCATATGCTATAACATTCGCTTTGCCTGGATGGTACAAGATCTCACAATCGTAATCCTTCATGAGTTCCATCCACCTACGCTGCCTTAGATTCAGATCCCTCTGCTGAAAAATATACTTTAAACTCTTATGATCTGTGAAGATTTGGCACGATTCACCGTACAAGTAATGCCTCTAAATCTTCAGTGCGAATACCATAGCAGCCATCTCCAGATCATGAGTGGGGTAGTTCTGCTCGTGCCTCTTCAACTGTCGAGAAGCATAAGATACAACTCTACCTTGCTGCATCAACACACAGCCTAAACCCACTCGAGAGGCATCACAATATACCGCGAAACCACCTGACCCGGAAGGTAAAGATAAGACAGGTGCAGTCGTCAAGCGAGTCTTCAACTGCTGAAAACTTTGCTCACATGCATCTGTCCAAAGAAAGGGAACCTCCTTCCTACTCAATCCAGTCAACGGTGCAGCGATCCGAGAGAAATCCTGCACAAAACGTCTATAATAACCGGCCAGACCCAAGAAACTTCGAACCTCTGTAACTAACACAGGTCTGGGCCAGTGCTGTACCGCTTCAATCTTCTTTGGGTTCACACGTATCCCAGCTCTAGTAACTACGTGTCCCAAGAAATCCACACTATCCAACCAGAAAGCACACTTTGAGAATTTAGCGAACAGTTGATGCTCCTTCAAGGTCTGTAATGTGATGCACAAATGCAGCTCGTGCTCCTCTCGGCTCCAAGAATAAACAAGAATATCATCTATGAATACTATAATAAACTGATCAAGGAATGGCCTGAAGATACGATTCATCATATCCATAAAAGCTGCTGGGGCGTTGGTGAGTCCGAACGACATCACCAGAAACTCATAGTGCCCATATCGTGTGCGAAAAGCAGTCTTCGGGATATCATCCTTCCGAACCTTCAACTGGTGATACCCTGATCGCAAATCAATCTTCGAGAAGTAGCCAGCTCCCTGCAACTGATCGAACAAGTCATCGATATGAGGTAGTGGATACCTATTTCGTACAGTGACGCGATTCAACTGTCGGTAGTCGATGAACAGTCTCATACTACTGTCCTTCTTCTTTACAAATAAGACAGGAGCTCCCCATGGCGATACACTGGGACACACAAGTCCTCTATCTAAAAACTCTTGCAACTGGCTTTTGAGTTCCTTCAACTCCGTCGGGGCCATCCGGTAGGGTGGTATAGAAATAGGCCCTGCACCTAGAATCAAGTCAATGCAAAATTCAATATCGCGATCGGGCGGTAATCCTGGTAACTCAGCAGGAAATACATCCAGAAATTCTCGTGCGATCGGAATCTGGTCCAACGGAATCTCAGCGGCTCCTAGGTCCTGAACAAATGTTAAGAACCCATGACAACCCTTCTTCAAGAGTCGTCCCGCACAAAGAGCAGAAATCATGTTGGCAGGAGGTATATTACAGTCTCCCTGCACAACAAAGATCGGTTCACCTGGAAAACAAAATCTAACCGCTTTCCCCCGACAATCTACACAGGCATGACAAGCGGCCAACCAATCCATACCGAGAAGTATATCAAAATCTAATATATCCAGGATAATCAGATCAACTAGCGAATCTCTATCACAAATACGTACAGAACATGATCTGAATACGTGTCGAGCTATAAAAGAATCTCCCACCGGAGTAATCACCACTAATAGTAACTCTAATAACGACGACTCTTTCCCCAAAGAAAGTGCAAAGTGTGAAGATACATAAGAATGTGTAGAACAGGGATCAAATAAAATATGTACATCTAACGAACATACTGCAAGAGTACCTTTCACAGCTGCATTTGATGCCTGGACATCCTGTAGAGTCAGCGCAAAAACCCATGCCTGGCCCCTGCCCGCATCTTGTCGTCCTCTACCTCTATCTCCTCGACCTCTCTGAGAGTGTCTTGCAAATCCTCGACCTCGTGGTGCAACTGCCTGGCGTGTAGGGCCAGCTGGGGGAGGAAGTAAAGCCATCAACGTCGAAAGTGGAGGGACTAAGGCAGCCTGTGGAACAGCGGTCCCTACCTGGGATCTACAATCCCTCGCATAATGTCCTGGAAGTGTGCAACTAAAACATGTAGATGGGGGCCTCTGATCATCGGGATAAGAACTGAACATCTGGCCCTGGGTCCAACCTCGTACGAAACTGCGGCCTGGAGTGTACCTGCCCCTACCTCTGCCAAACTGCCTAGTCATCGGCCCAACTGGTCTACTCCTCTCTAGCTCCAGAACAACCACTGCCTCGCTCAAACGCTCCTCCACTCGTATCGCTGCATCCATAGCCTGCGCATACGTATCAAAATGCTGGGAGCCTATAGCCAGAAACAACTGCGTATCCAAACTCCTTATGAACCTCTTCACCCGAAGCTCTTCCGTAGGAACTAAGTATGGAGCATAGCGCGACAACTGGGTGAATCGTAAATCATAATCTGCCACCGACATACTCGTAGATTTCCGCAACGCTTCAAAACTGCTAGCTTTAGCGTCCCTCACACTCTGTGGAAGAAACCTAGCAAGAAAGACCTCAGAGAACTCGGTCCACGATATCGGAGGAAGACCAATAGCTCACCCTCTCTCCATCGACTCATACCGCTCCTGTGCAAGTCCTTCCAAACGAAAGCTAGTCAGCTCAACTGACCTCGCATCAGAACATCGCAATGATATACCAATCCTCGCCATCCTATGAAGAAAGGACTGAGGGTCCTCCGCTATATCGGTCCCGGTAAATACCGGAGGCCTCAACCTCATAAACTCTGAAAGTGATACCTCCATCACCCTCGTATCTACCAGTGCGACCATCTGCATGGGCTGTACATCGGACTCTGCCATGGTAGGTGCCGGATCATGTCTCTATACTCGAGTGGCCTCAGCCAGCTGTCCTACCACTCACTGTAATCCTAACATGCCCTCCTCTATCCTAGTCATGTGATCTGGAGGAGGAGGATCAACATGCTCATGCACCGCCAGAACATCCGGTGTACCAGTCACCGTCACAGGCGGACTCGTCCTGGCTGCATCTCTGGCTGCGGCACGCCTCGCTCGCATAGCCATAGCAACTAGAACAAGAAACGAGAGTTGATAAGGCTTACGAAATAAGAACAATCAACAACAGAGAGTCAAAGGAAGGACAAATCAAGATATACATCCTAAGGTTAGTTAGGCTGAGTATGGTAACGCAAATATGCCGCGGAACATACGTACGGTACTGCACTCATCCTAAATCACCTACTCCATCAAGCCAAAGGTCATCCTAAGTCACGGACTCACATCAACTTATCTTAACACACTACTCGATTCCGTAAGGTTAATTCTAGGCTCTGATACCAAATTTGTCACAACCCAAGTTTGGATGTGACCGGCACTTAGATTGTATAATATCTAAAGATATATACACAACCCGAGTAAGCCAAAAAAACCAAGATCAAAATCCTTTTTGCGGAATTTTTATAAAAACTTAGTTTTTAAGTAAAAATCACAGTTTTTATGTAATTAAGATATAAAAACAAGTATAAAGTGTTAAGTTAGGTTGCATTCCTAGTTGGGATCAACAATAACAACAGCGGAATAAAAAATTTTACAACTTATATGAGACCAATAGAATCACAGATATGAATAAAAGAAATATCATCTAACATAACAACGATCTCACATGTCAAATAATATACATATAATCATCTCTCATTCTAAGTCATAGTACAAGGTCTGATGGAGACATTCTAAATCCAAAATACAATACCAAAAGAGAAGGTTACTACATATGTAACCCACCTATCAAAAGATATGATAAAAACTGAACAAGTGGATCTGCACTGCTGCTAACCGTCCACTCTACTCCTACAAGGAACTGTGGCACAACGGGGGTGAGTTGCCAACTCAGTAAATAAAACAAACATATATCGGCTGATAATGTAAATATGACGATCATAACTAACTGAAATGAGAGCAAGTATGATGTATGATAGCATATGGAAAGCATAAATCTGTACTACAAATCACATAACCAAAACTGAAATCTTATCAATTATTCCCAATAAAATTCATCTTTCCGTGTCCATCATCGACACAAAACTTCCATTTCTCTTAGGCATCATTCCCCAAATGATCCTGTAATCAATAATACCGGTCGGTATCTGATCAGTCGAAAATAATGTATTTTTTACACGACAATTTCCTACCATTTGCACTCATCTAGAGGTGTTCGGTATTAATATTGCACATATTAGCAAAACATCTATAAAATACCAAATTACATGTCTTATACTTTAAAACCGACATTTCGAGGGAAATTGAATGTTTATCATGGCATCGCATCATCCTTGTATAGCGCAACACTTGTTTCAAGAATCTGTGCAGGAAATTCCAGGAGAAAAGCCAAATCTGTGAAACAATGCTGATAAAAATACGCCAACTCCATGACTTGAGATCTGGCAGTGATCAAGGACTAATTATATGATTCAACATATCAGCAAAATACCGTGAAGACAAAAGGAAGCAGCAAACAGAAATTCATTTACTGAAGCCCTCACGTGACCGCGGATCCGCGGCCGGAGCAGGCACGTGCCGCTGATCCGCGGTTGAACTGTCACGTCATCACTTCTTCTCAGCTTCAGACTGCTTCTTTCAGGGCCCACACTCATTCAATATACTCCAAACTCCAGAAATCTCCAGAGTCTTCTGCCAGATCAGCAAGCTCCTTGTTCAAGCTAAACTTCCAAGCTTCCAAAGAAAGCTACTTAACAAACTAAGCCTAGAAGCTTCTTCCTAACCTCCAAGCTTATGAAGGAAGCTAACCCTAACTAACTAACTCTAGAACCTTCCTCCTAACTACCAAGCTTACAAGGGAAGCTAATCTAATCCTAGTTTACAAAGGAAGCTAATCATTCTTAAGGCTATAAAAGGGACCCTAGGCTTCACTTCTAAAGGTTGTTGAAGGTTGTTCAATAGTTCAATCCTACACCAAATTCAACACAAGTTGAGTGACACAACTTGTAAACCCTAATCCCCAATTCAAAATCCAAAACCAAAATCAAGAACTTCGAGTACCAAATCAAGCATGAAGCCTTCAATCCTTTAGAAAGCGATGCCGGACTTCATCGGAGCAAGTGGTCCAAGACGATCCGCGACTCACGAAGACGAGCGAAGCCAAATCGACGATCGAGTACTTTCCTCATTGTAGATCTTGAGAGAATTGTAACGAAATTGTTGATAAATAAAGGTGAAATTCTTTAATCTTGCTTTCTTTACAATCTTGCATCATGATTCGATCTCAATTTGCGATTATGTGTCTTGTTATGATGTTTGAGTAAAACTCCGCTCGTGAAGGAGTCGAGACGATCAATAGATGATGATGATTAGATTCTTGTACAATTCTTAAGTCCTACGAGTTTGTAAACCCTAGCAAATTGAAGAATCGACGACCTAGTTTCGATGCGATACTTTCTTGATTGTGTTCGCTCGAAATTAGGGATCCACGATCGATTCTTGAATTTACTAGAGGCTAGAATGTGAATGAAATCGACGAAAGGACAAGGGATAGAAGATGAAACTTTAGTTTCCGCAAGAAATCCCTAATTCTCGTTGATCATCATCGATCTAGTATCAATTCATCGATGGATAAGAATACGTAATCAATAGATTTCATTACGTCTATAGATTCAATCGATTTCTACGAGCCTCATTTCGATTCTTGATATTTGGATTGGAAATCATCAATTCTTAATTCTTGATTTTAATGTTTTCTTGTTATTAGACCTAGCTTTTGATAATTCATGAAATTCATTTTTAAATCTTGAATTGAATTGTCTTTTCTTTTCTTTTCTTTAATTTTCAATTCATCTAATTCGAAGTACGAACGGATTACACTTTCCCTGTGGACGATCCGCACTCGCTAACGCGTTACAATCGACACCGTTATTGATTGCGGTCAAAATAATTTTGGTTGTGATTTCTATACAATTTTTAACATACACAACGAGAATTCGTATCAATCAAATGGCGCTGTTGCCGGGGATAGTACGCTAATTCGTTCGTTTTTGAAATTTGAGTTGAAAAATTTATTCCATCAAAATTTTTAGATCAAAATTCGCATAAACACTAAACGTGTTGTTGTGATTTGTTGCGAAGAAATCTGGAATCTACTGTGCAATTGGAAATTTTTTTGGAGTATTCCAGAGGACTTAGGGGGTGAACAGGAACAGCTACTGGAAATTTTGTGCAGTGATCTCCATAGTGGACCGCGCATCCGCGGCACTAGAGGACTAAAGTGGCGGTTCCGCGGCGGGATTACGTCATCTCTGCACCAAAATTTTTAGGTATAATTCTCACTTTCTTATCTCCTTCTCTGTCTGCTCCAATAACAAATTTGCTGCAGGTTTCTTTGCAAAAATTCGCAGCGCCGCAAAAAGCAAGAAAAATTGTGCGTGTTTTGATTTTTGGTTGTTTGCATATTAATACAGAATTTAAGGGGCACGGCCAAATCCAGATTAGGTGGGGAGTTCATTACCCTTTCTAAGCCCCAAAAATCACAAACTTGCATCCGCATTACCCTCATTAATTAAAAGAAATCTAGACTTGATTCTAAGGACCGTCGCGCTCACTTAGGACAGAAGAAGGCCGTGGGTAATCCATTGTTTATCCGCGTTTCTTTTGTGGTGTCTAAGGCAAGTGTGTCTAAGGCAAGTGGTTACTTAATTAGGCCCACTACTTACGTAGTGGAGAACCTCCCACTTACCTGGTACTTACCTGGCCACAGGAGAGACAAAGAGGCGGTGGAGGATTGATCCTGCGACTTGTTTTTTGGCAGTTAGGAGCGGTCTAGAGCCTTGACCTAGGTGACCACTAGACTTAGGATTGCTTGTTGCATTTGTTGTGATTTGCATCATTTTTTCAAAAAATCCGTATTATTTTTCAAAACAAACACCAATCACATCATTTTCTCTAATTATATTAACGCTGCCACTTGTACTAAACCCTTTAGTGCAAGATAGGCTGGACACGGAATTCTAGTACCCGTCTTGTCCGCGTTCCCCCTATCGACCCCAAAGTCGGTATTTCTACATTTACCTCTTCTTTACCCACCACCACACCCACATCGATGGGCGATTCTCCATTGAACTTCTTTTACACCACTCTGCCACCGCCCGCAGGTGCACAGAATCTTCCACGCATTTCTCTTCAAGAGAGATGCTATCCTTCACGTGTTCCCCTTTCCACCTGTCTTTCTATACCACCAGCCAACGGGGAAAATTTTGAAATCAACCCCCAATTCATCGAACTGTTACCTAAATTTTACGGTCTTGATTCTGAAGACGCATACGCTTTTATCTCCAAATTTGAAAACGTATGCGCAATGATTGGAACGTCACAACTGTCTGTGGATGCTCTGCGTCTACGTTTTCTCCCATTCACTTTGTGCGATTTAGCCGAGAAGTGGGTTTGCAATACAACCGCACATTCTATTTCAAAATGGGATGAATTTGTAAAAGCATTCCTAAAGAAATTTTATCCCAATGACAAGACCAGCCGTGTTCGGAGCGAAATCTTCAAATTTACCCAACTTCCCACTGAACCATTTTGGAAATGCTTTGAACGGTTCAAGGATCTTCTTATCCAATGTCCTCATCACGGAATCTCTAGGGATTTGTGTCGAATTATCTATGAGGGTATTGATCTCGCTACTAGACATATGCTTGAAACCATATGTCAAGGCACTTTCATGACCAAAGATGATGGTAAAGCTTGGAAATATTTAGAAGATTTAGCTCAAAACACTTTACAATGGGAAAGTGTTAGACTACCACCGCTAAGGGAAGAGGTCAATCAGCTCGATGTTTCCGTCATAATGAGAGCCGAAATGGCCACAATACAAAGGAAACTCGACGCTATAGAAAACAAAATCTCTTCAGCCTCCCTAAACTAATACACACTTCCCAAAACCGTGTGTGGCTGCTGTTCAAACCCATCACATTTGACGGAAGAATGTCCTTTTGCTTGGAACCAATCACAAACTCAAAACATGGTTCCAACCCAAAATAATTTCCAAAGGGCTCTTCCACCACAACAGCAACCACTTCAATTGAGTCAGCACCCCTTCCAAACACAAAACTTTTAAAATCCGGTCAACACACCTGCACCGTCTAACCCTTTGCAGTTGACCGGTACTGATGAATCCTCTTCATTCAAGAACTTGATTTTGACAATTCAGTCTTCCGTCGATAAAATCCAGAAAAACTCTGACTCCCAAAGTAAGAGTATTAAATCGATGGAAGAACAAATTGCATAATTAAAAGCCGAAATGAGTGCAAGAGAGAAATGGAATCTTCCAGCTCAACCCTTACCTGATCCTAGACCTTCACATTACACAAATGTGGATGCACTTACGACGTTGAGATCTGGAAGAGTGCTAGACAATCATGTGGGTAAACAGATTGATGTTGAGGAATCAAGTGAACCCCAGGCTTCCACTTCCATTTCCACTCACACTTCTACTTCTTACCCTATTTCGTCTAATTTACCGTCTTCTTCCGAGCCTATTCTCCGTTTTCCCAAAGGCTCGAACCCTCCACCCACTTCATCCTTCCCACCCCCACAACCTTCTCCACAAATGTTGGACCCAACACTTATTGATAGAGCTCCATTTCCAAATAGGTTGAGGCCCAACAAACCCAATGCCCAAATGGAGAAGCTTGTGGACATGTTTAAGCAAGTTAACATCAACATCCTTCTCCTAGATGCTATCCAACAAGTTCCGTCCTATGCGAAAACTCTTAAGAACTTGTGCATTAGGAAGAGGAAGACTCAAGTGCCCAAGAAGATATTCATGACAAAGACTGTAGACACGGCTTTCCCCCAACAATTACCACGGAAACGTAAGGACCCTGGCTGTCCTACTATTTCTATTTCTATTGGGGAAAAACACATCAACCTTGCTCTACTAGACATTGGCGCTAGTGTTAACTTGCTTCCATACTCGGTTTACGAGCAGTTAGGTATCGGGGTGTTAAAGCCCTCGAGCATAACTCTCCAGATGGCTGACCGATCAATCACCAAACCTAGGGGTGAACTGGAGGATGTGTTGATAAAAATCGGGGAATTTGTATTCCCTGTGGACTTTATTGTACTTGATACACAGCCTGTAGTGAACCCATGGAATCAAATTCCGGTGATTTTAGGTCGCCCCCTTTTGGCCACTTTCAACGCTATCATCAACTGTCGTAATGGCTCTATGACCCTATCCTTCGGGAATAGGTCAATAGAGTTGAACATTTACAAGTTGGGAAGTGTACCCTCCGAACCTACTGCTCAGGTCTGTTCTGTCGACTTAATGGATGTCGACAGCAGCGAATTTGATGATCCTCATGATACCGATCTAAACTCTTTTCATATGTTATTGTTTGACCCAACTATGTATCATGCACATACAGACTCTTCCACTGAGTTGTCCGGGTCAACAACTAACACCGATTATGAACTGCTTTTAGAGTCTGAAGATCACCCCGCACTTTGTGATGACATTATTCTCCGGGGTATTGATGAGACTTTTAAGGAACTTTTCGCTGATGAACTCGCATTTTTGAATGACACGGGTGTTGAGATGAATCATCTCCCAAACAATGAAATTGAACCTCCACCCCTTCTTCTGGACTATAAAAAGAATGCGAGTAATTCATCACATTCACTGCATCGTCTCTCCAAAATGAGACACACACACATTCTATTCCACCACTTACCCTTTCCCCACTTCTTCTTCCACCAACCTGAGCACTGCATTGATAAAATCTTCGAATGGTTGGTGTTGACGTTCGGTCTTTGCAAAGCTTGGCATCGACCAATGATTTTTGACCCCCTCTTGTGATTTTCAAAGATTAACATTGCTTAACTCAAGTTTTGGGGGGTATAATCTGGCTCTTGAAAAGAAAATTTTTACACAAATTTATGAGCCAAAAATAAGTTTGGGGGAGCATTTTCACTTAAATATTTTGCCCCCATTAATAAATTTCTTCCCAAGCTTACAGGTTTTGTGAGATCTAGCGGATGGCAACAGTGAGGACACTGTTGAAAACAAGTTTGGGGGAGGTTTGTGCTTATTTTCACATCATTTGCATCATACTTTGCATAAGCACAAAACAATTTTGAAAACCTATAAAAATTTAAAAAATTTTGAAAAACAAAATAATATTTTTGTAGATAAATAAGATAATAAAAGATTAGATAGTGAAAAATTACATCCAAAAGATTGGAAAAATTTAAGAAAACCAAGAAAATTAGAAGTTTTCTTATACGAACTAGTAATAAGTAGTTATGAGCCGTTGTCCCAAGGGTTAGTAAGATGAAAGAAGTCACTAATCTGAGGATAAAAATAAGTCTAAAAAATAGTTCCTATTCTGGAAGCCAAACATTTTGAACGTTGATACCCTGCTATTCGCACTTACACACGTCTTGAAGCTCGGGATAGTGGAGGATACCTTGAAATGCTCTTGTCTAAAAGCCAAAGTATGAAGGAAATAAAAAAAATGAATAAAATATAAAATGGTGAGAAAAATGAACACTGGTTTTGTTATCGCCAAGGCAGCAATAAAAAAATATAGCAAGGGTGCCTCTTCACCTAGTGCCTTAGACCAACTGGTCTGGGAGTCACTGCTAAGCCTTAGGTGGTGCGAGATGAGGAAAAACACCAAATAAACAAGCACATGAGTAATCGGTCGGTTAGTACCTCAAGAAGTATTAACGGTCGCATGAAAGTGTGTGAGCAATGTCATCTAAATATTCATTAATTAAAAAGTACCGAGGCAGATGGACAAGAGTATGATAGCTTGAATTGAATTCTCCGGGTGTAGGGATGTTCTTTACATACACGTAGGGTTATATGATCGATGTTTGGAAGAAAGATAGGAATGAAGAATAAAGACGATGTTTTATTGAGGGATGATGTGATTTCTGACATCTTTTCATGACTATTAAGATAGGGCTCAAGACAACCGAAAAGCTAGCATAGTTGGAAACCCTAATTTTCAAAGCTTTTCTTTTACAATTCTTGTCTTTAAATGTAACTTTCACGGTCTTCCTTTTATTATTGGATTTTGTGGGTGCAATCCGCTGAAAACCCTCAGGAGACAACACTCCTCCTACTAGGGACACCTAGAGCTTTAAAGGCTTGTTGCACGTGCTCAGTGCAATCGTGTTGCCTACAAAAGTGTGCTAGTTAGTTTTTCTCTTTCTTTATTTTCTCCTTCTCTTTTTAATAAAACAGTTCGCTCGAGACGACCGAAAATAAGTTTGGGGGAATTTGATCAGTCGAAAATAATGTATTTTTTACACGACAATTTCCCTACCATTTGCACTCATCTAGAAGTGTTCGGTATTAATATTGCACATATTAGCAAAACATCCGTAAAATACCAAATTACATGTGTTATACTTTAAAACCGACATTTCGAGGGGAATTGAGTGTTTATCATGGTATCGCATCATCCTTGTATAGCGCAACACTTGTTTCGAGAATTTGTGCAGGAAATTCCAGAAGAAAAGCCAAATCTGTGAAACAATGCTGATAAAAATACGCCAACTCCATGACTTGAGATCTGGCAGTGATCAAGGACTAATTATAAGATTCAACATATCAGCAAAATACCATGAAGACAAAAGGAAGCAGCAAACAGAAATTCATTTACTGAAGCCCTCACGTGACCGCGGATCCGCGGCCGGAGCAGGCACGTGCCGCGTATCCGCAGTTGAAATGACACGTCATCACTTCTTCTCAGCTTCAGACTGCTTCTTTCAGGGCCCACACTCATTCAATATACTCCAAACTCTAGAAATCTCCAGAGTCTTCTGCCAGATCAGCAAGCTCCTTGTTCAAGCTAAACTTCCAAGCTTCCAAAGCAAGCTACTTAACAAACTAAGCCTAGAATCTTCTCCCTAACCTCTAAGCTTATGAAGGAAGCTAACCCTAACTAACTAACTCTAGAACCTTCCTCCTAACTACCAAGCTTATAAGGGAAGCTAATCTAATCCTAGCTTACAAAGGAAGCTAATCATTCTTAAGGCTATAAAAGGGACCCTAGGCTTCACTTCTAAAGGTTGTTGAAGGTTGTTCAATAGTTCAATCCTACACCAAATTCAACACAAGTTGAGTGACACAACTTGTAAACCATAATCCCCAATTCAAAATCCAAATCCAAAATCAAGAACTTCGAGTACCAAATCAAGCATGAAGCTTTCGATCCTTTAGAAAGCGACGCCGGACTTCATCGGAGCAATTGGTCCAAGACGATCCGCGACTCACGAAGACGAGCGAAGCCAAATCGACGATCGAGTACTTTCCTCATTGTAGATCTTGAGAGAATTGTAACGAAATTGTTGATAAATAAAAGGTGAAATTCTTTAATCTTGCTTTCTTTACAATCTTGCATCATGATTCGATCTCAATTTGCGATTGTGTGTCTTGTTATGATG
This sequence comes from Agapanthus africanus, assembly GCA_030015575.1. Classification (NCBI taxonomy): domain Eukaryota; kingdom Viridiplantae; phylum Streptophyta; class Magnoliopsida; order Asparagales; family Amaryllidaceae; genus Agapanthus; species Agapanthus africanus. Next base: position 204,524,485 of record JASDDO010000014.1, on the reverse strand, counting down.
TTTGAGTAAAACTCCGCTCGTGAAGGAGTCAAGACGATCAATAGATGATGATGATTAGATTCTTAAGTCCTACGAGTTTGTAAACCCTAGCAAATTGAAGAATCGACGACCTAGTTTCGATGCGATGCTTTCTTGATTGTGTTCGCTCGAAATTAGGAATCCACGATCGATTCTTGAATTTACTAGAGGCTAGAATGTGAATGAAATCGACGAAAGGACAAGGGATAGAAGATGAAACTTTAGTTTCCGCAAGAAATCCCTAATTCTCGTTGATCATCATCGATCTAGTATCAATTCATCGATGGATAAGAATACGTAATCAATAGATTTCATCACGTCTATAGATTCAATCGATTCCTACGAGCCTCATTTCGATTCTTGATATTTGGATTGGAAATCATCAATTCTTAATTCTTGATTTTAATGTTTTCTTATTATTAGACCTAGCTTTTGATAATTCATGAAATTCATTTTTAAATCTTGAATTGAATTGTCTTTTCTTTTCTTTTCTTTAATTTTCAATTCATCTAATTCGAAGTACGAACGGATTACACTTTCCCTGTGGACGATCCGCACTCGCTAACGCGCTACAATCGACACCGTTATTGATTGCGGTCAAAATATTTTTGGTTGTGATTTCTATACATTTTCTACATATACACCGGAAAAAGATCAATCAGTATCGCCTAGATATCCACCGTATTTCACCACTATCTCTGGTATCGAGTAACCTCGCTAGGCTCCCCCGCCTCAAATGCGGCTCTTCTGCCTCTCGGTCTCGACTAGGTCCACCATGTATCCAACTGTATATCTCCCCCACTCAGTCTGGATAACGTATAAATCCGCGACCGTATATCTCCCCCACTCGGTCCGGAATAAATCAAATCATAAAAACAATATCTCATGGTGGACATCTCATATCAATTTTAAAGAATCACTGAATTTATGCAATAGTCTAGGAAAACTCAAAACCATAAATTCTTAATAATACAATTTCCTCTTATCTCAACTTCGAACATTTAAATATGAAACATGAAGGCATTTATGCAAAGTACTACTGTTAATGATGTTTAAGGTATGATAGAATCATATTTAGCCGGATAATTACTAAGTGTACAAAATGACTTGTTAATATCGACGAGGTGTAGTGTAACATATAAAGATGTGCACGTGCTGCATAACTCGTCGATAATTGTGCAGTGTTCTAACATCTGTAATCATAGTGATGCATAGGTATATATGAATGCATATTATTAACTTTGTATATAAAGTCAAATCTTTTAAGTTAAAAAAATACGGGCGTATCACGCCATCTTTACACAATCCCCCGGTAGATGTTTAGTCTACTCACCGGAATATGTCGTAGCTATTCAGGAATCGCCAATCATTTTCCTTTCCTTGCGGCCTCCGAAGTTCCCGCACTCAAATCTAATCATCGAATTAACTTGTATAAGAAAACGGCTACATTTCGACACGGCAAAAACGTGAAAATACAAGTGGTACGTACTAAGTATACTACGTATGACTATTGCACACGATCTAACACGTAACTTTACTGAAATTTAACCCAACTCTGCATCGCGATAGAAAACAGAACGCGTTACGTTTTACCCGTGTCGTATTAGAGAAATTTTAATTCCTTTTCCGATATTTGCTCCCAGATTTTATATACTGTTAAACTAACTTATTTAAACAATACCAAACGATCCAAACAATGATTCAGAGACCTACCCCACAACCCAAAACACCCAAGCTCCCTACAAATCCGGCGACGCCGAAATTCTTCTTAAGGTCGCCGGCCAAAATCCGATCCCCTGGGTTCGTTCTCCTATAGTTTGTTCTAGGTCCCACATACATCATTCTGGCACTGTTTTGTTAAGTTGATTGTTATCTAAACTATAGCAGATTATTACAGAGTTCAATTTTGTTTAAAAAACGATATTATGGATATTTTGATTTCTAGGTTAAACTAGTTACAAAATTAATTCCTACAGTGAGTAAGGATTTTACCTACAAGGATATTGCTGGAAGAATTCTCTCCAAGATGCACAAGCTCCTAGTCCTAGCTTGATGGTGAACTCCTTGCCTAGTTTTTCTTCTTCACTTCTCTTCTCCTTTATTTCTCTTTTTGAATTTTAAGTGTTTTCTTCCACTTTGGTTTTGAAATTTCAGAAGTTTTATTGGATTAATGATCTGAACACTTAATATATATGGTGATGGGAAGAGGGAGGTGTAGGAGGAGGTGTCAAAGACCTAGATGTGCCATTCTCATGCAAGGAGGAGCTGTGGAATGTGGGTTGTGTATGAGAGTAGGAGGTGCCAAGGTTTTATCATTCTATCTTAATTATATTGTAAACAATTTATGAACTAAAAACCTTATTAACCTCATTTTCTACTGTAACAACCCTAATTTTCCTATACACTTTTCTACACAAAATTTTAAATTTTTTTTTCAAAATCCATAAAGGGGTATTTTAGCCTGAGCACAAGATATAAGTAATTATTTTGTTTTTAATTACAAGTTACAAGAATGTAATAACTCCATCTTTACTATACAAGAAATTACTTTAAATTTAATGTATACCTGGAGTATTTACTCTTGCTACTATCATTTTAAGTAATTAAATAACTCCATAATTATAAGAAGGAGCTTGTGGCTCATTGGTAATACCTTGCACTGCTGAACCAAGCCACCAGAGTTCAAATCCCATACCCCACATTATTTTTAATATTGATTTTTTTTAAAACCTTTAGAATACCAAGAGTTTACACGTACATATCTCACAAAAACCCCACTACACCCAAAGATGTAACACTTGCAGGAGTTAGATGAACCGTCGAGGGGGATCCTGGACGCCGGACTCGGCCAACTCGGCCTCGACTCGGCCGACTCGGTGATCCGACCGAGTCACGGCCGAGTCACCCCCGAGTCGGCCGATTCCGGCGACGGCCACAACATGAAAGTTGTGTCTTTTCATATTCCCTATGCACCTGAAAAATTTCAGCCTCAGACCACTTCCAGAGCTCTTTAAAAATCCCATTTACTCCACTTTTAATACATTTTTATTACATTTTATCACATTTTTATTTTTAACTTTTCATCACCCTAATCCTAGCCTAACCCTATAAATACCAACCCTACACACTACCCTCTCACCCCCAAAATCTTGAGCCACTCTCTCAAAAGTTTTCCAAGAAGGGTATACTTTGAAATCAAGTTCGCGGCGAAACTCCGAAGAAATTCCGGCGGGAATTCCGGCGATGTTTTTATAAACAACCGGCGACGAAGCAACGCCTCGGCAACTCCCTTAGTTCCCCTACACTCCTTAGTATAGATCGAAACCCGTAAGTCCCATTCTATCCCCCTTTCTATTTCTTTAAAATACGAAATTACGAAACCCGACGGAATCGGAACAAATCCGATTTCTGACTCGGTTTTCTATAAAATTTCACTTCTAACCAATACATTCATGCCTAAACATTTTTATCTTGACTATTAAACTTTTAAAAATCAATTTAAACAAGTTTTCTCACATGAAATGATAACCTTTCCAATTTATCGTATTTTTCACTTTAATACCATCATGTTTCGATTTCACATTTAACCCCTTAACTTTGCTATACATTTACAAGTAGAGCATGAGGTAATGACCTACCTCCATACACACGCAAATACAACCCCAAAACGATATCATCAAAACTTAGAATACGATAAAACGAAACTTTCATTTAAATACCATATTCTTAATAAAACCATTTCTAGAAATTTTAGCTTTGACACACTTTTAAATAAATACCTCTAATTAGGAAAACACGATAAGTTGTGGATATCGATCATTTATCTAAACCTGACTTTGCGGTGTCTAGGTTAGGCAAGTGAGCTTAGGTAACTTTAAAAGGCCCGTCTCACAATTCGTGAGCGGATCCCTCCTTCCTCACTTGTACTTACCTGGCCACAATTGGCGGTGAAGAGGCGATTTGAGGCTTCTAACGACTTGTCGTTTAGACTATTTAGAAATAGGCTAGTTGGCTTAGGAAACCCTAGAATCTAAAATACGGGAATTACGCTTTTCAAATAAATACCTTTTACTATATAAAACCGTTTTCTAAAGGATTAGTATTTTACAATCTTTGCAAAGCGTCGCTACAACCCATCTTTAGGGAACCCGTTTGGGATCGTGCGGTTTATCGCGCACCCTCGGGCTAGTAGTGCGAGATTCAGACCTCCGCAAGGAGCATTCGGTCTCGAAAGGTTTAAAATACGACATCTTAAGAAAATGAGATTTTTGGAATATAAAATATTTATTAAAATTATTTTTGTATAAACATATGTATATTTATCATTTAAATATCTATTTTATTATAATATAAATTTTTCACCTTTTCCTAAAAATCGATATTACATATAAATACCCTTATTTATAAAATTAGGATATTTTCACTAGAAATGTCACAACATAAAATCCACCCTCATTACAACTCTAAAGACGAACAATAAATACTTGAGGTGTATTTTGAAAAGTATATAAAAGTATTTTTACATAAAAACCCCTCAAGCTTTATAAATTACCCTAAGGACCCTAGCAATTATAAGACTTCGATTCACATTCCTGATTGTCTGACTCGGGTTTGAGTCTGATTAGTCTGACTTGAATATGATTCAAGTAAATCCATAATCTATAAGATTCCAATTCAATATGAACACATGAAACCATGAATCCAATATCAATCTATACATCTTGACCGAACCGAACCATGGATATACCTATTCCTTTTACATGATTCTCATTTATTCCATTTACATGACTCTACAGTTATATCCGTTTGCCGATATCATGGTTTCGGTCAGCCAATCAATCTTACAATCAATACAATTTACAAGATAACAATACAAACAAGACATCGCGGGGTTTAAGGGGTAGACTGGTACGGAATATGTTAAAGGTGGCACGAGGTGGTCACTTAAGACGTAATTACATCCATGCCGTTGTTCCGTGGTATTATCAACGGAGCCTTGTACTACAGGTTACCAAAGTCCCCGGTGTAAGTAGGACTCCCCTCGTATACACTGGCATCTTCTGTACCAGGCTACAAACAACAGCGTTAATACAACATTACAATATTATAATACAACATTAAAAGCTACTCTCTCTCTCTCTCTTTTACTCTCTGTCTATTTCTCCCTTATCTTTGGGACTTACCGAGCGACCTGTTCGCTGACGACATTCTATTTCTTTCTTTTTTGAATGTCGTCAGATGGTTTGGACCCGGCGGAGATCGAGCTATCTGCAGAAGACTTGGAGCTGTTTGCCGAAGACCCTGCACTTTAGTTTCATTGTACACTTTTCCTTTCTGTATTTTTCATTTCCTGTTATGCCACTGTTTAGGCATCATTTTATTTCAGTTGTATTTCCTTTTCATGTATTGTACAAAAGAATGTTAATAAATAAAAGTTGTTGTTCCTTTTGTATCTTGTCTCTTGTGTAATTTATTTTATATTGCTTAGATACGCCTAGCGTATGTACTTCTGAGTATATACATAGCGGGCCTCGTCGCGTCCCCTTCGCCGTATATTGGGAAGCGGGGCGTGACATCTACTTATACCCTTAACAATTCAAATTTGCATAATTTCCTAAATTTTACATAACAACTCTTCACTACTTATGTTATTACATAACACTATTTTATTAAAAATGAAGTTAAATTTATCACTAAAACCCTTGTAATTTATAAATGTTACTAACTAAAATTTCAATTTAATTAGTTTCACACAATACTTATGAAAATGTCTTATTTGATTTTAAAACTTTTTAATTTAACATTTTATTATTTAATTAATTAATTTTATTTATTTCTAAATTTTCAAAATGTTACACCTGCGGATGATACCGATCTTCAAGCTGCCCTCGCGGCTTCAGAGCAACTAGCTCGCGATGAAGCAGCATTAATCACCATCGCACGATCAGGTATCCTTTAATCATATCTTTCCGCGGCTATTTTAACTATTATGCTTTGACTGACGCTTTCTTTTTCAACAGGTATCTCTGCCGAAGGGCTCTCCCAGCTTCCCTCAAGACTTTTGAAGAGGAAGAGAGGCTTCGCGCTTCTTTGGGCCTCGGTATATTTCGGCTCATTATGCCTTCGTTCCATTTTTCTTCATGGATAGTCTAACCCTTTTTTTTTATCTTATTGCTGGGACTACCTCGACTCAGGTTATCCTGAGTGCAGTGCCAATCCTGCAAAGTGGCGCGGCAACGCTTCCAGGGCTGGCTGCCGAAGTCCGAGCTTCCTCAGTATTGCCGAAAGAAGCTTCGCTTAAACAGCCGATGACGAACGTCGTAGAGGTTCCAGAGGCATAACTTGGTTCGGATGATGACGTCTCTATGACGGAGGTTTTGAGGAGGTCACTTCTCACTGCCAAGGCCGACAAGAAGCGTAGAAAGCGCGCGTCGAAGGAATGTGATGCCAGCTTGGCCGTGGGTGCGGTTTCAAGCGCCATTCCGTCTGTCACTATTTCTTCCGAAGACGCTCCAGCTGCAATGTCTACCGTCCATAGACAAATGGTACGCGCGGCTCGGAAAGAAGCCGCAAAGCCATCCCAAGATAACATAACGCTGAGTCTTTTCTTAGAATTTGATCTTCAAGTTCTCATATATCATATCTTGCAGGGCCCAGTCCTGGCAATGAGGCGGCAGGTGAGATGATGGCAACCACCGAGCCTGAGGCGGCTACTCTTTCTTGGGAGTCCGGGACCGTCCAAACCGCCGCTCTTTCCCTCTGCGGTTCCCTGCCATCGCCTGGTATTGCGAGTGTCACGACGGCTCTCATAGAATCGGGGGATGAAGCCACTGGCGCCGAAACCGTCCCCCCAAATGAGGCCGAAGAAGTCGCGGCGCTTGGTGATGCTTCCGTCGCAGTTTTGGCTGATGACCAGTCTGGTAGGTCTCAGGTCGCTGCATTCTTTTCATTTTGCAATCCCTTTGGGTCCCTTCTGATGACATTTTGTTTACTTTGAATGTAGGTGTGGTGAGCGCTGAGGTTGTGCCGCCTGAAAAAGCATCACCAGTTGTCGCTCTGACGGTCACTGTCCCTTCGTCTCCTCTTACATCTTCTCAAATGCTGGAAGGTATAGGTTTCTGATTAATTTAAATTGGGGATAGCACCTTTCGTGTACTGACCATGTATCATCGTAACCTTGCAGGAGTTCTCTTTGATCATCTGTATCAAGTGCTGAACCCGCACTTCTCCATTCAATCGGAAGTCACTTTGCCTACTGGTGCCGGTGAATATCTTTTCTAACCGACGTCCTTTCTTTTCTTTAACGGGTGAGCCTGCCGTTGTTAACTTTAAATTGATTACAGCACTACGAGAGAATCGTCGCACCACCAGTACTCCCAACTCTGCCACCTGTCGTAGCCGGTATAGTAGCCTTCATCGCTCTTGCATCTTCTTTATCTCTTAAGCCAATATCTGACTATGATTTGTTTTGCAGCAATCACACCGACTCCAGCTCCCTTCGAGTATCAGATTCCCATACCGGCAGGGCCTTTTGCTAAACGCCCTTCTTCCAGGGGTGCTGTGAATAGCCTGCGGATGTTAAGCGAGTTCGTCAAGGACTTTGACGCCGAGGCCTTTGCATCTGCTGCAGATTTTGCTGCTGAAGTTAATCTCATGTTGGCGATGCTCGTGAAATTCCATAGCGAGGGCGTTGTCGAGTCTTGGGTTAACTACTGCAGGAAGATTGAGTCCTGTCTACATAAGATTGAGCTTAAGCGTCCCGTTCTAGAAATGTTGGCTTTGAATTCTCAACGGGCTGCATGGGTTGAGCAGAGTGTTCCCTTCTTCCGGGATTTCGAACAAGAAGTGACCTTGAGACGAAAGGAACGCGAGGAGGCTTCAGGTGAATCCGTCCGGCTGCGCACCCAGGTTGAAGCAAACGCTGTGTAATTGAGAGCCGTCTTTGACAATTTGCAACGATGCATTTCGGACGGGCTAGCGCTAAGGTAAAAGCTCGACCTTTTGGAGAGGGTTACGCACAATCTCGAAGTTGCTCAACAGGAAATCGATGAGAAACTTTCATATTGTTTGCAGCAACGGGTTCGAGTCAAAGCGGAGCTGGCTGCAGCGGTTGACCATGAAAAGGAGTTGATAGGAGCGCGCGAGCAGCTGGCTGATTTATTGAAAACGCCTCCTTCTCAGTAGCTGCCTTTGTATCAATTAAACATTTGTAATCTTTGAATAACATGTATCCATTTTTTATTCTTTTATATGATTCGTCTTATACTCAATTGAATTCATGAATAAAAGATACACATTTTTTCTCCCATTGTTGCTCTCTTCTCTTTGCTGTGTTGTTGCCATGTGATTTTAGGAAGTGTGGCCTGTAAATAGTAGGTAGATGTCCATCTTGGACTCTTTGCAGGGTAGTGATGGCTTAGGAAACAGGTTTAGGTCCGCTGCCTAAGACTTTTCAATTTTATGAGCCGTGAGGGTCTCATAAAGATTTTTCTCCCTATGAGTCAAGAGGATCTCGTAGGTGTATTTTCTCCTTAGGAATCGTGAGGATTCCTAAGTGTGTTTTCTCTTGAGAGTCGTAAGGATCTCACAAGAGAATCTTCTTTCTTACAAGTCGAGAGGAATCGTAAGTGGTTGATGAGTTGACCTACTCCCAAGTCAAAGCATTGCTTCGACGGGGAGGTCGAGGGTTGACTGTGGACATTTTCCACAGTCTCAGGATTGACCTTTGCCGTGTTCTATGGGGTCAGGGATTGACCTAGGTCATTTTCCACGGGGTCAGGATTGATTTTGGCCTTTTTTCACGGGGTCAGGATTGATTTTGGCTGTGTTCCACGGGGTCAAAATTGACCTTAGCCGTGTTCCACAGGCTCAGGATTGACTTTGGCCATATTCTACGGGGTCAGGATTGACTTTGACCGTGTTCTACGGGGTCAGGGGTTGACTCTAGGTTGTCTGTGCACCGCCGAGTCCTGGAACTGGGAACTTTGTCGCGGCTCCGCTTTGCTAACGTTGCGTCTGCTGTAACGAGACGAATGTCATAGTGGTCTCTAGGTTGTCTGTGAACCGTCGAGATCTGGAACTGGGAACTTTTCCGTGGCTCCGCTTTGCTGACGTTGCGTTTGCTGTAACGAGACGAATGTCGAGGTGGTCTCTAGGTTGTCTGTGAACCGTCGAGATTTGAAACTAGGTACTTTGCCACAGCTCTGTTTTGCTGACGTCGTATATTCCTGCAGAGACACTGATTTCTCTGCGGGTCGACGCGAATCGAGATGCTCTCATTAAGGACGTTGATTTCCCTGAATCGAGGTTTTTGCCAAGGACATTGATTTCCTCGGAGTTGAGACAAATCGAGAGATTCCTGCAAAGACACTGATTTCTCTGCGGGTTGACGCGAATCGAGATGCTCTCGTCAAGGACGCTGATTTCACTGAATTGAGGTTTTGCCAAGGACGCTGATTTCCCTGGGGATCGAGACGAATCGAGGTATTCCTTCAAAGGCACTGATTTCTCTGCTGGTATACGCGAATCGAGATGCTCTCGTCAAGGACGCTGATTTCCCTGAATCGAGGTTTTGCCAAGGACACCGATTTCCCTGGAGGTCGGTTGACTTGTTTCCGAAACGGAGTCATTAGATGAAGTATTTCCTAAATGGAATCATTAGCTAACTCTAAGTTGTTCGTGAACCGTGGAGTCTTAGAACTGGGGACTTTGCCCTGGCTCTGTATGGTGATATTGCGTCCGAATCCTGTTGGAATGAGGAGGATCACCGTTGCTGATTTTTAGGCTGTAGATGTTGCCGTTAAGATTTGGAACTAGGGACTTTGCCATGGCTCCGTTTCGTTGTGTCACTTCCGTGCCCTGTTGGCATAAGAAGGAACGCCGTTGTTGATCTTATGGGATGCAGATGTTGCTGTCGAGATCTGACTTTTCCCTTTGACAGAGTTTGTTGGGACATGTGGTTCCGTTTCGTTTATGCCCATGGATTGTGTACAGGGGTCAGTATGGACTCACCTGCAGAGCAGAAAGTTTTATTTCATTTTTTATTTCTTTCCGCGATGCTCTATCATTTCAGCTTTTTGTATCGCAAAAGTTGCGATTGCCCAATCATTTCGGCTATTTGTTCTTTTTACTCGCTGTTTTTTATTGCGAGTTGCCCAATCATTTCGGCTATTTTTGTATGCATATATTTTACTCGTTGATTTTGTTGCAAGTTGCCCCATCATTTCGGCTATTTCATATGCAATTCTTTTATTTGCTGATTTTGTTGCAAGTATGGAACTTGGAACCTGATGCCAATCTTAGCATCAGCATCGCTGCGACTGGAATATTGCCAGGAGCGAATCATCATTTGCCGTGAAAGGACTTGGAATTTGATACCATTTTAGGCATCGGCTTCGCTACTACTGGAACATTTCCAGGGGCGAATCATCATTTGCCTTTGTCAATTCGAACAAAGATGGCTTAGCAAACAGAGTTGGGATCCTGTCGACTAAGGCTTTTGACTTTATGAGCCGTAAGGGTCTCATAAAGGTGTTTCTCCCTACGAGTCGTGAGGATCTCGTAAGTGCATTTTCTCCTTAGGAATCATGAGGATTCCTAAGTGTATGTTCTCTTGTAAGTCATAAGGATCTCGCAAGAGTGTTTTCTCCTTGTAGATCGAGAGGACTTGCAAGTGTTTATTCATCAAATGAGGGCATTCCTCATCGTTGGTGGGACTCGGCAAGGAAATGATTATTTGTTCCCGTGGATTGTATACAAGGGTCAATATTGAACCGCTTGTAGGGAAAACTGGGGAATGTGATGGCTTAAGAACAGGTTCAGATCCCTGTAGCTTAAGGCTTTTGAATCCTATGAGCCATGAGGGTCTCATAAGAGGTTTCTCCTTACGAGTCGTGAGGATCTCGTAAGTGTATGTTCTCCTTAGGAATCGTGGGGATTCCTAAGTGTGTTGTTCCCTTGTGAGTCGTAAGGATCTCACGCAGGCATTTTTCTCCTTACAAGGTCGAGAGGACCTTGCAAGTGTCTTTTAACGAGATTGCGCCCTTTCGGGTTTTCACAAACTCGCCGTAGCCCTGCTGTTTTTACTCACAGAGCCCTTTCGGGTTTTCATCTGTGCCCATTTTGCTTGTGGGCATACCCTTTTTTTTACGAGTCTGCGCCCTTTTGGGTTTTCACAAACTCGCCGGTAGCCCTGCTTTTTTTACTCACGAAACCCTTTTCGGGTTTTCATCCGTGCCCATTTTTCTTATGGACGTACCGTTTTTTTTTTGCGTCAGCCTTCGGATACTGCGGTTCGTAGTAGTTTAAGGACGTTACGGTCCGTAGCTAGTTTTAGGACATTACGGTCGATTGTTGCCATATTTGAGGCAAATTTGTAGTTTACGGACTTTTCGGTCCAGAGTAGCTTTGAGGCGAAGTTTCGCCGGATGCTCTATGAACAAGTAGGTTTCCCCTCGATAGACCTTATCACATAATCAAAGGATTTTGGCACTGCTCCTGCCCCCAGCTCCTCTACGTTATCTTCTAACACCGAGTGAGCTTCTTTGTTACTTAGCAACAAATGAGAGATCATGTGGCAACTTGCTACATAATCTTCGGGTTCCTCTAACGAGTCGTCTCCCTCATCATTGTTGTTATCTTCACTTTCAAGGAAGTGATTGAGAAACTCTTGAAGCGTGACTAGGGTTCGCGCCTTCTGGTTGTATTCCTCCAGCGCGCCAATATGCTTTCGCAGATCCGTGCGCTTGCCATCAGACTGCGCAGGCTTTTTGGTCTTCTTCTTTTTCTTCGAAGACTTTGACGACTGGGCCTGGGTGTTTTGCCTATCGCTACTAACTCCCGATGTTGGGCGTGGTTTCAGCATCCCATCGATGATCTCTGGCTCTTGCGGGCTTTTCCACCCGATCGCCGTACATGTTTGAAGATCTTTCAGCATTCTTTTAGTTTTTTCCAAAAGAACAACTTCCCATGGAGCTTCCTCTATGAATGAGCACGATGCTCCCGGAATTTCCATCTTTTTCGGAGCATGTGGTTGTGGCGGGTTCACCTTCCAGGTTTCAGACAACGCGAATTTGCCTTACTGCTACTGGTCTTCAACCCAGTTTTTGAAGACGTAGCAATCTTCGATTGGATGACCCATTACTCGATGGTAGAGACAATAGTTAGGATGGTTGGCGTCGCCGGGTTGCGATGAATGTCTCGGCTCTGGCAAGGTGATGAGCCCATTGCGTATTGCCAGTTCGAACAGTCTCCTTATTTTATCTCGGGAAAATGAATAAGGACGTCCCAGTTTCTCCTCGAGAGATTGGCGTGGGCGCACATTGCTTTGGCGAACAACCAGTTTTATGTTACTCGGCTGTTGTTGAGTATTGGCGACAAAGGTCGCTTTCCCTTTCCTCTTTTCATTTCGGAGCTCCGTTTTTGAAGAGGATGGCCTGTGGCCTATCTGGTCCATCTGGGCCAGCTTGTCTATTAGAGCCTGGAAGGTGGTCGGCTTGAAGAACATCATGAACTGGGATATGGTCGCCTGCGGATTGAGGGTTCCCACAAACATGCCAGCTGCAGGAGCCTCTTCTATGCGCTGTTCGCATTTTGACCATAGGTTCCGCCACCAGATTGCACGCTGCACCCATGTCTTTCCCGGCTTCACCCTGGAATTGATCAACGCCGTGATTGGGGTGCGCTCGCTAGCGCTCGCGAATCTTTGTGTAAATAGTAGCTCTATTTTTGCAAATGTCTTAACGGAGTCATTCGGGAGCTCAGAGTACTATTCAAACGCTGTCTCTGACAAGCTGCCAACAAACTGGCGAAGTAGTAGCTTATCGTCACCTCCGGTGTTGCCGCACAGAGCCCTGAATTGAGCCACGTGTTGGTGTGGATTTCCCGTCCCCTTATATACGTGGAATTTAGGGATCGTATATCCTGGCAGGTACTTTATTTGATCGTACTAACCCGGATAGGGTCGTCCAGTTTTAACGATTTGGTTAGCCGCTTCGCTCACCTGATGAGCTCGTATCTGTTGAGCTATATAGTCATCCAGGGCGGCTTTGGAGATCGTCTCCTCCTTGGCTGCTGAACAAGCTGGAAGAGGGTTCGATGTTCCCCTCTGTCGTCTTCAAGGACAATTGGAGGGTCTTCAGCTGGAGGATTCGGCTGTATCATCCCGACCATATCTTGGAATAAAAGCGCCATTCGTTTTATGTTGGCTGCTTATTCCGCGGTCTCTTTGTCCTTCTTCTCAAGCATTCTCCGAAGGAATTCGATATCGGTTTCTTGTTCATGACGCTGCTCTGACGATGTCTCCGGGCTTTCTTTTGGCCCAGTGAGTGCGGCCATCTGTGTTAACATTTCCTGGAGCTTCTGTTGTTGCTCTTGGGCCTTTGTTACGGATCTGGTGAGTGGTCGATGACCCGTAGAGATACGGCTATCCTCTTTCCCGGATGCCATATAGACAGTGTGCACCACCATGCCCCCAGATTTGGGGCGTTTAGATTCAGTTCCCTTGAGATTCATTGCAGACATAGGAATTTTCTCCGGCCTTCCCCTTTTGTGAGCGGTCGAAGTTGAGGGAGCCGTTACAGTGGGCACCCAAGTAGATGAACCTTCTGTGGTACAACAGGGTGGTCTTTCTCTTGCCAAACTTTCATCTTCTTTGGTTGGCAGGAGTAGTCTTGGTTGATCACCGAGTCTTGAACCCTTCGCAAGATCCTGTGAATTTTGGAGGACAGCCACTGAGGGGGCTGCTCCAGCTTTGTCTTTGTAGTATTCTCCACAGGTGGAGGAGATCTTTTTAACACGGCAGTCGAAGAGTTCTTGCGGACTCTCCTGAGTGGTTCAAAGCTGTTCCCAGTTGGAACAGTAGCATCAACTTCCACCGTTGGAGCCGGCGGGGTAAGTCCAGAAGGGGAACTGCCCCCAACTTTCCTCACTCGGCGTCAATAGCGACGTCGAGCATGTCGAGCGGACGGTATTGGTTCAGCTATGGGGGTGGCTTCTTCATGCTCCCCACTCTGATGAGGGGCTGCTGTTGGTGCTAGCTTATCGAAGACTGACGCCCGCTGAGAAGGAATGATCAGTCTTGAAAAGACCGACTTTTTGACTAGGGAAGCAGCCTTGGTGATTTCAGGAGCAAGAATAGCTATCCGCTTTGGGATAACCCTTTCAGGTATTGTGGGCTTCTTCATAGGCCCATTGGAGTTTTGGCTTTGCCTATCAAAGACTGAGGCGTTGGATTTGGGTGACCCGTTGAGAGGGGCCGCGGTAGTCGTAAGCCGATCAAAAACCGACTTCTTCGGAACTTCTTGTGACGGCAGTGGGGCGTTGAAGCTCATGGGTGGGAGCATGGTCCCAAAGAACAGCCCAGTGGTGGCTTGCGACACCTGCTCCACTGGCATCGTGAAAACGGAGGCCGCTTGAGGCCCATAAGTCACTCCTCCTGCGAGGACGAAGCGGGAGTTGTTACAATTGTTGCAGTTGGTGCAATTAGAAGCCATTGATCTGCACGGGAGCAAGACACCAAATCTTAGTACCTCGAATACAGGGGCAACCATAGCAAACCGTGATTCGTTTGCGAAACAAAATACACGAAGTGTGGAGTGGAAAGAGGAAAAGGTCCCACCGGGCGTGCCAGAATCTGTTCGCCGCCGAATACAGAGACGAAACCGCGCAGATCGTCTTGCCTGAAATTGAGGGCAGATGCTATTTGGATTTTATCCGTCCACCTCTCCGAAGATGCCAAGTTGATTTATGGCACCGTATATCGGAGGTTTAGACGGATGCGGCCATTGTAGCAGACTTCATCAGATTCCCCCTCATTTGAGGGGTTTTTGATTGTGGGGACGCCCTTCCCTGCAGACGCAAGCTTCTGCAGTTAATTACGCTACCCCATCGCGGTAACAACTTTCTCCTTCTCCAGATGGTCTCTTCGTGTCGTGTGTGTTTGTTTTATTTTTGGTTGCCCGTGGATTGTATACGGAGACTAATTTATATTGTAGCCCGTAGGGCGTGGATTAGTCCAAATCCGTATTTTCTTAGATTTGGGTTTGGGTTGGGTTTAAGGATCGTTAGTCTTGTTTTAGACTAAGATCAACTCAAAAGTTTGTTGAGAATACGTTAGTCTAATTTTAGACTAAGATCTACTCAACAGGATCATTTAGATCCGACAAAAGAGCATTTGGGCTCTATTGTTTTAGTTTAGGGACATTACGGTCCATTGGGTTTAAGGACATCATAGTCCGGTTTAAAGACGTCACGGTCTGTGTAGTTTTGGCTCAACCATTTGGGGGTGCACCAAAAGTTATTGGTTGTTGGGACCCTCCATCTCTCTGAAGACGTTGAAGAATTACAACGACATATGCCAGAAGTATGAAGAGATGTACCCTTGAACCAATGATGGTTGGAAGACCTGTAGTCAAGTTTAGGACTAAGATCAGTTAAAAAATTCATGAGCATATGGGCTTAATTAATCCAAATGAGGGCTCTATGGCCAACTTGGGCTCGGCCCACTCAATTAAAATGTTGGACGTTTAATTAAACTCGGTCCTTTTCATTTAACAATGCTGAGCATTGGTTTTGGGTTCTGACACCCTTTTGTTTTTTATTGAGTGCTGAGCATTCATTATGGCTCTGGAGCTTTATTTAAAGAACAGTTTATGTTCCCTCAGCGCACACGTGAGGAGCACGTGGTGCGCTTGGCGGTGAACGCCAGACTTAGAGTGCTAAGGCGCTTCCTGTGAGATAGAGCACACGTGAGGAGCACGTGGCACGCTTGGCGCTGAGCGCCAGTTAACGAGTGCAGAGCGCTCTTTGTGAGATAGCGCACACGTGAGGAGCACGTGGTGCGCTTGGCGCTGAGCGCCAACCTTGAAGTGCTGGGCGCTTCTTTAAATTAGAGCGCTAAGAGCGCTGCAGCGCTGTGCCAGTCTTGGACAGCTGAGGCGCTTCTTTTTAATTGGAGCGCTAAGGCTTTTTTCAGGCAGCTTCGATTAGTTCTGCGCTCTGAGAATTAAACTCTCGTTTATAAGAGACTTTGTCTCATAGATCCGAGAACTATGTTCTTCTCTTTTAATAAGAGATGTTTACAATCTCTATGTTTTTGTGAAAGACCTTGTCTTTGTGGATCTGTGATCCAAGGAAAATTAAGTTCTTTCTCCTCCCCTTTTATGATGAGATGCTATGATCTCTTTTTGTGAAAGACATTTGTCTTATAGATCTATGATCTTGAAGAAGAAATAGGTTCTTCTTCTCTTTGATGAGATGCTTTGATCTCTCTGTTTTATCTACCTTGAAGAAATTCTTCTTCTTCCGAGAGCTTGCTCTTCTCTTTGAAATTTCTCAAAGTTTATGGAGGGTTCCTCTGTATCAGACTTGAAATCTTGGGGCCTTTATATAGGGCAAGCTGATTTGTTGAATCAGTTGAAGAGATATTTTCTCTAATTGATTTGGGGATGTTTCCCATCGTTGGATCTTTGATCCTAGGCCTTCTGTTTTACAAAAAGCAATCTTCTTGTTTTTAACAAGATTGAGAAAATCTTTCCCCATACAAAATTTATTCTGCATCTTTATGATTTTTAATCACCATTGGATCCCCATACAAAATTTATTCTGCATCTTTGTGATTTTTAATCACCATTGGATCTTTGATCCAATGTCAGGGAATATTTAGTTCCAGCGCTAGCGCTCTCGTGCTTTACACGTGAGCGCTGCAAAGCGCTACTAGCACTAGCGCTCTCGTGCTTTGCACGTGAGCGCTGCATTAGAGTCTTTGACTCTTAGCGATGGCGATGCTAGCGCTAGCGCTCTCGTGCTTTGCATGTGAGCGCTGCAGCAGAGTCTTTGACTCTTAGCGCTGGCGTTGTTAGCGCTACCGCTCTCGTGCTATGCACGTGAGCGCTACAGCAGAGTCTTTGACTCTTAGCGCTGGCGCTATTATGAAGTGCTGCTTCATTTCAAATTTCAAAATTTGAACAGAGCTTTGCTCTGATTGGGAGAAACAGGGTTTCTGACATTCGATCATTTTCCTTCAACTCCCAACGTACCTGTGTGAAGTCTCCTCTAACTGGAATTAATCAATCTGATGACCTATCATCGGGGTAGACAACGAATCACATGTCCTAGTCATTCCTCCTTGGGTGATTAGCGATCTTCTATCATATCTCTAGGTATAACTTGTGCGGCATTAGCTTCAAACATCTTGGGCGATATCTTGTTATTCGCAGCAACAACTGGCTCATTTGTCCACATGCTGAATAGTGCCTCAATCATCAAAATAATCGGTGCATTGACGGTCATCACATTCTGGCTGGCCGCTGGTAGTGGCCCAATCCTCTGGTGCTGATCTGCACGTTTTAGAAATTTTGTAAAAGCGATCCATCAAACGCTCATGGCGCGAAAACACAATAAAATGACGCATCTATGCAATCGTATGTCCCTGGAATCACGTCCTGGTCAGTCCTCGTCCGTGACGAGCTTGTGCTGACGCAACTCTAGCCGTAGCTCTCTCTGCCCGTGTAATCGTAGCAGCAAAAACCATAAACCGATATCGATGAGGATAGATCACAGGAATGAATATAATAATGTGTAAGGAAATGTACATCCTAAGGCTTCTTAAGCGGAATAGCGTATCGTAAGTATGCCGCAGAACATACACACGGTACGTCACGCTCCTTGAGTCACCTACTCCATCAACCAAGGTCAACCTACGCGACGAAAGTTCGGGACTAATACCCCCTCGACTAAGTCTAAGTTCAGTAAGGTTAAGCCTAGATTCCGAATATATATAAACGCCCTAGACTCCGTATAGTCAAACATAGACTCGAACCAAGGTTAATCTAGCACCCTGATATCAACTTTTTCACGGCCCGAAATGGCACGTGACTGGCACTTGAATCATATGAAGTCTATAAGACCCCATCTAATTCAAGTAAGCCAAAAATCCAGAAATCTAAACCATTTAAAGAAGAAAGTGAAGGAAAACTTTAGTTTTAAAGCGAGTGGTTTAACAAAATAAGCTGAAGTATGTATTTTTAAAATCTCGAGTCTTTTCTGAAAATTTCGGCAGAGTTTCCTTTGTAAATACTTAGCCCAAACGGTACAACATGCATAATATGAATAAAGGTATCCCCAAGCGGGAGCTAGCTCTTCGCTAATTGGAGGTCATAACCACGCAAGCAATATAATATACAACGCCGAAGGGCGAGGATCAAAACTCAAAAGGAAACCCAAAATTATCAAGAAAAACCATAATAATACAAACACGACTTTAAGGTCGAAATAATATACACTGGTCTTCTAAGTCTAATAAATAATACAAGTCTGGTTGATAGAGTTTACTAGATACAACTGAAATGATAAAGTACAATGGTGGTCACGATGCGAGTGAACCCACCTACCAAATCAATCACCCGGAACGAAGTAGTGTGCCAGCAAAACCGCCAAGGAAACCTGTACGGAAAAACCTGCAAGAAACTATGGCACAACGAGGGTGAGTTGCCAACTCGTGAGTAGAAAACATCACCGAGCAGAAATCGTATGTATGACTCAATTTTAGGTCATACGATCAGTAATATCCTCAAATAATATGGCCTGAAGCATGATAAAATGGCAAGGGAAAACATCTATACATAAGTGTAATACCAAGTGCTCGTGTCGGTGCTTCAGATAGCAACATATCATATATATGATGTATGAATGCATGAAAACAGAATACATCCAAATGAAAAAACTGTTTTCTTATCTCAGTAAGATTTATATATAAAAATCGCAGTATCATCAATGAAATTAACAGAAATCAGTGTCTATCATCGACACAAAATATATATATCTCACTGTCTCAATATCTCAGGCTCCAGCAATCCGGAATGGCATGTATCCTCGAATCTCAATATCTAGGGCTCCGGCTATCCGGACTGGCCCATAACATCAAATCTCAAAACTTCAGGCTCCGGTAATCTGGACTGGCCTATACTCCGATCAGTATCCTCTGGATATCGTCGAGTCACGATAAAATCACCGGTCGGTAGTGCTCCCCTGCCAGGTTCAACGCCATCATCTGCGACCATCTTGCCCCGGGATACCGCACCGGGTCCACCATGCACCCACAGGACGGATCCTCCTCCTTCTCAAATCGGGTGTATTATATCGCTCAAGAGCCGAGAAAACTCATGGTGGACTCCTCTCAAATCATATCATGAGAAAACCGTAATTTTCAATCTTTTAGAAAGATGATAAGTTTATAAAATCCTTGCTGTCATGACCCGAAAAGTACGGAACATGATCGGCACTTAAATTACGAAACGTCTCGAGGCGTACGTAATCTAAGTAACCTAAAACCCAGAAATCAAAACCAAGTAAAGCAGTAGAGTAAAGGAAGAACCAGTTTAAATCAAGTAGTTTAGCAACCTAGGACGAAGTATGCATTTTTAAAATCACAAGTCTTTTCTGAAAATTTCGGCAGAGTTTCCTTTGTAAATACCGGCCCCGAACAGGGTACAACATGATAAATAAATGCATCAATGATAAAAGGCATCCCCAAGCGGAAGCTAGCTCTTCGTCAATCGACGGTCACAACCACGCAAGCAATATAATATGCAACGCCGAAGGGCGAGGATCAAAACTGAAAAGGAAACTCAAAACAGCAAGAAACCATAATACTACAACGCGCGACTCTAAGGTCGAAATAATAAACTTCACTGGTCTCTATCTCTGTCAAATATACAAGTCTGGTTGATGGAGTTTACTAGATACAACTGAATATAAATAAAGGTGCAATTGTGGTCACGATACAAGTGAACCCACCTACCAAAGAAATCACCCGGAAAGGAAGCAGTGTGCCAGCAAAGCCGTAACGAAACCTGTACGGCAAAACCTTCAAGAAACTGTGGCACAACGGGGGTGAGTTGCCAACTCGTGAGTAAAAAACATCACAGAGCAGAAATCGCATGTATGACGCAATCCTAGGTCATACGATCAGTATATATAATCCTCAAATGATAAAGTCTGAAGCATGAAAAGGTGGCAAGGGTAACCATCTATACATAAGTGTAATCCCATGTGCTCGTGTCAGTGCCTCAGGTAGCAACATATCATATGAATGAGGTATGAATGCACGAAAACAGAATACATGTAAATGAAGAAACCACTTTCATAACTTAGTGAGATTTCTGTATATTTAAAACGAGATATCATCAATGAAATCAACATAAACAGTGTCTAGCATAGACACAAAACATAAATCCCAATATCTCAATATCTCAGGCTCCGGCTATCCGGACTGGCCTGTATCATCAAATCTCAATATCTCAATATCTCAAAATCTCAGTGTCTCAATCTCACTATCTAGGGCGCCGTCAGTCTGGATCGGCCCTTAATATCAATCACATGACCACGAACGGTATCCTCCGGATATCCGACGCATCAGGTAAAATCACTGGTAGGCAGTCTGCCCCTGCCGGGCTCATCGTCTACACCTCGATCTTCTTGCCCCGGGTACCTTACCGGGTCCACCATGTACCCGCAGACGGTTCATCCAACTCCTCGAATCGGGTCTCGAAATCCATCTCATAACCGAGAAAACATCATGGTGGACGACTCAAACATCATGAGAAAACCTTACATTTCATTTTAAAAAGAGAGAGAGAGAGAGAAGTTTATACATATTCTTGCGGTTTTCTCCCAAATCCAGGAAATCTCATGAAAATCCGAAATCCAATCATCAATAGCGAGTAAACAGTGAATATAGGCATAAAACTCCATAATACTGCATAACAGTGAATAATAATATGCATGAAGTAGCAAGTAATGACCGCAATGTCTAAACTGGCATATAAAGCAAGTACACTAATATCATGTCGAAACTATCAGCTAACAAGCTATGTTAATGAGATAGTATTCTCTAAAGTGTACGTGACATGGCAATTACCGATGATGATGTGTGTGAGCCGGCAAGTAAGTGTACGTGGAACATACGCATCATCGGTAATGGTGCTGGTGTCCTGACAGCATGATATCAATAATGGTATATGAAAACACAATATAAGCATGTGATGCGAAGTAAACAGCAATAATATGCGGGAGCTGAATGATAAACACAATGATAACTAATCTGTATTTAAATAAATATGAGTCATACAGTGGTGCCATTTGAAATAACACGAATCGTGGTGTCTTAAAAATAAGGGCTACAGTGTTTTAATAAAAGATACGTCCTTTGAAATATCCGTAGAATCCCTTGTCCTGTCTTTAAAATACGATATCTGGCATTGTGGCTGATCCCTTTAAGCCGGAGCTTTCTCGTTTCTTCTCTTTCCTACAAAAACCACCCCGGCACTCGCAGGGGCGAGCCGAGCTCGGTATACATCTTTTTTAGAAAACACAGGAGAGGTGCTGCCGAGTCGGGGGTCGTCGTAGTACCTTCTTCCATTCATGAAAGATCCCGAGTCGGGGAGGTGCTGCCGAGTCGGGGTTCGTCGTCGTAGTACCTTCTTCTTCCATTCATGAATGGAAGAAGAAGTTTTTGTCTGTTGGGCTGCCCGAGGGTGAGGATTGGCCTGTGCCCATCCAGTGGCATAGGGCCAACTGCCCGCGGGTGGGGCGGTTGAATGATCCCGATGCAGTGGCGGTGTCGGAGTGGGAGCCCCTCCCCCGGGCTGATGTGTTGCTGTCTGAGCGGGCCCTCGGTTGGGCCTGGTTCAGCCCCGCCCAGTTCGCGGGTAAGTTAAGAGTTTTCAGGCGACCAGTTTAGACTTGTGTATGTTTTCACTTTTTCTGGCATTGCTGAATCTTTTGTAATTTTTTTTATGCAGAACCCATGGACCTAGGCAAATTTTGGGCATCCCTGGTCGAACAGAAGAAGGGAAGAAGGCCGGAGGCGCCGGCCGTTCTCGCCCGTCGTCGGCTCCGGCTCCAATGGCAACCGCTCCATCAAGGTGCTCAAGCGCGTCCCGGGCCCCGGAGTCCAGCCAAGCGCCGAGCCGAAAACGCGCTCGGGAGCAAGAGCCCCGGGCTCCGGAGGTGGGAGGTGAGACTGGTTCCCCTGCGTCGCTCTTCAACAGGTTTCATAGGACGGCGCCCCGCTCCCCGGCTTTCCCGATCATCGTGGACGATGGGGAGCTTCGCTTCGAGGTGCCCTCGGGGCTTTCCGTCGCCGATAGCCTGCTCTCGGAGATGGAAAGGTCGGCTGGGGGCAGAATCCCTCGGGGGACCCTCCGGGCCCAAATAGCGGCCATAGCTCAAGAGGCCATGCAAGCTAGTGTTCGCACCCCACTCGGTTCTTCATTCAGTATTTTGTTCGCGAGATTGGGTGCCCCCCTTTTCTTTTTAACCCTCCTCTGTTTTGTTCAGGTCTTCCAGCACGTCGCCCTCGTCGTCAACATGGAGGACGATGAAATTGCCCCGGCGATGCGGGCCATAGGCGAGTTCTCCTCGCGGATGGAGAGCTCAAGGCTGGAGCTGGAGGCGGCGATGGAGAGGGTCGCTGCTCTCGAAGACCGGGTGGCAGCCGGGGATCGGGAGATCGCCAAATACCGAGAGGCCACCCGAGCCGCCGAGGCCAAGTTAGAAGATTCCAGGGTGCTTGTCGCCATCCTGAAGAAGACGACGAACACCCTCCGGAGGGAGAACGAGGCGGCGAAGGAGGGAACGAGGTGTGCCGAGCTCCGAGCTTCGAAGGCGGTGGAGAGCTTTAATAAGTCGGATCAGTACTACACCGACCTCGCTGGAGCCGCTACCGTCGTCTAGCACGACGCCGTCAAGTCTCTGATGCCGGAGTTCCCTGACGGCGAGCTCCGGGGTGAGTACCCCCTCGGGGATGAGGCGCAGGGGGATGCCCCCGGAAGTTCTGCAAGGGAAGAAGCCCCTGGTGGGATCGTTGGGGAGAAGTCGGTCGCCCCGGCCACTGGTGCCGAGGCTCCTGCGGTTGGCGCCGGCCTTCAAGATGCCACCTCGGTTGTCGTGGTGAATGCGTAGCTCATCGAGGTTCTCCCCGGCCCCGAGGCCTGAACCTCCTCACCTCCTTATATATATATATTTTTCTTTCCCCGCTGAAATTTTTGTAAGCCTCCGGGCGTTTCTGCAAGGCTGGGGAGCCAATAATACCTCTGTAAAGACTTCCGACTTTATGAATAAAAATCTTTTTGCAGTGTTGTTTGTGTGCACATTTTCCCTTTGTTTGTGGTAAACATTTTTATTTGCGCTGTACTGCTTTCATGTTAGGTCGGTTTTCATCTAGCGATCGCACGTCAAGTTGAATTCGACCATTTGCCAAGTGTGCAAAGACCAGTGAAAGGTCGGTATCTCCATGGCCCCGAAGTCGAGATGGAGATCGCTTAGTAAAGACGTGTAGGAAGTTGAGCAGTGAAGCTGCTCGGTGGCCTCTTGATGAGGGTTTTGATCCTTGGCGTCATTAGGCAAGGAGTCGCCAGCCAAGGATGGACCGAGCTGGGTAGCTGCTCGGTGGCCTTTTGACGAGGGCTTTGATCCTTAGCGCGGGAAGGCATTGAGAGGCCTGCTAAGGATGGACCGAGCAGGGTAGCTTCTCGGTGGCCTCTTGATGAGGGCTTTGATCCTTGGCGTCGGTGGGTAAGAAATTACCAGCCAAGAATGGACCGAGCAGGATAGCTGATCGGTAGCCTCTTGATGTGGGCTTTGATCCTTGGCGTCGTGGGGTAAGAGATTACCGGCCAAGGATGGACCGAGCAGGGTTGATGATCGGTGGCCTCTTGGTGAGGGCTTTGATCCTTGTTATCGGTGGGTAGTGAACTACCAACCATGGATGGACCGAGCAGGGTTGCTGCCCGGTGGCCTCTTGATGAGGGCTTTGATCCTTGACGTCGTAGGGTAAGAAATTACCAGCCAAGGATGGACCGAGCAGGGTAGCTGCTCGATGGCCTCTTGATGAGGGCTTTGATCATTGACGTCGTAGGGTAAGAGATTACCAGCCAAGGATGGACCGAGCAGGGTAGCTGCTCGGTGGACTCTTGATGAGGGCTTTGATCCTTGGCGTCGTGGGGTAAGAGATTACCAGCCAAGGATAGACCGAACAGGGTTGCTGCTCGGTTTTGCGAGGTTCTGTCCGACCATCCCTGGTGTGCGAACATCGGGAAGAGTGACTATCGTAGGTGACACGTTATGAACGCATGGGGGGAGGCGAAGCGTAAGAGCCACATCGCTCCGACTTCGGTTCGCCGAGAAAGACGGGATCCCCGCCGCGTGGCGGTACAGTATTGGAAGAAACGAGCGAATATTAGACTCTTGGGGGCGCTGTGGGGCTATAAAACAGAAAATCATGTTGATCATTCCTTTATCCATCCCCAAAACGTAAGAATGGACGAATTCCCTTTCTCCATCCCCGAGATCATCTCTTTCGAGGAAGTATACTTGTACGACCAGCTGTACTCCGAGGAGACGCGGCAGGCGGTGATCCGGCGCATCGAGGATCATGTCGGCCGCCTGCTTCCCTGGCGATCACCCCTACTCCAGCTACTGATGTACTCGATCTGGAGGGCATCGCCGGGTCTGCACAACCCCTTGTCCGCACAACTGAAGGACGAGGCGGTTGGAAAGCTGAGATCATTATGCCGTCTCGGCCTGATCTTGATGAGTCGGTGGGATCAATCGGTGGCACTCGTCCTCGAGTGTTACCAATTGAGATATCTTGCCGATGGGTGCCCGCCCGAAGAGCTTTCCAGCCCGTCCATGGCCACGAGGGTTCGCGGACAGCATCAGAGGCAGAGGTCTGAGGCGGCAAGGGCTAGGCTGGAGGAAATATTCTCGGAGTACCACGAGCAATGTTTCCTAAACCCCCTTCCCCCACTGTTGTAATAATAATAATTTTTTTGTTTAAGCAATGAAAGGCTGAGGAGCCCACAATACCTTTTGAATGAATAAAATTCTCCTTTTTGCAATGCTCTATCGTGTCCTTCTTATTATTTAAGTCAAAAGAACTTAGAAGAATTTACATCGCTTTGTTAAAGAACCAAAGTAGTGGCCTGCTAAGGATGGACCGAGCAGAGTAGCTGCTCGGTGGATTTGTGAGGTTCAGTCTAACCTTCCTTGGTTCGTGAACATTGGGAAGAGCGACCATCGCGGGCGGCACGTGTCAGGAATGCTTGGGGGAGGCGTAACGTTTCAGGGAGTCGCGTCAATTCTGCCACGTGGCGGTGCAGTATTGGAGTAACTTTAGTGGATCCCAGGATTCACGCCCATGCGCGCGCGAATCTGGGTCCTTAAGGATTCTGTTTGAGGTTATAAATAGAGAAGGAGACGGCAACTTCTTCAGCATCACTTTTTGAGATGACTGGGCGCATGTATTCGATCGAAGAGATCATCACCTTCGACGAGGTCTTCGTGTATGACCAATCCCTGGCTGAGGATGGGTACTGGGGAGTGGTTCAGCGCCTCGAGGGTCATATCGGCCGGCTTCTCCCTCGGCGGTCGTCCCTCCTACAGTTGCTGATTTACGCAATTTGGAGAAGGTCCCCAGGGTTGTACAACCCCTTTCCCGAGGAGTTATTGGACGAGGCGCTCGACAAGGTGCGCTCGATCTTCCTGCTCGGCCTCATCTCGAAGGCCACGCACGACCGATCCTTGGCCCTCATTTTGGAGTGCTTCAAAAAGAGGCACATCGTGAGCTAAGGCATGAAGGGCAGAGCGCCGGGTGCTTACGTAGCGTCCCGGGTTTGCGTGCAGCATCGGCGGGAGCGGGCTGTAGAGGCTTGGGCCCGGCTAGCGAAAATCTACTCTGAGTATCACCAGGAGTACTTCCTCGATCCTATTCCCTCTATGTTGTAAATTTTTCCTTTTTATTTTTCTATAAGGCTGAGGAGCCCATAATACCTTTTGAATAAATAAAATTCTCTTTTTTGCGATGCCCCATTATTCCCTTCTTATTATTTAAATAGAAAGAACTTTAGAAAGGTTTACATCGTCTTTGTGAAAGAAGAAATATACATTCGTAGATATTCTATTCAGAGGTACAGCTTGAGCTTCTCAGCGTTGTAAGGCCATGGAAATTTGCGACCATTCGCGTCTTGTAAATGATAGGCTTCGCCGGGCAGGACCTCGGAGACGAGGAAAGGATCATCCCATTTTGGGGAAAACTTATACAGCTTGCCTTGATCGACGAACTCATTCCGCCTTAGGACTAAATCTCCGGTCTTGAAGAAGCGACGTTTGACTCGCGCGTTGTAGTAACGGGCGGTTTGCTGTTGATAGGCGGCAGCTCTTATCTGAGCCCGGTCCCGTTTCTCCAACAAGATGTCCAGATTAGTTCGGAGGGCCGAGGTGTTCGCTTCGTCGTCTAAGTGCTCGACCCGGTGACTGGGGATCCCGATCTCCGCTGGGACCATTGCCTCGGTACCGTAACAGAGGCTGAAAGGGGTCTCTCCGGTGGGGTTTTCTTTGACGTGCGCAGGGCCTATAAGACCCGGGGTAACTCTTCGACCCAACTGCCCTGGCGTCCTTCTAGGCGCGTCCGAAGACCCTGGAGGACGTCCCGGTTAGCGAAATCGGCTTGCCCGTTGCATTGGCGATGTGCGACCGCGGCAAACTTCATGAGGATACGATATTCGCTGCAGAATTCCTTAACTTTTTCGTTTTTGAAATTTGTCCCATGGTCGGTGACGATACACCTCGGGATGCCGAACCAGAGTATCACGTTGTTCTGCAGGAACTTGATAGTCGTGGTGGCATCCGGTTTCCTGATGGGAATGGCCTCGATCCACTTTGTGAAGTAGTCCACCGCGACGAGGACATACTTATGCCCGCCCATACCGGTATGGAACCGGCCTATCATGTCCATTCCCCACTGGGAAAATGGCCACGGGGAGGTTAGAGCGGTTAGCTCAGTAGCCGGAAGGTGAGGTATACTTCCATGAAGTTGGCAGCTTTTGCATCTCCTGACGAGCTTCTAGGCGTCCTGATGAATCGTCGGCCAGTGGTACCCCTGGAGCAGTGCCTTCTGGATTAAGGTGCGGGCCCCTTGGTGCGGGCCGCCAACCCCTTCGTGGATCTCATGGAGGACATAGTCAGCTTCGTGGGGATCGACGCAGGTTGAGTGAATGACTTCTTGTAAAGGTTCCTATTGCTCCAGACGAAATGGTGAGCTTTGGCTCGGAGACGGCGGGCTTCTCCCCAATCTTCTGGGAGCATACCTTCCTTCAGGAATTCCATGAGGGGCTTTCTCCAATCCAGGTCTTCTTCCCGGGCTGTGTACACTTGAAGTGGCATTGCCCCGTCTTCCACGCTGGGCTGTGGCAAGACCTCGAAGAGGATGTTCCTCTTGTTGTTGGCCGTATAAAATGAAGCCAGCTTACTCAAGGCGTCGGCCTGGCGTTTAGCTGTCTGGGGATATGCTCCACCTGGACATCGTGGAAGTCCTTTTGCAATCTTCTTACCTCGGCCAGATACTTCACCATCAGAGGCTCCCGTGCTTCGAATCGGACAGTCACTTGGCCAATGACTAGGGCGGAGTCACTGCAGATCAGAATCGTTTTCAGCCTCAGTTCGAAGGCTATGCGCAATCCGGCCAGCAAAACCTCGTATTCCACCGCGTTATTTGAGGCTTTGAACCCGAGCTTCAGAGAATACTCCACTTCTACCTCGTTCGGGCCCCGAATGATGAGGCCGGCACCACAGCCTTCCTCAGTCGAGGACCCATCGACATAAAGGATCCAATCAGGGATGGAGTCAGGCTTCCCATCGACTGAGGGTTGAACTGCGGGGGCCAGCATGGATTCCTGCTCTTTGCTGGGGATGGTGCACTCGACGATAAAAATCGACCAGGGCTTGTGTCTTGATAGCCTGCCTCGAGCGGTATTTTATATCGAACTGGGACAACTCCCGCCTTCATTTCTCCAAGCGTCCAGAGGACTCGGGAGAGGCGAGGATAGCCCCCAAAGGCCACTCGGTAAGAACGAGGATGGTGTGCGCCTGGAAATAGTGCCGTAGTTTCCTTAAGGCCACGATGAGTGCCAAGACGATCTTATCTATGGCTGGGTACCTCGTTTCTGCATCCTTGAAGACTTAGCTCACATAGTATATCGGCTTCTGGAATCCCTCAACCTCTCGGACGAGCACCGAGCCTGCAACTTAGTCGGACACCGCTAGATATAGCGATAGCTCATCCCCTTCAACTGGCCGGGTGAGCAGCGGGGGAGTCGCAAGGTGCCTCTTTAATTGCTCAAAGGCGGTCTGGCACTCCTCCGACCACTCGAACCTTGGTATCTTCCTTAGAGCTTTGAAGAACGGGAGGCACTTCTCTCCAGACCTCGACATGAAACGACTCAGAGCGGCTACCCGCCCTGTTAGCCACATGATTTCGATGTTAGTCTTGGGTGCGGCCATATTAATAATGGTGTTGATTTTCTCCGGGTTAGCTTCGATTCGACAATGGGTGACCATGAAACCGAGGAACTTTCCACCGGTGACCCCGAATGCGCACTTGGCGGGGTTCGGTTTCATCTTGTATTTGCGGAGGACGTCGAAGGCCTCGCCCAGATCCTTGGCGTGTTTGTCCGACGAGACCGATTTGACGAGCATGTCTTCGACGTAAACTTCCATGTTCTTGCCGATCTGCGGCTTAAACACGCGATTGACCAAGCATTGGTACGTAGCTCCGGCGTTTTTGAGGCCGAAAGGCATCACCTTGTAGCAGTATACCCCCGGTCCGTTGTGAATGCGGTGAGATCCCCGTCTGCCGGATTCATACGAATCTGGTTGTAGCCGAAGAGCATCCATGAAGATAAGTAGCTCGTGGCCTTCCGAGCTGTCGACGAGCTGATCTATCCGAGGGAGGGGATAGTTGTCTTTCGGGCAGGCCTTGTTGAGGTCAGTAAAGTTGACGCACATGCGCCACTTCCCGCTTTATTTTTTAACAATGACTACGTTCGCCAACCATTCTAAGTAAGGCACATTCCGAATGAAGTTGGCGGCGAGAAGCCTGTCTACCTCGTCCTCGATCGCTTTTTGCTTGATCGGGGCGAAGCTTCGTTTTTTCTGCCGGACGGGTCGGACCGTAGGGTCCACCCCGAGCTTGTGAGATATGATTTTAGGGTCGATCCCAGGCATGTCGGCAAGTGGCCAGGCAAACACATCAGAGTTGTTCCTGAGGAAGTGAACCAGGTCGTCTCGCTGAGTCCCCATCAAATGCGACCCGATATGAACGGTTCGTTCATCGTCCCCTTCTACTAGGGGGACCTCTGTTAGTGGCTCCACCGGGGTCCCTCGGACCTCTTTTTGCTCGTCTCGAGTGTCCAGATAACCCTTAATATCACCTTCGTCTTCAACGTCATTGTTTGGCCGCTCAGACGTAGATGTTGCGGTGAAGCAAACCTTTGCGGTTCATTGGTCCCCGTAGGACCGACCTATACCGCCTTGGTTGAGCAGGAATTTCATCGCTAGGTGGTAGGTTGATATCTGGGCCTGGAGGGAGTTCAGCGCCGGGCGGCTGAGGAGGACGTTGTAGGCCGATGGGATTCTCGCGATGATAAACTCCACAGGCACAGAGCGCATACGGCGTGCCTCCCCGATGTTAAACTGGAGGGTGATTACCTTTTCCGGCGGGATGGGATGGTTAGTGAACCCTGACAGGACGTGGGCGGTCGGCCTTAGGTCCGATGGGGTGAGTCCCATAAGTAGAACGCGGTCATAAAAGAGAATGTCCGCCGAGCTTCCTGAGTCGACCGGTATCCTCTGCACTTTGTAGCGGTGGACCCGAGCTGTGATCACCAACGGGTCGTTGTGAGGCAGGAATATACTGTGGAGGTCCTCGTCGGTAAATATGATCGGCTCGGCTGCTTTAGCCTTCTTCCTCGGGTGGTCGCCAGTTCCCCCGATCGGTGAGGGACGCCGAGTCTCATCTGTTCCGTCGTATCCCCTGCTGACATGACCATGATTTAGTTGATTATCAACTCGCCGGGAGGTGGATGGTGCTCTTGCTCTCGGTCGGCCTATCGCTTATCTCGCAAGTACGCCGCCAGGTGCCCCGAGCGGATTAACTCCTTGATGTAGTCTCGGAGCTGCTTGCAGTTCTCGGTAGAGTGGCCCTGCGACCGGTGGAAAGCGCAGTAGGGGACCCGGGTGCGCTTTGTCGCCCTATTCGAGAACGGGGGTAGTCTGAAAAACCTCTCGCCCTTATCCTCCTCCAACAGTACCGTCTAGGAGACGTTGAATGGAGTGTACTCCTGAAACTTCGGGGAGTAGGGCTTTGGCCGCTCAATCTTCTTTTTCTCCTCCCTGGACCTTTTCTTCTGATCGGTTTGCTCTGTCCGGGGGAGATTGGAGTTCACCTCGGACTCGAGCTGGATCTCACGTTTGGTCCAGGCCTTTACCTCGGCCATGGTCTTAGGTTGCGCTAATGCAAAAGAGCGTATCCACTCCTTGTGCCTAAGACCCAACCTAAGGGCCGTAATGACTGTCTCGTCCCGGTGTTCTAGGACCTCAAGGAGGGCGTTGTAGAAGCGGGTGACGTATCCTTTGAAGGATTCTTTGTCCCCGCTCTTTATGGTGAAGAGATGGTTGACGGTCCGCTTCTGCCGTCTGTTCCCGATGAAGTGGCGGAGGAATTGGGTGGACAGCTCATCGAAAGTAGAGATCGAGTGCGGCGCGAGTCCTCGGAACCAGTCTCGTCCAGAGCGGATGAGAGTGGCGGGGAAAGCGCGGCATTGTGCGGCGTCGGAACAGTCCTGGAAACTCATCCCGGCCGTGAACACATCCAAATGGTCCTTCGGGTCGGACATCCCGTCGAAGAGGGAGACCTTTGGGGGCTTGTACCGGGAGGAGACGTGGACGGCGAGTAGTTCTTTGGTAAAGGGCTCCGTGAGAGAGCCGGCGGCATACTTAGCCCCGTCGCTCGAAGGACGATTTTCCCGATGCATGCCTTCGATCTTCTTTTCGAGGGCGTTGAGTCGGCCGTGGTATCCCGACGATTCGGCATACTATGATCTTTGGCCTCTGCTGCCGGAGATCTGCACCTGTCCACAGCCCCGGTTCCGTTCGATGAGGTTCCTTAGGTCCCCTGGCAAGGTCGTTTTCGAGCTACTGTGGTGGGTCCCGTCCGCGCGACCCCGTCGGGGGAGGGGGTGCCGGTCATGCCTGGGCGCAGGCGAGCTGACCGACACCTCCTCGGGAGGGACAGGGGCGCGATGGGCTTCGGGGCGAGGTACTCTGGCGAGAGATCTCGGTGTTGGGCTGTGCGGCGCCCAGCGGGTCATTGAATATGTTGGCCCGGGGGATCTGCGGCCGCCGGAGACAGCGAGACGGTGTTCAGTCGTGCCAACGCGGGCAGAGTCTTATCTCCCTCTGTAGGGGTCCCGGTCCCGAGGTGGGGGAGCGGCGACCTGGGGAGCTTGTCCGGCTGTTTGGATACGGACGAGTACATCCACGACGGGCGCGAGTTAATCTATCCGAGCGGATAGGACGTGAATGGCGTTCGGGGGAGGAGGGGATTCTCCCTCGTCTCCACTGCGGGGAGGCCGACGGCTGGTGCTTGGATCGTCGCGGTAACCGCTTGCCATGAAGTCAAGATCGGAAGATGAAATTTCGTTGAGTGGAACTAAGTTTCCCACAGACGACGCCAACTGATGGATCTATGGATCTCCTTTAGATGTTACCTTCCGTTGATCTGCTGGGAGCGCTGATGGATGGCTGAGATTGAGTTGGAGGGTTGCCTCCTGAAGCGTGTGAATCTCAATGGGTTTTATGTGGTTGAGGCCAAACTACCTGTAAGGAAGTCCCGGGACGGTTGTGCCACCGAAGACCCTCCGACGATCAAGTTAGACGGGATATTTTCGCAGAGTAACGGCTTATTGGGGGTGAAAATCGCTTACCTGAGTCGTCTGAGAGAGGGGTTTATATAGTGGCAGTAATGGGTAGACGGGCGCGAGATTTACGCCGGCCGTTACGCCCCTGGCGTCACGCCCGCGTGATAGGCGGGATTCCCCATTAATGACGAGATATGCTCGTTAATGGGGGGATCGTGATGGCGTGGAACGCGGGATCATGGGCGGCGGATATCTTGCGCCTGGCGAGATTCTCGGAGCCGTGGCGGAGGCGCCTGTGATCGGTGCTATGGGTCGGTCGGTAAGACCGAAAAAGATAAACTCGGCGGGAGGCTCGAGAACAAGCGGGAGGCCGAGACATCTTGGTTCTGTGATAGCTCGGAGGCGAGCTAGGGGTGTCCTGAAAGGCCACCGAAGGTCGATAACAGCCTCGGGTCGCAGGCCCGGGGTATGCTTTCAACGTACCGTTCTTGATCCTTTCTTGTAAGCTCTGGGACACATCATCTGCAACGTGTCAGGATCTGGGGAGTCACCGATATCGAGCATCATCAACAAGAGTACAATTGAAGTTGCTATAAAAAAATTTGAAATGGAAATAGATTTGGAGAACAAAGAAATTATGAAGTAACTTCTTATTCTTTTTCAAGAACATAACAAACAAACAAAACAACTTAATGACAGTATCACATTTTGGGATTGTAAATAAGAACGATGAACTTTTAATTCTTCCCTTGTTCGTTATGCTCGATTCTTGTTTCGAATCTAAATTGAAAGAAAACGAAATTATAGGCATCCACATATGATCCATATCATGTTAAATTTCAGAAGGAATTATATATTTTTAGATATGCGTGTACATGGGTTTTTGATATAAGCGAGTTCCATCAATAAGACTCGAGTATTGTTGAGATTTGACACATCTTATATTTTATACCCATGTAACTCGTATAGTTATCCCGAGGCATGCACATGGCTCTCTCAGAGGTATATAGACGGCTCTCTCTCAGAGGTGTAATGATACATATAGAGACCAGTCTTTCAGAGGCATGTAGACTGCTCTCTCTGAGGTGTTCACCTAGCTTTGATACCATGTTAAATTTCGAGTGGGACGATTATATATTTTTACATATGCATGTACACGGGCTTTTGATATAATTAGGTTTCATCAATAAGACTCAAGCTTTGTTGAGCTTTGGCCTATCTTATATTTTATACCCATGTAGCTCTCATAGTTTTTCCAATATGAGATTGTTATCTACGTTATGTGAAACAAACCAGCCCTTGAAATACATACATTCATTTCTTATTCAATATCTTAAGTAATCTTTTTATTAGAAAACCATTTTAAATTCAAAAACTAAGCTGCCAAGGAATTTTTTTTAACTGCCGTGTAAGCCTAACCCATACACAGAACACATATACACCCAGGGGCCCACAAATTTGCCTAGAATGTGTTAATTTATTGCCACTCATTTCTTATCCAATATCTTAGGACGCGCTCGATAAAATGTAATCTAGTTGGCAACCCCAGAGTCACATAAGAAATCAACACACTTGTTTTGATGTAAGAAGTATTTTCAAGAATATATGATTACTATGATAATAAGATATCGTTGTTTCATGGAACCCTATTCCTTCAATGTTAATGTCTATATTAGATTATTACGAAATATTCTCACCTAACACAAGATATGCCACGACAGTTCGCCGCTCGCCTCTCACCATCAGTTGCCCGCCACCGCTGCAGGTCAACTGCCCGTAGCCCGTCGGCCGGCAATTGGCCCGTCCGCCCCTCGCCAGTTGGCCGACTGGCCCGCCCGCCCGTAGTTCGCCGATCGTCGCATGTACATATATTACCGGAGATGATTACAATATATCAAGTACGGTAATGCAAGATTTCTTAGAATTAGATGGCCAATCATCACATTTCCCGAAGGGTTAGTGCCGGTAATATTCCATTTCATGTACCAAAGCTCATCCTTAAAATAATCTTTATTCCAAAATCATTTTAAATCAAAAAGCTAATCTTTTGAGTGTTTCTTTTTAACTTGTCCGTAAGCTTAACCCACACACACATACTCACACACAACACACCCAAGAAAATCCACAAATTTGCTCCGAAAGCATTAATTTATGGTAACTTTCAATCCTGAGGATTGAACCCTACAATTTTCTCAACAAGAATACGAACTGAGTTACTGTTTATTCGTAGCTTTCTTTTCTTTCTCCCGCCTAATTTTTTTTTCAGTCGGCGACATGGACAAGGTCAATAAAAGCAGTTACGGTACAGCTGGTAATAGGCCTAATGTTAGGTACCACCTCCAAAGTCCACTGCCCCCTCTTATCTCTATCCTCTCTCACTCCTCTCTCTCTCTCTCTGGCACACACACAGAATAATCCCCCCTTTCCAACCTCGAAGCTTGCTAATGGCAGAATTCGTAAGCAAACTCTCCTCACTTATCCTTTATTTGTTAGTTTTAAGTTTTTGCTTGTTACCATTCCCATACTTTTATTAACAACTTGAAAAATGCTTAACCTACCGGGCTTGGGCATGAAATCCACTGTAAACAAAAATCTAGGTCTATTTATTAGGCACTAGTATCTAGATGCAGCATTCTGTGAGCCTTGCGGTGGATTTCAACTCCGGAGGCAGAGTATTAGTCTAAAAACTTAGTTCTTTGTAAATAAGTAAATAAATACACGTTGCAGATATCAACGTGGATGATTAATTTTGTGCATTGATTTCTCTGCGCCCCCTCCCCCGCCCCAAAGCAACTGCAGCTCCCTACTTCTTCTTGTTGGGGATGCGTCTCCTCAACGCCTCCATCCTCTTTCTTCTGCTCTCAAGTCTCTCATGCTCCTCTTCAATCTCCTGCAAAAAAATAAATAAATAAGTATCTATTTTTCTTAAAGATTTAAATTCAAACCTTCAAAATTTGAACTCTTAGCTGTGCGCTTTTGACTGCAGCTGTATATATGTACGAAAAAAACTAAATGCTGCCGTTTTTTTTTCTCTCTTTTTCTCACCGCAGAATTTGAACGCTAATCCTTTGAGCTGCTAGCTAGGGTTTCCTCCCTTTTCTTTCGCTTCCGTGCTCAGGTCTGCAAAGAAAAAGGTTTGCTTTTTGCTTAATTTATGATTAAAATTTTGAATTCTTAGCTAGTTGATCATTAATTTCTCCCTTTTATTTATGCAGGAAAAATGTTGAAGATTTGAGGGTAAGTTATGGAGTTGAAGCTCGTTTTCTTGCTGTTTACGGTGATCTTCTCGCTGGCGACGGCCGATCTAGCTGAAGACAAGCGTACGCTGCTCGATTTGCTCGCAGGGATCCACCACGGCCGCACTCTCAATTGGAAAGACGATGCCGCCTCAATTTGTTCTAACTGGACTGGAATCACTTGCAATCAAGACAAATCTCGGGTGATCGCCCTCCGTCTTCCTGCGATCGGATTCAATGGCAGCATCCCTATGAACACCCTCAGTCGTTTGTCGGCTCTGCAGATCTTGAGCCTTCGGTCCAACGGCTTGACGGGCCCTTTCCCTTCTGATCTCTTCAACATCACCGCCCTCACCGCCCTCCATTTGCAATTCAACAGCTTCGCCGGCCCTCTGCCGTTGAATTTCTGGAGCTGGAAGAACCTGACGGTACTGGACCTCTCGTATAACGGCTTCAACGGGAGCATTCCCGCTTCGATATCGAACTTAACTCAGCTCACTGCTTTGAACCTGTCCAACAATTCCCTCTCTGGTGAAATCCCGGGGCTTGAGCTTCCGAACCTTAAGTTTTTGAACTTATCTAATAACCATTTGATTGGGAGCGTACCGAGGACCCTTCGTCACCTCCCGAATTCGGCCTTCTCTGGCAACGATTTGTACCCTGTTCTCCCAGTAAACCCGCCTCCGTTGCTCCCGAGCGTCCCATCTTCGCCTTCCACGGCATCGTTTCCTGTCCCGAGAAGTGGTAAGAAGCTGACCGAGTCGGAGATACTAGGAATCGCTGTTGGAGGATTTGCCCTGGTTTTCGTAGCTTCGGCTGTCTTGATGGTGATCGTTTGGTCTAGAAAGAATAAGGGTGGTGTTGTGTCAGGAAAGGGTTTGAAAGGGGAGAGGTCGCCGGAGAAAGCCGTGAGCGGGAATCAAGATGAGAATAATAGGCTGGTGTTCTTTGAAGGTTGCAATTTCGCGTTTGATTTAGAAGATTTGTTGAGGGCCTCGGCTGAGGTTTTAGGGAAGGGGACTTTTGGGACGGCGTATAAGGCGGTGCTGGAGGATTCGACGACGGTGGTGGTGAAGAGGCTGAAGGAGGTTGGGGTCGGGAAGAGGGAGTTTGAGCAGCAGATGGAGGTGGCGGGGAGGATCAAGCATGAGAATGTGGTGCAGTTGAGGGCGTATTATTATTCGAAAGACGAGAAGCTCATGGTCTACGATTACTACAATCAAGGGAGTGTTTCTTCCATGCTACATGGTATGATTTACTTTACTATTTATCTTGTTAAGTAATCCTTTTTTTTTTGTTACTGCAATGCTTGCTTGCATAAATATTTGTAGATTGGTGCAATATTAGATGTTAGTCATAATGACCTGTTTGTCCATTTTAATAAAAAAACATGCACATGATCATCGTGAGATTTCGTCACTTGATTCTAATGCTTAATTTACTAACGAGACGGTTAACAACCGGATCCCTTATAGGCCAGAAAAAGAAGGGGGAAAACCCTTTCAATGTGCTGCAAATTTGAAATGAGGTTGAACAGTGGTGTGGATATCTGGCCTACTGTATTGGGAACAAATTCCTTTTATTGCTTGACCAGTACTCCATTGCTATCACATATGCTCCTCAGTTTTGATTTGAAAACAAGAAAATAAATACTTCATATTCTTCTAGTGAGGGACTGGTCAAACCTAGACTAAATCCTCAAAGCAAAGTTATTATTACTAGACCAACCTCCAGCAGTCTTGCTGCTGGTCTATGATATACAGAGGTAACAAGTATGGCGTATGAAGTTTAGATGCCGGGATCAGAAGGCAATGAAACGGCCATAAAAGCTAATGTACGAGAAGTGTGAATGCATATGAGATGTGACTGTAAGCATGATTTCTGACACGTATATATCAAAGGCTGCACAAATAATATATGATGATTCTGGATTATCATACATAATCTTACATGATTGAGGAGAAAGGCACAAATAAAATACGATGGCTTTGGATTGTCTTAAGTATCCTTCGGATTATCGTGGAGAGCAATTTGTGGATGTTGCAGTGTGTATGAATGTACAGAGAAAACCGTTTTGCTACGAAGACATTTTTACAAAATTGCTAGAGAATAGTGCATCTCTGTTAGGTTAAATCTCTGTCAGAGAATGAAGTGAGTACAGTAAACAACATTATAGACTGAACTGATTGGAATGCCAATGGTATATAAGTTCGAACGGGGGCTGCGAAATATTTAATGCTCAAAAATTTTTCCTTGCGACCAACTGAAAGAAATTGGAACCTGGTTTTGTAGTACGAGTCAAGTAAAGGGAGAACAAATTGAAAGAACTTGGCTGAAGCATCTGGCTTGGTAATGATAGACATTATAATAAGGTTTTGAACCTAGCTGCTGTTTCGATAGCTCTTGTTAGAATAGATGATGCAGTGGATGGTTGTGATGTAGGTGTATATTTGTAATAAATGATAATGAGTATATATATGAAGAGATGATGGGATATGGTTTCTATCCATCACATTTCAACAGACTGTTTCTATCAAGGGTAATTTGTTCCATTTAACCAAATACAGGTGATATGAATAGGAACCATGTGAGAATTGTAGACTTCCTGCTTTTTCGAGGAGGTGGCGGACTCCTCGGCCATCGAAAAGCAACAATAAATAACAACCCCCACAAAAATCACAAGCTCCAAAGGGGAAAACCCCACGAATCAACAATCACAAACAAATCGTGATCGGTCTTAAAAGACTCGAATCAATGATCTACAACCCACCACCCTCCTTAAAACACAAGATCGGAACCTAAAACACGGTCTTCGATAGCACAAATATTTCTCACACGCAAACCATACAATAGGTCATAGCCACAACAATCTTAAGAGACATCATCCTTCCACTTAAATGATAGATTTCCCAAAAGAAATAATAGAGAAAAAGATATTAATACCCTAAGTAGTCTATGTTACTGTAGCAAGCAGTACACCCAACTCAAAATAATTCCTCTGTGACCATTGTTCAAAAAAACGGTTTAAACGTCCGTTTAAATGTAAACGGTGACAAAACGAACAATAAAGTTATTAAACGGTCAATTATGCGGTCAAAATGTTTACACGGTGATTATACGGTTTAAACAATGATTAGACAGTGTTTATCCAATTTTAACAGTGTTTAAACGGTGTTTGTCCAATTTTAAACAGTGATTATACAGTTTGATATTTTATTAATTTTGAAGTTATTTGTAGCCCGTAAGCCTTTCGTGTTTGCTTATGTTTATGTAACAATGAGTAGTGATATAAAACATTTATATATTATTTTGATATTATGCTTTTAGACTTTAGCATGTATGCTCTAGTGTTTGCTTATTTTTACGGGGTTTCATGTTGCATTGTAGTATAATTTGTCTTTTGGTATGAGCTATTTTTTGTTGCATAGCAAACGTTATATATTGTGTTTCTGAAAATTCCATCGATAAGATTGCATACCCGGTGAGATTCGAACCCACAATCTTCCAATTTTGTTCGGACGCCTTGCCATTTAGGCCACGAGTATATTTCAAATTTTCAATATCTATAATCCTATATATTTGTCATAATTTTATATATAATAATTATACTAAAATAATATAAAATATATGTGGCCGTATGATATGTATAAAACGTTTAATTACCGAATAATTCGATTAAACGCTAAACACATCCCGAACGAATAGTGAACGAATACGTGTTTTACAACATTGTCTGTGACTGCAACATAATGAGGGATCAGCTTAAAAAAAAGAAAACAAAAAGCTATTACTTCAAACTCAAAAGCTAACTCAAAACTATTAGAATGGGGATCGAGTCCAAGAACATCTCCAACAACAAAGATTGAAGACTAGGGTTTCAAGATATGATCGCTAATTGAGGTCGATGA
Source organism: Agapanthus africanus (assembly GCA_030015575.1). Lineage (NCBI taxonomy): Eukaryota > Viridiplantae > Streptophyta > Magnoliopsida > Asparagales > Amaryllidaceae > Agapanthus > Agapanthus africanus. The sequence continues at coordinate 204,485,569 of JASDDO010000014.1, read as the reverse complement.
GGTGGCGAGGTCGATGGTGTAGATTTGATCGCTAACTGAGGTCAACGAGGTGACGAGGTCGACGAGGCGGCGAGGGAGGTGATTTGAAGGCGACGAGGTGGCGAAGTTGATGAGGAAGACTAGGTGGCGAGGTTGACGAGAAAGACGAGGTGGTTGAAGAAGGCGGCGACGACGAGGCAGCGATGAGATTATGGTTTTTTAAGGGTTTTGGTGGGATGGATGTTTGGGATTTTAGATGGGAAATATCAATGGTTCAGATGACTCTGATTTCATGTTATTTAGTTAGAGAAATACGAGAAAGCATTTGGGGAAATGAGAAAGGATTTTAGGGGTGAAATGTGATGGATAGAAACTTTATCATCTCATGATATATATACTTATCTCTACTATATTGATGCCAAAGGAGGGATGTACGGAGCACGTGCAAAATAAACCCTCCAATTTTCTGCCATGTCAGAATGCTGATGTGTCGAAATTTGTAATTTTGATTTATATTATATTTGAAATAACAAATAAAATATAAAGGTTTTGGGGTTATTGCTACTATTTACCCATAACAAACACACAAAACTGAAAAATTTTAGGTTCCTATCGTCTCTATAACTCTTCTCAAATCCATGTTCCCATCTTTTCAACTAATTCTTGAAAAATCTTTTTAAATCTGTGTGATGTCAAAATATACAAACGTGCATCGCGCGTGCAACATACTAGTATCATTTATTACAAATATACTTTTGCATCACAACCGTCCATTACATCATCTATTCTAACAGTTCTAAGGGTTTCAGTTTCAGTGTTTTTGGAAGTTTCCAAAATGATATATGTGGAGTTGTGGACCCTACTTAACTTAAAACTATGGTTCTTAGGAGCTCGGCTTTAAGATGTTAGTCATTAAGGATGATATTTCATCAGAGAAAAAGAAACTTGTAGGCGGAACCAAACCCGGAAGAATTCAAAAATGATTGAAATGTATCTGTTTAGCCACGTCTTCCCTGTCCAGCTTACTAAAGATTTGTCAAGGAAATAGTTAAAAGCGAGGCTGTGAGGCAAATAAAAAAAGAACCAGACACTGTAAATTGTTGTTTTGGAAACCTTCTCGTTAGATAAAAAAATCCCTTCTAATAAAATGATTTTGATTTTCCTTCGTGGGATCATAATGATACATCATACTTAGGTTGCCTTTCTTTGGATTAAATCAAGAGAAAGGCAACAATTATCTGGGGAACTCTATAGAGCCATCTCCATTTGGTTTGAAATGTTTCAGCGGAATGATGCATGCTCTGTTAAGGTTATGTGGGTTTGGGTTGTTTGATCACATAGGGAATGACAAAAACAATTACGGGTTATCTAATATTCTCATTTTTACACCGCCTTTGACAGGTAAACTAATCATGCTGAAATTATGGAGAAAGTTCAAACACAACCCATATCATATTTTATCAAAACCAAGATTTCTTAATTAAGAGATGGCTTATGGCAGTTTCTTAATTAAGGAGATGGCAGCGTCTTAGTTGGAATATGAGTGTCTTATGGCAGATTCTTAACTATGGTTGTTATTTAATTAAGGAATTGATTTATATACAAATAGAGATCTCTCATATGTATTTTGTACAAAACACTTCAGCCAGATAGAAGAGAGATCATTGTATGAGAGGATAAAGATTTAGATCTAGAAAGTTTTGAGAGAAAACTTTTAGGGTTGCTCGTGGTGTACTTGATTCAAATTTATAGTAGATGTTTGCAGATTCCGTGCTGCCGGAGACTAGCCATACGGTGAGTGAACCTCGTTAACAAATCCCTTGCCTTTCTATTTTTGATTTTCTATTTTTATTCTCGCATATTTATATTGTTCTTTCGTCGTTTAATTGCGTAATTGTGTTTGCATGATTTAAGTGTTGTTGCGAGCATTGTTTCGTACGTCGGCTTCTTTCATTCCAACAACTGGTAACAACTGGTATCAGAGCTTTGTTAAGGAACTTAAGGTTCTTCAAGTCTACAATCTAAGTCAGCAGTGGGTAATGACAACTACGTCCCCTTCCCCACTTTCTTAGATCATCGTTTTAAAGATATTGGTTCAGAATGGAGGAGAAGTTGAGTTTGTTGCGACAGAGACAAAAGATGGCAGAGGATAAAATAAGAATTGTAAAGTTCAATAGTCAGGATTTTGGTTGGTGGTACATGCAGATGGAGGACTACTTATATCAAAAGGACATGTTTAGTTTGTTGCTTGGAGAAAAGTCCGAGAAGATGGTCGATGAGGCGTGGAACCTTGTGGATAGGAAAGCCATGGTGACAATTCGGTTGTCGTTGATTCCGCATGTGGCTTTTAATATCTCGAAGAAGAAACAACCAAGACGCTAATGACGATGTTAGCGAAGTTGTATGAGAAGTCTTCTACATCAAATAAAATCTTCGTCATGAAGAAGCTTTTCAACATGAAGATGGCTGAAAACGGCTCGGTGACGGAACACTTAAATGAGTTCAGCGTGACGAGCGACTCGAATCG